>CM077292.1:51544641-52239641 GCA_039654925.1 Anguilla pacifica | reverse complement strand
ATTTATCTTTCTGTGCACCCCGGTATAAAATACTTCTCATTCACGTCAGTCCTCAGACTCCCTTTTTTCCTGGAAGGAAAGGCTCGCAGCGCCATTGGCAGCTATCGCCCGTTCCAGTCGCCCCGTGCTGTGCGTAGGCCTGTATGATAAACATTTCTAAACGCAGCATATTTCTTCGCGTTGCATCCCTCCCACTAATAGATCAATAGAGTAGGTCGCTGTGATAATAATTGTCTTAGCAGCAGAGCAGCTGTTTTGGATAAATCAGGTGCTCACACCCTGCAATTTAATGCATGGGAATCTTCCAGCGAAGGTTTTTTTCTTTCCGCGTAGGTCAAGCCTTATTATTTTTTCGGGTCTCGACAGAACCGACGGGGGGATATTCGCTGTTTTCTGAGCAAGGGGATAAGGTAGGGCGATAGCAGGGCGGAATGTGTCTGAAAATGGCAGCATTTCAAGCACAGAGAGCAGAGCGAGGTTATTTGCTGACCAATCAGGGTGCAGTCACATGATCTCTAAGAATGCCTAGAGGAAGAAAAAAGAGTGGTTTTTTTTTGCAAGAGAAACCAAAAATCGCTTGCAAAGCATGATGGTAAATCTAAACAAGTGCAACAGCCCGTAGTGTTATTATATAATGATGATGATGATTGTGTAGTGTCACCATCACTTATCATCATAGCTGAGATGGTGATACTCTGTGACCATTATTATTGGATGCAATTATTTTACTCAGTATATTTTGACTATTATATATCATGGAAATCATTTAACTGCAATTTCCTTGTTAAATAATAACCAAATGTATGAGATTGAAAACCTGTCATCCTATTAGAGACTTAGATGTAGATGTTAGAAGACAGTGGTGATTGTACTCATTGTAGCCTTATATGAGAACAGCCTCATGGTTTAGATACATAGTGCCCACTGACACACATAGTGCTCACTGACTTCCGCAAGGTAAACAAGTACAGCAGGCTTTCTTGCTAATCCATATTGATTGCTTTATTTAAGTTAATCTTCTTGAAGAACGTTTGGAGAGAGGGCTTCATACTATAATTATGGTGAGGTGCACATGTGGAGAAACATTTGTTGGGTGTAAAAATAGTGAGTTCATAATTAAAATGAACCATTATGAGTATTGATGGGAGGATTTGCTTAACCAGAGGCAACTGAAATAAATTGTATAATTTGCACAATTAACATCTTAAGCAGACATCTGTGTTGCAGTGAAAATGCATTTTATGAAAGGTTGCTGAAGTTGAACAGAATCTGCTTCCAATATATTGAGGCATTACAGGCATTGAATCTCAGTCTGCTTTTTTCTTACATTCTTTCCATATTTTTATTTCTAAAGATCAAATTTTATGAAAACCCCGGCTGCATTGTGTCCCTTTGGCTGACACGTATCCTAGCGTAGACGGTGTCTCGTTCGACGGTGCTCTCGCAGCACAATGCCGTTAATATCTCGTCCAGTTCGCACACAAAGCGAAACCCAGCAAAAGCCGCATCAGAAATTGGATTGTGACTCCTTTTTTTGTGAGCTGTAATTTCAAGTATTGAAAACGCGGACAAAAGCCTCCGTTCCATCCATGAATGCGCTGAACCATGACTAAATCGGGCCGTTCATTGTGTAGCTGAGATACGCGTCAAAAAGACCATTTTTTCTCCACACGCCAGGATGGCTGGTTAATTAAATGATTATGCAGGCTTGCTGCGTGTTAAACTACACCTTTTAGAATGAGTCGAAAAAGGATTCTCTTATGATGGTCATTGAGCTTTTGTTGTTTGTTTTTTTTGTATTATAACCCTTCAAAGAAGAAGAGCTGTAATCTCATTACAGCTCAAAATAAAGCACCCATCCCTACCTCTGGTAATCCTGGCATGCTTAGAATACTAAGGTAATTACAACACCTGAGCAGCTATTACTGCACGGTATCTTGTTTCAGAAATCATATTCACCGTGTTTTCAAGAAACAGAACAGGATTCATTAGCGCTTCCAAACGTGTGATTAAGTTGCTCCTAGGAAAAGAAGAAATGTAGGCTCAGTACTCAGTGCTCCACGTGTTTCCCTGTCTATATGTCATTATGCGAGCTAGCCACGGCAGGAAAAGTGTGGATATAGGGTGTGTGTGTGTGTGTGTGTGTGTGCAGCGAAGGTCCGTGAGCACGTTGTGAGAAGATGGAGGACGCTCCCGGGCTTGCGCGCGGGGGGTACGCCCGGACTGCGGCAGAAACGAAACGAGGGCCCAGCATGCACTCGGGCGGACCGCGGGACGCGGCGCCTACTGTACGCGAGGCAGCTTTTCTTTTTTTTTTTTCTTTTCTTTTTTTAAAAGCCGGTTACGCACTGCGGTGGCGTTCCATCCACTTAATTAGCAGAAAGCCCCGGGTGCGGAGCGGGGCAAATTAACAGCAGCCGCGGGCCGCCAGCAGCTGTTCCAGATCCACCCTCAGCGCGGATGCCGCGCGCTGGGGTGGGGGGGGGGAAGGCCCGCAGGTGTGCTCTTGTGTTCAGCTGATGAGGAGAATGCCGTTTTGCGGCGTCTGCGCCGCTACCCAAATCGCTCTTCCTCTCCCCTCGTATATTCTATTTCCCCCTCGCCCCCCCTCTGGTTTTTCCCCCCTCCCCAGAAGATGCTCCTGCCGCACAGATGTCTGAACTTGTTACACCTCTCCGTCTAGGTATCGCTCCATCCGTCATAACGAACTGATGCAATGCAAAATTAAAAGGCATCTGGCAACCCTCCACCGGCTATTAAGTAAAGCTTGTAAGTAGCTGGTGGCTGGGTACCGATCGCTTGATGATTGTTCAGTGGGCGCCCCTTTGCTGTCTGTTTCCTCCCTTCGTCCACTCTTTTAAGTGTCTGTGGGGCTGGCTGGCGTCTGAGCCTACCTGAATTACTGTTTTGTCTTCTTTTTTTTTTGGGGTCTAGGAGCAACTCCAAACAATGATTTCTGTCTCGACGTGCCCGTTACGCACGCCGCGAGAATCTCGGTGGAAACGGCCGTTTGGTTCATCGTCTAACGGCTCCCCAGGTCGTCGGCACTGGCGCTAAGTCTGCGAGCCGCGCGGCCTCGCAATGATTAACTGTAATTGGTCGGTGGGAAAGTATAGCTATTTCAGACTCCAGAAAAACGGCCTGGATGGGCGAAAAATTACAGTTGCGAGGAGTTTGGTTCGCCAGTTTCCTTCCTGCTTCTCTCAGCACTTGTGCTCAGCGCGTGCTACGGGATAATCTCTTCGGTGCTGTGGGCTGCTGCTAACGGAGTCCACTCTTATTTTAATGGTCATTAAAAACCCAGAAGGAATAAATAGTACTTTTACTGTAGAAGCTGTGTATGTCAATAATGGAGGTTACTTGAGGGGGAAGAAAGTACCAAAAAAAGAACAATATCATTGAAAGATTCATCACAGAAAATGAAAAGATGAGGATGAACATATATCGCATTTCAAAAAAGAGGATGGGATGGGTGGGCCTTAGAAACATAATACTAGGGTAGTTGGAAAAAGAGGATGTCTGGTCTGTCTATTTTTAATACCTGTGGCCTTTTGTGTTCAGTGTATTTGCTGCTGTGTATAAAGTGTATGGCAGTGAACTGTTTTGCATTGCAAACGTGTGCTTTATTTTACTGGCGTTTAGCTGACACTGTTATCCGGAGCAAATGACGATGGAAACGCGACTGTGAAAACCACGGATCGAAGTCCAGTGATTCCACAGAGGGGCAAAGCACAGCCTCAGGAGAGTCGGTTTAGTGCAGACCGCATTGGAATGTTGTCAACAACCCTATTAGCACTAAGTTATACAAATAAGAACAAAACCCAATTGAGTACGACGGCACATAAAATGAACAACAGCAAAGAACCGCAGGCTCAGAAAGCAAACATTGCAGCTAGCGCGACTGCAGACAGTGATGCGAACGCTTGCGTAAAGATGAGGGGGTAGTTCTGACCGTTCGGTCGGCGCGCTCAAACCTTCTGAAATGGCGTCGACCGGAGGGGGTTGGATTTGGATCCGAGAGTTATTACCGGTCCACGTACCGCTCTCTGTGTTTACGCACGCGTCCTTGAAATACCCAAACCGATTCTGATCTGCTTCTTCTCACCCGCGACAGTTGAGTGCGTCTGACAGCTGCATTGCTATTGCCAAATAAGGGCCCTTTGATGTGGGCCAGGATTAAAAAAGGAAGTGATGTTCTGTCTGCAGGAAGGACAAATGAAGCATGGCATTTTATCGCCTCTCATTTCCTTTGTTTGTCGGAACACAGAATTTCCATGCGAGTGGGATTCCTTTTTGGGGTTCTCTCTGGAGGGAACATGTGAATAGCAAGCATTGCAATGTGGTATCACAACAGACTTTGAAGTCGTGTCTCAGTTGTGTCTCCTTATTGTTTTCTAAATTTTTTTTTCCACAGCCTGAGTTCGTTTAGTATTTCTTTGGCTCTGAACTCTAGCTGACTCTGTGATTCACTTAAAAAGTAGATTGCAAAAACTGCATTAATCCAACCTAATAAATGATGCAGCGACTGCTGTCCCGTAAGGTTTCCTGTGCTTTTGTCAGCACTCTTTGGTGGACAGCAAACGCTGCCCTGCATAGATTATAATTAAGTCTTGAGTCTGCCGTCATGAGATGTTTCCATAAAGGACGTGTCGTATAATAAAGTAGATATAGTACATCAGCTCATTGTAATTCGTCGTGTCGTCGACCGAATAAGCCTTCAGGTATTTCTTTCTCTTCTAAAAATAAAGGTGCATAAAAAATGGCTATAAAAAAAGGAAGAAATGATTCTTGTATCAGGTTTCCAGTGTCTGCCTCCGCTATTGACTTTTCGGGGAAATTTTTAAACCCGTCTATTTATAGCAATAATGAAGGAAGTAAGAGCTAAACATAGTTCCCAATAAAAGGGTGCTCTCTGTGCTTTGAATTTTGCAATGGAGTGCGGTTTCCCACAGACAGCCACCTCGCACAAAGCGCTAATTTGATGTTAATAGCCTCGGTGACCTTGCTACTCTTTCGATTCCCCGTTTTCGTTCATACTCTCTCTTCCTTTTTTTGCGATCGTGCCTAATCTCGCAGGTACATTAATCACGATCGACTGCAGTTCTTAATTATAAAACCGTTTAATTGGGTGACATTTCGGGGTTTTTTTTCTTCCATTTGTTCTGTGAAACGTAATGTTTAACTGAGTTAATATTATTCTCTCTTTTTTTTGCCTACATAATTATTCACAAAGAAAAGCTGGTCTACACAGTTCAATAAGTACTCCTACCCTGGCAGGACCACGCAATCCTGTCCCTTCAAATTACCTCCAGCACTGTTGGCTGTTGGCATGGCCACAGTGAGTGTTTTGGAGCTAATGCTGGCCCGTTGTTGCTCCAGAATTGAGAACGAGATCTGCAGCTTTCGGGCTCATACATTCCCAGCAAAAAGAAAAGTGCCTTTCAACATCAAAGGCTTCTTAGGGATTAACAAATGTCCTTTAAGTCAATAATTTCTTTTAATTTGTTTTCTCCATGACTAAAATTGGGCCATATTATAGAACATATTGAAGTTGGAAACAGACCGAGAGAGAAAGAGAAAGTGGGGCATTTTTCGGATGGTTGCAGCTTAGATTTTTTGTTTTTTTTTTGTTTTTTTCTTTTGGGAGTGGAGTGAGCTGCTCTCTGTGGGAACAAAGAAGCTTCCAGAAGAGTGGCAGGAGATAAGGGCTCCTCGTACGCAGTGGAGAGGCTCCAGCGCAATCTGGTGGTCGCTCCCTGGCCCCTGCGTGCCCCCCCGAATCCCCACCTCCCCTCGCTCCCCCTCGCACCGCGTGGCCAGCGCGTCTGTTCGCCTCTTCACTTCCTGTGGTCACATGGTGATGGACGCGGGCCCACTAAAAAAAAAAAAAAAAGTTAAAATATCAGGTGAAGCTTCCAGAAGCCCATGTGACACACCCACCCCCCCCCCCCCCCCACACACACACACAAACATGTGCACACACTCATACACACACACACACACACACACACGCACATACATACACACACGCACAACACACACACGCACACACGCATACACAAACACTCTGCTCCTCTACCGTGTGCTGTTGAGAAGTGGGTAGAACACTCTTTTTTATGGTTTATATAAAGGGAGTCAAATGCACATCCTGAAAAACCGTACGTGTCATTTTTCAATACTTTCAAGGAGAATTTTACCCATATACAGAAGTTTACTATATTGTTCTTTGTCCTTATTGTCGTTCAAGTGCACCACCATATACATTTTGTTTTGCCAAAAAAAAAAATATTCAATTTTAATTTTTTCTGCTGCAACTTCATGTTCAGCTGCTTAAACTACAATCTCCACAAAAAACATGTATGTAGTGTGCACAGATAAAAATCAATAAAATGTGGATAATTATCAATAAAATCAGTAAAACTAAATCAAATATAACCAGTCTGCAGTAGAACCAGTTCTGCAAGCATTTCCTTGCTTTGGGGAATTGCTGATACATTGTCTATAAAAAAGTTGTATGGGGTGGCTAATGATATTTTTCACCCATATACTTCAAATCATTGATGGAAAAATATCTTTTTTGCAAAACTGAAAATTTTCTGTTATTTTGGGGGAAATGTACCCTTTGATTTCTTGTTTAATTAACTTCTTTCAATGTTATGTTTCATGTTAGTCATTCAAAATGTCTGGGGGGAATTGTTGGATAATGGAATAAGGATACTCTTTTATATCTGGGGTTTTTTGATTTATGTCCTTGGTTGAACTTAAATTTTTACTTTAAAATAAACTTTGGAAAGGTATACAGTCTCCTGGCCTTGCCTTCAGCTCAAAGGTGTTGATGTAAGTTTGCTAATCTCAGCAGAAACGGAGAGCAGTCCTTCAGGAATGCTGTGAAATTTGATCTGTGGAATATATAATTGGTTCTGAACAGGCTTTACTGTACCATGTTCTTTGGCTTTACTTCACAACCACTCTGGAGTTCACAACCTTGGAAGGAATGCAGGCATTTACCTGCACAATAAAGTTTGTCTTTAATCTGAAACACCTCACGTGAGACACTGATCAGCACTGCAGACGACTCCATTGGCTGTCGGCTTCAGATTTCGTGATTAACGGGCAAAGAAATATCTGAAGATCTCCCAATTAATTCAAACTGCTCAAGGAATTGATAGCATCTTGACTTCCTGTTTCCAGGATTACAGCTGTGTGCTGCTTTGAATAGCCCCCCCCCCACCCCTTTTTGGCAGTGATAGCATCTTGACTTCCTGTTTCCAGGATTTATGCCTGTGTGCTGCATTGAACAGCCCCCCCCTAGCCCCCCCCCCCCCCCCCCCATTGGCTGGTAGGCCGGTTGCCCTGGGCGAAAAGATTGACAGGCAGGCTCCTTTAATGAGGAGCCAGGCCGGAGCATCCGGTAACCGTAGCGGCACCGAGGAGACCAGATGTTGTTTGAGCCGGAGCGCCGCTCCTCTCCGCTCCCTCTCGTCAAAAAAAAAAAACCCTGGCGCGGCTTGAACCGCTTCCTGCCTGGCGTGCGCCGCGCGGTCGCCTTTGGCTCCTCCACAAAGGCAGGTGATTCGCCGGTTGATTGCGTCGCTGAACTCGTCTCCTTGAAGTCCACCATTTTGAGAGCACTTGCGAGATGAAATAGAACAACAGGCCGATTCCAGAGCTCAAGCCAGCGCATCGATTCTACGATCATCAGTTTCAGTAATGGCTATAATGAATTTTTATTATTGTTATTCTGACCACAGCGGCATGTGTATGACCAATTCACAGTATTTATAGCTTCAAAAGCCTGACTCAAGTTTTTATTTGCCTATGTTCAGTTTAATTGCACTTTGCCATATTGAACAATCCGAGGCAAATGAATATTAAGTTTACCAGTGATGAATAGGGGAGTCAATACTTGGTAGGACTGAATTTTTTTTTCATACGACATCGCGAGTAAGATGTTGCTTTGGCAGCAAGACCAGACTTTTGGGAATACCTTTTAGAGGCCCGAACCACTTGCATTTTCTCCTCTGAGACCCTACCGTGGCTATTTCGGGTCTCGCGAGTGTTGGGGCATGGCAGCTGGATCGATTCCCGCATTAATCTCAACTTCGCCGCTCAGAATTACCTGTCAGCGTTGCAGGGGGGGGCGGGGGGGCGGGGGGGGGGGGTGCCGAAAGCCACCAGCGTGTCCTGTGCTGGAGCTGAAGGCTAGTGCCGAGGTTGACGTCGTGTCCCAACTCGCCCGCTGTCCCACCGCCTCCGCCGGAGGTCAAAACCCGCGCGTCTGACAACGACCGCGGTTGGCGCGACAGGGCGTCGCCGTCCCTCTCCCGGCTCGATTAAAACGCCGGTGGACGCTTCCTGTTTACCGCCGCGAACAGCCGCCACAAACGCGTTACCACGTGGCAACGCTTCTCCATGGTGGTTATGCGTGTTGTGGGGCGGTTGTTGTGCGTCGCAAGGCTACGGCTGTACGTGGGTGGAGTTGACCCGCGCCGCCGTCGCCATGGCAGCGTGACTCACGGCCGCGACTGTGACGGCGGGGCTGAAGGCCAGTCCTCGATCAGGACCCCGCCGTGAGATGAAGGTCAAGCCTCACTCAGGGCTCCGTCGCCCCCACGACAAACGAGTCCCAGTTTATCGGTGACGCAGTAAGGCCGGCATCCTTGAGAGAGAGAGAGAGAGAGAGAGAGAGAGAGAGAGAGAGAAGGAAGAGTCAGATTACACAGAGAACGAGACTGGTCCAAGGTGGTTCTCGGCACATTCTACAACATGATAACCTCCTAAGACCTGGCAATTCATTTTGCCCTCTGTAGGGGACATGAGTCTCCGGTCCTAACCTCAAAAACCATATATTATACTATGATGAAACCTACACTACAGGAGACATTCAATATAAATAAAATAATTTTGATAACACAAGTGTCTTGGACAAAAATTATGTCAAAAAATTGAAATACTTAGATCCATTTATTATTTTTTTTTTTTTTTTATCTGATTTTGTGTTATCTGTGAGAGGAGCCCTTTACCGACCTATTCCGCCCAGCGACAGTGGCTAGCTTTCCGAACCGCCACAGAGGCCTGGCGCAGGAGCCGCGCAGGGTCCTGGCCGCGCCCCAAGCGTCGCGGCCGCTTAGCGGTCCGGCGGAAAGGCCTGCCAGGCCGCATCCTGCGAGCGCTACACTCCGCGGTTCCCTTCGGCCGGGGGAGAGCTCCCTCGCCCCACGCTCCCGGGCCCCGCGCCTTACCCAAGGTCCCCGTCCCCGGGTCTCACCCAAGGGCACTCTCCAGCCCCGTCTCAGCGCCCCGTCTGTGGAGATTGATGCCTCCTGGGTGACCTCAGCGATTTCGTACAGCCCGAAGGCCTCTACCTTCCCCCCTTAAAATAAAGTTAAAAAAAACGTGTACCGGTGTGGTACTGAAACAATCCTGATTATTGATTGCCTCCTTTTTTTTTTTTACTCTGCTTTTTTTGATTTCCACAGCACAGGGGCTGAATTAAAAGCCTGATGGTGTGTTAATAAATAGTTTGGCCTACGCCCCCCCCGTGGCATAAATCAAACGTTAGGGGGCGAAAAATGCCCTGAGAAATTTATGGGGGACGAGTGGATGAATCAGGCCAGTGAAGTGGACAGAATTGCTGAGGTCTGGAAACCTTGAGATCCATGGCTCCATAACTCAGAGGAAAAGATGTTGGCGGGGGGGGGGGGCGGGGGCGGGGGGGAATCAGCTCTGGAGCCATAGATCCTGCGTGGAGACCAATCCCGGGCCAACTCGATGCGGCCGCTGGTTCTACGTGGCGTCTTCGCTCCGATTGGCTCTCAGCAACGGCTCGCGGGAGAGAGCTGCGCCGCTATTGGCCAGGTCCCGGTTTCAGGAGGACCTCGGTGCGTTGGGCTCATCAGCTCTTTGACAGAGGCCAGATGGTGTTGTGTCACTTTTGGCGGGATGGGGGGGTGGGGGGGGGTGGAGGGGGAGAGAGGGAGGGTGGGGGGGGGTGGAGGGGGAGAGAGGGAGGGTGGAGGGGGGTGGAGGGGGAGAGAGGGAGGGTGGGGGGGGGGGCAGAGGGGGAGAGAGGGAGGGTGGGGGGGGGGGGCGGAGGGGGAGAGAGGGAGGGTGGGGGGGGGGGGGGGGGGGTACGGGAGGCGCACCAGCAGCAGCAGTGCTGACGAATGAGGCGGGCACCTGCCGGAGGTTGCAAGCCTGTCATTACGCACTTCACAGCAGATTAACTCGGAATGAAAGAGGAACCACGTGCGCTTTTGAGCACTTTTCTTTCCCCCCCCTCCTGCTTCTGCGGAACACCGGGAAAAAAAAAAAAACGTCTTGCGGCGTTTCTGCCTGTCCCCCCTTCATTCAGCCCCGTTAATTTAAGCACGCGGCGTCCGCGGTAAACACGTGCGGTCGGTCTATAAGATCAATACGAGCGGAGCGTGAATTCAGCAAACAGCAGTTATGAAGAATTTGCGCGATCAAATCTAATGGGCGGAGAGAACTTAAAACGTGAAACACGTCAGGAACCGGGTGAGAGAGAGTCTGGTAAGACCACGTGCCTAAAGGCAGGACGTGCTGTATGAAGAATAAATAAAATATGTTAAGTGAAGGGGGGGGGGTGTGGAGATCCCATCAGCGGTAAAAGGATAGGCAAAACCAGGGAGGCGATGGGGCGGGGGGGGGGCCGGGGGGGGGTTACTGACAGCGGTCCCGGGGGGAACGCGCGGATCAATTTTCAGAGGTGGAACATACTATTATCCCTTTATAATAAATCACATCCGCTCCTGATTTATAGCTCCGCACTGCCTCCGCTCTTTTTTCATCATCGCGGGATCTGTGCAGGGAGGGTTTATGACAGCCGGGCGGGGGGGCGCGGTTAGAGTTGCCCAAAGGTGCCGCGAGCACCGCTAACCTTCCGAAGCACGTCGGAGCTCTCCCGACGTCCGCCGTTACCCCGAGTTTATCCAGTTCCGTTTTTAATCTTTTTTTGCGAACTTTTTTTTTTCTTTCTATGCAGTGCCGTCTACTTAACAGCTTTCTCATTTGTCCCTCGGAATGGTGAAGTGCTTATTTGATCCCGGTAGTTATCTTCCCCTTCAAGGGGAAACGCTCTTCGTTCACACCGCGAACCGCTAACCTGCACAATAGCGCAGTGAATCACCCCCCCCCCACCCCCTGCCCCCCGCCGCTATACGAGCTTAATCTCTCTCGTAGTCGCCCTCCTCCGTTCCGCAGCCGGCGCGCTCGTGATGCGCTATCAGGGCATCTCCTCCGTCGCGGCTTTTTTTTTTAATCGATGCCATCTCGCGCCCCGCCGTCCCGTCTGAAGTAGGCGTTCGAGAGCGATTGCAGGTACGCCGTTCGAGGGGAAACGCCGCTCCGCGCTTTTTGAGCACCCTCGACCGTAAACGCGTAAAACCGCGGCTCTCGTATTCAAACCGCCGCTTTCAGAAGCGCGCAGAAAGGCCCGGCGGCGGCGGCGGCGGCGGAGTGCCTCACCGCGGATGCTTGCGCAATACAGCTGCGAATAAAGGAGTAGGAGTACCGAGCAACCGGGTCCATTATTATGCCATCTGCTGCTTTTCACGGGGGGAGGTTTACTCGCTGAACGGGGATGTGAAACGCGGTCGAGTTCTGAATGAGCGGCTTTGTAGCGGCTCCAGCGAGCGGCGGATCCATCTCTCTGCCGCGGCGCGGTGCGGCGGGATGTCGAGTTTTAAGCGGCCTTCTCTGCGTCGAAGGGAAATTTCGGGGGGCGCGATTCGATTCAGGGGCCGTGATTTACTTTAGCCTCTGAGTTAAATGGGGCTCAGCAGATGAAGTGGGAACCGCTCCCGACATTACCCGCGATGACCCGCGTCAAACGCCGCGCGGTTCTTTTTTTAAAGATGGCGCGGCATCGTGCTCGGCTTCGCTTCGGACAAAATGTTCTCTCGACGCTGCAGGTCAGCAGAGTGGGGTTGCTGAAGATTAAAACGTTGGCCGGCGTTCAATCTTAACCACTAGGCCGGGCCGGGCTGCTGAGGACGGGCTCCCTCTCTACAGCCCAAGATCCTCTTGAGATTTCCTCTCACCGTCGATTGAGTGTTTTACTTCCTAGTTGAGTGCTTTTTTTTTTTTAAACCTTAATTGCTCGCATTTTGGGAATCGGGCATGTTTTTTTTCCCCCGTTTCCACTGTAGAGCGTCTTTGAGACAGTGTCCCTGTGAAAAATGCAATGCACGTGAAGTTGAACTGAGTCGAACTGAATCAATATCTGTCCTTAGCGTTTACTAACGATTAAAACCCACATTTTCTTTCTTCACAAACAGTGTGGTGAGTTCCGCGTTTCCCGAAACTAACTCTCCACACCGACAGTATGTCAAGCTGTTCGAAACCATAGCCTCTTCTATCAACATTTGTCCTAGACATTGACTTACAAGTGCTGCACTTTTTCTTGACAAACCCAGTTTTGCAAGTTAATTTTAGTGATCACTGAACTTGTGAGTTTGTGAATGTCTAGACAAATGTTGATTGAATACAAGCTATTGTTCCAAACAGCCCGCAGTACTGTCATCAGAGGAGTTTTGAACATAGACACCTCATGACCTTAGGGCACGCTTTCACTTGTTTCTCCCACTGATCTGTGTTTAGGCTGTGACACTATACTCCTTGAGAAGCTGAATGACTTCTGTTTCTAACATTTTCATTGATTGAATTATCTATTTACTTGTCAGCCAGTTGTATAATAAGTATGAATTTGGTTTTACCCATTTGTAAAGGGCCAAGACTGTTGTTGCGTCCTTACGTGGATTGTTTTACTCTTATCGAATCTACAACTGAATTACTGCTGAGGTAAACAGCCAATCAGCTCACTTAGCCAGGGTAATTGGTGGAAACGAACAACTTGCATACACTCCAGCCCTCCAGGACCGGAATTGCCCTCCGCTGTGTTTTCGGCATAGCTCTGTAAGATGGGTCATCTCTCTAATTGTACCTTCTTGCTGCAATATAAATTATTGTTTATTAGACTAATGTTGCACTTAGCGATTAAAACAGGCTTCTGTGCCTCAGTACCATGTTCTTGTGTGCCTGAGAGTAACACTGATGCTCTACACTACTGTCCATCGATCTGTATAAGAGCTCGGCAAATTAATGTAATGTAATATAATGAGTTTCAGAAAGTACTGTAATCTGTAATGCAAATGGCACCCAATCGCTGTTCTGATTTGGATTGAGACATCCCTGGCACACTAGGTGCCCAGGCCTCAGCAAAAAAAAGCCTCAACTTCAAGATGGCTAACCTAACATTGATAAGTGTAATGTGAGATATGAACATGTGGACCCCCCCCCCCCCCCCCCCCACTGTTGCTATGGGGTCCTTAGGAAGCTGCAGCACTCTTCAACCAGGCTCGTAAGAGAGTGTCCACCCCAGCCCCCCCCCCCATCCCCCCCCTTGTTAAAGCCAAGGTCTGCCGACCTTGCCTGTTCAGTGCTAAAAGGGGTGAGGGAGGGGTTTCCATGGGCTTGATTTAAGGCTTCCAGACACGTACGGTTTACGCCCTGAAATGAGGCTCTTCCTCTAATCCAAACAGAGATCTCCACCGGTGCTGGAATGCGGGCTGCTTGGTGAGGGCTGGTGGTCTGCACAGCATCTGGCTCTAGCTGTGTGACTCTGGCTGTGTCAGGGTGTTTCAGTGAGAAAAGATGCTGTGCATGTGCTTACTTTGTAATTCGAATAGTAATAATAATATTATAATTACAATAATTCCCAAAAGCAATGTGGAGCCCAATGTGCTTCACTTTTGTAATTATAATGTGATGCTTACAAATAGAATAAGTTAAAAAAAAAAAGAAAAAAAAAACAGCAATTAAAACTGTAATTAAAACAACAGGGAAATTAACACAAAAGAATGCAAATAGAAATCACATTAAGAAACAGCACCACAACCATCTATGAGTACAGAATGGTTAAACAATAACTGGAAATCATGGGAAATTTCAGTGAGAATAAACTCATTAATGTGAAGCGCGATGTGTTGTACATTATAATGTGATGCTTACAAATAGAATTAATTAAAATGAATTTAAAAAACAGCGATTGAAACTGTAATTAAAATAACAGGGAAATGAACAGAAAAGAATGCATGGACATAAACCCAAAAGAATGCAAATAGAAATCACATTAAGAAACAGCACCACAAACATCTAAGAGTACAGAATGGTTAAACAGTAGCTGGAAATCATGGGGAAATTTCAGTGAGAATAAACTCATTAAAAAAGTGGAAATACATACGTTACTCTAACAAGGGAAAAAACATAAGAACCAATGTTCAGAGAGTAGTCTAAAGCAGGTTTGAATAGAAAAAGTATTTCAGTGAGATCACAGCTTGATGTTTTCTCCAACTGAGATGAGCCAGAATTGAATTTGCTCTAAATGTATTCATTTGAATTTAGAATTTTTAAAATCACTTTAATAATTTTTTGATTAAATTATTGTCTGAGGCACCGGCCGGTCCTGTCTATAAAAACTGGGCTGGGTGGACATATTTGCTGTGAAAGTGATTTTCAGCACGGCTCAGTTTTATCTGCTTGCTTTAGGAAGTCACAATTAATCAGAGAGGAAGATGTCCAGAGTATCCCTTGAGTGAACAGCACCTAATTTGTTAAGCTCCCGCATAAGCGAAGAGCCAGAACCTGTTTTTGTACGGAATATCTTCTCCCTGTCTTTTACGTGCCCAATTTACCAAGAGAATGGATCCGACTGGGTGTTTATCTGGTTGCGTTTGAGGCCAGGTTTCCTTTGTTTCCTTTTTCCCCATGCGGAAAATGGAAACTGGCCGTGGCAACGTCAGGCAGCGGGGTGGAATGAGTGTTTTTCCTGGTCTGAGAGGCTCGACGTGCGATGGAGAGACCACCCAGCTGTATCGCCGATCAAGGTGCATCGCTTGAGCAAATATTTATCTGAGCGAAAGGGTAATGTGTGTGGGGGGGGGGGGGCGGGGCACAGGCAGTGTGCACAACCAGGGCTATGGGCGTGTGTGTGGCTAGCTGAACGATCGATTCAAACTTGGCTTTCTTAGCAGCTTTGGAGCAGCTTATGAGAATAACATCTCAGCGCTTTTCCTCGTGTACATACATATGCCTAAATGTAAAAATAACACCTGAATTTGAGGATCAATGGATTTCCACTACCTACTCTGTTCTTTCATGTAAAAGCAATCTATTCAAAGCACCTTGTCACTGTGCTGGTGGCCTGTAGTTGAATGCTCGGTCTGGGGCTGTGGTCCTCACAGTCTTCAGTGGAACTTCTGCACAGCTGCTTTTGGGTTCTATTACCCTACCGTACTGGACAACGGTTCCCAGCTGTTCAAATAAAATCATGGCTCCGGAATCATCTACTCTTCACACAGGAACAACTTTGACCTGTTTTTCTTCTTAAGCCCAGGGAGTCAATAGTCTGAGTGGCTTTTTTCGTCCCCATCGCTCGCAGTCAAACGATTCTGTCATTTCGGCCGTCCAATTAAGACTCCCTGACATTCAGAGCTGACATCCGATTTCCCTGAAAAACTCAGTGACATTATGCAGCAGAATCACCCAGAGCCATGTCAGTGCTCTGAGTCATTAAGAGGACTTTCGCCTTCCAATCTGCCAGCTTTGAACCAGCCCTGCCTGTCCTGAGCAGTTAATGGGGAAACGGAACAAAGTTTCGCAATCAGGCGGAAAATGCATGAGAGTTGAGGAGGACGTGTTCAGTTGCATGTGAATGTTATGTTAAAGGTGTTTAGCGGTCACCTTGGCGTTAGCCACTCTGCAAGTTCTAACTCAATTCCATGGGGAACTCAACTGAGGCAAACTAGAACAAGGCCTCTGACTCTCACTCTGAGATCTTGAAGGTGATACCACGCGCCTGTTTAATAGCTGTTTAAATTCTCTGGGCAGGCAAGAGAGAGATTGTTTGGAAGGTGACATTGTCCAGTCGTCCAGTCCATGGACTGAATGAAAAGTTGACAGCTGTGTGTGTGTGTGTGTGTGTGTAACAGAGAGAAACACCATTCCCAGCACTTAATGCATCATCTGTGTGCCTGGCCTCCCACTGAAACCCACTTGGTACACTGAAGAAAAGCTCTTGGTAATGTGAAGGGTTCACCGGCTGTTTGGACCCCAGGCAGGGATGCGGGGGCCAGGAGCCCAGCCTGCTGGGGATGGGCCCGGCCCCGGTCCCAGCACCCCCACGGTTCCAGTTCGGTCCCTTCCTACTCCAGCTGCGCGGGGCGATTAGCACGTGTGCTAATCCTGCAGATGATTGAATCATTCCGTGTTATTAAACTGTGGGGATGTGTCGTTTTGGCCCTAGCGTTAGTCACCCTTGCGTAGCGCTTTGATTATTCTTCTTGACTGCGCAGCGCTGTGCTGACTGGACCAATGGAGATCTAGCTGTTTTTCACAGGTGGCGTGGCGGGGGAGGGGGTTGTGGGGTTCCCTCCCCAGGCCTGGTGCCTCTGCAGCAGGTCACCTGGCTAAGGATGCGGAATTTGGATTGGCTCATGATGCTCTGTGACGGACAGAGGGGGAGGGATGACATCTCTGAAGCTCGGCTGTTTTTTTGCATTGGCTTCTGTGGTCTCAGCACTAATAAATGACAGTCATTGATTTAATCATTTTTCAAAATGGTCTTGTTTGCCTCGTGTGTGTATGTGTGTGTGTGTGTGTGTGTGTGTGTGCATTGGCTGGGTGTGTGTGTGCATGCATTCGTGCGTTTGTGTGTGTTTGTATACGCGTGCTGATATTGCAGTTCATACCTCGCCCATTGTGATATGTGCTAGTCGACTGCTCAGTGAAAATTCACATGTGGTCAGCAAGAAGGAACATTTGGCCAAAATACAGGCCTGCCTGCCCTCGCGGTGGGTGGTCCCGGAGCAGCCGGGGGGGGGTCAGGGAACATCTGTAGCCAAGCTTTGCTCACAGCTCCGTCTCGAACCCCTCACCTCCCTCCCCAAACGGGGGGGGGGGGGTGACTCACGCACCTGCAGTTCTCTGAGCACATGCACTTTCTCACACAACATTAGACATCAGCAGTGACCCCCTCTGAAGACGTGCGAGGGATTAAATTGACGCGAGGCATTTGCTGCATGAACGGCCGCGCTGTACATTTGCTGGATGCTGCGGGCCATTAAATAGGTGCGCTGATGCTCTGATGCCCTGCTGCCGAACCTCATATCAACACATCACGTGCCCCAATCTCCCCCCCCCCCTTCCGAATCCATTTCGACAGGATCCTGATTAGTGGGCGTGGTTATTTCAGGTCGAACACGCACCCCGTCAGTTAAAGCGTACCGCTTCCTTGCGACCCGGACTTAAACCCCAAAATTGAACCTGGCGAAAAAAAGACGGAGATAACAAAGAGAGAAAAAAATAAAAAGCAATGTTCGTTAGAATATGCAGAACGTTCTCTGTAAACCTTGTAACCTTTGCAGAAATAAGTTTTTTTTTCATCTGTATCCCCAAAAGTGCCAAACGCTTGCCGCATTAATCTTAACACAGAGCCCCTGCATCAGCAAAACCAGAGGCTCTAACAGCGCTGGGCCGGACCCAGTTCGCTTATTTTTGAAAGATGAGAAAATATCCGTTTCATCCTTCTATGGCTCAGTGGATAGTTCCACACTTTGGTTAAGCGAAGCACGGAGAAGACAAAGCACTTAGCATGTCCATCCTTAAATAAGGTTTTATATTCTGTTGGCAAAAAGAAGATCAGGTTATTTACTGTCCTACTCCAGGACTAAAGCGGTTTCACTGTCCATTTACTACTGGGACCAACTCTGTGCTAAACACGTTGAGTGCTTGGCCGAGACCCTGTAGTCAAATCAAAATGAAGGAACAGCAGGTCTGCATTTATAATAATATAGAGATTACAAGAGTGAGAGAGGGAGAGAGAGCGTGAGACAGAGTGAAAGAGAGAGTATATTACTCTTCGGCTCTAAGAGTCAGACGTGACGTCATCCCATTGCAAAAAACCGAAGCAATTTATCCTGCAAGCATTCTCGCATTTAATTTAGTCGTAGTTGGCTGTCTCTGCTGGTTTTTTTTTCTTCTTCTTTCTGTGCATTTTAATTATATTAAATCAAACATAAAATCAAACATTCTGAGGATCTGAAGATATGCGCAAAATTGTTGACCAACGCTCAGGAGGAGGATATGCTCATTGACGTGGTTAAATGCGTATCAGGTAGCCGAGAGATTTAAGTGTAGGCTAGAACAGACAACCTGCAGCTCTGCTAGTCCTCTCGAAGGAGGTATTTATTTATTTATCAATTTATCTATCTTATGTTTGCTCTCGCTTGCATTCCAGACATCACTTATGCCCTTTCATCTGTGATGCAGAAGAAGCTTCACCATTCCTGAGGTTTCTGTCTCTGTCAGCCTTTACCACGCAGTTTTTTTTTTCTTTTGCCTTTTCATCTTTTTCCATTTTATGAAATTTTTTGACAACGTTAATCATCTGAAATGTTGCATCTCCGCCACAGCCTGCTGTACGACCCCGCCCTGTTCTACACCACCCTGCCTCAAAATGGCACCAGGCCAGGGGTCCTTCCTTTGAACTACACGCGGAAAACCCAACATTTTGGACTCGCCTCTTTCCCTCCGCTTCGCTAATGCACGTCCGCTTTCGGGGAAAAAAAGGCGATTATAAAAAGCGGCGGTAAGCCTCGGCATAAATACCTGTAACGCTCCCGACAAAATCTCAACCGTCTCCTCTAAGGCAGCGCACCTTTCTGCTTAATACGAATCTGCCGCCCGCGTTATCCAGCCTCGCACATTCACACCGCGGCGCTCCGCGGCCCTGGCTATCTCTCCGGCTTATTTTCCTGTATAATCCGTTCCAGCGCGCTAAGATCTCCGAGCCGCGGGGCGCTCGCGAGCTAAACCGCGCCTCGCGGCAGCGCTCGGGAGGATTCGCGCGAAACGGGTAACCAGGGAGATATGCGCAACGCTGTCAGACGGCAGTTTTAGACCGAGCGCGCGAGCGAGCGAACGAACTTCAAAAACGTTCGATTCTAAATGCCGATGACTACTCCAGGCGAACGGCTCCCCTTGAAATCCGGCTTTAATTCAAAGCGCTTGACGTACACTGTGTTGGTCTGACTGCTTTCATATGTAGCGGACCAGTGGGGATTTCTCTGACAGCCAGGCGCAGGCCGCTCGAGCCTGAAGAAGATGTGTGTAGTTTTTTTTTTTACGCGTTTTGCGCAGAGCTGCGTGAAGCTCATTGGCAGGAGACTTTGATGAAAGGTTGCCGGGCCCTGGTGTGGTTGTTTTGAACTGCAGTCACTTGTCGGATAGGCCTTTTGTGTGTGTGTGTGTGTGTGTGTGAAGCCCGGGGGCAGTAATAGTGTTCTGCCACTTACACGAGTAGCTGTTGTGGAAAGCAGCATGATCTACCAGGGGTGTACAGATACAACACTATCTGTTCAAGCAACAACATGTTTGTATTTAGCATGGGCTATGTATTTAGCATTAGCAATGTATTCCAACAAACAGAAATACATTAATAATAAGTGTTATGTATTTACACATTATTTTACATTTACAACAAATTAATGTTTCATTTTCCAAATAATGCTTGCTTTTCCCCCTAATTCCCCCTAATCGGTCTGCTATCAAATGCATCATCCAAAAGCGCTCTTTGAATTTGGACACACCCCCTTGGGGCTCTGTGTCGCTGGAACCAGAGAGCATAGAAATAGCTGTGAAAATGTAACAACAATCAGGCTCATTTTATGAGTAGGTCTAGACAACAACGTTGCTCAAACTTTAATATGAAACCGTACGTGAAGAGAAAACAAAAGGGGATTTATTGGTTGCTATACCTCATGAAGATCTTTGAAGTACTTTTGAAACTTTGTTTTCCATTGAGCACCTTTTTTGGGAAAAACATTCAGTATCTCCCCTTTTCCACCGGTCTGCTCCTTTTGGATGTGCACACACAGTCTTATCTTTAAAGGTTATTGTGAACAAACGAGCAAAAAAAATTCCATTACTCAGGGTTACATACCCAGAACTGTGATCTCATTATCGCACACTGCCTGCCGTCTCTGCACTTATGCAAATGCAGTTATTAAACCATGACCGAATATACAAAAGACTGAGCAGTCATTCATGTTTTTCGCGACGCCCGATCCCCTGCACAAAATACGTCATTACTCAAGTTCACCTCTCTGGAACACTGTCCCCGGTGGCGGGAAGCGGGATTGACAGGAGTAAATTTCCCTCGACTCCTCTGACGAGAATAACACCTGCCGACTCTTGCCGCTAATGCTAGCTCGCGAGTCGCGGGGGAAATTAATAATGCCGGCCTCAAATATGATAGAAAGTGAAATTTCCGCGCGGTAATACGAGGAATTACCGTTCAAGAAGTTCGAGCACCGGAGTGCAAGGTGGATCACGGCAGGAGGCCCGGCTGTAGAGATGCCGGTCCTTACTTTCACTCCTAACGGAGAGCGCGTGGGTGGTGCTGTCTCTCACCAGCGCCTGTTGGGATCTGAGGCCTGGTTGGAACTCCTGCACCACCAGGTCTGTTCTAAATGGATCACATTTACCCCTCGAGCTCTTGAGAATCCTCCATCTGCTGCTATGTAAATGGTAGAGACTCTGTAGTAATGTAGTGTTAGTCACGACCTCACTCTCAGTCAATATTGTTATTGTTTTCTCTCGTGGTTGGTGGTTTAGTGTCAAATGAATTTAAAGCCATTTAAATGGTAACCTCTTAAAGAAAGCATGCAAGTAATTATACGCTTCATTAAAACCGCACTGTTAATCTAATGATGAGATTGGCAAACACAAAAAAAGAAAGAAAAATGCAAAAAAACATAGCAGTGGCTATGGAATGAATTAGAATGCTCTCCCAAAGTGTTTGTCATGATGTATTCAGCTGTTGGGATGCAGTTTATGAGGCGGTTGACTGGGCCAGACAATAATTTGAAATCCTTTAACCCTTTAGACCAGTGATACTCAAATCTGGCCCTCAGGGCCAGTAGCACTGCTGGTTCTCATTCCTTCCCTCTAATCAGGATTTACACCTGGGACACCAGGTGAGTTAAACGTCTGGTCGATCAATGGCATTAATCAATCGTTTAACTATCAGTTAGAAAAGAAAAGCAGCAGTACTGCTGGAACGAACACCTACCCACTCTGGGGGAATGGGACTGCCCCACATCATGCTAGCAATTTTTTTTTTAATTCACTTTTTAAAAAATATTTTCACCAATCTTCAGTACAATTCATTTTTTATATAATTGTTCATTTTGCTTGATGATGTGTTTAATTGAACATTCCCACTTAAATCTTACTAGCATCTAAAGTTAAAATGTTCAAATTCATTTTTGACCCTACCTGCTGTGTAAATAGACCTATGAATACCAGGAAAATCCTGCAATAGCCCCAGTTTAAATTATAAATAAACAAATGAAGTAGACAGACATGATACTCTGAGCTGTTAATGATCAACTGAGCATGGCCATGAAATCCCCTGCTGGCGTGTCCTCTGTGAGATGGTACTGTGCATTGAAGCTCTCCCACATGGCAGTGGATCTGACAGAGTTATACAGACAGTCACTGGCAGCACAGCAGACCTGTCCTCCCCGGAGAAGCGCTCCAGTTGGCTTCTACCTGTTAAGCATTCACATTATTTTTCACAAATAAATGTGAATTATTGTGGATTTTCAGCAATAACAACAGCAACAGCAGCAACAACAGTAATACCAACAGCAGCAACAACAGCAGCAACATCAACACCAATGACAACAGCAATAGCAACAACAGTAAACGCAACAATAGCAACAGCAACAACCGCAACAACAACAGCAGCAGCAACTGTAACAATAGCAACAGCACTAATAACAGCAGCAACAGCCGTAAGCTTTAATGGAAAGAGACAAGTGGCCCAAAGTGCCTCACACTGACAATGCAAAAAAAAGACGACACAGTAAAAAAAAAAAAGGCTAGCATTAGCATTCATACAAAATCAGATATGTGCGTACAGATAAATATAACATGAGAGTGCGTGTTAGGCCATGCCACCACATCATCACAGGCATCATACAGATTATTGTGTGCTCTCAGAGTATCAGATCTAACGCTGTACATTTCCCCATGGGAAACGGCAGCGATTGGGGGAGTGTGCATTCCTGCCTGTGTTCAATTAAGTCATGAAACGGCTGACAATGGGAGCTGTCTACTTGTTTGCTCGTCTCAGTCATCCATGGGCGTGCTCACGCAGAGTAAGCCTCAGGTTTCTCTGTTCCCTCGGACAAATAGCGCCGTTAAATTGGGTCTCGGCGGTGACACGCGTCAAGTTCACTCTGACGGGATTGAATCAAGTCTACGTGGACCTGAAGCCCTAAGCAGACCCCAAACAAAACGTTTCTCCTCCGCTAATACAGGTTCGAGTGTGAGCCTTGCGTTGTTAACGCGTCCAAGCCACAGAATTTTTAATACTGTAATGCTGCCACGTTTTTATCATTATTTTTTTTTAATTGTTTTTGGCTGAGAAAAGAACTCAAAGTGTCATTGCAATCAATTAGTCGTATTTTACATGCATACATTCTTTCATATCGCAATGGCTGTCACACAGTTTGAAAATGAGTATCAGAGGTGTGTTTAAACCCTTCAGGCTATTAAAACTACTTTTAATGAAAAAGCAACAGAATTCTCCTTAGGAGGTAGACGGCATTTAATGCTTCTGTTGGTCGCATGCTCTTAAAAAACGTTTATCCCTAGACGCTGAGAGACAAAGATACACGCGGCTCCCCCCTCTCCGTGGACCTAGTCAGCTGTATTTTCCCCTTAATGGACATAAAAATTGCAGATTGCAGCAAAATAGGCTTGGCAGTGCTAAAGCTTATTAAGTATTGATCCAGAGGGGTCAATGTTAAAATCCAGCTCGACAACGTGATCTGAGTTCAGTATCAGTCGGCAGAGAAGAGGAGGACTCAGGACTCTGTTACTGTACCTCTTCCCTGTCCTACACTGGAAGGGCCAATAGGTATTTGTGCCTAATGTGTCCCTAAAAATAATGTGACATGCTCTACTCTGTTTGCTCAACTAGTTTAGCAAACTTGACATGGGGGTTTGTACTTTGGAAAAAGCAGTGTTTCACCATATGTTTTATTAAGGGAAACAGGAACAAGGGAACTATTTGAACAAGTACAGTGGTGAGAAACGCGCTCGTTTTGTTGAACCTAATCTCACTGTGGTTACCTTCCACTCAAAATGCTTGAGACCTTAATTGCTTGCAGTACTGAAAATGGACATTCAGTTTCAACAAAAATTGATTGGACCCTTTTGCTTTTAGAATCAATGAAGCGTCAGTCAACTGAGGCCAGCCAATCGGATTAATCATGCAGATATTTTTTTAAAATGCAATCAAAGGCAATACTGCCCTTCACACTGTCACTTAACTTTCTGTTGCCCTCATCTTGCCTGAAAACATAGAGAAGCCGCCGTGCTGGGGAGGGGGGACTTCGGTCTCCATGGCGATTGGGGAAATCAAATGCAGGTGTACCGTTATGTCGTTAACCAATCCGCACGGGCCTCTCGGCCTGCGATGAGGTCATGGTGTAGTCGCTGCGTCAAGGCCACCCGCAATGACCGAACCTGTTATCGCCTCACATTACACCCACCACTCGCCCACGCTCAGGAGACAAGCAGTGTTTGATGGGACTGTTTTGAGAATATGCCCCTACCTTTCCCCCTGGAAAATATTATTATTGTAATAAAAGCACACCAACAAAATCCTGTAGTGCACCTCAAGGAGAAAAACAAAACCAAAAAATATGCTTTTTTTCAAAATCACTTTGTTTTTATTTTCTTTTGGTTGTTGTGCTGTCTCCGTTATGCAGCTGAGAAAACCTGTGAATTCTCATATGAAAGAAACTCAAGCTCCCAGCCAGGACACATGGGGCTAATTGGCTCTCGCCTTTCATCCTCACCCTTCCCAAAAAAAAATGGAGGGAATCAGGGGAACCCTGACCTGAACCACACTGGTACTGTTTTGACAAAAGGTCTGTATCTTTCCCCAGGAAAATATTATTTTAATAAACGAAAGCACATCACTAAAACCCTGTAGTGGACCTTATGGCTTAGGCAAAAAAAAAAAAACAATACTGAAACATTTTGAGGGGTGTTTTAAATAATTAATTTACTTTGTTTCCATTCTGTGGCAGTACACGCATATGTTCTCCCAATTCGAATGTTCTCTCAGTACCCCACTTGCAAGTGGAACCCTGGTGTAAAGTAAGTGTAAAGAGGTAAAAGCTGGTTATCTGGAGATAAAGCTGGTAATATGCAGGCAAAGCTGGTTATGTGGAGGTAGAGCGCTGATTAATGCCATTGACAGACAGACAGGTACTGAATGAGAGTACCTCTCTGTGCAGCTCAATCTCCCCCATCCCCCACTGTAGTGCCAGTGCTCCCTGTTAAATATTTCCTTTTCATGTGTGCTGGCATCTGCCAAAGAACACAGTCAAAAGCCACCCAGTGCAGGCGAATTCTAGCCAGCCAGAACTCAGATTCGTGGGGGAGACAATCGTTTGGAGAATAGCGATCAAAGAAATATCTTAGAGAGACCCTATGAATATATTGCAATCTGGATATTTTGATCGAAATGCAGCTTTAAAATTTCTTTACGACAGAATGTAGTCGTGCAATTATTTATTTACCGTCTATGTGTTGATTCCGCACCAATTATACAGGTGAACATAGTCCAGGATTGAACTTTACAATGCAGTAGTACTCACACACAACTTTTTTATTTGAAAGAAAATTCCAAAGCTTTTCTTCCAGTGTTGACCTGCAGCTGATGGTTCTTACCATCCGTCATGTACAGACACATACCCTCTCTCTGTCTCATACACACACACACACTCTCTCTCTCACTCTGTCTCACACACACACACTCTCTCTCTCTCTCACACACACACACACACACACTTTCTCTCTCTCACACACACACACACACACGCATACTCTCTCTCTGTATGTGTTCTGCACTTTTGGCTCCCCCACACTCCGGTCCAGCCCCGTTCCATATACAGCAGGAGCCAGGCTGATAGAGACGAGAGCCATGCGGAGGGGGGTCTGTGACTGTCTGTGGTGTGGCGGGGCGGGGCGGGGTGGTGTGAGGGGGGTGGGGTGAGGGGGCAGAGGGTCTCCTTTGGGCAGGACCAGGACTCTGTCCTCATCGTTAGCGCCCTAGCCCTTTCCCGCTCTTCGCTTTCCCTCGGGGCGAAAGGCCGAAGGGCAGAGGCTGTGACCGTACGGCGGGTCTCCTGTGGAGACGCACACCGCTGCAGGACGGCCCTCATCCGCGTCACAACAGGCAGTCTGCCATTCCACGTGCGTGTGGGACGCTGCCTCCGCGATAAACTGCGGTGACTTTAACATTCGCATTATTTACTTTCGGGTACTGGCGAAAGCTTAGTCTTAGACGGTCTGGAAAAAATGAGTTTGCAGTGTTTAAAAGCAGTTCTGAAGACTGTGACGACATGGAAATCCTGTTCAGCGTTGAGGCATGTGTTCCTTGTAGCATTACCAATGCTATGTGTAAGCCTTCAAAGCCAGGAATGCTGTTATTAAAAAAAAGAAAAAAACCCTTTTTGGACAAACTTCTAAACTGCCTTGTTTATCCAAATCTGGGATTAAACTAAAATGTACAACTAAGCATTTTCTCTTTTCAAAAGACGTATTCGGCACCACTTCAAGAAACCCTTCGAACATGTTTGTAATTATGAAAGAAAATGTGCCTTTTTTTACTAGAACGCATCTAAACAAGTGGAGATATATCTCACAGGCTAAATATTTCTGTCTGTCTGTTATTTGTTATCTGTTAAGCCTTTGTATTTGCCCCTTGGTGTAGACTTGGATGGAAGGTGGCAGAGTACAAGGCCTATCAACCCTGGGGGGTGAGTGGGTGGGTGGGTGGGTATGGCATGGGTTGAAACAAACTGACATCCAGCACTGTTATTTTGTAAATGCAACACACAATCCTTTCCAGATTAATACCATTGCATTTAATAGCGAGCATCCCGCTAAGTACATTTTCCACATTTCTTTTGAATATACTTGCTGAACTTTGGGGAAAGAAAAATCTGTTTGCAATTCATTATTCGTGCATTTCCATGTGGGGTATTCATATTGAGATACAACTCAAGCACAACTGGTAAAATTACAAAGCACAGTATCATACGGAAATACACCACAATCAAGAGATAAGGTCCACAGTATCATACAGAAATACACCACAATCGAGAGATAAGGTCCACAGTATCATACAGAAATACACCACAATCGAGAGATAAGGTCGACAGTATCACATAGAAATACACCACAATCAAGAGATAAGGTCCTCAGTATCGTACAGAAATACACCACAATCAAGAGATAAGGTCCTCAGTATCGTACAGAAATACACCACAATCAAGAGATAAGGTCCTCAGTATCGTACAGAAATACACCACAATCAAGAGATAAGGTCCTCAGTATCGTACGGAAATACACCACAATCAAGAGATAAGGTCCTCAGTATCGTACAGAACTACACCACAATCAAGAGATAAGGTCCTCAATATCGTACAGAACTCTACACCACAATCAAGAGAAAAGGTCCTCAGTACCATACAGAAATACACCACAATCGAGAGATAAGGTCCTCAGTACCGTACAGAAATACACCACAACCGAGATATAAGGTCTTCTAGTAGCTGAACAGACAAGCAGCACATACGGTTGGCTCAAAGCTCCACACAGGTATAGCATGAACAGATGCAGAATTTAGGTGCGGTCAGCATTTTTTCAGCAGGGGGCTCCCTTGGGACGTGTTATAATTGCTTTATGGGAGGCAGAACCTTTAGAGGAATTGAAAGTTCTCGTCATAAAACCATTTTAGCGATCGAGCAACATTTCACTTGGATTAAATCAGGCCGTTGACATCTTTCTCGTGGTGACTCATCCACATCTGACATTTTCTGGACAAGATTTTTATTTTGAGATAATGTAATGATGTGAAAAGAAAGCATTATGTTCCCAAGCATGAAATTTTGATGATGAATTTATCTTAATTATACAATATGCATTCAAATGGCACCATGCCATTTGTTGTAAAGATGGAAATCATCAGATACTTCTGTAAAAATCTAAAATATCCTTTGTTGCACACAAAAACTGTCTAGGGCAATTGAGAAGGTACTCTTATCCTGAAGCAATATCCAAAAACAACAGATAATGAGTGATAAGGTTTTCTGTCTGCATTCTCTTTTGGGAACGTGAGACTGGTATTTCATAATCTAAGGTGATGAAATCCTTGCACCAGCGGACGTTTTGATGCCTCTAGTGAGAAACTACAGTGGATTTTAGGTGTGACTGGTTCCTTCAAATTAAAGCCTCCAGCCTGCTCTACACTAACAGGCTTTGATTTCGCCTGAAGGGAAATGCGCATAACTTCAACGGCGCAACAGAACAGAAATACCCGAACGAGGGAGGGCACAGGCGAGGAACACAGTTCGCTGAACCAATTAAGAGGATCTACTTCTTCAGGAGTAGTAATTAAAAAGCAGCCACGGATGCAAATCAGCTCTCTCTGAGTCCAGCGTTGTGTTTGTACTCTGCTTGACTGCCAGTTCGCACTTCCATCTACTGCACAGTCTTTTGAGATGCATAGGATCCTCAGTACAGTCAGCCCTCTCAGACATTGGAGCTTGGGTTCGAAACAGGCTCCGTACACTCTCACATAGGATGTGTTAATACTCAACACGCTTATCGTGCGACTACTTCTGTGTTACTTTCAACATATTTTGTGTCAAATTTGCTACTTTTTCATTACAAATATACAATGTACAGTATGTGTTACACATTGAGACTTCTAACACAGACTGGCTTGGAAGTAACACAAAATGTGTCGGCTTTAACTAGAAATGGAGTTGTGATTTCAAAAATTACGTGTTAATTGTTGTTTTTGACGGATCTGTTTTGAGAGTGTACGAGTCTGCCTTTCCATCTCTGTGTACATAGTGATGCAATCCAAACTGTAAAGTCCAAAGCTGAAGAGAAAAGGTCACACAGTCGGCACACTGCTGGCGGTGGAGTTTCAGGCAGCTTTTTTTTTTCTTTTTTAAATGTAGAGACGGGTCTGTGAATAATTCAGCATTTCTCCTTAATTTGCCATGTTTGTGCCTTGGAAACAAGCACAATCAGCTGGAAGCAGGCGGCTTACGTACGTTTCCCCACAAAATGGAAATCCGAACTCGGTGAGCTCAGTAGCAGAATAAATATTTATCGCCGTGCCTCCGGCCATCTTGAGCAATACACCATCTCTTTTTTTTATTTTTTATTTTTTATTGTTTGCCTGATGACCCCGGCAGGCAGCGTACGTCACAAGGCTCGATATTACGCCAACGCGCGTGCAGCCACTGGATTCGTGCAAAGAGCGCCAAGGCCTTCCACGCCGCCCGGCCCAACGCCTCTCGCTGTCTGTTGCTTAGCTTGTGCTATGAAAGCATAATGCGCGCCATATTTCATTCAGAGACCTTTCTGAGACCGGCGCGGAGCGTGATTGATTTACCCTGTCCTGTAATAAATAGAATGCATGCGGTATTACAGTACACACGCGCTTGCGCACACACACACATACACACACACATGCAAAGAGCCATTTGCATAGCGCGTCAGCTTGTGTGGCACATACGCGCGATGCACTCTCTGTGAAATATGGATGAGTGGCACAGGATGCAAATCTCTGCTCCTGACCAGCGCACCGCCGCGTCGGTTCATCCCCGGCCTACCGTTCGGTGGGATCGCACGATAGCTCCGCCTACTTCGCTGCGTCCGTAAACGCCGCCGCGCCCGTGGATATTTCACGAACGATGGCGATGTCAAAAGAAAGAAGTGTCAGAATCTCCCTCTAAGTTTTCTCGGTCGTTAAAGAGTTTCGGATCCGGAGTTTTCCTCGCTGTGGGCGGAGCCTCGGAGCCGAGTCCGCGCCCCGCGCCGGGACTCGGGACGCGTGGCGGCGTGACTTTGGGGCGTCTCGAAGGGCGCGTGGCCTTTCGCGTCCCGCCAGCTGCGCTATGATAAGATCGCGGGAGTCCGCCGGGGGCGGAGCTTACTGGAGCGCAGCTCCCCCTCGGGCATTTTCGCAGAAACCGGTCGCTCACACGAGCGCCGTCTCAGCCAAGCTGTTTCGGTTCCCCCCCTCCCCCCCACGCCCCCACCCCCGTGTTAATTACTACGCATTCCCCTCTCCTCCTCCGAACGCTCCCGGCAGGGCCAACAAACACAGTCCGCCGTCGATCGCGGTCCAGCGCGAGTGGGACAGGAGTGGAATGCCGGAACGTTCCGGAGTTCCCGAAGTCGTTAGCGTAGCCTCTTTATCGCGACGAGCCTCCTTATCGCGACGAGCCTCTTTATCGCGACGCGCCGTTCCGCTGCTCCCAGGCTCGAGAGGACTCCTCAACGCTGCGCTCCAGCACCGCTCCGGCCTTGCCATTCGAAACTAGATCAAAAAGCCCTTTAAGCTGGGACATTTTGGGGAGCTTAAAATTTATATACCTTAAATTTCTGAGATCAAATGTGTTAAATCTCCCACCCCCCCTTCCCCTAGCCGGAGTCTGTGAAAGTGGGACTCCAGCGGTTCAGTTCCTAATCTTCGCCATGTAAACCTCGTGTTAGTTTGAAAAGAAGATTCGTCCTGGGAAGTCACTCGGAAGGATTCTGGATGATCAAAGCAAACCATGAAAAGGTCAATATATAGACTTGGATGTGAGCATAGCCCGAAGTCACGCATCACACTAATGTTAATACGGATCTCTCTCGGTGGGGGAAAAAGTTGCACCCCCCCCCCCCCCCCGGGCGCACACGGACGAATTTGCCGTCGACATGTCCATGCGATTTGTTCTGAAAAGAGCAAATATGGTATATGGTCATTTAAATTGTGTTTTCAGCAGATAGTAAATATCAAGTTCTTTTTTTTTTTTCTTTCTTTACTGTGGCCATTTTAACCTTTAAAATGTCATGTTTTCTTAAGGAGCAAGTTGGCCTATTTTTCCGTCATTGTTTTGTGCCGTCCGTGTAATACAAATCCACATTATCCAATCTTAAGAGTCAGTCGTCTGGGGGCACTGCAGTATGGCTTACAGCAGAACCCCATAATCTGTTCGCCCTCGTTCACAATGAACTCGAGCGAGAGAGCTGGGGCAGGGCGACTTCTGGGCCCGTCGTTTTGGCCGACGGGGTGAAGCGGGGGTGCGGCACGTCGTGCCGCTTCGCGACGACAGAGCTGAGCTATCTGGGCTACGGGTGGCGACGGTTCGCACTGCATATTCTGTCCCCCCCACCCCCAACCCCCCCCCGTGCGCTTTTTCCGGCTCGCGTGCCAAACACCGTCTCCTCCATCTCCGAAACTAATCGGGGATGGCAGCTACAGCAGCCGGGGTAGAGCCAGCCGAGTTCCCAGCGCTCGGGGCTCGTGGGCGCCCCCGCAGGGTCCGAGGCGGTATTGGCAAGCGCGAAGACAAACGACCCCGCGACCAGCGCATTAATAGGTAATGAACAGGAGTATCTCTCGGGCGTGGGTGGTAGAGGGGGTGGGGGGGGGGGGGGGGGAAGGGGGGGTTCGAGTTCGGACGGGAGATGTTAGCGCCGCAGCTATTTTTTTTTGCTGAGCACTGACTTCTGGCGGGCAGTATCTTCCCACCTCTGAAAACGAAGGGCAAGTTTTAACTCCTCCGCCGCCGCGTTCGTACCAGGGATATTTTTCCCTCAGGCAGCATCTGGGGACGCCTGAGGTTGCAAGGGGCAGTGTCTGGGTTAAAAGCACAGCACAGGGGGCAACGGCGTGGATCGACACCTGTGATGGACGCAGGTCACCGAATCTGTAACTAATTGGTTGCTTTGTAGCACAGTGGTTAGGGAACTGAACTCGCAACTCCGAGGTAGTGACTGGATCGTACCCTTGAGCAAGGTATTTAATCCGAATAGCATAAATTCACTCTCAAAACAGATGTGTTAAAAACAAAAAATAACGTGCAATTTTTTTAAACACACCTCCATGCCTAGCTAAGGACAACACTTTCCGTCTCACTTTTAACATTGTCTGTTAAAAAGACAATATACATTGTATATTTGCACCACAAAAGTAGTAACACAAAGTGTGTACGTATCCTGCAGCACAAATGGATTGTGTGTAAAAAGAATGCAATTCGGGTAAGCCACTCTTGGATGAGAGTTGTGTGCTAAATGCCTAAAATGGAATATGGGAGGGGCCACTTTGCGCTAATAAGCAGCTTCCACTGACCCAAGAGCAGGGACAGAGAAAGAGTGATTAAATATGTCCGCTGTGCCAGCTGGCTAGGTCTTTTAGCACTGCAGTTCTTTTTTTCTTTTTCTTCTTCTTTTTTTTTTATTTTTTATTTTTTTAAATCCCACATCTGAAGTTTTGCCAAGAGGTGACAGGTACCCGAAAGAGCTCTGGCGCGCCGTGGTTCGGTACAGGAACCCCGGAGAGAGCCGAGTTCACCTGCGCTCGTGCGGACGCGGCGTTTCCACGGTTACTGAGCCCGCGCTTGCAAACCGCCACTTAAAATAAAAGGAGATATGAAGCGTACCTGCTCACCTCACAGCTACGCCCCCGCCACCCACATCACATGTGATACTGTCGGGAGATCTTGCTGGTGCTCGGTCGATGAGCCCAGGTCCTTCCAGTTCTAGTTTCTATAAGCATTAACTGAAAAACAGGGAGGGGAGGAGTGCTTTGTATATTTTAGCCTTGCAGACGTTTACTGCCAAGAAATCCATTACACTGATTTGTTTCGTATACACACACACACACACACGTGCGTACATACAATATATGTATGAATTTGCAACTAAACCCAGTGAAACGTTAGACAGTTACCAGTGTTTTCTTTTTTAGTTTGGCAATCATCACCTCCTGCTTCTTCAGAGTCTGTACTTACTGCTAATCCCAACGACGCCTCCCTAAAAATACCTGACAAGCCAACGGCGATGCTCGGCATCCGCCAACCAAATCCTCCCGGATCAACACCCCCCCCCAACTCCCACCCCGACCCCCACCCCAACCAGCGGGTTGAGACACCCAGAGTCATCGCGCTACCCCTGGTGCCACCAGCTCCCTAAATGCCCTGGTTCTGGTTCCTCCCCTTCCCCACAGTTCTTCTGGGCCAGATGGGCGTGTGCGCCCAGACAGAGATGAAGAAGGTCGTCGGGGACAACGCCACGTTGCCGTGCCACCACCAGTTCTGGCAGGCGGGGACCACCACCCTGGACATCGAGTGGCTACTGCAGAAGCCCAACTCCAAGCAGACAGTGGTGAGGGAACATCCAAGCCTTCTATCTTCAATGACATCCCCTGTGTAAATGGAATATACTACAATATATTGTATATATGTGGAGGTCATAGATAATGTAATAATAAATATGTAAATATGTAATTATTACATATTATTTAATTTTTACACATTTTAGCAGTATTGTCAATCTGTGAGGCATCCATTGCTTTCATCGAGCACTAGGAATGTAGCCCAGAAATTTGCTTGTGCTGAGTAGCCTGCATTCTCAGGCTGTTCTTATTTGTTTGGTCAACCGCATGGATAAACACTTTTTTTGTGGGAGATGTTTCACAGCTGTAGTTAATAAACCCAGCTCCGGAAAGATCTTGTCTGTGATTACAGTGTTTTATAGCGAGCTAACAAAGGCTTAACTAATAGCTTGAGAGTATGACTAAATCCATTTGTTGCTTTGGCAGCTACTCCTGTGCTAGCTAGCACATTAACTGTGATGACCTTTGTCTGCTTGCTGTTGGCCAAGCTAGCTGCATGAACACATTGTCACCATCCACATTTGACAGTTGCACAATTGATATTCAATATTTTTTTTGTTTGTTTTCTTATGTTGATCTTTGAAAGCTGACTAATTCATACCATCATGGGCAGTACTCAGTTTGATGTTCACCTCTCCAGTTTTCTGTTGTGGTTACAGAAAGAAATATGCCATTTTGTCCACAGGAAAACACAATGTTATAACTGGTCAAACAGAATGACATCTTGCGATGGCATATTTTAAACTATGTGTTTTGTTGAGCTCATTTTAGGCTCTGCATTACTATTGCTTGTAGTTTTCATTGTGTTTGTACTTTACATATAATATGAACCAACCCCTTTACCCTAGCAGAGCCCCTACTGTCCCTGAATAATATAAAACAATCCCAGAGTCCTTTGCTAATTGAAATGTGCCAGACTACTGTACTTTTTCCTAAAGTTTGTAGAGGCAGCAGATCGCTCCACTGTTCATCCTAGTGAGCAATCCAACAATCAGTATCTATCTAGACTTTGACATTTGACTTATTATTCAAATTTACTCATCTCTATCCCTAGTAGCATTACTCATTTTTAGGAAGATGTTTGTTTGAAACAACCATTGTAACGTTTGGCATCAACTGAAGAAAGATGAACAAATTCATCCATTAGTTTTTTTGGATTCCCTGTCGCTAACCGTCCATGCAACCCTCAAAACAGATGAATCCAGCATCATACTCTCTGTTTTCTAAATGTTCTTGCTGTCTTCGGGGTAAAAAAAAAAATAGATAGTGAAAAATTGGCTCTGTCATCCATGAAGAACTGCAGCGGGCGGTTTGTTGTGTGAAGGGCCTAGCCTACCCATCTCTGCCGATTCTCTCTCTTTCCCCTCCTTACAGGGGAGGCGATTGGGCCGGTGGGATTAATTGGTTTGATTGCTGATTGCCCGGTGGCCAAAAAAAGTGTGGCACTTAGCGTACCCAGCCTTGGCCTTCTCTCCCCCCGTCACTAGCCACTTTTGTTGGTAACTCTTTACAATGAGGTCACATGAATTGGCAAATGCTAATGTAGTTGTTAATACGAATGAACGATGGACAAACCCATTAATTAAGCATGAAATTTACTTTTCATTAGTTGTTAGCAAATACATTAATGTATTAGTTACTTGATTATTTATACACGAGCAAACCGTAGGATAAGCTTTGTTAACCATTAACAAATACATTAACAGTTTTTTTCTTATTATTCCAATATGAGTTGGCATTAAGTAATGTAGTTGTTAACATGAATTAATGATACGCAACAAAGCTGTACAGGTTGTACTACTTTTCAGTAGTTAGTTGTTAGCAACTACATTAGTGAATGCCAATTCCTGTGACCTTACTGTAAAGTGCTGCCCTCCAGTTTTTCCCGACATTACCCTTGCACCGATTTACACATTATTTTCTTTGTTCCGTTCACTGACGTTATTGTTGTTGTTGCATGGAATGGTTTCTTGTCCCAGACTTCGCTTCCAACATCTTAATCACTTCATCTCCCTGTTCTGCGCATTTCCAAATGGCCAGAAAACGATCCGCTTTTCCCACGATGCATTTTTTCCTGTGCAATGGCAAGGTCATTAGTCTCGACCCCCCCCCAACGTCCCCTTTTTCCCGCTGAAAAGCGACTCGTAACCGAAACACTCTGTTGGCTTTCCGAACCGGGGTTTCGCACAGCGAGGAGGACGGGGGCGAGAGGATTCTCTGAGGCGGCAGAGCAGTCAATTTAAATATTTAAGCGGGAGATTACACCGAAGGCGCCATTAATTAAAATCAAACATTTGAAAAATTTAAGAGGGGAATGTAGCAGCGCACGTGCCGGAATGAAAAAAAAAAAGAAGACGATTATTTTGCCCAGAAACACTCTGTAGTGAACGGAGGACAGGAGCCCCGAGCGCTGCGTTTACCCCCTCTGCTCCTGACCGCGGGAGCCGCGGGTGTCACGGCGACGGCGGCGGGAATGTGAGGAGACAGGCGGAGTGCTCCTCTGGGACTCCTCCTGCTTTACCTGACACATGCTAATGCGGCAGCTGGAGGGTCTCAGCACCTCCTCTGCTCCTGTGACAGAGGACGAGGGGGAGTTCTGATCCACACACACACACACACACACACAGACATGCACACACAGAGACACAAACAAGCGTGCACACACACATTACCATACACAGACACACACACACACACATGCACGCTCCCATACACAGACACACGCACATGCACGCACATCCGCACACACAGACACACACACACACACACAAGCTCCCATCGACAGACACATACACACACACAGATACAGACACACATGCACACACACACACACATGCCCCAATACACACACACACACACACACAGACAGATACAGACACACATGCAAACACACACACACACAGACACACACATGCACACACACACACGCTCCCATACACACATATGCACACATACAGACACACACACACACACACACGCTCACACACAAACAGACACTCATACACACGTGCACACACACTGGCGAGCACACACACATGCACGCACACACGCGCACACCCACAGACACGCATACACGTACACACATACATGCATACACACACACAGTTTGCCCCACAGCACACAGTCCCTGAGTGCCAGGCCAGTGCAGCACTGATGCAGTGTGATGGCAGCGTTTAGCGGCCCCCGCCTCGACTCCGCCTCTCCTGCTTCATGACAGGAGACGCCAGGTAGGCGCACCGCTACCCCCGGGCCTACAGGGGGAGCCCTAACACCGCGCCGCTCTTCCCCGCCAGGTCATCACCTACTTCGGAGGCACAGTGTACGACCCCAGCGAGAATGACCTCAGCCGGCTCGCCTTCGCGGGGGACTTCCTGAAGGGGGACGCCTCCCTGCTGATCAGTGACCTCGTGCTGTCCGACTCCGGAGAGTACAGCTGCAAGGTGAAGATCGGGGGGAAGTACCACTGGGCTGCCGTCAACCTCATAGTACTGGGTGAGTCCGAGACCAGCAGCTCTGCCACAACAATCAATACAGAAAAGGGGCTGCAGAATTGGGCTACAGTAGATCACCCCTGTAATCACATGACTATCGCTTCAATCTGTGAGCTCACTGATTGTGTGATTGGAATGTTCTTAACTGAACATTCTAATGCTGATGTCACAATCACTACTGGTGAGTGAATGCGGTGGAGTTCTGGAACACTGACTTCAAATTTGAAAATAAACAGAAACATTTTTTTTTAAATCTAGTCTTCAAAAGGTTAATGGCTCAATCAATTTCTACTTAAAATGTGTGCTTTGCTGCTAGGAATTCTCTGTACTTGTTAATAGTCCTTCTGCAGTTCTCGCTGTTCTGGTTTATCATTTTTTAATCAATTTGCGTTTGGTTGGCCCCCCAAAACCCTATTTATTAGTTCATGCTTCCTGTATGTATTTTATCCTGTGTGTTATTTTTATGTCACCATGTTAAAAATTGCATGGGGGAAATGACGAAGGCTTGTGTCACCAAATGGTGGACAAAAACGTCTTCCTGTGTACACACAGGAAGGTTTTTGGAACGTTTTCCTGTGTACACAATTTACAGATTCAATATTTCTGTTCTGAAAAACGCTTTCGCCGCGTTCCAAAGCGAGCCTTAGACACGCCTATAAAATATGTACTATTTCAGTTACGTGTGTGTATGTGTACGTGTGTGTGCGTGTGAGAGGGAGAGCGTGTAGGTGTTTTAAATGATTTAACTGAAGTACTTGGGACCTCCACTTCCTCCGTCATAGTCGTGAGAATTCCATTATTTCTCGGCTCGTGCAGTTTGGTGCCACGGAGGAAGAGACGCCATAGATTTTCGTTTCCCCCTGAGGACAAACGGCTTTGGCTTAGAAAAAGCCATCCGACATTTTATCTCAGGTGTTTTTTTTTTTTCCCCCTTCTCTTTTCAAAGGGAAGCGCAAAAGAATCCCACACATCCGTTGAGAAAACCCGGACAGTAAGTCGTAGAGTGCTGACGGAAAGCAGGCGGGAAATGAAGGAGTACACAGAGACGTCGAGTACTGCAGCGAGTAGGCCGGCAGCAGTTCAAAAGGCACGCGCTAGCTAGGATAGTCGTCAGTTTGGGAGAACTGAACTACCCCTTTGTCTCTCTCTCTCTCTCTCTCTCTCACTCTCTCTCTTTCTCCATCTCTCTCTTTCTCTCTCTCTCTCCCTCCCTCCCTCCGTCGCTTTCTTTCCTGTATGAAGACGTTTCGGCAGACGCACGCATATATTTGTACAAATTGCCCACAGCTCTGCGGCGACAATTTCGATTCTCGGAGATGAGCATTAGCATTTGTCTTGTTCAACACAAAGATAATGACCTGGCAGAGGAGCCGAAAGGCTGCTGTGTGAAGCGGTGTAAGTGTTTCTGACAGAGGTACAAGATGTAAGAGCTCCCTCGATTCCTCAGTCCAGTAATTGTTCTTTTTACCGAGGGCGAGGGCAGGATTTTCACCGTTCAGCAGAAAAACGGGTGAGAGAGAAAAGCAGATGTCCAGTAGGTCTGTGTGTGTGTGTGTATGTGTGTGCGTCTCTGTGTGTGCATCTGTGTGTTGTGTGTGTGTGTGTGTGTGTGTGTATAAGGAGATAGAGAGGCCCTCAGTGTTACACCGTTATGGGTACTTTGGGGTGCAGCGTAATGAAAAAAGTTAATCGAACAGGTCCCTGGGACTGCAGGAGTGTGTGGGAGATATACTTTTGGGGGTGGGGGGGGTGGTGGGGGGGGCAAAGCTCAGGTGGACAGCACTGTGTGGTGTTCTTCTGTGTGCTGGCCTTATTCATTCTTATTCCTTTTCATTATTTGTGTTTTTGTTGTGTGCGTTCACTGAATTACTATCGACTTAATTCATGTTCAGTATTTTATATGATGAAAAGCTAGTGAACAAAATGTTAGCGCTTGTTCGCTGTGGCAACAAATTTGAACTTGTGAATGTGAATCACAGATGTGTTGTGCTATGATAATGTGATTGTGCATTGTTCTTATTAAATAAATGCTACAGACCAGTGATCCTCAGTCCTGGGCCTGGGGAGCCACAGAGTCTGCTGCTTTTTGTTTTGGCCTTAAGATCAGCAGCTAATTCTGACCCAGGAAACCAGGTGACCTGAGTCAGCCGTGCAATCAACTCCTTTAATGGATCAATTGCTGCACAACTCAAGTCCTAAGTACCAGCAAAAGCCAGCAGACCTGGCAGCTCTCCAGGCCCAGACGGAGATGAACGGATGAATAAACGGATGGATAAACAGATGGATAAACAAACGGATGTGTTTCTGCAGTCAAGCCCTCCAAGCCCCGGTGCTGGATGGAGGGGCGCCTGCTGGAGGGCAGCGACGTGAAGCTGAGCTGCCGGTCGGCCGACGGGTCCGACCCCATCCAGTACAAGTGGGAGCGAGTCCTGGACAAGGGCCGGACCATGGGGAGGCTGCCGCCCCTGGCCCTCATCGGTGAGAGACCTTCATCATCTTCATCATCCTTTATCATGCTTTCTTCATCGTTACATTACAGGCATTTAGCAGAAGCTCTTAGCCAGAGCAACTTACACAAATTTTCCATAGCATTTACATTGCATCCATTTATACAGCTGGAGCAATGCAGGTTAAGTACCTTGCTCAAGGGTACAACAGCAGTGTCCTACCTGGGAATTGAACCTATGACCTTCAGTCTACACTGACTACATTGCCGCCCATCATCATCCTTCATCATCACTATCAGCACAGCGTACAGGTTTCCCAAGGGGTGGGGTCACTTCTGTTTAAATCAGGGTTGGGGTCAGTTCTATTTTGATTTGTTTGATTCAGGAAGTGAATCGTAATTCAGTTGATGAATCGAGAAATTCCCATGATGTTCTCTGGGATTGTTCTAGGGATTTATAGACATTTCAGTAATTCCCTGAACTAAGCTGAATTTAAATGGAACTCCGTAACTGGAAAATCTGCACATTTTATGACACTTCAGCAAGTTTAAAATGCATCATCAATGCCCGCAGTTCAATTGCATTAGCGCTCAAACTGCATCAATCACACGCTCTGCTCCTTCCCCTGCTGAACGCAGCCACGGTTACCCTTGGAGTGCACTCCTGAACTTCAAACGAGACAATATACTTTTCACTCATTTCTAAAAATGAGTAAATCTACTAGTAGTATAAACGTGTAAATTTTAATTATAAGTCAATTGTCTAAGCGCTAATAGAAACTGATCGCTTGAGTCTTCACTAGGATAACAGTGAGGAGATCTGCTTCTACACATTTTAGTTGAAGCACTGTTGTCTGGCACATTTCAATTAGCAAAGGACTCTGGGATTGCTTTATAATTCAGGGACAGTAGCGGCTCTGCTAGGGTAAAGAGGTTGGTTCATGTTGTATGTGAAGTACAAACACAATGAAAGCTACAAGCACTAGTAATCCAGAGCCTACAGTAGTGTTCGTAGTCTCAACAAAACACAAAATATTTGTCAAAATATTCCATCGCCAGGTTCATAATGTCATTTTGTTCAGCCTATCATAACGTCTTATTTTGATGTGTGTTTCCACCCTGGCTTGTACAGCATTATCAGCTTTAGGGATCGTCCCACTTGAGCTTAGCGTCAGGAGCGGAGCAGTCGCGGCTAAAGCTAAAGAATTAACGGCCTCTGAGAAACAGCACTTGTGCGGGCCCCGTTTCATTGGGCAGTAAAACAAACCAGCCTCATTAATCACACTTATCTACGCACTGTAGAAAAAATACATAATAACAGGTGCGTGTTGGCACCAAAGAGAAAACGACACTTAAAGCCATACGGTACCCTTTTGATGCTAACGCTAACTTAGCACGTGTGTAGCGGGAGCCAGTCTGTCTCTTATCAGTCAGCGATGATGGTCTGTGTATCAGAGGCCGGGGAGGCCGCCTGTCACTACTTCTTCTTGGCACACCAGGCTCATCGTGTGACACGTGACACGTCAAAAACTGGCTGCCGACATCCTGTTCAGGTTTACGATCGTGAGTACTTACCCACCGGCGGCTTACTCACTTGAGCCAGCGCCCTTGTCCCGTTCATCTTGTCTTCGGTCTGCTGGTGGCGACTGTTGCCGACTGAGGTGCGGCAGTGCTGGGTAATCGGCAGCATTGTAGCATAGCGGTTAGCCAACTGGGTTTATGGTGCAGAGCTTGCAAGTCTGAGTCCTTGAGGGCGCATTTCCATTGCACCCTTGAGTGAAGTACTTATAATGCATAAATGAAAAAGCAAACTGTGTAAGTTTCCCTTGATAATAGGGTATGCTTCATACCTAAGTATACTGGCAAACGTTTTTTCTTTTCTTTTTTCTTTTACTTTGTTGCTAGTTGTTGCTTCTGCTGGTGGTGATAGCAGCAGCATTTATCATACTGAAAAGAGCTTTGAACTCTTCACACAGACGGTGCAGATGAGTTTTCCCAGAAATGCGACGCGTATTGTCACGTCTAATTTATGTCGTCGTTGTCCTCCGCCAGATCTGAAGAACCCCGAGATCGTCACCCTGAGGAACCTGAGTCACGACAGCACGGGCGTGTACAAGTGCACGGCCAGCAACGACGTGGGCGAGGAGAGCTGCATCATCGAGGTCACCATGCACTGTGAGCGCCCTCCTCCCAACCTCGCGCTGCCACCACGATTTTCATTACCCCGCGACGAGGCTACGCGCGCGCCTACCGCGCCGGCGCATTTACCGCCATTTTTTTTTAAAACTCGCGTGCTACATGCGTCGGTGATGCCGACATAACGGATTCCCAGCCCTTTATTTAACGGTTGAAACCGTGGAAGGAACTCTCTGCCGACGCTGTAGCCTCGCTGACAATCCGCTGACTGGGGTTATACGCTTCAGTTCGGGCGATGATTGATTTGACGGGGGCATTTGTTTCACTTTTCTTTTTTAAAGGGAAGACGGCATTGGCTACATCCAGCGCAACTTGCCGGTCTTTGTTTTTTATTTATTTATTTATTTATTTATTTTTTATTTTCAACAGCGGACCTCTGTTGCCCTGCTGCAGTCAGTCGCGAAATCAAATTGGAATATATTGCATTTTGAAACATAATGGTAAATAAGAAAAAGAACTGAATGAAGGATAAATAAGGGGGGGGGGGCAGGGGCGGGGGGGGGCACAGTGGGATTTAAGCCAGCGTACAGACTGCAGAATGATTTACTGCACCTCTCCGAGCTTTTCTCCCATGATACAGAGAGGTATGGCTGAAGGGGGTCGTAGAGAAGCAGTAGTGGATTTATGTTACGGTGTATGAGGGACACGTGCATGTTGCCTGCATCTGTGTGTGCTTGTGTGTATATGTGCATGTGTTGGATGGGAGTGTGTGTGTGCTTGTGTGGTTTTGTTTCTCTTTGCAGTGTGTGTGTGAGTGCGCACGTGTGCTTATGTGTTTGTGTTTGGTGTGTGTGTGTGCGTCCGTGCTTTTGTTTTTCTGTTTGGACTGTGTATGTTTATGTGCTTATGTATATCTGTTTGGTGACTGTGTGTGTGTGCGTGTTTTTGTGTTTGTGTTTGGAGTGTGATTGCGTGTGTGTGCTTGCATGTGTATGGGGGAGCATGCGTGTGTGTGTGCACGTGTGTATGTTAATGTGTTCACCCCCTTCCACGCAGATGTCCGGGGAGTGGGTGTGGTGGCGGGTGCGGTGGTGGGCGTGTCCTTTGGGGTCCTCCTCATCATCCTCATCGTGTGGCTCGTCCTCCGCAAGAAGGAGAAGAAAAAGTACGAGGAAGAAGAAACACCCAATGAAATCAGGTGAGCTTTCCACTGTCCAGCATCCGCCCTATCAGCCAATCAGCACCCACCACCAACAGACTCTGCCCACCACAGCTCCCAGCATACCTCACTACCAGTGTGGGTGGAGCCTGCTTCAGCTGCTCCTATATACCACATTTTTAATTGCAGATGCTGATAACAAAAGCAATCTATTACAGTGTCAACAACTTATTTATTTACTTACTTTGCTGAAGATTAGCAGCAGTGAAACTGCTTTTTAGAGGGTGTCAAAATGAATAATGTACCTTTGGACGGATGATGAATCATCAGTTATGCAGATTTTTGGTTGGGGGGGGGTTGTGGTGGGGAGGGCTACAGAAAAAAATGGCGTTGTTTTCCTCTCATTTATAGAAGCTTCGTGGAAGTATATATTTGCTGAGACTTCTCTTTTTACAATATTAATAAAAGGCAACTCTGTTCTGTTAAATAATGGCGACCGATGATGTCATGGTGGATTATGATATCACTCTCGTTACCCGGCACTCGAACCCTGGGAGGAGCTTGGGACGTGCTTCCTCCTAACGACGGCCTCGAGGGAGAATGGGATCATTCCAGTACCCACTTAATCAGTGTGAGCTTATTTTAATCACGCGTCAGTTAGATGACCCCAGGGCGGATGCGTGGCTCGTCCTCATCAAGACGTCGTTCCAGCGTCCGGACGCTGCCCCCTGCGGGCTGGTTCCCATCCAAACCGGGGAGGGAGGGCGTGCTCGTCACGTGCGCTCTACCCGAATTGACTTGGATGGAGGGGGTTGCCAGCTTGCAGCCACGAGATCGGCCGAGAACAGCGGTGCCCAGCCCTGTTCCTGGAGATCGACCGTCGTGTAGGTTTTCATTTCAAGCCCTAATTTGGCACACCTGACTTCACTTATTAGCAGCTGAAAGAGATCTCTAGCTGTTGAGTGAGGTGTGCTTTGTTAGGGTTTGAAAGAAAACCTATAGGACGGTATGTATATCTCCAGGAACTGGGTTGGTTACCAATTTAAATTAGGAGGGGAAAAAACTGATTTACGAAGTACAACTCATCACGCATATTATGTAGTGTGGTGCGACCACTGTCGTACGGTTCAAACTATGCTGGTCTCTTACTACCCCTGCTACCCTTGTTTTACAGTGTTTACTGATTATTCATCTGCGTTGGTGTCTAAGTGGATTGCTGTACACGATATTTACAAATGTTTTTTCCTGCCAACAATGCATCTTGGATTGGAATTTGAAGTCGGCTGCTCTCTCTCTCTTTCCCTCTCCTTCTCTCTCTCCCTCCCTCTCTCTCTCCTTCCTTTCCTCCCCCCTTCTCTCTCTCTCTCTGTCTCCCTCGCTCCCTCTCTCCTTCCCCCCCTTCCTCCGGCTCTCCTTCCCTACCTTCCTCCGTCTCTTCTTCCCTCCCTTCCTCTGTCTCTCCCTCCCTCCCTTCCTCCGTCTCTCCCTCCCTCAGAGAGGACGCCGAGGCCCCCAAGGCCAAGCTGGTGAAGCCCAACTCGCTCTCCTCGTCCCGTTCCGGCAGCTCCCGCTCCGGCACCTCCTCCACGCAGTCCATGGTGCACAGCACCGCCCCCCGGGGCCCCCGCCCTCGCCCTCCGCCCGCCGCCGTGCTCAAAGAGAACGGGCAGCCCCCCAGCTTCCCCCCGACCCCCCCGGCCTACACGCAGGTGGCGCCCAAGACCCCCGAGCCGGGCACCCCCAAACTCAGCCCCGGGAACCTGACCAGGATGGGGGCCACGCCCGTGATGATCCCCGCCCAGACCAAGGCGTTCCAGACTGTGTAGAGCCCCCCCCCCCCCTCCCCCAGAATGACCCTAAAAGGAGGAGGACTGGTGTGGTAAAACAAAAAAATTTAAACAAAACTAAAAGAGAATAAAATCACCATATCCCTGACCCCATAGAAACAGCCTCTTTACAAAAAATATAAATAATAAAAAAACTAAAACTGCAACATCAAATAATAACGGATATGAATAAAGGAATCAATAGCAAAACAAGAAGTTAAATGAATGCTTATTAAAAAGGGAAATAAGAAGTGCTTGCCCCTTCTGAATATAAAAAGAAAAAAAAACAGTTAAGTTACAGCATCTCTCTCAGTCTTTCTCTCTTTATGATTTTTGTACTTTTTTATTTTAAACTGAAGACTCGGAAGGTCGTGGGTGGCAGTGAGGAGGATACTGAGTTTTATTTCCTTTTGCGCTGAAAAGAGCGTGGGTTAGCGTGCTTTAGCGTGCGATGCAACTGTTTCCAGGTTCCGAGAGGAGTTTAGAAAATGAAGAGCCAAAGGCAGTTCCGCTGCCCCTAGGCGACTGGTTGCTGACACCACGCCACAACCATGTTCTCATTTACCAGGCCAAACCAGATGAACATCGGAATAAAAAGAAAGATAACACTGCTTCCTTCTAAGCACCTGTTTCTCCCGAGGTCAGGCTCTCTCGCAAGGTTTCACCCATCCACCAATCGGAAGCCCCCTTCAGGCCCCACCAGCATTCCGTCCCAGAACTCCAGCCAATGACAGACGGCACGAGCTGCATGTGGAAATCCTGAGGACACGGTCTCACCGTTTCCTAGCCAACCTGCAGATGAAGACCACATACTGTCGAGGCTGGAGGTTTCCTCTCCGCATCGCTGCAGATTGAGGATGAGTCATGTGACTTCGTAAGAACCACGGTGATCTGTTTAGGAGACATTTTACTTGCTAGTCTAAAACTCGCCCAATGCACGCTGGGATAGGCTCCAGCACCCCCCGCGACCCTGCTCAGGATAAGCGGATATAGATAATGGATGGATGGATATTCATTGTCTATTTAAATCGGTTTGTGTGGTGCTATTAGACCATTATGTTTTACATTAATTTGGAATCAAACTGGTTAAAAGAAGAAGGATTATAAGTTACTCTATTTGCCACTGTTATGTTTTATTAATTTAATCAATGACACCTGTTTAAATGTATCCACTGCAATGCAGTCCAGTTTAGGGAAATGGAAGTTGTTCAGGTTTAGCTGTCTGTTGTTGTCCTGTGGCATAATGAAAAAATTGAAGTAAAAGAGCGAACACATGCTGTTGCATAAAAAAATGAATATGCTTAACTGAAATGTGAAAATGCTCAAGTAAAAAAGAAACAGCATTTTAAATATTCCCTCAAATGATTGTTCATTATATCTATATTTTTAATCAATGAAAAAAAAAAGCATTTTATGTGGCTGCCCATCTTTTAGTTGATTAAATATAACTTCCACTACTGTAAAATCTGAGTTAACAGTAGTACACCAAATTAAACAGCAGGCAACACTGCAAATAGTATTTATTTTTTAAAATATTTTTTGTGCTGCTAGGCTAGTTAGCCACCAAGATATCGAGACTACAGAAATAACCAAAAAATTAAACTAAATGTTAAACTAGCTGTATAAACCACACTCGCCAACAAACAAGGGACAGATATTCACTTGGCTAAGTATTACTGAAATGGGTGATACCACAACTAAATGCCTTATAGATTTCCGGGGGAAAGCCTTGTTTTGAGAACAAACTGCTTATATGAGGAAAACAATGCATCACTTTTACCAAACTGTAATAGTTTTCAGTGCCAGAACAACATTGTTGGCTAGGTTGATGCTTTTGAAACAATTCATTTCTGATTAACAGGCCTACTAGCTGATAATAAGATTTATTTGTGACATTTCAAATGTGAATTTAACATGGAAACAGACAGGACAGTGCAAGTGTTTTTTTGTTTTTTTGTTTTTTTTTGGGGGGGGGGGGGTGTTCATCAAAGTATGTGTGTCACATAGAGTAGTAATGCTGTACACTCTCAGAGAAAAAGAAAAACAAAATGCTTCTTTGGTTTGTCTTCATAAGGGAAACATCTTTATTTCTAACGGATTCCTCTGTGGTAGGTGTGAAAAGAGTGAAAGGTCCCGAACTGAACCATTTTGCCCTGACAAAGAAACTAGATTGGGATCCTCTATGGAGACACAGAGGACCCTTTTGGAACCCTTTCTTCTGAAAGTGTGCAGTGTAGTATCATAATGGGGGTTTTTAGCAAAACCATACTATTTGAGTTCATCTGTATCTATGGTCTATCCAGGTCTACCAATGCCAGACTATAGCACTGGACAAGCGTCACCTATAATTTTGAGGTTGGATCATTATATGCTAATGCATTTATCTTTTATGTAATGTTTATGGAATTTAAATACATGGAACATACCTATGAACGTCACATTGTCGCTGAATTTGCAATGGGAATTTGAAGATTATTTAAAAGGAACAACTGCTTTTGAGTGTGGGTCAAAGGTGAGGTTGAATCTTATGCTCTTCATTACAAATGAGGTTCTGCATATTGACCTTTTCTATTTACCGTGTCTATATTTTATTTCAATAGCATAACATTGTATGGAACTGCAGTGTTCTGAATAATTTTGCATTAAGAAAATGTGATGATGTGATATGTTCGCGTTCCGAATTGCTGGCAAGCCAAAAGTTTTCACCTCTTCATAATGTAACTAGGCTACTGCGCGTACTGTTGCAGCATTAACTTAAACTCTCAATTAGTCAGATCGCTGAGAAGGTGGAAATCGGAAGAACACGTGCGCTCTCCGTACTCAACAGCAACACATTTCATCTCGTCGTCGCATTGTGTTGACTCAGCTCCTGCCGCAGAAACCGCTTTCCGCGCGACTCATTCGTTTTCCATTTCTCCGCAGTGCACAGTAGATTGGAAGGTGAAACAAGGATAGGAGGGTCTGTTTTGTGCACTTTTCGCAACATCCGTCTCGAGGCATTTTATTTCTCTGTCCTTAAAACGGGGAAATACGCATCAAGTTACATAGCTGAGGAAGGTGGGAGGTGACCTTTCAGGAGTTTTAGCGTGGAGCAAAGAAAGTATACTTTCATATATACAAATATTGTAGCCATTTTATACTGGGCATAAGCGTACATGTGGGATGCGCTTTTAATTAAGAAACCGAAGTAGCAGGCTGGGTTTGGAGACAGCGCGCAAGAGAGACGCAGAAAGAATCGCGAATAACGTTGACGTCAGAAGGGTATCACAACTGGCTGCCTAAAAAAGGCCCGTTTCATTTGAGTAATTCGCCTGATTTTCGAGCTTTGTACTATACGTTCCGATCGTATTTGCTACTGGTTCTAGGGCAGTCGGCAAAGGTCATGCATATGCTTTTTCGCATACCCCCCACCACACGCGCACGCACGCACGCACGCTCAAAAGAGTCAGCCCTGTTATTATTTTATTTATTTATTTATTTTTGTTCCCTCTGAGAAAAAAAGTGATGGATGAAATGTCAGGGAATATTAAGCGTGAGTGATGGCGCTGCACCCCCCGAAGGAGAGCACACTTGTATTCCTTCCAGATAGCCTCGCTGCGCGGTCTCGTGGGTTATGAACGCGCTCTCCGCCGCAGTCACTGGTCGTAATTTGACCATTCCATTGGATGCAAGGATTAGTGGAGAAGAGAACGGGGTGTGACAACCGTTCTAGAATAAGAGCCTCAGACCTCTTTAGTACGTCTTCAATGTCTGCCGAGGGAAGTTGAGCGGATTGGTAGAGCGTTATAGCCTGTCAGAGGCCTCCCTCGTCACGAACTGTAGCTGTCAATTGTTTTTATTTTAATTTTATTTTTATTTAGGATATCATTTGTAAGTCAGGCACGATTAAACAAAATCCCACTCAGAATGTTCTGGACAACATCTCTGATTGTAAGATACAGAAGCATATGTAATCTCATAGGAATGTCCATTAGAAATTAAAAACTGAATTGATGAATTCATATTCACAAATATGTTTATGTTTCCGACACATATTTCTGAAGTAGCACAGCAGTAGGAAGTACAGCTCAGAGTGTGGATAATATGAATACTCTTAATTTAGTGTGTGGATAATATTAATAAACTTAATTTATGAATATTAAAAGCCTCCGTGGGGAGGGTAGATACTGCATCATACAGTTACCTGTGTAGAGAAAAAAACATATATACATTATGTATATAATTATTTTATATATGATATAGAAATTCAGTTCAATCCTAAGGTTGTAAATATGTTCTTTGGAAAGGTTTCAGTTTTAACATTTTCTTTCTGGTTATGTTCTTTTGGCTTATTTTTAAATCCAAACACTCCAGAATTTGTATGCTTTTTTTTCTTTTTTTAAATTTTTTGGTCTTCAGTTTAAATTTACGTCATTCGACAATGGATAATAAAGAGAACTCCGAACCAGATTTCAAAAATGTTCACCCTGTTACATTTTATTTCATTTTTCGTAATTGCTATGACTTTTCTGGCTTGACTTTTGTAAGCACACACAGCATGTTTGTTTGAGGAAGCTTTGCCATGTAAAACATGCCCTCCAGATGTAAAACTGTATATTTGTATGATTTCTCAATTATAACCGTTTGATGAGTAATAAAATAATCACTGATGAGTCATTTAACAGGGTAAGTCATTTGGCTCCAGTTAAGTAGACTCAAACAGCAATGTTGAAGAGTATTTTTTTTTATGTTGCCATTCTTTTTTTTAATGTGGTTGTTGCCGGGTTGCTGGTTTTGTGGTGCACAGTGCTGCATGCTCAGAAATAAGGTTGATGCAGCTCCCAGTGTTATTAAAAAAACAGTAAAATGTTCTTTACTGTATATATTTTACATTCAAAATAGTTACATCCTACACAGCAACAGGCAACAGGCTTTACATTCAAATTGGTTACATCCACACAGCATCAAGCAATTAACAAACCTTAACAAACATTACCAAACATACTGTGACACAGGCATTCACATGTAGATACATATACAAAACATAGTTACCTACAGGCAGTTGCAGATGAACAAAATGGAGGGTCGTAGGCAGGTACAGACAGGAAGAGAAATTACAGGTAGTTACAATGGCAGACAATTACACATCTCCGGGGAGACAATTACACAATTTAGGAACGATTTCCCCGCGGTGGGGAAGGACCTCTCTGCCCCTCCGAGGCAAAGCTGCAGACGCAGCCCCAGGCCTGTGTAAAATTAAAGCCTGGACGGATTGCGTCTCAGCACACAATGGGTCTCTGCCTGGACCAATGGCTGAGATGTCAGTCCATATAGGAAATATACAGCATTACTAGGATTACAAGTCTACAAGAGTTTTTTTTCTGAAAATTGTTGAATTTTTGGGCCTAACACCAAGCTCCTTACCACCTTGATTGTACCAGTCACTAATATATATATATGTGTGTGTGTGTGTGTGTGGGAGTGTGGGAGAGAAAGTGTGAGTGAGAGGGAGAGAGACCTCGATTTCTATATATAACTCTTACTTTTGCATTTCTACTGTGTGCTGTCTGCCTGTCTTACTGATCTTCTGCTTTAGCTGTCAGTGACACTTTACAGTGATTCCTTCAATGCCACTGCAGCCTTTTCAGAATTTTACTCAGACATCTCTCTCTGTCTCTCTCTCTCTCTCCTTTAAAAAGAAAAATCTAAAATCTGTAACACTGGCTTCAACCTGTAGAATACATGCCCCGTGTCAGCAAAGACATCACCCAATTTCATCTCCACCATAAAAATTGGCGCCAAAACAATTTGATTTGTATTACCACTTAGCTCTTAGCCTGCGGCTAAGATTTTGGACACTTTAATGCGCCTTCCCTTTCTGCTATACTTGCTCCACGAGATATTCAAAACCCCCTTTGGCAACTGAACTCTATGATTAAAGTTATCCAAAAGGTTATTCAGTCACGTGAAAGAAAGCACTGGCTGCCTGAAATGGGGAATTACATTTTCTGTATAAGCCTGCCCTCTAGTGGCTACATTTAAATCTTACAGTGGCAAACAACCAGGAAGCTTACGTCGGAAAATACTTGAATAAACGTCGATAATATATATTTTTTTAATTCACAGGAGGTCTGGACCGCAGATTTGGTAAAACAGTACAACTACGCTGTTGACAAGAGGGATTTTGATAGTAAGTTCTAAAATATCCTAAAGTGGAAAGTAATTTGAAGATCAGGAACACTGAGTGACTTTTTTACACACACGTTTACTTAAAATAATACAGAACATTGTATTGAAGAAGTGCTATATGTAATAGCAAAATAATACTGGATGCAACACCAAAAAAACAAGAATTATTTTTGTGTTCTCCTGGGTACAAAAGGGTCAACTTTTGTAGGTCTATGTACAATGCATATACATTACAGGATTTACAGCATTGAAGGCAAAGCTTTGAGTGTCATGGTGCCCTTCCACTGCAATAGTTCAACCAATCACCAACGACATATCACAACGTGAGCTGAAATTAATTTCACACCTGAAGCTCCCTCTAACGGAGAAGAGCAGTATCGCAGTACATTTAACACCCTCTGACTTCTGGATTTCTTCCTAACACGGGGCTTGGACCGACTGTGGATATTCATTGTTGCCGGCGTAGATTTTTTGTAATGTAAATATATTGACGATGCACTATAGCTTGCCTCAGTCGGTCTCAATTCATTAAGCCTGTTTTGTTCACCATTTCTAATGGGAGCAGTCAGTATATTTGATTACAAATGGAAGAAGTAGCATTCGATATCCGTAGTTTTCCAGACTTCTTGACTCACCTCCTGGCTGATTCACTGCAGGCTGACTAAGCTCTACCGCAGTAACAACACTTTACAAATTAGACGTACTGTAGGAGGGAAGGCCAGTAGCGACCTCACAGCCAAAAAGAACAGTGACTGTGCAAATCTTTTTTCTTTTTTTTCAGTTAACAACTGAAAAAAGCACTTAGTTCATTCACTTTTTAGGATTAACAGATTCATGCTGACAATGTGGCACTGTCTGGAAGCATTACCACCACAATTATTTATACACAGCTTTCTTTTGACAACCAAGCTTTATCTTTTTTTATCTACGTTTTAATTTCAATGGCAATATATGCACATCGTATACTACAACAGATAGGTGTGACCGTTAATCCTTGGGTAACTATGCTGTCCTATTGGCGCCCAAAGCTGAATCTCGTAAAGCACTACAGAAAAAAAACCCAGTAGCGTTATCTTTGCAAAGGAAGGTTGTAGCCGAATACAAGAGTGTGAATAATTGTGACACATATTTTTGAGGGGAAAGCTGCTGCACACCATTTTATAATAACTACCACTGCATCACACCAGATTCAATTCACATTTCCTCTTCTGGCAGCTATAGCAATTAAGGTTGATCCGCAGGGATCAAGTTAATAGAATGTTATTTTTAACAGGTATTTAGAACGATTACACACACTTGTTTGTGTGAGGCAGAGCAACCATGTTTAATTAAATGCTGAAGGTTTACGCAGTTGTATAAGACTTACACTGAGTCTGAACACCTCTCATTCATGAAAATGTATGTAGTATTGTATATATAATAGGACTACGTCATGGTTACGGACAGTACCTGTTAAGACCATTACATTAGGGCAAGTAGCACATTACTTAGTTGGGCTTGGTACTGTAAGCAATTGGATGCGAAGCACCTGCTAGGAGAGGTAGGCCAGTAGAGGACACTGTTTCCCATGAACGAATAGAAACCCATTGCACAACTGCTGTTAAAAGTCGTGTTTTCTAGACGCACATAAGCTGTTTACACTTGCAACTGGTCACCTGAATCTTTCCGATATCCGATTGGCTACACAACCCAGTGCAATCATTACCCATTTCGATTCATCAAGCTGCCACTGCTGAAGATGCGTACTCATTTGAAAAACTGGTTAAATACAGGTACAACGTGCAAAAAAGGAAAAAGACCAAAACCCTCACCACCAAATTTACTGCAGGTGGGAAAGATGCTAACACAAAACTGCCTCTGGTGGCTTTGTCGTTCTAATTAGCAGATGGGTAAAAACTTTGATCAATCTGCTAATTAGACCCACAGTGCCATCGCAGGCAACAGTTGTGATTTGATTAGCTGTCCTCAGTCGTGTCTCATCGTATGGACCGATACCAAAATAAGCCGCACCATTAAACCCCGGGTCCTCCGTATAGGCCTACTGGAAAATACGTCGTGACGGAGAAATGTTGCAAATTGAAATCATTAATGAAATTTTTCCTACAAAAGCAAATTCAGAAGGAAAACGCGATTTATGGAGTCAGTTTGCTCTGAGATGCGATTGATAGTCAAGTAATGCACAAAGAGGAAATTTGGCAGAGCCATGTCCGAATGCATCCGATCCAACATGGGAGGAATAATTGATTCTCCAAAAACCGATGACCACACGGTTCTTTTGTGAGCTAAGTAATTGAACAGAAAGCTTTACCAGACAAATATGAGAACGAAACTGAGAAGACAGAAGGCGGCTTTCAAAAAGATTTCCGGAAAAGTGATAGCATTACCGTCGACTGTAGCTAATCGACCGTTTGTTTATAATAGCCTGGTTGTTTATCCAGGCTATTATGAACTCACTAACAGTATTATGTTGCAAAGAAGGGGTGGCTACATCATTCAAACAATAGCCTATTGTCTTTCTATTTTTGAAACAATTTTAGATTAATATTAGCAGAATTTGAATATATTATCACTGATGTATTACTTTAAAATGTTAAACCATGATTACAGTTGTTAAAAAGAGTTTAGCCTAGTCTTTGAAGAGACGTCTATTTTAAAAATAAAAAACGAACCAATGAAACTGCTGTAGGCCATAAGTTGAGCTAGTTGCAGTTTTAAATTCGTATGGAAATCGTTTATCCCAAACAATGGCTTGAATTAAATAGTGTTGACTAATGTATCGTAATTTCATAACAACAATGTAACTTATTATTATTAATTATTATTATTATTCGATTTACACAGAATGACGTGGAATATTAATTCAGAATCATATTCCAAGAAGTAACTGCTGTAGCGATATGCGAGGACAACCATATTTACCCACCCTACGAAACCAGAGTATAGCCTGCCATCCACATCCTCCCACTCGGCGCTGTTGCACAGGGCTGTCTGTAGCCTGTACAGTACTGTGCTAACTGAACTCAGCATCCCATTCACTGTCTCTGGAAGGAGGGGGGGTCGGCCAATGGCTGCGCTTTAGAGACCGGGGAAAGAAGACGAACGAAAGCGCGCACGGCTAGAGAAGAAGCAATTCGCTCGTCTACCGCTGCGGCCCCGGTAGCAATTTTTCAGTTTTCCAAAGTTTTGCTCTCGTCTTGTGCAGAAAAGGACGCCATACAGACACGTGTACGATAATGGCTTTCGGAAACACGGGACATGTCATCCCGCAAGTGAGGCTTGACGAGCCGGCGGAAGACAATTTCGTCAAGAGCACCTCTCTACGATCCCTACAGCAGTCGCATCCGCGGAGCAAACCCTATTCACCGGCCAATGTGAGAAGACACCCCAGGTAAAGCGACCTACGGTGCAGTTTGTCATTGCTGTCTACCGTTTACCTCGGCTAATTTACAGCACAGTGGTTTAATCGCTGATACGGGCAGACTGGCCGAGGGAAGCAGTTGACGTTCACAGAATGTGCAAGGTTGAAAGGGGACGCGTTGTGTACAGTAAACAAACCAGTCTGAGCCCAATGATATGACATTGTTTGCGGTCATTGCCGTTGAATTCCGGTGCATGGGATTTGAGGGTAGCAAATAATACCCTTCTCCTAAATTGCTGAACTGGTCGTGCGTCCTTCACGTCCGTCCAGCTTGGCATGTTGCTGTTGCAAGCGGACTGCCCGTTAAACATTTATTGTTCTTGCTTAGTAGATTAAGTAGTTGCGTACCTGTGTGAACAGGTTTGTCTTCAGGTATACTGTCAGTGTTTTGATGACAACCACAAGAGTGTAACCCTGCTGCAAAGAATACCGGCACTTCCTTTCCATGTTTGGGGTGGAACTTCGCAAAGTAGTCCCGTTCTGTTATTTGTTAACGATGGCCGGTTACACTATACAATACACCCTTAAATGTTTGTAATACTTTATCTATTGATACAGATATTTGACGCTTTTTTAAATGGGTGAAACTTATGTATGTTTCACAGAAGCTTATAAAAATAGTTCATTTGGAGATTGAGGCAGTTGGAGATGAATCTGTATTTGCATATGTGGTATGTGGTTGTCATGATTGGGGGGGGGGGGGTGGTAGTGGTGGTGATGATACCCTGACCAATCATGTCACATCACTAATGCGATCATGCAGTGACCTGAGATTGAGCAGGTTTCTGATGGTATTCACTAATAGCAAGCACTGTACTGCCCAGTATTAACCCTGCACTTAGTCTCACAAGCGATATTCTGTGTAAGAGCTTGGTTAAATGGTACATCTTTTTCCTGTTCTTACACATCTTCCAGTGACCTCAGGAGGTAATCTTGCGCACAGCAACCATGACTAAAATATAACCTGAGAAATGCATGGCTTGAACTTCAGCTCATTATATACCCTTATGTGTATTCTGTGTGAACCACTATTGATTACGGATAATGCCTGTTTCCTAACTCCATCTACCATTGGCAAGTCAACAAAGGTTGCTACCTTTGAAGTTGCAGATGACAGACATAGCTATACTCTAGGAAAAAGCCACCTGATAGCAATTATCTGTAGGAAGTTTGGTATCATGCTTTTACCCAGGGATTTGTTTGGTAATTGTGTTTGGTCACTCTGGATAAGATGGCTGTTGTTTTCTTTTTAAAATGGATGTTGTGACCCCGGTGTCATCAAAAGATAAGAGGCAGTTGACTGGCCATTTTCGATTACTTGCTTCAGATTGGGCATGGGCTTTATTTAAGGACACGGAATGGAAGAAGGGCCGTTGTGTGCATGTGTGTGTGTGTGTGTGTGTGTGTGTGTGCATGGTGCTGGGACAAGGTATGTGTTCGTGTTAGTGAACAGTGTGTGTGTGTGTGTGTGTGTGTGTGTGTGTGCATGGTGCTGGGACAAGGTATGTGTTTGTGTTAGTGAACTGTGTGTGTGTGTGTGTGTGTGTGTGTGTGTGTGTGTGTGTGTGCACGTGCGCGTAAGTGCATAGTAATGAGACAAGGTGTGTGTGTGTGTGTGTGTGTTAGTCAACAGTGTGTGTGCATGGTGCTGGGACAAGGTATGTGTTTGTGTTAGTGAACAGTGTGTGTGTGTGTGTTAGTCAACAGTGTGTGTGTGCATGGTGCTGGGACAAGGTATGTGTTTGTGTTAGTGAACAGTGTGTGTGTGTGTGTTAGTCAACAGTTAGTGTGCATGTGCGAGAGAGAGTGAGAGGGAGAGAGTGAGAGATGTGAGAGAGTGACCGAGAAAGAGAGATATGTGAGAATTGTCTTTGACATGCTGGACTGGTGGAGTGCTGCTGTTCTGGAGGCTGTGCATCTTGAAGGGCATCTCTGAAGCAGGGCTATAAGCAGACAGGAGGAGGGGGGGGGGGACCCGCCCCTCCCCTCCCCTCCCCTCCGCTCTCCCTGGATTGACGGCAGCCGTTCAGGCAGACGTCCTGGATAATTACCCCGCAGACGACGTGCCCTGGCCTGGCCTGCCTTCCCCAAAACTGCCCCCTGAAAGCGCTGTGTGGGAATGCCCATAAATAAACACTGTGTTTATCGCGTGGTCGTTTCCTGCGTCTTTGGCGCTTTCATCCTCTCCATCTGTTTGAACAGCATTCTTCCGCGTGGCGTCCAAAGCCTGGCTGCTACCACCGTGCTGCCAACACATAGCATAGCCTCTGGCGTTCAGTTTATTTCAACGTACAAACTGCTATAACAAATTTAAAAATATGCCTCTCCAGTTTAGGCTGGTTGAAGCCATATTTACAACTGTTGAATTTAGAATAGGACAGTGGCCATGTATTCAGTCAACATTTGTCCTTAATTTTCATGTACAATTAAATGTGAACTTTGCACATTTTCATCACAAAGTCAGTTTGGCGAGTTGGTTGCAGTGGTCACTGAGGAAAAAGTGTACCACTTGAATTTATGTCAAAATTAAGGACAATCAATGAATACAGTCTGATTCAGTCTGATTTAATTGTTATTAGCTAAATGATGATTAATTAATGGACTGAGTTTAAGAGGCAGACTGAAATGAACATTAAGAAAAGGGTTTAGCGTTGCTACCAAATAATTTCCAACATTATATCAGAACAGTAACATTAGCCCACAAATATTGATTATATAATCAATATAACTACTTTCATTCAGTGATGCCATTTTGAAATGCATCCAATATATGTCATCTATAGCTATATGACAGAATTATATCCAGATAAGATCACAATTACCACCTGTTCAATTGAAATATGTCTCTCAAGGACCCCAAAGTAATGGTACATGGCGATAATGAATAGCAATCTGTCTGCTTTGCTGTTTCAGTGATTTACCACGTTGAGTACCAAACAAAAAGAGAGATTCTGTCTTCTGTTCGTTGTTGCCTTTTTCAGTAGCACCACAGCTGTGTATTATATGAGTCACCCCCCGATTCGTCATTCTTTTGCACCGCCGAAGATGAATTTTTAAACGAGCCGCGATGTAGTTTGGATCGCATTCTTGCGTATTGTTAACAATTCTTCGGAGAAAGTGTGTCACTCGTTCCCGAAGGAATGTAGCGTTAATATCGGGCGCTCCAAGTGTAGCAGCGTTTAACACCATCGGTTGTTCAGAGATTAATGGGATGGATCAGCGCATAATTTTAAATTGAGCTGTTTTTTCAGTATTACAACAGGAAATGTTAATTATATTCATGAACTCATTTGGCTGTGTATGATTCAAATTGGCTGTGCTCTAGTTGCTAGATGCTCGATGTTCTGTTTCTCAGGTTGATGATTTCTGCCAGTTTGCTTTTATTTATTTATTTATTTATTTATTTATTTATTTATTTATTCATTTGTTTGTTTTGCAGATTTAATATATATATTTTTTTCCATGCCAGGAAACCCCAAACATATCAAAACATTAAAAGGGTTTAGTGTTGCTACCAAATAATTTCCAACATTATATCAGAACAGTAACATTAGCCCACAAATATTAAGCAAACATTAAAAGAACCAACATTTTCTGAACATAACTGTTTTGCATTCTTCTGAACATAATTTATACTTTATGGAAAAAAAAAAAAAAAATCAAAATATAGTTATTTTTTAAAACCTGTGCCCTGTTCCGCCCCTGTTTCTCTTCTGTAAACGGTCCAAAATTGGGGTAGTCACAAGCTGACCCCCGTCTGACCTCGACCCTCTTACAACCGCTTGGCGCTGGTGTCTAAAAAAATCCTTCATCAGACCCGTAGGCCATAATGGATATACACTGACATTATGCAGAGGGCAAAGTCAATTAGAGAGTCATTTTCACAACCTTAAGCTAATACTGTGCCATCTGCATGTTTGATACAGGGTTAGAGGGCTATTATCGTGTAGTGTGTAAAGCTCATCAGCGTAAATTGCAAAAATGACTGCAGACAGGACTCATTTGAGAAGCTTGAGCATAAATCCTCTTCTTGTGACGAAAAGCTTCCAGCTCTGACATATTCTGGACGATTACATAAACATTTCTTCATATAAGGCCCTTATAGTTTATTATAGAATGCAAATGCCCTTCCTGAATATATGTAGGTCAAATTTAAATGAATGCTCAAAGTAAGTGAAGCATCCTCCAGTCCGAATTTCCCTGTGTAAGAACCCTGCTTTGGATTCAGGGAACAGTTTTCCACAGTCTGCTGCCCGGGTCTTTCCCAAATTTAAATAGACAGCTCTAACCTCTAGTGTACACTATCTGTGTCGCATAAATGTTTTATAATCAGATACAGCCTCATTATCGATCATTTAATGCATACAAATATGCATATACAATGAAAGTAAAATACATAATATTAAATCTGTACTTGAGAAAAAGCTGTAAAGCTTTTTTTAAACACTGTTGAGTGGAAACTCTGGAAATGTGCTCGGCATTCATGTTTCAGTATTTGCGTAAGTGACGTGGTATTGCCTCCTGTGTGTTTCCTGGGATTTTAAATGAATGTGAAAAATTTCTATGAATGTCTTTTTTTAAATAATCAAGCTGCATTTTGATCTGTTTTCTATATTGTAACAGCAAATAGCTGTTTTCCTTTTATCGTGCTGTACTTCATACGCTTTGTTCAAACCTGTATGGGATTAGGATTTTGGAGATTTGGGATTCTGAAAGGAGCCGTTCAGTACGGGTAATATCCTCCGTGTCTTTGGTCCCCCCTCAGCGCCAAATTCCTGGAATGTTTTGGATTCGCCGACTAGCTCCTGTCCTGAAAAACGCTTATCGCCTGCTTTCCTCCGCGGACGACCTTGGGATCCAGGAATGAGAGGAATTCTAAGGGGGAAATAATGCACGGACAGGTCCTTCGTTTCTCCCGGTGTCACTGCGGCTCTACCCTGCAATGGTCCTTTGGAACGTGCTGACATGTCTCTGATTCGGTGTCCCTCTTAGCTTTCGATAAATCAGCGAAAATAACTCCTAAGCTTACAGTATAATGGGTATTGATTTGTTAGAGACCGGGGAGAGAGCGAAGCATCTAAAGATAGTTTGCAGATAACGGATTAATTGCCCTTGTATGGTGTAACACTATCTGTACTGGTCCTGTCAGAGTTTTGAGTTATTGAATGAAACCATGTAATACCGGGAATGAGCATGTAATGTCATGCATTACATATCAGTGTTAGGTTGTCTGCAGTAATGCTCTGTGTTGTGTATTTCACCACACTGTTGGGTTCTCTGCAGAAATGCCCTGATTCATATGCTGCATCACAACCAGTTATGTTGTCCAGCTGAAGTGTTGGGCCCTGAGGCCTTCGAAGCCCTGCCGCACATTTTAAATCCGGGCTGGGATTTTGGGATTCGCACATCCCGTCGGCGAGAGGGAACGCAAGGCTGTCGCCGGCAGGGAGAAAGGGGAAGTGCCGGATTTTAAAATCGTTTATTTTCGCTGGGAAATGAATAATTAAGAGATGCAAATGAAGGACAAAACCTAATTAAGACCTACATTAAGGCTGTGTCTTGCCTGTAAGCAACTAATAATAATAAGAAGAATAAGAAGTAGCAGTATTAGTAGTGGTGGTGGTTGCAGGAGAAGCAGCAGCAGTAACCTCATCTGCAGCTTACCCAATATACTGTCTTTGTCAATCAAATGCATCCCCTGACCTTGTTTGCTAGCTGTAATTTTCTTGGGTGTTTTGGTGATGTCACAGCCTTGTCCTGGTGATGTGGGGTGAGGAGAGGGGAGGGTCGGTGGTGAGTGGGTCACAAACCAGGAGATGCATACATTATTAATGAGCTGTCTGTAGCCCAATCAGAACAGTTTCTGCACATAATCACTTAGCTGGGTGGACATATGATTTATAATGGTTCTGTAGTCTGTAGACCTCACAACGCAATTACTCATTCACATCATTTTTATTTTGCATCTGTGTACTTACCGCTGTACTATATCGAGGCATGTCACTGTTTAATGTGATTGATTCCCCTCGATTTAAGAACATCTGTGTCATGTGTGCTAAAATATTGATTCAACATATGAGTTTCTTTTGAATACATGAAATGTATTTCATTTCATTCTTTTAAATTATTTTATCAGGTGATACAGAATGATTAATAATTAAATTAATGTAAAACAAATGATATAGCTGGTCTTGTTTCTATAGACCCTACTTGAGCTCATTTTTAGACATGTTCTATATTGGATTTAAATATCATCTTCACAAGCATGTAAATATCCTAGATTTCATATGCATTGAATTCATTCAAACATAATGCCAACAGCTCAGCTTTCTAATTTTGGCCTGCTTACTTTGATTTCCATAACATATTGGTAATTTTCCCCAGTATTCTATTTTCAAATTAAAACCAACCGGTTGAGAGATTTGATAACACTTTATTTGACAGTGGCCATCATGCCACGGGAATAGAGGTTGTTCTTGGTTGTAGAGTAATGTCTGTTCATTGTGTTGACTTTCTTTGTGTTTGCTTTTTGACCAACTTACTTACTTTGTAGAGCTTTCTTCATTTGTGTTCTACACTCCCACAGAGGCAAAGTACCACCAGTTTACTGGATATGTAGGCTATGCAATTATATGGTAGAGGAGTGCTCCTGGTTGCTATGCTGGATTTTGCCACTAGAGGGCATAGTGAGTTGTACACTGCACTGAGGCGGTTCTCAGTCTCTTTAGCTCATGTCTTTAGCTCATATGCTGTTATATTCTGTCCAGGCCACTCACTAAATCAGTGCAGGGTGGATGGGCAGCTTCCTTGTTTAGGTTTATAGCACTTCTGAAGGTTAATTTATACACTCTGCTTACCCATGGGGGTCAACACGGGCAATGTGCTGTATGTCATTCTTGTTTAAAAGCGGCTGTCCATTCTAAGGGATTGTATTTGCATATCCCTCCCCTCACATCCACTGCTCCACCCCAACCACTCCCCCACCCCCCACCCCACCGGAAAAAATGTTGGAGTCCTAAGCAGCGAGGACTCCCATTTCCTGGCATGTTTTTTTCTCACAAATCTTTCAGTACATGCAGCACAAAAATCATGAGCGTGCTTTGTCAGGGTCCATCCTGGTTTCTGTTTTCGAAAATATTAATTATGCTTCTCTCGCACGTGGCCTTGTGTAAACTTCCCCCTCCCACTGTTAAGACCTGCCAGTCAGCTTTGACACTGACACTCTGGCTGATAAGGGAACTGGAGCTGAACTGAGCTCCTGTCACATATCAGTTCTCTACTCCTTTTCATTTCTGACATCTGCTAAACAGGCTGCAGCCTCTTATACGCGATGATGTCATCACCCTGTACAGCAAGGCCTGAATTATATTGCAAGACAAAGTCTCTCTCGCTCCCTCGCTCCAAACAGACATCTTCATACATTTTCACAAAGCCACCCTTGTGAAAATAATAGCGTACTTCCACACACATTGATTGTGTATACAAATAAAGTGTATGTATTTACACAAAGTATGCTGTAGTATAACGTAAATTTTTTTCACGAGGAGCAGCCCCAGAAGGTAAACCACCCTGTGTTTTAGACATACAGTGATGAAATTTAGCTAAGCTTACCTAAGACTCGCACTCTTTATTATCTTTATATATATGGAAATGCCAGGCTGTTCCTGTCCCTGATTTATTTTGCCGACTGAGTTCATTATCAGTGGCCTATTTGAGAAGCTCCTCAATCCCATAATATGACCTGAATCAAGTGAGCCTGCATACAGCTAGATAAAGGCGGGGTCTAGAATCCCAGAGTTCTCACAGTCCCTGTCAGATTCCATATTCTGTATGATATCATAGTCAATATTAATGCGGGAGTTGAATTACTTATGGATTTCAGCGTTCGTACTGAGATGACCTCAGCGAAGACGGGGTTCTAAGCTTTCTCTGCTCTAACGTCTGATCCGTGCTCCCTCTGGGATCTCGGACGACGGTACCATGGAGATGCCACCCAGTCATGCTTGGAAAAGAAGGGAATATTTGATGAAAAAGAAGAGGAATGTGTTTTATTACACATCTTTCCCATGCAGTGGCACAGCGTTCTTGTGCTGCGTTTTTCCGGATTTGTTAGTCTCTCCCTACTCAGAACGTATCCTTACTTAACTTTCCTCACATAACTTCCTTCAGTGCAATATTTGGAGAGTAACAGATCTTTGCTGTCTGTGAAAAAGAATATGGGTGTGCTCTATTTAGAGAAAATGCTGCTTGTTTTAACCAGCTGTACCTATAACATTGGGACTAACACATTTTATTTATTTATTTATTTATTTATTCATCTATTTATTTATTTATTTATTTATTTTACTTCTCATAGCCTTCAATCCTGTTGGATGCGTGACCCTGTAGAAACTGTGACTACACTGTGGAAATCGCAATGTTCTCTATTTCAGTTGAAGCAGAGATTCCCCCCCATGTATAGCAAGTTAAGATCCTTACGTGACAAAAGAGGGGTCTTGTGTAAATCCATACCTCTCCTCTCTGAATTCAACAATCAATAGATACATAATGACTCTCGTTTCCCTGTGAGATTTAATTACGTCTGTTCCGAGCCAAGGACAAATGATTCATTTGACCCAATTGTTCCTGCACTACACTGGAAGCATTTAACATTCATTTCTGCACTAATGATCAAGTGTACTTATTCACATCTGAACTTCAAAAGCAAATTATAATTTTGAATATCAGAAGGTGATCACCTCTGAATTGCAAAAGCTATTCAGAGAAAATGTGAATTTAATACATGATCTTTAATCCTGAGGGACTGAAGGATTTTGCGCTGTACTTCTTTAAATGACACGTAACTGGCCAAAACAATTAAATTTTACTGCATTAAATTGTATTTTAAATGTCTATACAGCCCTGAATTAGGTTTCAACATGGTAGTCTGGACTCTTTGACCACTAGGTGGCAGACTTGCATGGAGGATTAAGCCTAAAATAGACACAGTAGATATGTAGGAACAGGTAAACAAATAATGTAAATACATTTGTAAATGCATAAATTCAAGAATAAACATATAAATTAAATTATGAATAAGAAGTCAATTAAAAACATTCCATTTATCCCTTTACATGTTATTTATCTTTTTGCATGTTAGTTTTTACATTCATTCATTTATTCAAGTACTTATATATTGCTATATTATACTGTTGATAATGTTAGTGCAGGGCTTGATTGCATTTGTCATGTTCTTTTTCCAAAATTACGGAGCTTACTAAAAATTTGTACATATTAGTGTCAATTGTAATTATTTTTGAACGTAGCTGAATTGCTCAATCCAGTTAAACATGGTATAACATTTGCTAGTCATGTAGATTTTCTCTTGTCAGTGTTAAGCCGAGAATTCCAACCGTATCTACACTCAAACTCCTTAATTATGATTGAGTACCAGGCAATAAAGACGCTCTGTTTCCAAGGGAACACATGCACCATTATATGTCTTATGTTACATTGATGTGCTAGAAGTCAAGAGGGTTTAGCTTACTTTAGCTTGCAAGCTGCAGGAAGTGAACATGCTGTACATGAACGCTTATAAAATGGGTTAATTAGGCCCAATCAGAGGAATGCATGTTGTATCGCATCATTGGTATTTGTCCTTTCTACTGTAGGCATGCTCAGTAAGCACTTTACTTTGTTGCCCTTAACAAACAGAACTTGAGAGCCTGACTCAGCTGCACTAAAAGTGCCGTAATTGCAGGAAACAATCGCAACAAATCATTTTTTACCCATAGCGCTGAACATTAAAGAAAATAACTTGCTAGTGAAGTACGTAAACGTAACACTGTTTCAACTGTGTGTTATTTTGGCTGGGTAACAAGCCAGTCTGGTAGTGACAGTGCACTGTGTTTTAGGAAAATGGGACATACTGAGTTTTTGTGACACTGAAGTTATTTGAAGTCATTTTGAGAAACACGAGAAATGGCATTAGTGGTGCAGTGTGGAGGATTGTGGATGTGCGTGCATGCCTGTCTAAATCCCGTACTCTGGCTGAACTGGCTGGAAGTTTTGCCAATATTTTCCACATCAAACATTCAGCAAAGACAATAGCATTAGTCAGTACCACGATGCAACTAGGAAACAGATTTATTTTCTTGCCACAGTAGTGCAAATTAAACTGGGTAATAATGAATCATTGCATTTATATATCAATTTTCCGAACGCTAAAACTGCTTTACAGTGATGAGTGGGTACTCACCTCACCCACCACCAATGTGCAGCACCCACCTGGGTGATGCACGGCAGCCATTTTGCGCCAGAATGCACACCACACATTATCAATGGTCTTAATTCTGCATAAGACTGGGAGGGAGACCTAAGTGTCAAGTGTCTTATCTTTTTCAGGGCACTGAAACGCCGCGCGCGTGCGTGCGTGCGTGCGTGCGTGCGTGCATGCGTGCAGTAAGGGAGAGATGCAGTAGCAGGCTATCTCACCAAGATGTGGATGAATGCTTCCGTCTATTAGCGGCCTGTCTGTGATATGCATTAGAGACTACTATAGCTTTAATCATCAGATGCCAGCTTGTTCTACTGTGATATGTCTGGCCAGACTCTGCAATAGGGTCTAATATGGGGGCACTAGACTTGCAAGCGCCATTTTATATAACAGGAACTCTGTTCTTTGTACAAGTCATCAGTGGCCAAACAGGCACCAGAGATGAGTCTTGGTAGTCAAAGTTGATCTACAGCCTTTAATGGGGAGGACATGGAGACAGTGAAACAATAGCCTGCATTCTGAGTGTTAAAAACAGGTGAATTATAGCACGTTGTCATATTTAATAATAGCAAAATAAACTGATATTGTGGGTTATTACAACAAATGTTATAATCATTGATTAATGATCATTTTTGAAAATGTTGCATTTTACTGCCTTGGGCAAAATTACTCAACACATTTATCTGGTAGAAAGAGTTTTCACGTGTGTTTTCAATGCTCAAAATTTATTGAACAGATGTCTTTTTAAACATTTGGAAACTGAGGTGTGGTTTGGATAATGTGTGTCGTCTTTATAATCTGTCCTACCTCTGTTAATTATGCGTAGGGTTGTGTACCTATCAGTGTACCTACCAGTTATGTAGTAAGAAGGTCCTTGTGTGCAGTGCTGTGTTTGATATCCCTCGGCTGATTGTGTGTCTCTCTAGTGATACTGCTGCATTTGGCAGAGGGAACTGTCACGGTGATATTACAGCATCGTACCATCTCTCAGTACAGCTTTCACACGGGTTACATTGCTGTGCATTACACTCACCGGGCCGATCTCATCCAGTGCATTTTACAATGCAAGAAAATATGGATGCTCAATGCACACAGTTCTAACAGGGGCCGCATACCGTTGATTAATGCTTTTCACTCTAAATATGTGGCTACGTTTCACCCGGGAAACCTGACAGTCTTCCATTTTGCGCATTAAGGATCGCGTGGGCGTAACGCAGTGGTAGTTGGCATTTGCAGTTCGCCAGGATAATTTCTGTGTGAATCTGTCTGTGAAGGTGCCTGAGATTTCTGAATGCATCCATGTCCAACGACACCAGTGCCCACAGTTGCAGAATTTGCTCACAATTCGTACTAAATTTCTTCTTATGTCTCAAAACTAAGTCATAATGTGTACAAATGTGTACTCGTTATTTATATAATGTTTGTGGGCGTAAGTTAGTATTCATATCTGCCACAGGCATGTTTTATCTATAAATCACAAATGGTCCTCAAGTTTTGCGCAAATGAATGAACTTTCTTGCTCTGCCCTGTGAATGCCCTTAACTAGCTTTATATAGCGAATTACTCTCAACATTCTATATGGCGAATTAGTTTCATTTTTCTACAGTATATAAAAGACGGAACCAATGTCAGGCAAGCAAAGAAAGAGAATTTATATGTGCATTACAGCTGACCAGTTTGTTTGTGCACATGATCTGGATTTCGCTGGGCGATAAACACATTTTTACATCAATTTCAGGCTTTTCAAATCACAATAATGCCATGGATTTCATTGTACGCACAATTTAAGATCAAATATTTGCACACAAACATTTTGCAAGTGTGGCCCCAGGTCTGTGCTCAGTTCCAAACAGGAAGGGGATTTACAATGAGGAAAATAATTTGGACTGATCAAAGTGTCTACTGACCACAAAATCCATTCCTTTAATTGTGCTATTCTTAGCAGTAATTACCAATGTGTCCTTAAGGAACCAGATGTCTTTTGAAGGACAATGATGCATTTTGTTTAATTTCAGATTGACTTGGCAACGCTTCTTGGCGATCAACCCAAAGAATGACATTTAGTCACATGAATGTGACCATGCACAGTATTTTTTGGGATTGCCAATATGATGTAATACAAACTATAGGGGAATTAAGACTTTCCTCTTTATTGGGATAACACTATGAGTGTAAATGTCATACTGTCACACTTCCTCATTTTTAATCCCGCCCAGTCTGTCATGCACATTCTTAATTATCCTAAATAGATATGATTTGAAAGGGATTTCGTTAAGACTGCATTTGGAACATCGCGATGCCTTTCATCCTGGGCTTTGAGGATCGCGCGTGGCCTTGCGGACAAGGTCGTTGGCCTGCCCCGTTTCTGCATCGGTGTTGTAGCGGGAGGGAGGACTAATTAAAACAGAATGAAAACAGACCTGCCGAGGTCTGGCAGACACTGTTGACCCGAGAGGCCAGCGTTCCGTAGCGGATAACGAGTTCAGCAGGTCAAGGTGTCAGCGTAAGGAGTCGTCCAAAAAACACTTCCCTCCCAAATCTGTTGTCTGCAGCTCCTTTACACCCCTCAGTAGTCTCTGTTGACCAGGCGTCCATCTTTGAAATCGTCTGCTTGTGGCTCATTTTTCAGTAGTTTCATCTAATGTGTAATTATGCACCCAACCATGCTAGCAGAAATGATTGGCCGATGTTGGCCGATGAAAGGAAAGCAGAATATTTGACCTAAAAGGCTGCCCCTGTTGGCTCCTTACAATAGCAGAACATCATCCCATTAACTGAGCAGGTGTGATTGCGGTTATTAACCTACTTCGACTGAAGACCTATGTGTTTTTGAATAGCGGGCTTGACTCTCTTAATGGACTGTGGCAGACTATCCTGTGCTTCTAGAAGGACATCAGTGTATACCCTGTTCATGTACAGACCGTACGTTTTCTCTTTGGTGCTGGATCGCATATTATTATTATTATTATTATTATTATTATTATTAACTTATATAGCACCATTCAGGCAATACAGTACAATGTACTTTGCAGTACATGTATGTATAAGTACATGTATAACAAACAGCCTGATGTCTGAGAATATACCAACAGTACAATTATTACAATATGACTGCAAATCTTCCATTTGCATTATATCCAGAGGGACTTATAAAAGTGTAGACATGTAGGTTGAGGCAAAGAGCAATGTTCTGTCTGGATGTAACATCCAGGAAGTAAAAAAAAAATTAAAAAAAATAATTTAAAAAAAACACCTTTTTAAAAGCATACTTCAGAACAAGAAATAATTGCTTCAATATACGGTAATCTTCATGGCATATGCCTGAGTGTCCCATATAGTATACGAGCCCCATGGGCATTACTAAATAGTTTATTATCAGGGACTGGAGCAATTGGTAGCCAGATCTGTAATATTTAAAATTTAATCTGATGTTTTACATTTTTAATGAAATCATAGTCAAAGGATGAAAGAAGATGAAACAGACCTGTTGCAATGGGAATTTTTTTTTAAAAAGGAAAGAAAACATAGATTCCAGACTTGAAGATAAGCCATGAAAAGTACAGATTAGCAGGAGACTAAGGTTAGCCCTAAATAAAACAGGCAATGTAAACGCTCTGAAATCAGACAGGGATATAAAGGATTTAAAAAAGCATCCTGTAATCTGCGGTTATCCAAATGAACAGCTTTAACACATAAGCCAGTGGATCAAAGAATGTCTTCCTCAGGCTAAATCCAACACACACACCGCAATATCTGAAACTAAGATGGCCGACCACCCAGTAAACAGAGATGGAAAACCCAGGTTCAGAAAGTTTAAGTCCTCACCAGTGTTTTGTTCCAGTCACCTGGATATGCTGTTTAGCACAACTCTCCAGCCGGCAGGTAGAGCTAATTTAATAATAGCGTTCAGATCCCTGGACAGTAAGCTCATCTACTCTGGCATCTCACCGTGCTGCAGCTGGAATCGGTGTGGAAGTACAGTGCGGTGTGATGTCACATCTCTCTGTTCTCACCCATTTCAGGGGTCACCTTAACGCACACAGAGAGAGGTAGTTTCGTAATAGCACACGGCTTTGGGGTTATTCTATTAACGTCACCTTTCTGGAGGTGCAAGACCTCCACACGCACTGCTTGATTGACAGCTATAATCTCCCAATGGTATTGTATGTTCAGCATAATAACATGTTTTCATATTATTGTTTTTTTTTTTTTTTCCACTTTCTGCCACCTCTAACCTAATCTGATAAAATAAGATTGTGTAAATCCAGTTATGCAGGTTGGCATAAGACATTTATGTTCATATTTTATAATAAAAAATCCTTTTGTATTCCTTTTTTATGAAATTATATTTTTATAGTGAATTGCAGTCATAGGTTGTATATTTATTTCTTATGAAGGTGGTTCTGGAAATAAGCTTTCCACAGAGCACCACAGTGTTCTTTGGATATTCCATAAATATCTATGGAAAAAGTGATATTTTCTATATACTGTTGATCTTTCTGAAAATGTGACTCTCTTGGTTTGGATTGTCTATCTTGTTGTTCTTGTAGGTATTGTAGATTTGTTTCCTGTGAAACTATCACAAATTAAGTCAGTGGATTCTTCTGCAAGCCTGGCAAACCAGAGATCAAGGCTGAATGCTTTTTTTTTTTTTTTAAATGACTAAGAATTGGTTTGGAGGGGGGAATTATGAATTGATTATATGCCCATCAGAGCCAAGGAAGCATTTTGTACTTGGTTAACCTGCGTATTATACAGTATGTACCTGTGTGATTTAAATAACCTAAACTGGATGCCAGACTAGGCTATTTGAGTTACTTTTCTGCATTTGCCTGAAAATAACACATCCATATGAACGTGTCTCTGAGGTGTGTATGTTACATCCTGTGTTTGTGCACATCTACGAGAGCCGAGGCGCTGGCTCCGCGGTGTTCCAGGCTGTCAGTGCGTTTCATTGGACGCCTTCCCATCCGCGCCGAAGCCCGTTGGCTGGGCCCGGCTCCCCGTCGCCGCGGAGACCTCAGAGCGGGGCGGCGGGCATATGCTGCGGATTTCGATCCAGCGTCACGCAGAGCTCGCTTCTCCTCGGCACAATACTGCCCTTCGTCCAGCCGAATGGCTCATTGTTTTTTTCTGACGCTAGGATTGCAGGAGTCACAAGCATTACTTTTCTCTTTTTTTTTTTTTTTTGTACTGTTCAGGGATTTGACGGTTTGATCTCCGTGTGGGCTGAGCCCTATCGGTGCAGAAAATTCACGGGCTGCTTTTGCTGATGACTTCGCACGCCGCTGTTCAGTGCTAACAATGCCACGATTTCAATGCGCTTTACGGTATGGAAGTATGGAAATTCATTACGTTCGCTGTCAATGCGTAGCACCCACCGTTACATGTCATGAGCTCTTCAAGTCTCTGCCAGATGGGCGTCATGCGCTGTGACTCATCTTATGGTGCCAGGGACATTGTGAAAACCTAGCTTTGTTTGTAGGCTAATGTGACAGAAATGGCAGATAAAGTCCTCCGCCCGTGGAGTGCTTGAATGAGACCTGAATTTCATTCCGCTGCCTCTGCGTTGGCTTTGCATAATGAAACGGCCCTGATGAACCGCGGCTGAAGAGCACTCAGACCGACGCTGCGGTGCTCCTTTCGCGTGGCTTTGAACGCTCCGCTAACGTGGCGGTCTTTGGCGGCCGAGCTCGCGGCCGTAGACCCGTGTCCTCAGTCGGCAGCTCAGCATCGGAGAGCGGAGGTGCTAGGCCTGCCTCACAGCGGTGGGCAGATGGCTTTTTCGGGGTGCTCAGCCAAGCCAAAGATAAAAGATACGGAGGCGTCGGCAACGCAGAGACTCCCCCCGCCCACTGTTTGGAAGTCTCGTGGTCATGATGCAGGTTGTTCCCACTCCTGTAGCGGAGGGGTGGGGGGGGGGGACCCAATGTGTGGATATTGTGGAAATTACATCACAGTTCAGCATTTAGCTAGCGCAAATGTCCAATGTCAATTCAACTCTTACAGTGTACATATGGGTCCCATTGGGAACATGTATACTCGGCAAGAGTTGATTCACCGCTGAAAATTTTACTGTGAAGATACTCTTGTTTATAGTGAATTGTGCAGATTCAGTTTTCACATGCAAGCCATTTATACATCCGGATATTTTACCAAAGCATTTTGGCTTATTTTCGTGTTCAGGGGTACAGCTAAGAGTCAAACCAGCAACCTCTTCCACTTCCATACGCATTAAACTACACTAGCCATACAGCACACGGTGAAGACCTTTGTTAATATTTGAACACCGATCCCAGAAAGTTACTTTTTCAATCTTCAATTCAATTTTAAATTCCCAAGTAAAATTTGGGAACATAATCTTCTATGGATAGCAGCCTGAAATGTCATGCTGTAGCCACGGCTAATCCTTCACAATGTCGCGTGGACGTAAGAAATGGAATGACCTATTCGGGTCCTCTTTTTTTTATACAATGTTCTATTTCTACTAAAGTCTCTTTTATTAAATCAGCTGTTCAGTTGAATATCCTCAGGCTATCCCCAGTCCCCTTGTCTTGAGGCTGAAAAGACCACGTTTCTCTCGATAAATCGTTTCTTTAAAGGTCCGGTTTCTGCCCTTTCTCAGGAAATGGTGGATCGGTTAAACAGTTTGAGGAAAATTCCGGAGTTATCCCCAGTTGACTGGCCCCTAGTGTTAAGAGATGTTCCGAACTTTAATTAATGAAGGGTCTGTCAAATCAGACATCCGCAATGGGGAGTGCCATAATGTACAGTATTGTACAGTCAACCAATATAGACTCCTTTCAGATCAGTCTCTCATATAGGATGTGCCTAGTTACCATTCAAAGGTACCTAGTTACCACTTATATGCATTATATAAATCAACAGGATTCATTTTATAGTCGTAGAATAATAAATGAAAGTACACTCTGGCAAATGAACATGTTCAATGTGTGTATTACACAGACTAAGACATTTAAAGGACATTTGAACTACCCATTGGTGACAGTGTCAAAGAGTGCAATGAAACACAAATTAGTAAAACAATTCAAATTAGAAAATAAATAATGAGGTAATCACCAGCACCAGAACTACAGTACCCATGTACCTCCTGAGCCTTTTTGTTGTTTTCAGATATGCTGGATTGCTGGAAGAGTTTCCTCCGAGTTCTGAGCCGTTGGTCCCACCAGCCATGTTTTTTCTGAACAACCGTTTAAACCGTGAAATTTGATTTCTGTGTACGTGATTGGCCAGATTGAGGAGCTGCAGCTCCAGGAGATGTAAATGTCCTCCCTTGCTCGACCAATCAGGAGCGAGTCTTGTGAAGGACCTTTTTTTTTGGAGCCAGCAGTTCTTCCCAGTAAATGGAGGTTAACCCAGGAGTAATGTGGCAATTTGCTTTCCTCTCACCCACTATAAACATTGACAGTGAACCCTAGAGGCAAACTACATATTCTTCCGTGCAGCCGAACACATCAGGCCCGTATTTGCACTCTGGAAAAAAACCTTGGGTTCTTAAATCCTGACTGACACTCAGGCTTCATGCTGGTTCAAATGCTGGAGGATTTCGACATCAAAGAGCTTTTGACAGTTTGTAAATAACTGCCCTCCGGCTGAAACTGAAAACTAACCAATGCAATGCTGCAGTATGCAGTATGACTTCAGTAATGTCTGGTTTCTGAGAATTCATTCATTTCTATCCTTTTCTATGTATCATGATTTTGATTCTGAAGCTGAATTATGTCACCTTGCATTGATTTAAGAATGACTCATTTTACTATTATTTAATTTATTGTGACAGTTTCCTCACAGTTTATGGTTGCCAGTGACATTCTTTCACAAAACAGAATCTTGCAAGGAAGATGGCAGATAATATAGACATTAAAACATAACCTCATTCTGGATTCTGGTCCAATATTGTTTAATTACAAGGCGGTTTTTTTGCCAACTTTGCATCATTTACCATACAGTGAAATGTGCATCTGTCATTTAAAGTCACGAGTTGTGGTTGTTTTTCAAATCTATTTTATGTTTATTCTGTAGGCTGCGTACTGCATGACTGCATATAGGGGGAAATAGCCTAATGCATTAGACAGCTGTGAATAGCGTAAATTTGAGGACGGATAACAGGACGCAAGCCTTAAAGGTTTCTGTGACTGATTCTGCGCAATAGTCGCTGTAAAAAAATAAAAAAAAAATCACCGCAGACCATTTTCTTTTTTCCGGCATCCGTTCCCACAATAGATTTTAATTTTAATCGCGTGTGATTCTAGAACTCGCCGTTTCTCACGGAAACCGCACGGTCGCAATTAGCTGCGTCGTGCATGGAAATGATGCACACCACGCGTCCCTCCTGCGCTCGATGATGTTCCTCCGGGTGCCCGCACTGGTAATTTCTGTCCCGGCGCGGGTTCTCTCCAAACGAGGAGTGATTAATTACACGTCATCATGCAAGGCCCAAAAAGGGTGCAGTAATGATAATGCATCAAAGAAAATGAGTTTTCCTGTCTCTCGAGAAGGCACGTGGTGAGAGAGAGAGGGAGGGCGGGAGAGTGTCCTTCCTCATTTCTCTCTCTCTCTGTGTCACTGTCACTCTCAATTTCCAGTAGCTAATGGTGCCCTGGATTGAGTCAAAATTTGGCTCTGACCCTGACTTTGACCTCAAAATAAATGCAAGTGTTCTCTCTCTCTCTCGCTCTACTATCACAGTTCTGCAGATTAATTTTGTGTTCTTCTAGAAAAATATAACATTTGATAGAGTCTGGTCCGTGTCTCGAACCCGCAGGGCTTCTGTCTTGCTAGCCTCTGGCTGGAATTACGGCACAGGTTTAAGGAGCTCAGGTCCTGAACGCTGCGTGCAGTGGGGATATTCTGGAGAGTACAACATCATCCTGAACGAAACTGACAAAGTGTGAAGGGGCGGTGTTGAACGACCCAAGCTACCTCCTCACGGACGCAGCTGTTTGCAGGAGGAACGAGTGTAGTGTAGCTGCTTGCCTGAAACAACCATATCCACACTTAATATTTAATACATTGCAGTACAATTCTTTTTACAGTCTGCTGTGCTTTTTTGTGTGCAGCACAGTCTTTCGATTGGTCAGTCGAGTGAGTGATTGACACCTCATTGTAGCTCGACTTATTACGGAGTCCATCGCCTCTGTGAACCTCATTGCGTTGTATTCTAGTGCCCATCGTTGCACACCTGCACATATTGCATACCTGTCCCCGGTTGTTTTATTCCGTCTCCATCTGGACCATCTGTATGACAGGGACTGCATACTAATGATGCTTCCACCAGGGGTGCCTGTTCATCCTTTTTTTTTCTGAAGGCCATCGTGATGTGACGTTATAAAATGCACAGCTCCAGCGCTACTGGGTCCTACAGGGTTTTTTTTTAAATTTATTTATTTTTTAAAATATTTTTTAACCATACCCACGCCGCGGGTTCTGCTTGACGGTTGTCCCGCTGGCATCACGTGCAGCGCTGTGAATGTGTTTCATACCGCGCGCCGGGGGTGTTATTCCACCTGAACCGCGATACTTAGGACAGCCCGTTAAAAAACGCGCTGTAAAAACAATGAGCTAATTAAAGCCTCCGCGTTAGCGCGTTAAGAACAGCGCATTCGCCCCGTGAGCGGCAAACGCAAGCTTTTTCCAGAGCGATCGTTTGCGAAAATGCTCCCTTTACAGTTTCGCCAGAGTGTCGCGTATTTGCGTGTTTATTTGGAAATTTAACGGCACGCCAATCTCGTCAGGTGCAAGCTGTCAGCTCCGGCACATTTTTCACGCAAGAGGAGGTTTTTAAAGAGGCGCCCCTCCACGAGGTAGCCGTCAATCTGTCATCCTGTCAAAGACCACGGGGGATGAAGTAATCAATGGGGACGATATAGCCAGCAAGAAGTCTGGCAGAGTTTAGAGAGAGAGAGAGGGAGAGAGAGAAGCAGGGGACAGAGAGAGAGAGGAAGCAGGGGGGAGAAAGAGATGGGGGGAGAGAGGTAGAGAGCAGGGAGGAAAGAGCAAAAATAGATGAGGAGAGAGAGAGAGGGCGAGAGATCGAATGAGCGAGCGAGTGAAATGACTGCACACTTCTTGAGTGCGAGAGAGAGGCACTCCTGCGTCCTCCTCATGCGGAGCTGAGTGGGATCTAATCCGAGGATTCCCTTCTCCACGCGCTGGAGGCTGCTGTGCGCCGCGGTGCGGGGGGAGCGCAGCGAGGAGGAGGAGGAGGAGGAGGAAGAGGAGGATGTGAATAGAGACGGAGTCAGGGCTGCTGGCGTGATTCTTTACGCGAGGCAGGGGAAGTGCTGCTGTTACTCAGCCTCAGCTGCGATGCCGTGCGTACCTCACTGAGTCGCACTTGCGGAAGCGCTCTCTCTCTAACTGCACCAATCAAGGTAATGTCTGCTTTTTACATTTCTGTGTGTTTCATTTACTGTACCAGCCGTGTACTGATGTCTTACGTTGTGTGTGTATGCCTGTGTGTGTGTGTGTGCTATGTGTGTATGTAATTGTGGAGTGGGATGAAAGATGATGAAAAATATTCCCATTATCACTAAGAAAACTATTGTGCAGTGTAGGCTAGTGGTAGCAGGTATTGATGTATCAAAATTTGTAATGACCACATTTATTGAATCGTGTTGATAGTGTTGCGATAAACAGCATGTGCACTGATGTCATGGGGTTTCAGTCAGTTCAGCTTCCTTTTTCCAGAGTGAGTGTTTGTGAGGAAATGTGAATGAACTTAATTCCAGTCAGAGTAAGATTCTCCGATGCCAGTGGAAAGCAGCTGGTGAACAGTGCGCTCGGGGTCCGTGAATTCTGGAGGTGTCATGCGAGTTCTGCACCGTCCCCTTAACCCTTTGATGAGTGGGTTTGCAGGACTGTTTCTTTCAAAATTCCAAGTCAGTGTTCCAGAACTCTGCTTTCAATTTACAGTATTGACTGTTACATCAGCATTAGAATGATCAGTTTAGCACATTCTAACGCTGATGTAACAATTACCAGTATTGACTGTTACATCAGCATTAGAATGTTCCGTTAAGAACATTCTAATCACACATTTGTGATGTCACACCTGAAAGGAATACTGTAGCATTCCACTCAGGACAGTATGGCTTTCAGAGGGAGAGAACCGGCCCACGTGAATTCCCAGAGGCGCTCTAACGTGCCCGTGCGGTGACGTGGTGTGCGCTTCCCAAAACGAGCACGGTCACGGGACCTCGCGCGTTCCCCCGCCTTCCGCGCTCCGTCGGGAGCTGAGCTGAGAGGTGTCGGCGGCTCGCCCGTCGAAGCGGCGCGGCGGACAGTCGCCGCGGGTCCGTCTCGCACACGCGTGACCAGGGAGGCGCCAACGTTCGGTACCGCGGCCGAGAATCGGGTGACGGGAGAGGGAACGGTGATGTCAGGAGCCTGGTTACCGCAGGACCAGCTATCCCAAATTCAGCGCTCCACGGCCCGGGCTCCCCACTGCGATTAGTGTTTCAGAGCCCCCCCCCGCGGCAGAATGGAATTAAAAATAAATTATCATAAACTTGACAACAAAACAGAAGCGGAACTAACTGACTGTAACCGCCTGGGGAGTCAGAAAATAACTTTGCTTTTGTTCGCGTTAATGTAATAATTTCGCTCGTTAATATTTATGTCGCGTTACGGCATAATATTGAGAATGTTTTGCAAGTTAAATTTTAAACATGGGGTTGAGTGGAAGGCAGTTTTATTGCAATTCCTGAAGCATGTAGAACTCAATTAAACGACTTCCGAAATAATGAATGGGTCATCGTGAGACACTCTTTAAAAAATGACTTTAATTATATAAACTGATTAATTATTGAAAAACTGAGTAAGAGTAAGAGTGAAACATTCTGTTATCGTATAGTACCGCAATGCTTATGCAGCCCACAAATGTGCAAATTACATTTCGTATTTCTGTCATTCATGTTACCCAAGAAGAAAGAGAAAAGTGGGTCATTGTTTTCTGCGCCACTCTCGCCAGGCGCTCACACTGTTCCAGAGATTGTTCTTCTTAATTAGAAATACGAAGAGAGGAAGGGAGGGAGGGAGGGAAGGAGGGAGGGGAGAAGCAAGTTGAAGCGATAAAAAGAGCTATGAATCGGTTATCTTGCCAAAGAGAGGAAAGAGATACTTATTTTTACACATGGGCCATCTGGCACAGAGTCATGTGACAAAGCGGGAGATTCCCTCCCACCTGCTCTGTCAGACCAATCACAGCGTGAGCTCGCAGGAGCTGTCGGGGTGTGAGAACTTCCATTGGCCACAGTGAACAGCCTCACCCTGCTCTCACCAGTGAGTCTCATATTAGTCTCCTGTGTCATTATGCTGTGTGCACTGGGGTAGGCCGGGCTCCAATTTCTACGAAGGGGTTAAAAGGAAGAAATGATGTCTGTTGTCGGCGTTAGCGAGGATTAATCGAAAATATTCATTTTCCGAATCCAGCGGTTCCAATAGTCAAAGCCCTTGTTAAAATATTCAGCACTCTGAATACTGAACACTGAAGTGGTATTGTGTGCTAGAACCCCTCACTTAACCTACATATAAAGTGTATTTTGCCTGATGTAATTTAGTAATTGTTCATGAAAATTAAAATTATCAATTAAATCACCAACTTTTATAAGTCAGTCTACCATAACCTGGTGGAATCAACCAACAAGTCAAAACAAACCCTATATCAGGTTTTAAGACTAAATATTTTTATTAAATAAGAAGGTGTCAGTTAGAATAATGAATTGAAATACAGTCTTCATTGAATGTTGTTTCACTACTACTAATGTACAAAATAGAAAGACCTTCAACAAGAATTAAATGTGAAATTACCAGAACAGAGAGAGACCGATAAGGCAAACCTTGCAAGAGTAATAACCTCTTCCAGGTTTAATGCCACAGGAGCAACGGAAACAAGCTAAATTTATTTATTATTTACAGTAAACCTATGTTGCTGAAAGCAGGTCTAAGCACCATGGTATTATTACGAAATGATTCATGGTTTTAGCCCCTTGAAACAGAAGAAGGACATTGGCTCCTGCTTTTAACGACAGTGGTGATAGTTGTAGACAATTAATTGTTAAATCCAGCCAATAGTAATCCCAAAATGATTTTTTTGTGACACAACCAAATTACACCATGTTGGTTTCCGCTTGAAACTGGAACTACTTTTAAAATATAGATTTCAACTGTACAGCTTCAGCCACCATTATCTATATAGGGATTTTCAATCAATGATTTCAATTAAATGTCACAGATTGCATTCAAACACAGAATCAAATGGAACATGATCCTAGTGGCAATCTGGGCTCTGAGACACCATAAGTAGCTTTGCCTTCTGTTATCACTTCTGAGACAACTCTGTAGGAGGAGGGGGCCTTAGATGTGTGCTTGGATTAGATCGGCACGACTTTTAATTGGCCCAAGGTCATTTCCTTTGATGTCTGTGTGTGTGTGGGGGGGGGGGGGGGGCATCTGGCTACATTCTTAGAAATAATGTAATACTAGGCTATATGAACCTTGAACATTTTTTCCCTATCCAGTTGCATTGTCTCCATCCCTAAGGCCATAATGTAAACACTGGATGTCTGACAATATTGTAATATTGTAATGTATTTTTCAGAAAAATGGCAAGCATATAAACATTCCTGTCTCATATCTATCATTCAGCAATCGCTTCTCTCTGTCAGTGAGCATCAGTTTTGCCGCTCAGAGGGAAAGATTTAGGCCGTGATGCGCTTCCCCTAGTTTTTTGTGAAGATTTCGGGTGCGGCTTGGATCACAGGCCAGGGCTGGCCTCTCCATTCTGACTCCCTTCTTTATGAAAGCACTTCTGTAGTGAAAGAAGGGCTTTCGGAGTAGGCATTGCTCTGTTGGAACTGCTGAACAGATTTGCTTATGGTACTTGAGTCCGTTGTTTCTACTGATAAGGGTTGTTTTTTGAATGGGTGGTCCATCCTACTCCCTTGCTGAAGCAGGCAGGAGTGGCATCTTGTCCATACAGTAGGAGGGTAAGATCACTACTCTGAAACCAATTGCTGTATGCCCAGATGTAGAGATGTAGGACGCAATGAGGTGCACGTCTATCGCTTAGTGACCCAACAACCTATCAGGCAATAGAGGTAGGTTTTGACAGACCGTATACATATATAGAGTAAGAACAACTGAATTTATTTGGGGTGGTGTGTGCAAAAATCCACCCCTCTGTGGTCATTTGCACCGCATTCCGTCGTACCCGGCAGAAGGTGCGGCAAAACGAAACCTCGAACGCGACCGTCCCATGATGCACTGCTCTGAATGAGCCCGGGCACACGCAGCTGCGCCGAGCGCAGGCCGTGCAGCTGTCCTCCTCGGACCCGAGGCAGACGCCGTCTTCAATTCCCAGGGCGTCCGCGCTGATGAATGGGGGCTCGTCGCAGTGGTGGTGTGCCTGTCAGAGGAGGATGGCGGCAGCTTCTCTTACTCAGCACTGTGCTGTAGCTAAGCCTCCTGATGCCTGGCTTAAGTCTCTCTGTGCGTTCAGATATCAGTGTATTGGTATGTCTAGCGCCGCTGGATGTGAGTAGTCTGGTTTCTTCCTCAAGTCGGGTGCTCGTTTTTGATTACGATTATCAGGATTAAACTCTCTCTCTCTCTCTCTGTGCACTACATCAATCCTCTCTGCTGAGCTAGGGCCAGTTGCACCAGTTTGGGGCACACCTTTTTTTTATGCTATGACCAACATAGAGTGGAGCTTTAAGCCTGATTTAGCATATGCCTACACTGAAAATGGCAAAAAAAAAAGGAGAACCATCTTAACAAGTATTTTCGTCTTACGTTTAGACTTAAAGGTGCAGATTGCATTTTTGTTTTAGAACACTTTTGTCCATATTGTGGTTAAATTTCCATCACGTCCTGACAGATATCAATAAATTATAAGCCCTACGAAAAAAATCCAGTCTCTCTGACTGCCCCAGGCTGTGAAATCAGCCACTGAAAATTTCACGATGCCTGAATCTTACCACCAACCAGGACAGCTCTCTACAAGGCTTCCCAGCCTGCCTATCGATCCTGTTTGTTTCTAAATCTAGATCTGTCTTGCTTGTTTCTCCAAACTTACATATGGTGCCTTTGAAATCTAATTTTTATTACTTTCTGCTAAATAAGACAACCATATTGTCAATTAGGTGAGACGGGTTTACTCATTTCAAGATTTTCCAGTGGGTTAGGAACAAGTTTACTTGTCAATCAAAAAGTAACTTAAAAACAAGCTAATATTTTTTACTTGAGAGAAAAAAAAGAATCGTAAAAATGTCAGATTTTACAAAAACACTTGTTTGGACAGACTTGCAGTGTGAAAGTGATGATAAACATTAATGCTGTACAATGGGAACTTATATCAGGATTAGACATTCATGTTGTATTTGTTAATAAAAACGGTACAGTAACTTACATAGGGTTCATGGCACGTGGAAAGGCAACTGTCCATTCATACTGAACAACAGATGTTGAACAAATCCACCGGCTAGCCTATTTAGATCTCCTGGACTTTGGCTTGGAGGAGCCGGTTTTAAACCGGATCAGGAAATCAGACAGGTGTCTGACTTCGCGTGCAACCACCTGTCTCACCCCCGGGGGGGCAGGTGAGTGAGTCCGCAGGGGCGTGCTTACAGAGTCCTGAGGGGGCGCTGTATTATTCCAGTCCTCAGCTGCTCTCGGGAACAGAAGGCAGCGTTCCGTCTGGAGGCCGGTACAGTAGCTCCGAGCCGCGTTTTTCACCGTGCATGCACGGTTGGGCTCGTAAGAAACGCAACGTCCAGAACACACCAGGCACCTTTCCACATCTTGCACGTACTGGTGTGCCTTTTTTTACCCCCTCGCTCACTGCTGTCCTGTTTTACCTTCTTTCCCAAACCCCTTAATCTTTTTGTAAGATTGCACATTCTCAACATTCTAATGGTGATGTAACAATCCCTGCTGGCAACTAAAAGCAATGGAGTTCTAGAACACTGACTTAGAATTCTGAAAAAGAAAACATTCCAAAAAAAATCTTTTCGAAGGGTTAAACTATGCATAGCCTGACCTTTGTTTGTGACCGGCGTCCTGTTAGCTTTCTGTGCCGAAAGCAACGTCAGGTAGATTTAAAAGGCAGATTCATAAGCTTTGTTAAATGTCACAGTTTTCTGGCGAACCAGACGGGGACACGGAGGAAGCAGCCTGTTGTTAGTAATCTCTCTGTGAGCCCCACTCACCCTGCAAAAAACGGGTGTCTGGTGTTGTTTTCCGTCGCTTCAAAAGCAGTGACAGCTGGTTCTCTGTTTTCATGCAGGTGTGTGCAATTTTTCAACCATCCTTTAGCTTTTTCCAATTTTTTCCACCTTTTTTTGTCCCTCGTTGAGAGTACTGAAACAAGGAGGCTTTGACAAAACACAGAGGGGGCTGTTTCACGACTGTATTTCCGACAGTGGCTGCCCAGAAGTGTGGTGAGCTTGGGATGGCTTTCACAAATCACTCCCGCCTTAAGTGGAACGGACCCTGTCACCGACCTCCCTCTTTCACACTAGCAAGTGGAATGCAGGTCTGTCTTTCACTGCCGCTACAGTAATGCTTCTCTATGGCTGAGTGGGAGTGCTATTTGCATTGATGCCGTATAATACTGGTGGTTTAGCGAATTATTGCGATGCGGCAGTCACATTATGGCAACGCGCGTTTGGGAAGCACAGCAAACGGGACCAAGGGTGTTCTTTGACTGATATATGAGATGACTCAGCGAATATGGAACCTTTGGGAGCTGTACGTGCCTCTTAGCACAAGCCCTGTATGAAACACTACCATTAGCGTCACACTGTGTATTAACACTAATGTATCTCCGGTATGTGTACAGAAAAGTGGCTTTGGCCCAGATTACCTGTATGCAGATAAAGCACTGTTGTAATGTAGTGCATCGGCAGGCAACTTTGAGCAGTCGCCTGCCTCCTGTTTTGCTCTCCGTTAAGAGATGTTAGAGGTGTAATCATTAAGATGGCAGACCCGGACTCTCAAACTCTGATCCTGGAGAGCATCATGGTCTGTTTAGTTTTTTTTTTCCACCTTCAAAGTCCTCATCCAGGTCAGGCCCAAGAAGCCTGGATAAGGTGAGATGAGTTACCTTCATAATCAGCGTTTTTCAGTGATTAATTGATAGCTGAGCACCGCAGAAATCCAACAGACCCTGCTGCCCTTCAGGACCAGGGGACATCTGATCTCGGTGATTATAAGGACTTTTCCACAGCATGGAAGAGTGATATAAATTTACGTACAGGAGATATCCATTTATGTACAGCAATGTGTGGACTACTTGCAAGTGTGGTATGCTTGTATTTTAGTATTTGTTTTTGTTTTTTTTTTTACATTAACCCTCTGTTCACTGTTGAGAGAGAGATGGGTTGAAGAGCAGTGCAGGACTTGCCACCAGAATTTTGCAGATGCAGTCTGCAGCTGGGGTCCTGTTAGGATTGGCATCACATGCGCGTTCTTTTTTTTTCTTTTCTTTTTTTCCCCCCCTCGTAGTGCATGCTGAATTGCGTTTACAGAGAACACGGGCAACCGCTTCTCAAAACTGACTTCCCCTGGAAAGGGTGTACATGCGGGAGGGCAGCTCAGTTTGACGCTGCTGTGATTTGCAGTGAGAGCGGGCATCTGTGAGTTCATTTTTCAAAGCGTCTGAACTGCTAGTTTGGGAGGCTAGTACGTTGAATTATAGTGGAGCTGCGGGTCTGATGAACGAGTCTCCGTTGTCATCAGTCACCTGATGGCCTCTGCTTCTTTCACTGCAGCTCTGATGGAGTGCAATGATGTCTGGGATTTTTTCGTAAGTGTCTTTTTTTTGTAATCTTAATTGACGGTTTTGGCTCTTTGTACTTTTCCAGTTATTTGAATCTTTTGTCACTCTTCCTCACAGACCACACACGCGCACACACCACACACACACACACACACTACACACTACGCGCACACACACACACACACACACACACACACACACATATTTCATTTTTGTGGCCGTCCGCTATCAATAATTGAAGTAGCATGGCTGAACTGTCTGAGGCGTAAGCGCTGTTCTCCGCCGTCCGCGTTGGCCTGCTTCGTTTCCTTGAGCACAGTTGGGCTGCAGAAAGCTTCTTCTTCAGCACCATCGATTCTTCCCTTCTCATCGCACGCGTGCACATGCGCGTGTAGGCTGCGGTCTAACCTCCTATATCGTTAGCGGCGGTTTTTATCCCACGCACTCTGTGACTCACGCACAATGAGGTGAGTCACAACACCGCTAAAGTTATACCCAGTGCCTCTGGTTTACATTTGCATTCCTACATTTCACTTACACTTTTGTCCAGAGGTTACAGGCTAGTTATTTACGGGTGAGTGCGTACAGTCAGACTATGGAAAAAGCAGTACAGAGTAGTACTTTACACACGGCAATGCTAATGAACTAATCGTGTGGAGAGTAGATATTTGTCTTGAGATTTTTCTTTTTTCTATTGTAAATGAAGAGGTGGGTTTCCAGTGTGAGACAGATAATGCTGTTCTGACAGTTGCAGAGAGTGCAGGGTACCACTAGGGGGCAGTACTCATGAAACTCATTTTACGCTACTGTAAAATGCATCCCTGCAAACATGGCTGTAAGTTAAGGATTTCATGATTGCATGACAGCAACTATCCAGATTTATAAATGTACTATATATGAAAAAATTAAAAATAGATAAAATTATTGAAACAGAAGTGAAAGCTCATATACTGTGGGAAACGGCATTCTTCCTTCCCACCACAAGCATATTTACAGTTTCAAATTCTAATTATAAGCTTCCTCTTAAGTGATCACTTCATTTTCTTTCTGTGAATGGTTTAACTGATTTTATGTCACTTGCAACACTATGCTGATTAGCGCATATTAGCATTACTGATGAGCGTTCAGTGGGACCGGCAACAGCTTAATATATTTTGCAGGTTGCAAGTTCAATTCCTAATTAGCAGCACTTCTGTTATGTCCTTGAGCTAGGTACTTAGCCTGAGTTGCTTTAATGCATTTCCAGCTGCATAAATGGACCTGTACAATGTACGCTTGGTTTGAGCCTCTATTAAATGCCTAAATGTGAAGGAAAATAAACCTATTCCTGTCAGAACAATGGTGTTTATTAATGCTGGGCTTGTTTCAAAGGAAGTGTAAGTCACTGTGCCTTTGTGTAAGGCAAATACACTTAGCAAAGGTCTCTATAAAAAGATCAAAACCAACTGGCTGAATATTCCAGAATGCTTTACCTCTTTATCCTTCTGTTTCTGGCTGCCCCCCCCACCCCCCCCCACCCCTTCCCCTGGCATGGAGATTTCAAGGCTTTAGAAGTTGCAGTGGTATTTTTTTTATTTTTTTTTATTTATTTTTTTTGAACCGTTCTCCAGCCCTGCCTTGAGACCATGGCCCACGTTCTCTCTGCAGTCGTTTCGACGGTACTGCCTGCGTGTCGGAGCGGCTGAGCTCCGCCCCCTTCTCTCTGACATGCATGTCAAAATAAAAGCGCCCGAGGAATTCCAAATATTACAACGAGGCAATAAGAGCGTGAGATTAGGCGGATGGATAGCCCCTCTGTCTAGATTAGCAGGGGAAGGCCATATAGTGTTGCATTGTGTGGGATAATTAAAGTTTGCTGAGGAATGCTGGCAGGTGAATCTGAGACTTTCATTAGAAGACTCCCGCTCCTCCTTCACACAGGAGATATTCCATTCGCCTCAGCTTCTGGTCTAAATAAACTCTGCACTTTGTCCTTAGCTTTCAGTAACAAGTCACAACAGCCACATTCATAGTATCACTCATTATTACTTTAATCGGTTCAAGTATTGATTTTATGTTTTAATTATTTCCTTAATCTGAGATAAAAATAAGAAGTAGATGGAGATAACACAACGTTCATTTCAGGTGTAAACGACTCTTTTGCTTGAAGAATTTGTAAATACAATGAAATATCTGACAGGTTGTCTATTTGGTCAGATTTGTTCTCATTCTTTTTTATTTCATTTTTTATTTCATTTCAACTGCAGAGTTGGTGAAGGGTAAAGAATGGGATAGTGAACTAATTTAATAATAATTTGAATGAGAGTTTGTGTCTGACAGAAGAACACGATTCTCCACCATACTTATTTTGGTATTGGTGCAGTATAATGGTCTGGTGAGTGGGCTTGTGTCCCACAGGTTGTGGGTGTGATTCCCTGTCAGAACACAGCCAGGAGAGCTGTGGCAGAGGAATCTGTGTCTACAGACACCGCAGGATTGACTGTGCAGTGGCTTATTGCGCACACAAATGGACCGACAAACGGTGAGTTTCAGTTTCAAGTGCGTGTTAGGCCTCAGGGGGGCACTCGAGGCCAAATGGACTGTAACCGAGGTGGATTCTCTGGTGGGGTGCTGCTCTATACCCTTCAGCGGGGTACTAAACCTAAATCGCTTCAGTGTATATCCAGCTGTTTCAAGGGATTGTTTGTAAAAAAATAAATAAATAAATAAATAAAAATTAAAAGTCAAATTATGTATGTTGCTCTGAATAAGAACGTATTTTCATGGAATTCCCTGTTAAACCGTCTTCTGGGAGGAAAAGAGTGTTATGTTTTAGGTGCTTTCCATGTGAAAAGTTCTCTGTCTGAGTAATGCAGTGTTGGGTGTGACATTTTACTGACACAAACCACTTCTAGTTTGATATCTAAGCCTCACACAATGCCACACATAGAGCAAGACTTTAGCCAAGCAGGGACCCGACCTAAGTAATTCCTTAGAGCACTCAGATGAAATATAAGGATCAAATAATTAGTTAAATTTCACTGAAAAGGTAACATATTTACTCTGATTATTAGATTTATCAGCTTTATTCGCTGAGGTTCTCCACTACTGTTTGATGCTCTGGATAAGAGCATTTGCCTAATTGCAATGTAACATAATACAATCCAGACTGATAACAGTTCTGGGATTCAGGCCTTTTAAGACGAAGAAGAAAAATTGCCTTCAGCTGAGCCTCCTATCTGACTCTCATTCATGTTTAAAGATTACCACTGCATTCGCAAATTGCAGCTGGTCTGAGGTAGTATCGAATTATAGCGTTTCATTAAATAACAGGTTATCTCTCTAATGGTGTGCCCTTTGCAACAGGAACGAAAATGTCTACAGATGATACAGTGAGGTATTAAGATTTCTTATCCACTTAACATTGTGTAGCCCTCAATTTATTTTTCAGTCATTCATTTGTAAAGAGTATCAAAGAGTATCAGGTGCAATATAATTCAAACTGAGCAGATGTTGGGGGGGGGGGGGGGGGGATTCGGCTACTCCTTGCTGCCATGGTAACCAACCACGCAGTTACTATCCATGCCAGGTGAACGTGTGTGCTGGCTGTGCTAGTGTAAGGCATGCCATTTTAGCCAAGCAAATGGATTGCCTGGCTGAGCTGCACTTAAAGCTAGTGGAATAAATATCCTATTCAGGATAATAAAGATGATGTATAATGCATGCAGATGCATTTATATGGCAATGTGGCGTGCCCCATTGTTTTAAACAAAACAGCCTACGTACATTCTGAAACTACATGAAGTTGGAGGTAAATTGAGCCAAAACTTTCTCTTAATCACTCAGTTGTAAACTCTATCAGTTTAGTTAAATATATTTGGTTTTCTGAGAAAGCTGCTTGAGGTGTACAGACACCATTATTCAAAACGGGCCTCTATTGTTCTGGCAGCTATGATGATAAAATTAACAGTGGCTCATCTGTTCTACCCTGTAATTTCCATGTAATTACCCTGTTTATTTGCCGTGTCATTGTAAATTGCCGGGAAGACAATTGTCTGAACGTGTATACATATTGGTGCCTGATGTGAACATGACAGGGCAACCTTATTTTTTAATGACTGTCTCAGAAATATCTGTGCCGAGCAAATAGCGCAATGTTCAAGTAAGCGGTTGGCGTGAATGAATATTTGAACATACTGTATGACAATGCGCTTTAACACTGTTAAACGGAATGAACTGAAGATTAGCTGGCTATACTGAGTGGTAAAGTACACTGCTAGCCTGTGGCACCGTATGGGTCTTGATTCTCAAGGGGTCCTCAAAAAGTGTGCTGTAATTGTGCAGGGATGGGGGTGACCTGGGGCAGTGGGGCCCAATGTGAGATCTTTTTGTGGGGCCCAGAATCCCTGGCGACACCCCTGCTGCCTGCTATTGTGTTTGAAATTGTTCATGTTTTTGAATGTTAGTGCAGGGGTTCAGGTCCAAGGAGGTTCAATGTCATGTTCCTAATTCCTGTACTGTCTTTGAAGACTTTGCCCCTGGCACTTCGTGTGCTAAATATAATTTTTCAATAATTTTTGATAAAAAAATGTTTTGTCAGTTTACAAATGCATTTAATAACAATATAGCCTTTAGTGATGTGTATATACTCACTCTAATATACTTCATACAACTGTGTAATGAATTACATAATTTGTTTAGGGATACATGATGGTTGTTATCCTAGTGCATCCAATTTTTTTGGCTGCCAATCAGTTTACAATATCAAATCGACACTAGTGGAAATTCATTATGCGGTTAAATCCCTGAAACCAAGCCTATAATCAGTCATACCCGTGATTACCGGAGAAGACCACTCTGAAGAACAAGCTAATGTAGCTGCCCTTGTCTGCCAAAGCTGGTTTTAAATGTCAACTGTTTTTTTGCATCGATTGTCTGCTTCTCGATTGTCTGCTTCTTGTCAGGTCAGCGGTTCCCTGTTTACTCTCAGTCATGAGAAAATGGGAAATCCCTTGTGATTTCCCCCTTTTGCTGTAACGTCCTATGTAAATCTAATGTCATGTAGAGCCTGTGACGATATAAATTGTCGGGCGCTGCACTTCCCTTCGTTCGTTCCATAAGGGCGGGGATCTGACGTGCGAGTGAGGGATCGATTTCAGCGGCTGCCTGGGAAACGGCTGCAGGGGCGGGGACCTGCTCCACATTACACATTATTTTCTGAATTCATCGGAGATCTGTGAACTGCTGTGCCGTCCCCTTCGGGGCCGTCGTTGAGAAAAAGCGCAAGGTGGACGCCGTCCCCGCTCTCCGCCGGACGTGCGTCCGGTGACGAGCGGCTCGGGTGATTTTCGGTGAGACGGCGTAGGTGGAGGTAGCGGACCGCTGCAGCGAGGAGCGTCCAGTGAGGTTGTGTGACTGGTGGAACCGGCGTTATAAACGGTAGATGATAATGGCAATGTCCTTCAGCAGTAGTGATCCTTCAGCGATGCTGGAAATATGCCTTTCTGGTTCTGGTTCAGTTTGGCAGTGTCAGTGTTCAGTGAAATGTCTGATCACCAGAACTCCTGCTGTCCCAGTCGAACAAATCAATAACAGTAAGCAACGGCCTGTCTGAGAGTGTCCGATGATGTTTACGAGCATACCGTACTGTATATCTCTGCATGAGTCTGAGATGAACTGGATCCTTCTGTATTCTATCTCTCATTAGTTTGCATTGGATGGGTTCTAAAGGCATTGATCGTTGGTCCTACCAGAGAATCTCAAACCTATCTTAAAGTCCACGACGCATGACCCATCCATTTGGTTTTACGGCTGACGTCTTCTTTCTGCTGGAAGGGAAGGTTGTTGATGAAAACTCAACCTAATTTGCAGTCCTCACCCTCCAGCACAAATCTGTGTTACTGTCAACTTCAAACAGTCGAAGCCTGCGGTTGGATTGCATGCATGTTAAGATCTGCTCTTTCAAAGGGAAACACAGCACAGAAAAAACATCCATCCCATCAGGCTGACTAGACATTTATTTTTATCATTATCACTGAAAATATCCATCCAGGTGGGATTTATACATCTGTAAAAGCGTCTGGTTCTGTTTGGCTTATTCAATAGGCCAGTGTTTCTTGGAATTTTGACAAGCTGTTTATTTTTTTTTAATCAGTTAGGTCCTTTTCATGGTTACAGGGATTATTTTCCCCCCTTAAACTACATTATATTGGAAATAGTTATGCATGCCCTGAAGAATTAACATCCCATGTTCACATTGTGCTTATTGTGCTGTATTGCCAAAAAGTACATAAAAAGATGTCGCAAAAGTTTTTAAATGTACAAACAAAAGGGGTTGGACCTAGTATTATGTTCATGTCCACCCATTCCTATCCTCTTTTTTGAAATCCAATATATGGTCAGCCTACCCATTGAGGTTGAACAAATCTGGGTAATGCTGATTCTCATGCTTTGGCTGGGTAACCAAGAATCTATCAGTTCAGATATAAAGTGGCATGACGTAAGAATAAAGCTGGTGTGTGCAGTGTGTGGTGCAGAACTGCAACTGTCAGAAAATGTGTTCATTGAATCGGAAAGTCTATAATAATCTACGAACTACTCAGAACTAAATTCCCCTCTTGTCTCTCGAAAGGCTCATTACCCTGTTGGAATTCAGAATAATTTGTTTCTGCCTGAAATATTTAATGTTCCTTCCTGCTGGGTTCACACGTTTGCAGTGCGGACAAAGTTAACATTCTGCCTTACGTCCCTGGAAAACTGACTGTAAACTTACCTTCGTCATAGAATTAAGAATTCTGTAACTCCCACCTACATGCTGGGTGTATTGCTTGTCGACATCTGTTATGAAATTCATATGCTTAGAGCCCCCATGGTGCAGTTGTGTTCAAGCAGAAATCTGAAATACCACCGGACCAGCTTTGAAATGACTTTGCAAACAATGTTGCTGTTTCTTGCAGTTACCTTGCGCAATTGCCATACTTTATTTTCTACACATTAAAAACCATCATCATGCCCGCTCTGTATTATGAAGTGTACTGAGATGGGAAGGGTTTTTTCAAGTTGGACGCATGTATGCAATTTGTGATCTGTCACTTTTCAGATAAATACATTTGATAAAAAAATAAATAAATAAAAAATCATCATGGACCACTGATGCCAGGTTATGGAATTAAAATACCCTTTATGTATTACCCTGAAGGACATAGATACTTTTGAATTTATTTTATGTTGGATTTATTTTAGCACAAGTTTTACTCAATGCAGCTAGTTTCTTAGGTCTCACGTTGCTTCATGGTGCTCAGGGCAATGCATGAATGAATGGCTGCTTTCAAACTAATGAAGGTCTTTTATTGGCCTATATTTTAAAGTCATGTGACTAATGCAAGTCTTAGTGCAGCTAGAGAAATGTCTTTCTAAAGGGAATAAGGTGAAGTCTATACTCTCAATAAAAAAAAAATTGTAAATGGAGAACAGAAGTTAGCTTTAAAATGGACATTTCTCACACTATTAGGTTCAAAATCTTGGGACATAATTAATTCTCAAAATGTAAAAGCACCAGGTTTCAAATATTAATTAGGAAAAAAACATACTGTGATGAATATTAATGTAAATGTCAATCTTACTAATATTAATATTAGCAAAATTTCAGTCAGTCAATCAATCAATCAATCAGTCAATCAATCAAATCACTTAATTTGTCCCCGAGGGGCAATTGCAGAGGCACATAGAGTACTATGATTAACAAGTAACACGTTACAGGAGAAAAATTTAAAAATAATAGTAATAATGTTAAGTCTTTTACATATCACAGTAGAAACACAGCCACTCCTCTGTAATCCAAGAAATCGCCTTTTCCATAAAACTCTGCCCATCTTAATTAATGCAGTGTCCAAGAACTGCTCATTTCCCGACATTCGTGCCAGTTAAAATGTCATGCGGTGCCAAAGCTGGGGGAAGTGAATCATATTGTGAGAGAGGAACTTTGGGTGGAGGGTGATGCGTGTTTCTGGTTCTGCATGATTACCCCAGTGCAGCGACATTGCGCATCCTCACCAGTGCTGGCTTTGTATAGAGAAACGTCCGGCAGAGTTGCACAGGCAACACTATACATTTACAGTTGTAGAAGTGCATCATGTCTGGGGAGCATGATGATAATATACATTTTTTGATAATTTTTTTAAAACTAGTTTTTGAGTAATTTCTGTTTTGAAAGCTACATTTATCTTTAGGGCAGTGGTAATCAACCCCTATTCCTGGAGATCTATCATCCTGTAGGGTTTTCATTCGAACCCTAATGAAGTGCACCTCATTCAATACCTAGAGATCTTGGTGAGCTGCTAATTCATAGAGTTAGGTTTGTCAAAAGTAGGGTCGAAATATTAACCTAAAGGATGGTTGATCTACAGGAACAGGGTTGATTACCACTGCTTCCGGGGATCTTTGCTGTATTGCAACTACATGCAGTGTGTAGTATTTGGTATTTTGTAGAACTACAGTAGTGAAGTAGCTTCTCCAGCACTGCCTTCCACTGCAGGGCAACGCACAGAGACTGTCTAACAGACTGAATGTCCGGTCTTGATAGGAGCATTGCGGTAACTGTCAGCTCCCACACGTGAGCTGAGAGGCTGAACAGGGCAGTGATTCACTCCTGGACATGTGCTGTCGCTCACCTGCTGGGTAAAATAGCCATCTTCCCGTAAGCGAGGGGCCGTGCCACTGCTGTAGCTCTTAGTGTCTGCTCTGTTACCGAGCCAGCGTGCTCAGCGGACGGGCGCGAGAGGGAGGGGGCGTTCGCTCACACGCACAGAGAGCCGCATTGAGGCCGACAGACAGACTGACGGACAGAACGCCCACTCCGCGGTCTGTAGCCTCGCTGACCCCGTCGCGCGGAAAGGTCGGGATTAGCATAAGAGAGAGCGCGATCATTACAATCGCTAGAAATGACACATTAGCGACAAAAAAGAGGCCGTTCTGACAGATTTGATTGTTCTGCTTGTGACCATGAGTAATGACTGCTTGTAATTTGGGGGGATTTATGGTCAGTGTTTTCTCTGTTAAAGAGAAATAAAGACAACAGACCTCTGCAAAGAACAAAAAGGGATATAAAGAAATGAATCCCTGGGCAACGATATGTGCCATTTTATTTTTATAACCGTACACAGACGTGGGTTGTCACGAAAGGTGACATCAGCTATGTATATAAAGTAATGCGTGCGGCTGCCAGACAGATCTGTCAAGATGCAGGGTAGTAAAAATGAATTCCAGTGCCCAATCATGGAAACTTGTTTTTTAATTACACGGATTTGCTGATCGCGGCGCGGCTGAACTGCGCCTCTAAACCACATTACAAAGGGCTTTTGTCATTACAGTGCGCGCGGCTGAGGAAAACGAGCGTTCTATAAATAAGACCGAATTCAGACGGTGCCGCGCAATCTGCTTAGAGAGAGATGGCATCAGTCACTTGTTATATGGAAGAGTTGACTACACTGCTGTAAAAAGTTTCCTGTCCTAACACTGGACTATTATTCTGTTTGATCATTGAATATTGCCCAAGGATGAAATTGTTTTCTTTTTGTTTTATGTTGACCCATGTCTTTAATCATTTGGGGGGTACAGTACTCATTTCTGTTCCATGAGCACAACATACAATTTACATACATATCCGAATATATGTCCATTTGGAACAAGAATCACGTGGCTCAACATGGCACGCCGTTTTATCTTGTAACATTGCCCTTATATGTTCCTATAATAATCATGCATGTTCATGTGCGTAAACATACATGTAAATACAACACAGAATGAATAACCAACACTTTAAATCTTTCAATTTTACAGTCAAACTTCGGCTGTGCGCATATGTCTCTTCGATTGTATTCTTATTCATGCACGAAGCGCAATAAACAGCGCTTCACTGCTTCCTGAATATTTGATAAATTTCACAATGAGGTCTGGGTTATGAGGTTTTTGAGTTCAACCATTTCCTCTGTCATTCCGTTATCTTCGATTCACAGCGTTTGATTCAAGTCCTTATAGTATTTGCCTGTTTACATTGTAGATTTCTGGAAAAAAAAAATAAGTAGGAGGACGTTGAGGTCATGTTCCAGAAAAAAACGTCTCTCTGTGACTAACGTACACTGTTGTGCAGTGTTCTCTAAGTAGCCGGTTCTAGCCTGTCGCTGATACAGTTCAAGACAGTGTTGGTCTATATGTGATCTGTATGTAACGGGACATCCTAACTCCGCCTCTGAAAACAGCTCATTGGGACTCGATGTAGAAACACTGTCGCCGTGTGTGCACAGAATTCTGTGATTGAAGCGTTTTCGTGTCAATCTAACATCTAATGAATAATAGCCGTCCGTGCCCTTCGGAATGTTCTATATTACAATTAATAGGTGGAAAATAGTTCAGTCAGTAGAAAAGTGCAATATAACGTTCAAGTCTGTGTCGATGAAGATGTGTGGTTTTTATCAAGGTCACCGTTTGGTTTTGCACTTTGTTGCATAAACTGCATGAAAAACATGCTTTCATCGCGGTCAACCGGTAGGCGAACGTGCGAAGTTTTGAAATAACTGCTTTCCCCCTTCTCCGTCAGTGGAGTCGTCTATGAGAGAAGGAAATCTGAGAAGCGAATTGATTTACAAGAAATTGAATTAATCATCAAATAAGTAGATTTGATGCTGGGACCCGCAGATTAGAATAATAAATACAAGCTACGTAAACGCTCTGGACGCCGGTAAAGGTAGGAAAATGATTTGGACGATTGCGGTTTGTTTATTTGTTTTCTCTTCTACATTGACAAACAAACCTTAAAACTGTTTTGTAAACGGCATGCGATTGACAGTATATGATTTATTGATACAGGTCTCAAAGTGATGAATTTATAATTGGGCCGGATACGTGTGTATGTCTGCTTGTTTGTCAACAGCGGATGTAAAAGTGCCACGTGCTAAAACAATAGTTACCAAACGATTATTGTAATAAATATTTGACATAATAATTATAATAAATTATAAATACAGTACGCGAGTAGATGAATTTATTACTTTGTCTGTTTTTCTGTTTTATAGACGCACGGTTTCTTCCAGTCATTGAACCGTGTTCTGTAGCTATACAATTATTGAGTTAGATCGCTCCAGAGTGTCGTTGTTTGCAGTGCAGACATGTCCTTGTGTATGCATGTATTTACTGTAACAGGGTCACTGCTCCATGGTGGGGTTTCTAAAAATACAGGTACGTTTTTATACAGAACTATTTACAACGATAGTTTTACATTCGACACGCAAAGCACTGTCAGGTTTAGGCGTCTCCCACAGTTGTTAATACGAAAATTCAACAGAGAACGTGCGCAACAATAGTACGGAAGCCTTGAAGCGCACTCATATGCCGTTACACTTTTGATCACAGTGTGGGTTTAACCGCATGGCCACGCGCAGGTGTGACGAAAGGCTTGTTGTACAGTGCGATAACGTATCCTCCGATATGCTAGAGATGTCAAGAGTCTCAAGTTTGCAGGTTGTGTGGAAAAAGCAGTTTTGTCAAGAGGGCCGTAACTGAGCCTGTCTCTTGGTACACTGTCCACAGTGGCAGTTCAGGGGAAAATCTGACTGTACTGTTCCCGTTCACAGACCTCAGAAAGCCGCCCATGTTGACCGCAGCTGGGGCCCCTTAACCAGCGGCTTTTCCTTCCTCATGTAGGACCTGCTGCTTTCCATTGTGTTCCGTTCTAGTTCTCATTATTCTCTCTCTGTCTCTCTCACACACACACACACATGGACTCACACACAACTCACATGCAAGCACACGTACACACACACAAACACAGCATACACACCAACACACACACACACACACACACGGATGTGCACACACAACTTGCATGCAAGCACGCTCACGCATACACATGAACACGGCATACACGCGCGCACACATACACACGCATGCACTCACACACCAACACTCACACACACACATACACATATTCACACACAAACCCTCACATAAACAAGCGCACACAGTTTTCCCACAGTCTGTATCGCCAACTGATACATGTCCCAGATGTGCTCTCCATCGCTGGGGGAGTTCCCCAGCGGGATAGCGGAATTCAGCAGGGATCGTTTTCGTTACCGTGACGCCATCAGCCGGGACAGCTGTGGCGGTGGACGCTGCATGTGCTGAAACTGCAGCGTGACTGTGCAGTTATGCAAGGCCTTCTCTTATTGGACAGAAGTGGACTGACCCCACACAGGGGCTTCAGTGAGTCTCGGTGTCAAGTGTGTGGCAGGCCTCAGGGGGCTGGCAGCGGTGTGACACAATGGCTCTGGAACTGGGCTTGTAACCAAGGTTGTAGAATCCATTCCCAGGTGAGGTATTGTGTTATGGACTTCAGCAAGGAACTAAATCGCTCCACTGAAGTATCCACGTGATCCATTGGATTGTACATCACAGTGAATAATGACCACTGTATGGTGCCAATGTTTGTGTCCGCTTTTCCAATTCGCACCAACCCTTTTCAGACTCTCGGCCTGTGATCATTAGCGCCATAGTTTTGAAGGCAGCATTCAAAACGCAAAGCTGTTTTAAGCTTGGAGGTTTCACGCCGTCAGTTTACAACTCATCGTTGAGTTCAAACTTCTTTTTTATTTATTTATTTATTTTTTTTTACAGAAAAGTGGCATGAGTTGAATTGTGAGAGCCAAAATGTCCGCTCTGTTTCACATCACGACCCTCTGAGCTGTTTCGAAAGAGGCCGCTCCCGCGCACGGACCTGTCACCGTGCTTTTATCTGTTCCCCTTTAGATAATGGAGCAGTTAACAGCCCGCGCGCGGGCGGCTCTGTCCGTTTTCCAAAGAGGTCTTATTTCCAAAACGGCTTTGTTTTCCCCCACAGGATTCATCCTGCGAGGCTTAGGCCTTACAGTTAAACGCTCCGTCCCGGATTCCTCATATTTTAAAACCCTTCGGATGAAGAAGGCAGTCGGGCATGTAATGCGAAATGCTGGCCGGGAGCTCGAATCCCGTGACTCAACGCACAAAAGCCTCTGGAACTATTACGCCTTCCCCCCACGTATGTAGCTGTGACGGTACGGACCGCGCTGTCCCTGTGACGTCCTGTATATGCAGGCCAAGAAATGGCCGCAATTTTGTATTGATTTTAAGGTTGACTTCTTGTTCGAAGACAAGCAACTGAAATCCAACACACAGTTTACAGTAGCCACTGTATGATCTGTAGGGAAGCTGTACATCCAAGCCTGAAGCAAGGTGAGCTGTCAGTCAGTGTAGTTTTCCCTTTGTCATACAGTGAGTGTAAAGACAAGGACACATTTCAAATCCATGAAATGTCCATCGGACGTCATACTTGTCTTCAGAACGTCGTATCTGATCTATTCTGCTTAATGAAATTGAGTTTACTTTTAATGTTCTACTGCACTCTTAATTGAACAGGCTGTGTCCAGTCAATGATGCTTTATCTGTGATCAATAGTAAATGTGGCAAAGCTCTCGGGCAGGAGTACACACGTTCTTGACAATGCACGCACACTCACACACACGCACACACCTGCGCATGCACACAAGCACCTGTCACACAGTACACACGACTTAGTGCACTTTCTGTTCCTCAATCTGCAGAACGCTGTACCGTATGCTGTCGTTTATTTCCGTTTTCGTTTTTCATTTATTTCATGAGTGCTGGACATTTCATGACTACTGAGCAGTACCAGAGATGGTCGGGCCAAAAATAGATCACTAAATGCAGGAAATTCAAACATGTTACACGTAAGTTTTGGCTTTCTTAACTTAATGCTGCGGATAATGATGTGGCAGGGGCTAGCTTTTTGCTGCAAAGTGTATGGTTTCATTAAAATTTTTATAGTTACTCTGCTGTTGTGCAATACTGAAATTAGGCTTTTGTATGTTATCAATACTACAGATGTGTGGTAATCAAAGCTTTGACAATTCAATGAATACTTCAACAGCTGAAGAGAATTTTTGTTAATTTATTCAGTAAAAGTTTTGGTAATCTTGTTTTAAACCATAAAAGTTCAGCTATCGTTCTTCAGTCCAAATCTGCTACGTAGATGTGGACTGAGGTAACACTGAAGTAAAAGAATTGTACATTCTGTAGTTCCAAAAATTGCCGTTTCATATTGTCTAACTGCTCAGCTTTTTTAAAATAAGGCAACAGCAAAAAAAAAAAACGCAGAAATGCAGAAGCCATGGGAATAGCCGAGAATAGCTGACCTGTAAAAAAAGGAAAAGTAACAGGCATTCAGTTCTACTTCCTGCCCATACCATAGGCCCCAAGGGTTAGAGGAGTGCTCTGGTCCACTGTCGGATAGGAAACTGGTTTTTTAAACCGTTATTCTGTGCGTGTGTGTGTGTCTGAGAGAGAGAGATGTTTAGCAGCTCTCCATTATTTTTGCATTCACACATTTAAATACATGCACTCTTCATCCTACCTAATGAGAACCTTGCGAATTTGCCATAGAGGAGTCTCAGTATTCTATGCCCCAGTACACACGCACGCGCACACACAAACACCCGCACGCACGCACACATATGCACGCACGCACACACACACACACACACACACACACACACACACACACTAAATAACCCGTGCTAGCATGTAGCTGGCGTGGTGTTGCCTCTGAGTTGCGGAGGGGAAGCAGCGTAGCGAGGTAAAGCGTTTTTATCCTCAGAAATGAAGCGGGGGAGGGTTTTCTGCCACACAGTTACCGCCACTCACGGTACGCTCTTCTCCCTGTTCCTGTTCCCGTCTCCTGTTCCCAGGAGTGTAACGGAGCGGGATGGCACGTCAGCTGGCTTTCCGGAAAAAAAAAAAAAGTTTCCGTGTTTCATTACTGCTGTCTCAGCTGCCTTTCGGCACGGCGGTGACTTTGACTTGTGTCCTGTGTTAGGTGCTCCTCTGACACTGCCCTATCAGTCTGTCTCTGTCTCACCCCAAAATACGCTGCCTCAGTGTGTCCTGCACTGAAAGGTGAAGAAGTGAAGAAGTAGGTAGTGTTGGTGGAGGAGCCAGGCTCTCTCTTTCTCTCCCTCTTCCTCTAACACTCTCTCTCTCCCTTAGTTTTTATGAGTAATCTTGCCTAGAGAGTGCCTGTCTACTGGAGTGGGTCTAAAGGCCTTTGGAGTCTGGAGGTAGCCTGCAACGCACAAAGCTGAAAAGCACACGCACTCTCTCGATGAATGCTGAATGTTTTATCATTTTATTTCCCAGTGGTCCTTGCTTTTGCAGTAAACTGGAGGTGGGGAGGCAGGACCAGCTGTGGAGCGCGCTCAGTTAGGACGAGGCGCAGAGCTGGGGTCCCCACTGTGACATCACAGGCACCAGGAAACTGAGCCGCCTGCTGGAGCTGGGGGATGTAGTGCATTAGAGCTGCTGGGAGGAAATAGACCCGTGTTTTTCTCTTAGCGTACAGCTGCATAGCTAATATGGAAGGAGTACTGTAACGTCCTAGTGAACATTTTCGACGAAAACTTGGTGAAACAGCTTCCAGGCGTTGAGGTGAACATCCGGCTACATTTGGCTGAGTAGTGAAAGTTGTCTAGCCAATTGTGATGTTAGCCAGACTATGTCCGAGTAAAACCTGAGCTGTTTTGCTGTTATCTTATTCAGTTTATGTCAAAACATCTCTCAGCATAGATTTCCACCCATGTCTTAATTCTGGCTTTTGCTCACTGGGGTATTTCAGTGAACTTCCTCCATCTTGTTGACAGGCCGGGCTTAATGTAATTAAGCTCTATAAGGTGTTCCTTAATGCGTGCAGTCCGGCCAGAAACTTCTCTGTCTGGGGCCCAGTTCTCAGAAAAGATTTCCTGCTTGCCAACTATAGCCGGAGGACATCTCTAAATAGTCACCTGACTGAGAGCTGTGGCTGAAAGCATACTGCCACCTGAAAGAGAAAAACCCGGTCAGTGGTTTAATGTCTGATTCCCTGAGCACCAGTGTCCCAGTCTACTTTTTATGTGTGCAAGAGAGAATCAACTGGAGTAGCTATTTGCTTACGTGCTGTAGTTTTGTGTATAAAAATCAGATAGCAGGCTACTATTGTTAAGTTGTGCAGGTAACATAAGCCATATTAACTTAAAATGAATTTAAGTGGTCCTCGGTCATAAATAATTGTTCATATGTCTATACTGTCATTTTTAATATTGCTGTTCATTGAAGGAAGTGTGAGAAAAGTCTGTGTATGTCTGAAGAAGAGTCACAGGGGAGATTCAGCTTGGACATGTCCTGTGGTAGCCAATGCAGTTGGTTTGCACATCCACTCACGTTTTTTTTTTTTTACTTATAGAATGAACCCAGTGCCTTTAGGGTTGCCTTAAATAAACATTTTTCTGTCCACGTTCCACACTGTTGTCATGCAGATTGGACCATTTGCTCTTGAGGGAGAGCGGCAGGTCGATGAACGGGGCTAGTCGATCGTTTGTCTGGTTAACATTTTCTGCATGTAAACTACATGCCTTGTATTGCCTAGATCCTGAAAACCTTTGGAAAGAAATAAATACTGCTCAAACTGAGAGTTACATGAATTGCTGGACGTATTTGAATTGGCTTTGCCCATATTATGTCACAAAAATCCAATGTTTAAACATGGCCTCTAGTGTCAATAAGCTTGTGATTACTGGCCAGTCACTTTTAATGATTCTGATAGGATTGTTTGAACAGCATGGGTTTTTTTTTATTGTAAAGTTTGTTTTGGCTGCATTTAGTGTTAGATTTTGGTTTGCTGAACTCATTCTCCTTTTTGTTAGTTATGAGTGTTGGCGTACGTTTGTGTTTTCCTGACGTTCTGTAAACTGATTGAAACTCCTCTGAACATATTTTGTGACATCAGCAAAGCTAATGTGAGAGATGGCTGACATATTGGTTCTTTTAATTGTTCTATTTCTACGCTTAATTCTTAAGGGTAGTTACCAACAAACAAAAGGAGTGGAGCTTTACATACCTCAGCTGAGCAAAATGTTAAAATGCTGAGTTAATTCAACTCTGATAGAGTATGTTCCTATTTGATTCCCGTTGCCTTCAATGGGCTGCTGAAACCTCTAAATGAGGGTGTGACAAGTTGTCGTGGCAGCTCTAAAATTCAGAGCTGCATTCCTTGCCTGACAAGGATGGTGAACTTTCAGCGAGCCAGAAAACTGTCTCCAAGTTTCACCAGAGTTCATCCAAAAGCTTTAATGATCTCGCTGTCCTGTTTGCAGACAGACAGATGGACAGGCAGGGAGGCAGCAAGGCGATACATTGCTGTTCTACCTACAGCAGTATTGGCAGAGAATCACAGAATTTGAAAGAGAAAATGATCACATGACTTATGGAATTTATTTATTCTTAACCTTCCCATATTTGAATTTCATATTTGAAAGCCCAGTGGCAGTTAGTTCGGTGGTTTGGAGGTGAGTTTGTTCCAAACGCACAGCTTTAAGAGTAAACCATATTTACTGTACGTGCAGGTTGTTATGTCCCATTGAATGTTTGTCTGACCTATATTTTGGCAGTTAGGGCCTCAACCCCGATGGTGTCTGTACGTGTGGGTGGGCTTGCAGGGACACAGAATTCCCCTGACGAAGGTCCACTGACCAAAAAAAACGTCTGAATTCTGGTCCTTTTTCCTCCTCTTTCTTGTCAACTTTTTGTTTTGTTATCTAGCACCAATTGACATAATGAAAAAACACAAATATTTTTAATTCAACATATGGCATGTTGCCTGTTTCTGGAAGCGTACTGACCCTGTTATGTTAAGTGCTCTATATTTTTGGCTCATGGTTAGCTGTAACCTGCTTAACCTATTTTATTTGCTGTCTGCTACTTTACACCAGGCTGGCCAGTGGAGGATGGGCTCCCCCTCTATAGTCGGGTTCCTCTTGAGATTTCTTCCCATTGGGGAATTTTTTTCTCGTTGCCGTTTGAGGGTTTTCTCCCCACTGGGAGTTTTTTTACATTTTTTTTTTTTTTTTACCTTAGGTACTTGCAATTTGGGGGTTCAGGGCTGGTGTTTGCTCTGCTTGCTCTTTATGCTCTTGCCTTGCTACTCTGTAAAGTGTCTTTGTGACAGTTCTCTGTAAAAAATAAAAAAGCACTATACAAATTGAATTGAATTGGTTATAAGGGGATAGTTTTAGCAGCCTGGGGTTTTTTAAATGTCTTTATGGAAGCCTGGGTGGCTACTGGTGGCTACGTGCCCCAGCGCCTCGGAGGGTAACGTTGCTCTCTCCCACGCTTCTGTACCTGTCGAACTCTGACACCTCTATACCAAATGGTGTGAAAACCCATGACACCAACACGGGCTGCTTACCAACTGGCGAAACGACGGCGAACTGTGACTTGCGAAGCACGCTTACACTCTGAACTAGCACCTACCTCGCCTGTGCATATAACCGACTCACGCGGTTAGGCTACTCTTGCTAATGGGAGCGTGTTTATGCGGCTGAAGGACAGAGCAGCGACGAACAGACCGAGGAGAACAAGTTGTGCTAAGCTGCGCTAAACGGCGGGAGAGGCTCCGAGACTTGTTCCCTGACATTACCGTGGCGACGTCACGGTTTAGCGCTAATTCGGATTCAGTAGCGCGTTACCGGAGTCTCTCAATGACAGGGCAGGCTTTGCAGAGACAGATGCGATCGCACTAGCACACGCTGCAATTTCACCGCACTCGAGCAAGCCATCAATTAAGCAATTCAGGCAGCTTTTCATTAGCCTAAGCACCAGTTAGGGTTCCTGCACCGGGCAGAAAATAGTTTTAACCGCTGGCTTTTTTTTTTGGGCTTCAATTGCTGACAGATTCTCGGGGGATTCTAACCATTAATGATCTCAAAAGAGAGAGGTAGGACACACTCAACTCCCTCAAGCTAAAAACAGTATCAAAGTTGGCCAGCAGAACACACTTTTTTTTTCTTTTAAATCGGTACACATTGACATTTTAACCTCAACATTAACACATGTTACATATAAGCATTAATGACGCACCCCCAATGTGATGCAGTATCTATATTCGGTAACACTTCATAATGTGAATTAACTGTAGTTGCTTGCTACTAATTACAGAACAGTTAATCTGTACAGCTTTGTTAATGTATCTGTACATGTGATGGGGCAACATAGCTCAGGAGGTAAGACCGATTGTCTGGCAGTCGGAGGGTTGCCGGTTCAAACCCCGCCCTGGGCGTGTCGCAGTGTCCTTGAGCAAGACACCTAACCCTCAACTGCTCTGGCGAATGAGAGGCATCAATTGTAAGGCGCTTTGGATAAAAGCGTCCATTTACCATTTACCATTACCATTTACATCATTAATTCATGTTAACAACTGCATTATTTAATGCTAATTCATTTTATATTTAATATATTTGTTAATTGTTAACTAATTATACGTTTATCCTATGTGTTGTTAATGTATAAATAATCCAGTGTCTAATACCTTATTTAAGATATTTGTTTACCACTAACTAATGAAAAGTAATTTCATGCTTAATGTATTTGTACATCCTTAACTCATCTAACAACTAAATTAGTTAATGCCAATTCATTTGACCTTATTGTAAAGTGTTACCCTGAATTCTAATGTAAACTAAAGCAAGGGATGTGGTATGTTTTGGATCTGGTTTTGGTTGGTAATTTTTGTAATATATCTCTATAAGAATGTGTTTATCTTAATGGATGTTTTTTGAAGACATCAAGCATTTTAAATCTTGTGTGAAGTTGTAGGTTTAGCCCATGGAACCACCGTACTTACTGCATGGATGAACAATATTGTGACCGTATCGGTATCAACATAACCAGGCGCTAATGAACTAATGATGGTCTTCGATCAAGACCTTGTTTAAGTAGAATCATGTGCCTTAGTGTTGGGCAAAACAAAAACACATACTGTACCTTTCCAGATAAGATTGGACACCCCTGTTGGACCCTAAACCATATTAATTGTAATATTTTATTATTAGAGTAGTCATCTTTGTATTTACTTTATACCTGTTACGGCAATCCTCATGATCATATATGGATGTTAGCTGTGCGGCTCTAAGAATTTGTTTTGCGCCTTTATGTTTGCATAACTAATATTTTGTGGTTTATTGATGTTGCGCTTACACTTGCTGGTCAGGCAACGTTGTTATCCAAGTCTGACACAGTTGCCCACACTATTTATGTAGATGCATTGCTGTATGATCAGACCTTACTGTATTGTGAGTGAAATCTTCCCAGAACGGACCATACAGGAAACCCCTCAGAGTCAGGAAGTACAGGAGCAATAAAAGAATGATAGTGATCTGTGTGTTTGTGTCATAATTGTCATGCATGCGATGGTGTTGTTGTTTGTGTGTGTGTATGTGTGTGTGTGTGTTTGCGTGGATGTGTTTGTGTGTGTGTGCGTGCGTGTGTGTGCACGTGTGTGGGTGTGTGTGTGTATGTTTGTGCGTGTGTATGTGTGCTTGTGTGTGTGTTTGTGCGTGTGTGTATATATGTTTGCGTGTGTGTGTGTGTGTATATGTTTGCGTGTGTGTGTGCGTGTTCCTGGCACAGCCTATCACCTTGCTCTGATCTGTAGGCTGGCTGAGAGCAGCGGGAGCACCGCTGTCTGGAGCTGCTGTGGAATCGGGGCTTTGGGGGACGTCTGGAGGAAGCCGGCGCCGGAGGAAGTGAGCTGTTCCTGGGGAGGGAGGATCCTGGGCTGGGCGGCAGCGCCGGGCGCTGACTGAGTCCTGGAGAGAGAAGAATCTGAGCTGGGAAAGAGAAAAACATCTACAGTGTTGCGGGCAACATTTGGTCTAACATTTGGTCCGTCCTAGGAGAGGATGAAGCCCTCTTACCAACTGCCCCCATAGCAGCGGTCGTGACTACTTCCTCAGTTGCTCGGAGACGCTTTTGAACTGTGAACCCTCCCTTCCTGTCCAGGAAACCGCTTTCCGTACAGCCACCTCTGCTGAAGACAGAAGTGTTCTGGGTCAGGGCTGGAAGAGGGGTGAAGAGCCTGTGGTCGACGTATCGCTGAGTGCAGCGACACGGAGGACCGCGAGTGCTAACACAGACAGCAATAACAGAGCCACCACTAACTGGAGCTACCGCTAACAAAAGCCACCGCTAACAGAGCCACAGCTAGCAAGTAACTGGAACTATCACTAACAGAGACACCACTAACAGGAGAACCGTGCACCTGGACTGGTCCGGGCTGCCTGTGATTGGTCAGATTTTAAGACCGTGCTCTGGGATTGGTGGAGAAGACCCTGTTGCTACGGTGACCCGGCCAGATCACTCTGAGAGGAACAGGCAGCCAGTAAGGAGCAGGGCAAGCAGGACGTCCCGGGTGGGGGTGGTCGAGAGGACGCGAGGGCGGGCGTTGAGTATGATGGAGACACTCCAGCTCCCCGCCCTCCAGGTCCACGGGGACTGCTCCCCCGTAGGGGCGGGGATGGTGGGCGGGGCCGAGGAAGCGGGGGCGGCGTCTAACGACCAAACCCCCTCCCTGCGGCGCAAGCGCTTCAAGATGCGGCGCATGAAGAACGTGGCGAGCGAGCGGGAGGGGCCCGAGGGGGGCGGGACCCTGCGGCGGGCGGGGTCCGGTCCAGGCTCTGCCCCTTGCTCCACCTCCAAGGAGTACCTGCAGCTTCCCTCCATCGAGATCACGCCGTCCAGTGACGAGGACGCCCCCTGGTCCAACTGCTCCACCCCCAGCGCCTCCCCCCGCCGCAAACGCTGCCTACTGAAGAAGTGGCTCCGGGTTCGAGAGAAGAAGGACGGCAGTGAGAGCAGGTCTGTACGGGCCCCCAGCTCAGGCCCCGGGGCCCTCACCTCCACTCTCTCAGCTCTGAGCTCCTGAGCTCCAAACTATACTAAACACCTCCTGCCATTTTGTTCTCCATCATCTGCTCAGTACACAAACCCTAACGAGTTCAGAAACGTATTTTAGTGGGCTGTTTAGGTGGAGTGTGAGAGTTTATGAACAGGCTGCCATGCTTCTCCACTTTTAAATGTTGGGCTGAAGACCAGTCTAGCCAATGAAGATCTAGCACTGTTGCGTCGTATTAAAAAGTAAGCACATTTGTGGGTTTTCCAGCTGGATATCTTGATTGACATTTATATGATATAGTCAAATGTATAACATTAGAGGACAGCACCGGTTTCTACCAGTTTTTTCTGCCAAATGATGTTATTTCAGAAAAATTGAAATAACGGCATGGATTCAAAATGTTTCAGTATAAAGAGGGCTACAAACAAGTTTACAGCTTTTAAAAAAAAGCAATCTATGATGCAGTTACCCTTTAAGGTATTGACTTGTTCAGGGGTCACAGGGTGTGCTCAGAATTTTTTGTGGCTGTCCAGAACCAGGTGTTCAGACCCAGTGACTCTTATACACTTATAACCTGCAGCCATTTAGGATTTTATCTTAATATGTTTGAACCGCAGATTTCACTGATGCGGCATTGTATGTAGAGTAGACAAATAAACACTAAGCAATACGCAACTGAATTAATCACTTCATGGATTTTTTCCATGTCTTGGTCATCAGGTGCACTTTAAATGGTGCGTTTTCCACCAAGCTGCCAATCTCATGAACGAAAACGAAACTAGCAGATTAGGCTAGCGCGTCGGCACGCAGACGAGCCAAACTCTTCGGGCCTTGATTCTCTTCAGCGTGGCTTCCTTCCAGAAGATTCCGCGGCGACGCGCGCGTGGGCTGATTTCGTCCGTGCGAAAATGACAGCCGGTATCCCCTGGAAACCGGTTATTTATTTTCTTTTGCTTTTTTTAGTAGCCGTTGCCAGCGAGCGGAGAGTTGGAAGCGCTTCTTTAAGACGCCGCTACCTTTGGCGTCTCGTGAAAAGGCAGACCTGCGTTTCGGCTCGGCGCTCGTACCCAGCAGCCCCCGGGGCGAAGGAGCCGCCCGTCCCTCGTCCGTCACCGGCCGCGTTGCATAAGCTACCGCTTGATATTAATCGCCCCGTCTATTATTAATAACCCCCGTCTCCAAGCTATTAATCACACTACAGGGAGGGAGGCAGTGTGGGTGATGAGGGCTGGTCCAGTCCCAGACCTTCACTGGGTCTGAACTCCATTGTTATTGTGAATTAAAAATTTGCACTTTCTTGTAACGTCGGAACACTTCCTGGTTGTATTTGGGGTGTAATGCTCTGTACTGTACTGTGGTGTTCCGCTGCTCTTAACGTTGTACTCTAAGCTGCAACACTCTCTTTTTGTCATTTGAAATCTCAGCTGTGAAGCAAGCGTAGAAAGGATTCCCATATGGGAGTTCTAATTTGATATTGCCTCAGTATTTCCACTAATATAGACTTCAGTTTTGTGGGAGTTTGTATATGAATGGTCAACAGGAATCATGACTTACCAAACATTAATTTGGCACCATTCTGTATTCGGTGGTTTGAGATATTGACGGAAATGTGTGAAATCAATGCAAAAAAACCCACAGCTAAACAACAACAAAAAAAACAAAAAAAAAAATGATGCTATGGAAAATATGAAAATTGAGTAAGCCAGCTTGGTCATGTGACTTGGAAACATCCAGAACTTTCCTTCAGTTATTGTAGCTTTTAGCTTGCTTACTGTTTTAGCATGGAGTTTCCAGCACAGCTAGCCTTGAGTCTGTTACTCTCTGTAAGCCTGGTGTGACAACTGCACTAAGAGCAAATCTTTTAAGCGCTGTGAGAGACTTAAAGCCTTGCTAATGCCACAGAGTCACATCAGAGTTTTTCCAAAGGTGCCCAGTGTAAGTAAACAGTAATACCCTTTGAAAAGTGGTCATATTACAAAAACGAGACTCTGTAGGGGATTTGTGAGCAGGTGCGGTATTTGAAAATCCCCTGGATCTTCAGTGGGGAATACCTCGGACACAATAGAGTTGATTGAAGTACAGTACAACTATGCCCCAGAGTATAGGGATAATGAAAACAGGGAGCTGTGTGTCCTCAATTTTTTTTGTAGCAACCTGAGAAGAGCTCCACCAATAAGTTGGTAAGAACAAACAGTACCACAGAACAATCACAGCAGTGACTGGCAGATGCTTTCTGGCTCATTTCATTCGGCGTTTAAAGAAGTATTGCCTGAAAGTGTCCACCAATCACTGCTGGTGTTCTTACCAACAGTCTGTATGTTCTTTCCAGCATAATCCACGATTGGTGGCATACTGCAGAGACCAAGAAATAAGTCAGTCTTAGCAAGTATTTTAGTCTTATGTTTAGACTTAAAAAATCTTACTTTTAGTATATTTTTTGTGCTAAATAAGATGACAAAAAAAATTTGCCAACAAAGTAAGATAAGTTTAATTGGCAAGCAAAAGGTAATTTAAAAGCTTGAGTTTCTTTACCGGACTAAAACACTTCCTGCAGTGCTCCTGTCTTCTTTCTGTGCCAAAGTGCAGACACATCATGCCTGTTCCTGTCAGCGAGTGGAGGGACGGTGTATGTGGTGGTGCAGGCATTTGAAGTGGTCGGCCGTGGTGGAATGGTGTCTGATGAGTTCGTTTTTTATTTTAATTTTGTTCACTGGAGTTATCAGTGTTTCCTTCTTTGAGGCGTTTGCTGCAAGCGAGAAACATTGCCATTACGTCAGTGAGATTCCGCTGAATCGCTGAAGATACGCTCTCTCAAGTGTTATTTCCCAGTACTTTCACAACGTAGTGGTTTATTTAAACGGTGCCATGATGGTACACTTTCACACACTGAACGTATACCAAGTGTGATTTAGGTGCCGATGATATCTCACAGAATGTCACACATTGTGTAGGCCAAGATTAATTTTTGGTGTTGTTAACTGGAACAAACGCGCACGCACGCACACACACGCACATACACACACACGCATACACACAGACACACAGAATGTCACACATTGTGTAGGCCAAGATTAATTTTTGGTGTTGTTAACTGGAACACACGCACACACACACACATAGACACACATACACATGCACACACACTCTCACATACACACAGACACACACACACACACACGCTGCTAGGAGCTGCTGCAGATATGCCAAGCATTTGATAAATGGCTCTCTGCCCCTCGTAGGGTGTCGCAGTAATGGTGCAGAGGCTTAAGGCTGTGTGCATATGGAACACATGGAAACAGCACTCACATTGTCACATATGACTGTGGCATTCACACATTGGGTTTGGTCTGCATCTGACAAGTTCCCTTGTAACTTGCCACCTTAATAATGTTTCAAAATATAGGCTAATAATAAAAATGACAAATTTACTATTAATAGAAATAATTTAAGATGAAATAACAGTTATGGGAAATTGTGTCCCATTAAAGCAATTGAGCATGAGTGCTTATAAGGAATAGATTGGTCAGTATCTTGATTCTGAATTAATATACTGTACTGTAGTAGTAGCTGCAGCAGCAGCAGCACCAGCAGTAGTAGAGTATTATTATTATTAGTAGTAGTAGTAGTTGTAGTAGATGCAGTAGCATTAGTAATAGCAGTAGTAGTGGCAGCAGTAGTAGTAGTAACAGCAGCAGTAGTAGTTGTAGTAGCAGTAGCAGTAGCAGTAGCAGTAGCAGCAGTAGTAGTCGTAGTAGCAGTAGTAGCAGCAGTAGTAGTCGTAATAATAGCTGCACTGTGCTGACACAATTTCACTGCAGTTGTGTTTGAAACTGCATTTCTTGTTTTCAAAAATGATTTTCTGCATTCTCTCACTTTTATTTATCTATCCATTGTGTGTGTTTGTGTGTGTGTTTGCGTGTGTGTGTGTGTGTGTGTGTGTGTGTGTGTGTGGCTAATGCACTAAGCCAACACAATTCACAAGGAAAGCATTTTTTTTTTCATTTCAGGCATGGAAAGACTGTGGTGTGTTGGTGATTAAACCTGCTTTGTGTTAAAATTAGAGATGTGAATTAGACATTTCCTTGTGAGGTTCTTGTGCCAGTACTAAAAATGTCACTTCGTGTGATCCTACATCTGACTACATCAACCCATGGAGACAGAAATAAGTATCTGTTGCTTCCCTCTAGTGGTGGAATCGTGTAATGCATGTAATCAGAGTTCTTATTCGACCAGAACTAGAAAGTGATTTACTTCATCCTTCTGTTTGCATCTGTGTTAACAGGATAGCAGGCAGCTTAGATACTCATTACTCCCCTGGTGTGGGAAGTTAACCAGTCAAATTGCTTGCATGTATTTCGGAAGTTTTTAAGGTCATATGGAATGAAAACCTGTGACCCTCCTGTACAGGATTGTAATTACCAAAACCCATGTCCATGTGGTTATAGTTGTGGTATAAACAGCTAATAATGTCAGTAATGTTTGTCTTAATATACACAGGTTCTGTGCGTCTGTTTGACTAATGAGTGCAGGCTGGGTTTTGTGGGCGTGGCAGTGACAGTGACTGACAGGTGTCCGTCTCTGTCTCTCCTTCCAGCAGCCAGCAGAGCAGTCTGCAGAGCAGCCATGAGGAAGACTCCACTCGCTTCCTGACTCCGTACATCCGCGAGGAGAGGTGGGTGTGTGGTGTGTGTGTGCGTGTGTGTGTGCGCGTGCATATGTGTGTGTGTGCGTGCATGTGTGTGCACATGCACGCGCACACACACATGCGTGCATGTGTGTGTGCGTGTGTATGTATGTGTGTGTGTGTGTGTGTGTGTGTGTGTGTGTGCGTGCATATGTGTGTGTGTGTGTGTGCGTGTGTGTGTGTGTGTGTGTGTGTGTGTATTTATGTGGGGATGCCCATATTCTACATGTGGTTTTAATTTGAAGATGATATTCCGGGACTGTATTTTCATCCTTACATGTTCATAATAATTCCATAACTATAGAATCTTTGTTGGCTTATGAATATACTCATAAGTTTATTCATCGAATATTGAAGTTGAATGCTTCAGCGATTTCACAGCCTGCTATGCATACTTGTGTTCCTGCATTTTGGCCAGAAGAGGGCGCGTTTTAGCTCAAGCTTGTCATAATTTAAAACCGGCCCGTGACAGAGTTGCATCTGAAGAGAATACAAAACATTCCAGTTCAACCTAAGTGCACATTACTATGTTTTATTGCAGTAAACCTTATAGGCTTTATTCATGTCTGCTGATAGTCATTCTTCAACTGGCCCATGAGCCATTTCTTATAGATTAGTCCCGCGGCTCCCAGACTGGGTAGAATATTCCTTTCTGAATGCTAATTTTCCCATCGCTGCTCTTGAACAGATCAGCATTTTCTCAAGAGAAATGGAGAGAAAACCGGTAGAGTTAAATTTCTCTCTGGGTGGTATTTTATTACAAAACGTGTTGCGCAGGCAGCGTAAGAAATACAATTCCCAGCAGCAGTTGAGCGGTTGAGAGTGTGCGGTTGAAATGCTCCCTGCTGTGTTTAAATAAAAACACAGATTGATTAGGCCAGGACTGCTGGGTGGGGAGTGGTGATTGCGCACTAGAGGAACATTTGCTGGTCCGGGCATCACACTCCTGAAATCAGGAGAGCCCCAGCACAGCGTGTGCTGGTCTTCACTGATGCTCGACTGTTTCTTAAACTTCTTGGTTAAAGAAGAGGATTATTACGCAGTTGACTCACCTCACCTGCCATCTTGGCTCTGAACGGGAAGCTGAGTTACAGGTGAAACTCCCTGTGCCAGTGCAGTACTGGTTTATAATCTGCTAACCTCATGTAAGGTGTATGTTCAGGCCTGTGTGGGTCCCAGTGACACCCCTCTATGCCGTGATGCAGGTGTGATGTCACTCTGCTGCCCCTCCCACAGCACTCACGAGGGGGGTCGTTTCCTTTTCACTTCCTGTCTGAGTGTCAGAGGTGTATTATAACCTCCTTAGACCTGGAAATTCAATTTTGTACTCTGTGCAAATCTGTGGGAAATCTGTGCCTGGTCTCAATCGCAAGAAGCATACATTCTGCTATGCTGAAATCTAGACTACAAGGGACTTGTTAGGGACTCAAATAAAAGTATTTATTTGAAAATATTTTCTCTGCAACATGTTTTATCATCCAAGACACTTGTATTCTGTAAAAAAAAAAAATCTGAATACTTAAAAACATTTTTACTGCCTAATATAAAAAAAAAACTGCAGAGTCATCCTTATTGTCCTATAGCTGCCCTATCCCAGAATGCTGTGGGAGTCTTCCGGAGTGTTCTTTATTTCATATAACCCTTTCTCCGGCCCTTATGTACTGCTTGACCTGCCAGTTCCTCTCCTCATTGTTCTCTCCTGTTATTAGTGCACAGCTGATCGTATGATAGGCCCCGGTCCCTGTAGCTACATACTGATTTAGCAGTTTTTGTTAGCTGTTATTTATTTTGCGTTCCTTCCATTTAAGAGACTGTATTCCTCTTTTTTTCCGCGCAATTCTGCGTGTGTCATCACTTTAGCCTGTACAGTGAAGCATGAGCAGGAACACTCTGCACCTTCCTGAAAAGCAACGTGACCCTAGCCATTCTCAGCGCGAGCGTGTTTCTTTTTTTTTTCCACGGGAAGTCGGTTGTTGTGATAGCCGTTTGCGCCGTAGCGCACGTAGACCTGTGGCCAGGAGCCAAGAATGACCTTGGATCCCGTTAGCCTCTAATCTGTATTGTATTCGAATCTGTGTGCCTTTATGTCCTGCGAATCTACAGTTTATACAGACTGTGAATGTCTGGAAGAACAGAACAGGACAATGTATAAGCTAGCGTGAAGTTGATGGTGTCCAAACTGCTTCTGCCGCCTGGTTAGTGCTTTTGATTGCTTCCTCTGGTGAGGCTCAAGGAGCCCTTATCAGATAAATCAGGTGGGATTGCACCCGGCTGATTGTCCGCCAGAAGAGGAGGACGGCACTTCAATCACAGCCTTTTATTGGCCGGTGCGTCTCCTGAGCGACGGGCGATGATGTCATCGACTTTTTGACGCGTTCCCCTCGGCTGGGCGAAGTTTCGAGTTTCCGTTTTGATTGGCGGTAACGGGAAGATGACGCGTGCGTTGAAAACACACTGACAGGAATCAGAGAAACGCGGAAGACCCTCATCGAACAGCAGCGGCCCTGGAGACAGACGCTGGCTGCAAAGACACGGGAGCGTTAGCGCAGATTCCATAAACTAACCGGATGGTCAGGTGCGTTCGATCCTCTCTGCTTCCTGATGACAGGTGGTTCCGGTTGGTGGCAGGAGTTTCCAGTCCTATGCAATAGTACGGAATGTCCATTGCAACACACTTCAACCTGGCCACCTTAAGGAACGGTCATACGATGTTCAAAGAATGCTGTAGAGAAGGGGTGTCAAGCTAATTCCCAGGGGACTGCAGCGTCTGTGGGTTTTTTGTAGTTACCGTCCAGTCAGCTGCCAAGTAAGGCCTTGAGAACCAGGTGTGTGGATTCTTTAGTCAATCAATGACTTGCATGAACCACTGGTGCAGAGAACACCCCAAAAACCAGCAGACACTGCAGCTTTCCAGGACCGGAGTTTTACCCCTCTGCTCTAGATTCAACAGTAGGGAGAGAGAGTGTCCAGTTGTATAATATTGGGCTGTGCTTCTGGTGGGCATGTAGAATCTGTGACATTAATCCTGAGGGAGCGGGGCCGGCCACACAGGAAAAGGAAGAGGAGACGGAAGTTTCCGGAGCGGAGTCAGCTGCCGCAAGGCTGTGCTGTTCCCTGTCAGGCAGGGCCAGTCTCTCTCTCTCTCCACAGCCCCTCTCTCCTCCGCGGAGAGAGAAAGCTCTCTGATTTCGCAGACACGCGACGTAGCGGTTTTTTTTTTTTTTTTTTCCTTCTTCCTCCGAAGGTCACCCCCCGGGTACGGACGCCGTGCCGTCCCTTCCGGGGGATTCCGCAAGCGCGGCTGAAGCGCCTCCGGCTCGGACGGATAGGCACCGCGCCGAAGCGTCCCGGTCCGTTCGTCGCGCGACGCGTCCGCGGTGATTAATTTCCCGCGGAGGTTCGCCGCTCTGCTCTCCTCTCCTCTCCTCCCCCCCACCCCCCCACCCCTTCGCGAAGCGGAATGCGTTCCTCCTGCTCCTGTTCCGGCTGGGACGGCGGCTCGCACCCGCGCGGGGAGGGCGTAGAATGTCATGTTTCCTCTGCAGGTAACGGCTCCCGGATCTCGCGCCGCGTCCCCAGAACCTGTCGCCGACGGCGACTCGCCGTAGGAACGCGCGCCGGGCTGCGCACCGGCGTGACTGTGATTCGAGTGTCCGGACGGTTTTGTGGTCACGCGAGAAGCAGATTCATCTTTGTATTTGGTTTCTCTAAATCTTCCTGTTTGCTTTAAAGAAAAGGCTGAGTCAAACTGCAGTGTGTCTGGCGTACGAATGTGTTCTATGTCTCATCTGTTTAACTTGACATTTGAGAGGGGCAGGGAGTCATGGGATTTGCTGTTTTAATGTGGTGAACATTTCATGTGCACTCATGCTGAAAGAACAAGCTTTCTTCAAGGCTTTGCCTGGAAGAGTGTCAGCATTGCCCAATGCTGTTTGTGTTGCCCCAGGAACACATCACTTTTGAAGGATTTTCTTAAGTTCCGGAAAACTTGCTTATTCAGTCACAGGCCGGTGAGAGACCACTTTTTATTTTAGTCGTTTATATTTAATTTAACAGGGACAATGCGCATTAATCAACATATCAGTTTCCTCCTCTATGTAAATGCGCCAAAGTCAGCTAATGAGCTCTTTTTCATCCGCAGTCCCTGGGTTGGTTATGACCAATAAAAGACCTGATGTCATCAGTGCAATGCCAGTGCATTATCGTGTGTTTATCGTTATCAGCTACTCTGTGCATTCTCATGTGTTTGTGCAGCAGCATTGGCAGAATGGCACACTGCTGGTGGTGATAGTGGGACTCGGGCCAACCCTCGTTAGCTTAATTGCGCAGGTAAGCAGGTGACTGAGGTCTCTTAATGAGGGTTCCTGGTGCCCCAGGGAGAGGCTGTCTCGTTTAAAGCCTCTTGCGGGACCCGGGTACCCCCCACCTGTCTGGAAGCTGAATGTGGGGCAGGATGGGTGTTGCTTTAGGCTTGCTCCTGTCGGGGTTTAGGCCAGGGTTGTGTGTGAAGTGTATTGTGACAATTGTTTATGAAATGCGCTATGTAAATACATTTTTATTGATTGATTGGTTAACTGAATGAGGAATCGAGACCAGAGAACAGCACACTTCCAGTTGGCACCAGCTGTCACTGTCAAAGTCCAGATGTCTCTGTGCTGTCTTAAGGCAGAATGTTTGTTTTGTCTTACATCACATTGGGAGTCCTTTGAAATTGAAATAACCTAAAGCCCCCATGATGGTTTTGAAGGTCAATGGGACATAGAAGGTCAGTGAGGAATCTTATGGCGACATTCACCGTAGTTTAAATTGTCTTTCAATTTTTTGTTGTTTTCATTGAAATGATAACCAGTTACTAATAAAACTGTTGTAATATTTGAAATGGTTTACTGAGAGTAGGATTTCTGTGGCTAGCCAGTTTGGTAAAGGTAACATTCCACTCCTTATGGAACAAAGTCTAGACAAAACTTTGTCTTTCTTCCTCTGGGCAAACGAGGCATGCATTATTCCCTCTAAATTCACAGGCCTCGTTCTCAATTATTTATTCGTATGGAAATCTGGTCACGTACGCGGGCCCCTTTACACTGGAGTCTGTCCCAGCATTGAACAGTCTGCAGGAGTATCGTTTTCACACTGGAGTGGATACGTTCGTTTGGCTTCGCCTGGCAGTAAAAACCAATGAGGGCCATTTCAGATGGTTAATGGTCCTCTACATTTTTAATATCAAAGGAAAATCTCCACTGTATGTGGACAGGAAGATTAAATTGTATTGTGTATTCTTATCAAGTACCATGGGGCCATAGTGTAGCATAAGGGTTAGGGAATTGGATGCAAAACGCATAGAGATTGTCTGGTAAGTGCTAAATCAGATTTTTTTTCAGTATCCACCTGTGTAAATGGGTATTATATAAGAATATACTGGTGCTTTTGGGCCTGCAATGGACTGGCGACCTGTCCAGGGTGTGTTTCTGCCTCTCGCCCAATGCATGCTGGGATATGCTACAGCAATACGCTGTGGTGCATTGCTGAGCCTCTTGGCCTGGGATCGAATCTGGACTGTGCCAGTGCTGACTGGCTGGTGGCTCCATAGGGCATCTAGCGATTGGCCATTGCCCAGGGATCACCCAGGGCATGGGAGGGTTCAGTCAGATAGGGTTCTGCATTTATTGCTATCTAGCGACCCCTGCTGGTCAATTGGGTAACCATGGATTGTATGCTTTAAAATAAAGCTGTAAGCTGTCTTATTCACTCTGGATAATCACATTTACTAGTTTACTAAAGCTTGTTCATTAACTAAATGTGTAAATTCAAGTGTAGTGTATAGTTCAGTGCTGCTAACACGGTGTGATTTATGTGTACCTTACTATGGATATGCGGTACCCAGCATGCTGTGAGTCTCCCGGAGGAAGAGTTATTGGTGTCTGTGCTCTAACTGGCTGAACAGGAGTGGATCAGAGGAAACGCTGCTGCAGTCTCAAAAGCCCCGCCCCTTCCCCCCTGCTCCGCTCTCCTGCAGCAGATAAATTACCTGCTGATGACGCGAGCATCCTCCCTCCCTCCCCCCGTCCCCATGGGAACCAGCAGCAGCAGCAGCAGCCCAGGTGCGTTAGAGATGGAGAGGCGCGTAAGTGGGTCAGCCCAGGGTGACGGCGTTCGGGGCGTTTGGGGCGTTTGGGGCAGGTGCGATCCGTCACAGGAGCAGTGGAGCTCAGGTTCGAGGTGCGTAGGGAGAGAGAGGGAGAGGGAAAGAGGCAGAAAGAGCGGTAGAGAGAGACAGAGGCATGAGGAGCGGTAGAGCGACTCAGAGCAGGACGTCCCGCCAGCCGGGTCAGGCCAGACCCCGCTGCGCCCGGTAGGGCGTGGGTGGCGAGAGAGGTGCATCATGGTCCAGAGCAGGGCGTTCGGGACGGTGACCTGCGCCTCGGCCGTCCGGCAGGGCTGCCACCTCCGCGTCTCCACCATACGCAAGAGGCTCTCCTTCCGCAGGGGCAAGTGAGTTACCCCCGCCCCGTCACAGCGGGGCACCCCCCCTGTCCCGCATGTAGACCGGGCGTCCGTTACTATCCACGATTCCCGCCTTAAGATCGAACGGGCTGGTTAGTGATTCAGATGAGCACTTTTCGTACATTCGCATTATTTTTTTGCTATCTTACTTTACTTACCGCTGTACTATTTTATCAACTAAGCTCGTTCATTCGTCCAGTAAATGCAGGTCGACTCGTGCCTGTCTGTCAGGTCGACTCGTGCCTGTCTGTCCTTGTGTGAGTAGCATAGCTGCGGACCTGCTTTGTGATTTTTGCATTTACTGCAAGGCTGTGTTTTTCTCTGTACAGTAGACAGAAAGAATGCGTGGTATTGTAATGCTGTGTACATTTTGTCTCTTCCCTACAGCGCTGTTTATGATCTCCTGTTCGGCAGGAGTCAGCACTTTTCGTAATTGTCTTGTGCATGCGTGTAACGCTGTAATGTAATAGTTCGCAGATGGGCTGGACGGGTTGCACACGGGCCGTAAAGATGTTTGCAGCACGTTTCGTGTCCCCGTCAGTCAGAACCCCTGACGCGGCCCGTAAGACGAACTGGCCGACAGTGACGTCTCATCCCGTCGGGTTTGATTACTAATCAGGAAAAACAATCCCGGGTCCTCGAAAGCGCGTCGTTCTTTCGCTCGGCGGCGCTGTCTGCGTGCGCGGTGTCTGCCGCAAACGAACGGTAATTAAACCCTCCTAAACTCAGCGGTAGGCAAAGTGCCTCGGCTCGTCAATTAGATTCTCATCACCATCTGCTTCGTTCTGCCTCTGTTCTGTTCCCTCGTCCCCCAGCGTACCCTAACGAAAGCCGTCATTACTCCTCGCGGTTATACTCCTGATACAGCGGTGCCGTGTGAATACGTGCTGCATTAAATAAGCTCTCTTTCTCTGTGAGTCTCGATAGTTACATCCAAACTACAAACTTAATGTCGGAGCTATTTCTGAACTTGGAAGCTAACTGTAATGATCTGCAAGTTATGGCATTTAAGTCAGAAATAGCTCATGCGTTAAGTTTATGGCGGGTTTCCTGCTATGGAAGTGGTGTTACATTTGTTGACTGTTGTTGATTTAGTCATTTAGTCGTTTGGCTGAAATGCATTTTAGTTTTAGTGATATTTTAGTCCTGCCTTCTTTACTTAAGTCCTGACAAAAAAGACTGAAATCATATTTATTTTCGTCGATGAAAAGAACCAAGTATTTTGGTCACGTTTCAGTCCTAACTTATTTTTTTGCCACATTTACTGCCCTGCCTTCAGTAAATGCCATGACTATAAAATAGATAGTAACATACTCAGTGTTAGTGACAACACGTCAGTTGTGGCAGTGCACGTCCCTTTTACAAGTGCACACTGCCTCACAGGCGCATACAGCAGTGTCCAGCTGCAGTGTGTGAACATCACTGTCACACAACAGCTTTATTGCAACCATCCAACCTGAGTAAACTGCCTGTGTGCGCCATCTTTGCCGTGAACATTCTCCTAGTGTCAGTGTGGAGAACGAAAAGTGCATGTATCCACAATTTTGCATAATGTTGATAAAACACGCAGTTTTGCATTGCAAATCAAAATTATTTTATTACTCGCCTACAGGCAGCTGAGGACAACTGGCTATACCTGATGGTATCGAGCATTATGTGCATACAGTGTGCTGGTATTCATTTGATAACATCAATGTTGAAGCTCTGCTGATGCACTTTTATTTATTCATTTTTTAAACTTTTGCTTTTCCTTTTTTTGAATTGTAATTTCGAAAGTACCATTATTGGCAGTGTGGCAATAACTACACCTGTTTTGGCTTATGCACTGTATGGTATCATACTCTTTTTTTTGTATTTCGTTTCTGGTTCAGCACAGATAGAGAAGTGGCTGGATTTAGAGAAATGGTTGTAGGAGCGTTCAAATTGTGTTTCTTTTTAAAGTGGATTTTGCAGCCTTTTTCAATCCTACAGTTGGAAATCCAGCTCTGTATGAATGAGTGAATGAATGAATTGGTTATTTAATATTTCATTGATGTGTCTTGCATCTCATGATGCCAAGCCTGTATGGGCTAATAACGGATACTTATAATTTCCATATTAATAAATGGATACAATATATGTCTGCAACTCATCGGGTCACATATAGAGTATAGTGGCAACACCATTGATAAAAATTGTGTAAGTCACTCTGGATAAGAGCATCTGTGTAATCTGTACATCACTCCCAGAGGGACAGAGTGACTAAAATGCAGGAATAAAGGGTGTTTAAGGATGTTTGCATAATGCTGGTTTTTCACTCTGTTTCTCTGTGTGTTACAGGGCAGACAGTGGAGTGGACCGGCTGAGGTGAGTGTGCTTTCAGGAGTACTCCCTTACCTCTGCACTGAGCGTGTGTGTGTGTGTGTGCGTGTGCGTGTGCATGTGCGCGTGCGCATAGTTGTGTGTAACTCAGGAAACCGCGCTCTCCCCCGCAGACCCCGGTCCCAGAGCCTTGTTTTAGCTGGGCTGGTGCTGGGTCCACTTCCTCTCTCCGTGAGGCCTGGGGACCTGTATTCTGTGTTAGGGGCTGGCGGTGCTTATTGGTTGTGCAGGCGGCTGCTTAATTATTGAGGGGTGTAAAAGCGGGGGGCCCCTGGAGGTCTTCTGTGATCTTCCTCTGCACAAAAACGCTTTTAAACCTGCTTGCCTCAGATACGTTCAGGCCAATGTGCTAGGAACCACAAAGTGCCGGAAGTGGCAAGTTTTTCGCATTTAGTGTTGAGGGGTTGTGCCAAATTTATAAGGTGCAGCCCTGTGTTTCATGTTTACATGACATCATAGTATGGCCATTTAGCAGACACTCTTATTCACAGCGACTTACACGCCATTGGCTGTTTTTGTTTTACATGGTAACTATTCATTTATGTGGCTGGATACTTACTGAAGCATTGCAGGTTAAGTGCCCTGGTCAAGGTACAACGGCAATGTCATAGCTGGGATTTGGTGGGTTTGTATGTTTGTAGGAGTCTCCAGTGTGATGTGTGTGCAGGTCAAAGTTCAGTTTAGTTTCACAGTAAGATTTTTTTTTTTTGGGGGGGGGGGTGTTTGTTGGCCACGGGCTTAAGGGAATGTCTCAGTAATACCGTGCCGTGCTGCAGTGTGTGAAAGTGTCGCTGAAATTATCCTGTAGGACTCACGTTTGCTCTCACCAGTAGTTTGAGTTATATGGCTGCCGTAGAATCAGATTTTGTGTTCGTCTTTGCGTTGTTTTTCCATTCCACCACCACTTGTTTATTAACAAAACCTCCACGGCCCCTAAGTGTAAATGAGTCTCTCAGTGCTGACGGTCTGCAAAATTTGACACTGTTCCTTGCTTCCTGCTCTGACGTAAGGATGAAAGAGAACCCTGGCATTAATAAATAATGGGAGAAGTCTATTTCCTGGTTCAATATTCCTTTCCCGATGCCCAGGCCACTTGGGGTTTATAAATCGACAGAGATTGTACCCACAATGCGTCTGCAGGAGGCTGATCCGCAGTTTTGGCTTTTGATCGAATGAAGTCCCAGTATGTGCGTGCGTGTGTGTGTGCTTGTGCGTGTGTGTGTGTGCGTGTGTGCGTGCATGCGTGTGTCTGCCGTTGTGTGTCATCTCTGGGTGCAATCTGCCCATGGGCATGGGCACTTGTGTGTGTGTTTTTTGGGAGCTGCTCTGAGCCTCACAGGATCGCTGACTCACGGAGAATTTCCGGATCATTCTGGCTTTTTGCCTCCTCTGCCCCCCCCCCCCCCCCCCCAGCCTTGTCCTCTTGCTCACAATGATAAAAACTCATTTTCAAACCTGTGCATTTTCTGTTGCACAACATGCTGCATGCTGTTTATATGCAAAAGGGCATATTTGTCAGATGGGTTAGATGTATTTCACCATGTCCTTGAACTTTGTGACACACACACACACACACACACACACACACACATTGCTCGTTGAGGAGGAAGTTATGGAGGAGAGCTGTTCTTGTGTGTGCAAGGTGTTCTGGGAGGTCATATTGCAGCTACGGCCCGCAATTCAGTGCACAGAATGACCAACAGCAGGACAGACAGACAGACTGTGCCGCATTATCCCTTGTGATTTTTATGACAAAAAAATTCAATACAAACCGTGCATTGCCAATGAAACATCTGCTTTATGAAAGCTGCAAATCCATCTGTTATACTGACCTTTGCTTTAAAAAAAAAAAAAAAAAACATTCGGTGGCTTTAATATTTAATGCCATATTACTCACTCTTTCTCACACGCCGGTTTTCCAGACACTAAAAATACCTCCATCTTGCAAACACTCAAACTGCCATACTGTAGCCTGATGTACACTTATTTATGTGTGGTATGACTCCTGATTTAGATGAGCGAATGGCTCAGAATCAGCCATTTTGTGTCATATTGGCACACTGGCAAACTGTTACTCCTGAAAGGAATGCTGGGACTGAATTGGGTTGCCTTGTTGGGCAGAGATCCGTAAAAGGCCCAATCTGTAGTCTCCTGTCTAATTATCTACAACCAGGCAGACTTATCGCTCATGTCATTTAGAATATGCTTGGCTTCCAGGCATTTACATAGCATTTAATGATTTATTTTCTGATAGGTAATCGTCTGTCACCCCTTGCGCTCAGTAACCTTTCCCGTTTTTAATTTGTGTGAATAAGTGTCACTAATGAGTAGCTGAGGGCCCTCAGTCTCTGCTTATTATGTCTAGTCTTTTCACCGTTTGAAGTCACTGATACAGTAACAGACAGTAATCGTTCAGTGAATTTAGCATAATGCTAGTCAGCACAGGTTATTACTACACGTGTTATAGCAATAAAGAGTCTCCTGCAAAAAGAACTACACACATGCGTTCAGGTCAAACAGTAATAATGTCTGCATTGTCGTGCATATATGGCTGTGCATTACCCTAATAAAGCACTGTGCCTCAGGGCAGAACAGAGGGTTTTTGACCCTCACTGGTTGCCATCCTGTGCTCATCAGAATGGGAGTGGGAGAGAAGGAAAGAAAAAACAGGAAAGAAAAGGCCAGAAGGGAGGCAGGATGACACAGCAGTATAAATGGGCTCACTGTGGCGGCTTGTGATCTGTGTAGTTTGAAGTTCAGTGTTGTGTGATGCATCAGTGATGTGTAGAAGTACGCAGAGCTAACTGCACCACACTTCCATCTCACTTACCTGGCAGTCATTGGGCTAGCGTGTGATGTTATAACAGCAGCCATCTCCATTCGTCTCTTATAATGAAGTCATTAGTCAGTAACTGCTCTAATATGAATGCTAATTGCTCGGTGTCAGCAGGGGCAGCTGATTCATCTTCTTTTAAAGACTTCTTGTGGCACGTGTGGGGTTTCATTCATTTGATGATTCATGTCAAAGCTACCAGGGGTAGGCATTCAAGTTAGGGAATCACAGTCAAAATCATTAAGACAATGAATAGAGAAACTGGAGGAGAATCAGAGGAAGTGTCCAGATAAAATGAAGAAGGCGATTAACAATTTCGGAAAGGCGGGCTTCATCCTGGTGGGGGTCATTATCAGGGGCCATAAAGTAAAAAAAGAAAAAAAACACTAGATGAATCTTAAAAATCTATTTGATTCAAATGAAATGCTAATTTATGATTTAAAAAAAAAAAAAAAAAAAAAACTAACTTTATTAGAATTGCCCTTTAGGTGCCCTTAAAAGTGAATTAAAACCAAAAAAGAACTCGATTATCTCTCGGATAGAACTGCGGCTCACGGGCCCCGGTGAAGTTATTAAGGAAATGAATGTTTAAAATAACTGCCCTAGCCTCCTCCCTCTTCTCATTTCGGCTAATTTGCCTTGACTGTGATCCAGGGTCGCGTTTCGCATCCTCTCTCTCCGGCGAGGGCTCCCCCTTCCCGCGTTAGCGTCGGGTATCGACTTCTGGACGTCGGCCAAGTGCCGACTGATTTATCCGCACGCGGGGCCTTCCCATCTCTACGCTTTCAGAGGATGATGATGATGAGTTGTGTGTTCCGCGCCGCGTGTAGCGTTAGCGTCTGCTTCGGGGGGGGGGGGGGGGGGGAGAAGCCTCGCTGTCTGTCACTCAAAGGGCCGCAGAGCCCGAGGGGAAATCTGCACGTAATGGCTGCCGGGAAAACTGAATGCTTTTTTTCCCAGAATCCTCTGGGCTTCCCGGCCCGTGCAGCGAGCCGCATCGATCGAAACCGGCTTCCTCGTCTCTCCTGGCGCCCGGCAACCCGACACCTCCCCCGCCGCGCGTGCGGTTTTGTGCGTTTCGCGGTTATATGTACGCGCGCCGTCGTCTGTCCTCAAACACGCGAGAAATGGCGGACCGCTTGTGAGCGGTTATGCTTCTTCCGCGAGTCCTCGCCTTTCGTTCGCGTGAAAGAACAGCGGCGGAAGGTAGCGCCGAACGACCTCGTTCGTTCTCCCACTAATTTATTTGGCTGAATCCCCGTGAAATATGTTGGGCGCACCTGCCCAGCTTAATCTATCCTCCCAGACTGGAGCCAGCTCCGGGCTCTGCACTAATATGTTTTTCCAAGGTGCACACTAATGGATCCCTATTAATAGATATGTTCCTAAATTATTGTCTTTCAGTTAGTGCACACACATTTTCGGGAGAGGCTTTTCCTAAAATGGGAGGACTGTAAAGCCCTGCAGCTCCTGTGGAAGGGTTCTGGGCCAAAGGGGGGTGTTCGGGAAGGTTCAAAGAGTTGTGGTTTTGTGGCATGGGGGTGGAACAGGAGCTTGGCCACTGGCTCGATTCCCAAAAGAGGCCCTGCGGTTATATCCAGAAGCTTGAGCTGCTTGCCGTAGGCTACTTCAGTAAATATCCAGCAGTAAAAACACATTACCCCTTTAAGGTATGACATCACGTATATGTGATTAGAATGTTCTCAACTGAACATTATAATGCTGATGCAACAATCACTACTGGTAATTGAAAACACTGACTTAGAATTAGAAAATTTTTTTTCCAAAAAAACCTACTGTTTAAATGGTTAATATTTACACTGGTAAGATGTGTCATATGCCCTGTGAATGGGTAGTTCAATGTAATTGGCAAGCCACTCGAGGCCTTCGGGGTGAACCAGGCGCCGGTATTGTTATCGGTGTTGACTCTCACAGCGAGTGAAAGCGCGATGCGTTATGCAGGTGTTGACGCTTCAGGTGTTTGTCAGTGAAATGGCGGGGCTGGCGTCGCGTCGGGCCAAACACGCAGCTGTTCGGTGTCACTGGGAAAGCTGCCACTCCTGTGGGTGGGGGAGCCATTTTGTGTCAGCTGTGTGGTGGAAGCCTACACTGTCATTATGACGGCACTGTTGGGGGAACACTGCCTCCAGGGTGTGTGCGCCTGGCAGGGCACGTCTGTGTAATGTCAGGCTGTAATTCTGCATCTGTGTGTGTGTGTGTGTGTGTTAAATACTGTATGACTCAGCATACGGAGGTGTACACAACAAACACCATCTGTATTTAAACACCTGTGTATGTGTGTGTGTGTGTTTCAGAGTATCTGTGAAGGAGGGAGAGAGATGTGTGAGAGAGAGGGGGAGAGAGTGTGTGTGAGAGAGCGAGAGAGAGAGAGTGTGTGAACGAGAGAGATAGAGGGAGAAAAGGAGGGAAAGTGTGTGTGTGAGAGAGAGAGCGAGAGCGTGTGAGAGAGAGAGAGAGAGAGAGTGTGTGTGTGTGTGTGTGTGTGTGTGTGTGTGTGTGTGTGTGTGTGTGTGTGTGTGTGTGTGTGTGTGTGTGTGTGAGAAAAAGAACTGCTTATCACTCACCTGCTCAAAGCTGTCAACCAATTTTGCCACCGCTGGTGCCATTTTCCATGTCTCAGACTGTTTCAGCTGCTTGTAACTCACAGAAGGGTATGGAGTCCACGTAATGTTCCATATGTTCCAGAAGATTCTGATTTGTACTGACCGAATAAACTCCCCTTTCAAAGGCCGTGACTATTTTGTGGCTGCTCTTGTGCCAGGTTTTTCTCTGCTTTTTCACAACTGAATTTTCTCCAGAAACTCTGTAACTGTAAATCTCAGGTCACGTCTGAACAAAGTGAGATCAAATGCGCTATTGATCAGAGACAGGAACGGCTCCCAGCCTTGTAGTCTGTGGCCCTGCTTGCATGAGTCTTATTGCTGAGAAACTGATCCTGTTCAATGATTCATGAAAACATATCATACTGTACTTACTGTGTTATGACACCCGGATGTATGGATTCATTTTGCTTTCCTTGGTCATAGAATCCAACATGATTGAATTCTGTTTTGGTCATCAGTACAGGGTAACAGTGCAGGGTAACATTGTGATACGAGAGAAAATCATTATACAAGTAAAAAAAAAAAATCATCCCATGAAGTGTAATGGATGCCAACAAAAACAGCAGAACATGAGAAATAAATGCTTATTTTTTACAACCCGAGTACAGATTTATTGCAGTGGGATTTAAAAGTAATGGGTAGTATGAATTGCTTATGCCGGCCGTGTTGACTGCATTACTCTGGCTTCTGTGTCCTCAGAGAAAGGTGCAGTATAGTCCTGTTTGGCTCTGTAGGTGGACACACATGGTGTAACTGCAGCGTGCTCCGGAGAAACTTCCGGAAGCTTTGCCCTCGGAAGCCTGTTGGCAGGAGCTGGCGGTCCTGGAGGGCTGCAGTGCTGCGCTCGTGTGGCATGAACAAACGTGGCGGACGGGCGGCTTGCGTTCACGGAGCCCAGCCCCACCCCGCCCCGCCACACCCAGGTGTGCGGCTGCTCAGGCTGTGCTCTCATTAGTCTCAGTGTTGGGGCGATGACCTCACCAGGTGAGGGGGTGCAGAGACGTAAGCACCAGCCCCCCGCTCGCTTATCTCTGTCCCAAATTGTGCTCTCTCAGCAACAAGGGGGGGCGGGGGGGGGTGGAGGCAGGACACGTGCTTCCAGGAGACCATACGCCAATTCCCGCCCCCCCCCCCCCCCCCAAAAAAAAAACAAAAACAGAACACTTTGTGCCTACACAGCGCAAACACAGCAAATTCGTATCCGAACCCCGCCTCTCATCACCACACTGTAATAGATAGTTGTGTGTTGTGTTTGTACACAGCAGCACCCAAAGTGCTTTACAGTCTAGGGGCAGAAGCTCACCTCAGCTGCCACTAATGTGAAAGAGGCGGCCATTTTGAACCAGGAACGCTCACCACACATCAGCTAGAGGTAGCGGTGTGCTAATTATCATGCATTAACAGCCAGTAAGGCAGTAGTGTTGCATGTGTCATGCGGTGTTTATTGAGTGCTATGAAACAAGGACACATGAAGAATTTGCAAACAAAAGCAGCCAATTAGAGAGAGGAAACATCTGTTTAAGGAGGGGGTTGCGGGGGTGGAGGGCGCGGGGGGATTCATCCTGGAGAGCAATCCGCTTGGTCTCTGCTGCGTTATCGGAGACGCGACGCTTCCTTCGTCCTGCATTCCAGTAAAAGCAAACGCTCAATAACAGCCAGAGTTATGGGAAGTGCAGTCATTAATAATTGAGAATGAGGTGAATCATAGCTCGCGGCTCCATATTCAGGAGAACAGAGGACAGACGGTCTCTGGCTTGCCGCAGCTGGCTTTGGGCTGATACCTGTCACTGCCAGAAGGGGGCAGCAGTGAGTTGTGCCCATTCCACCATTGACATTAGCATGCGTGTCCAGATTTGAAGGCAAGTCTGTACTCATGCAGTAATAGATCAAATAATACTCTTCACATCATCATAAGGTCTAGAGTTAATTGCAGTCGCCACAAATGTAGACTGGTTATTTTTTTTCCGGTGATCCTCTGAAGTAACATATTCTTCATGGGAATACATTTGGAGTAATTATAGCCTCGGGTGATTATATAGCCAGGATGGGATTTTTATAAGAGGTCTTTGAAGTAATGAGTCCTCCGGATTTTGCTATCGTTGATGTAACCAGGGGCCCAGTCTAGTGCATGTGTGCATGAGTGTGCCTGTCCTTTTCTCCCAGACTGTGCTAACACCACAATTACAGTACACTGGTTTCCTGCTAAGTATTACACCTAAGCAAATTCAAGTCCCATGCAAACACAGATAAACTGGCATCATCTTAAAGTAGTATCTACATATCTACAGTGCCGGAGTGTAGTGTAATGGGTAAGGAGCTGGTCTTGTAACCTAAAGGGCACTGTTGTACGCTTGAGCAAGGTACTTAACCTGCATTGCTGTATTGTATGAATGGATGCAGTGTTAATGCTATGTTAAAAGTTTCTCTGGATAAGAGTGTCTGCTAAATGCCTGTAATGTAATGTAAGGCTATATGCAGCAGTGGTTCAAAAACAAGGCTGATGTCTCGGAAATTTTAGCTAAATCTACTGACAGATAACAGATGTTGATGTGTTCATGCTAGGCAGCAGACTGGATGATGAAAGTTAGGTATTCTAACGGTGGTTGGACTACAGTTGGACTCTCCTCACCTGATGTACATAATGCTGATGCTTTATTTAAAGCCTTCATATCCATCTCCATAGTGTTAGCTGCTTGTTTTATGTGAGATCTTGCGTTGTGATGTTCTGTATGTGCCCATTCACGTTTATGTTGTTGTCTTGTTAGCAGTGAGACAAAAAAGTGGCTCTTGTCTGCATGTTCCTGTGTTGTCTCCAAGACCAGGGTGTGCAATCTGAAGTGACAGATGAATGGGCTAGATTTAAAAGGTCAAAAGGGTGAACGCTTGCCTATGATCAATAAGGTTGCTTACTGAGCAGAATTCTGAAGCTGTAAGCTCTCTCTCTCTCTCTCTCTCTCTCTCTCTCTCTCTCTCTCTATGGTGATTATATAGGCGACAAACTGTATTATGCAAAAAAACAAAATATGAATGAACACAATTTGATATAGCAATCCTATAATTATCATAGTTTCAAGTGAAGGTAAAACACACAATTCTAGTGAATGTAAAATGAACCTTAAGAATCTTTTTTCAACACTGTAAGTGTCAATCACTGTGGTACCACTGCCTGAGAGTAACTCTCCTCTCTCAGATTCCCTGTGATTGCGTGGGCGTTGAGAGAGGAGCGATACAGAAATAGATTTTGGGATATTGAAATCTCTCATGTGTCTGTCATACTTCACATTTAATTAGAAAGTTCAGCGCTGGCTTGACCTCCTGGAGTTAGACATTGAGTGCAGGAGAAAGCTCTCTAAGAAACCAGGTTTCTGGCAGCCCCGGGTTCTTTGAACGACAGGAGAGCAAGGCTATTATTTGGATGTAAGATTGTTGGGAAACTGAAGTTCTGTTTCTGTTTTTTGGTGTCTGTTATTTCAATGACAGCCTATTCTGAGAAAAAGTTGAAAAACTTGTGAAATTGTTTGAAATTGATTTGAAAAGAGGTCACAGAATTAAAAAAAAAAAAAAAAAAAATCTAGGGTATAAATGGGATTATTGGTTAGTTTTGTTAACCTGTCTGTGCAGATGATTTTGTGATTCATATCCATGTTGAAAAGATACACGCTCACACACACACACACACACACACACACACACACACACACAGAGACAGGCTCACGTGCACAGACGCACGCACACACAAACAGACAGGCTCACGTGCACACGCACACACACCCATGCTGTCCAGCAGGTTGTGGGATTAAGCAGTTGCGCGCATGCGTAGAAGCCTGTATTGGGGCTGGCGCTCTAACGGCCGTGCTGCAGTCCGGGGATTAGCAGACTCGGCCCACATTTCCCCCCAGCTCTGATGATAAACGAGCCTGACAGCGGCCGCGTCACCTGATCTCACGCTTCGGCCTCCTATTGGACGGCTGCAATCAACCTATATGTCTCTAAAAATACTCGCGGGGCGCAAACCTTCTGGATCGGTCCCAAGGATCGTTCGAGTCTGGCGACATCGCGTTCAAGACGGGGTCACAGGAAGTGCCCAGGAGGCAAAACAAACAGTTAGGGTTCGCAACAATAGACACTGATTTCGCGTGCCATGCAACAAGAAACTCCAGATCACACTTAAGCCGTCTGTACACTGCTATACCGGTGTATTTGTGCTGTATATGAAGACGCCTTTAGTTTATCGTTCATAGTCAGCTTTCGGTTTCCTTCCTGTAAAAAAATGTGATATGGCCAGGCGCATGTCCAGAATAAATTAGGAATGTTTTCTGTAACTGTGTTTGACTGCAGTGCAATTAAAACAGCCTTACATCCCTCGTACTGCCAGCGTGAGAGAATAAATTATGACATCGTATTAGAATGCACTGCAATTTAATGTGGGTGCTATGACTGTGTATTTGTACCGTGCGAGTTGTAGCCTACATTGCAGTGAAGTAGATCTGTCTCCTATGTGTGAATCTCTGAAATGAATGCTTCCTTCCTTTAAGCTGCTCTGTTGCAAATTCGATCGTTCGCACGGCGATCAATAAAGTAGGTCATTCGATAAAACGCGGTGGATTCGACTGTTTATGGATTTACAGCTGTAGCGTACCGCCCACTCAGATGGAAGCCTGCTGTCGAGTGCTTGGGCACTCAGACAAAAACAAAATGAGGCTCTCTTATGAACAATTTTGGAAATACTACACTGTCATGGCATGTATGTAATTATGACTTGTCACTTTGAATCCTGGAAGATAAGATACATATTTGTATGTTTTTTTTTTTTTTTTTTTTTTTTTTGAAAATTACTTTCCATGTATTTAACCAGCTGAGAACTTAAACCTTTTGCAGTGACTACTGGAAAGGGGGATGACTCGGGGACGAGTCCGTTTTGTAGGGAATTTCCGTAATGGCCTGTGCCAAAGACGCGAACATCTAACACGTGTAATTACGGGCGTTTTGCATGGGCTTGTTAATCGTCAATTTCACGATTCTGACATCAGCGGAACGCTCTGAGGAAGCGAACTGCGTCGCTGGAGCTGTCCGTTCAGCACCACCTACGCTGTCACGCGCTAACCAAGCCTGGCGCGCGTCACCTCACACTTTCTTATCAAACCAGCGCACTATCGGCCGCGGTCATTCAAATAGCGCACGTATCACGGGTAACAGCGTAGCGTTATCGTCATGGAACTGGGCTTGTGACTGGATGGTTGTGGGTTTGATTCCCTGGTGCTGCACTGCGGTCGTACCCCTGAGCAAAGGACTTGAACTGCTTCAGTGCATTATACAGCGGTATAAAGGGAATGTATGCAAAATAAATAAATAAATAAATAAAATCAATGTTAAATCACTGTGGATTAAGAGAGTCTGCCAAGTGCCGTAATGTAATATTTAATCATATGTTATATATGTTATGATGTGAATCCATATCAAAGTCTTTGTGTATTCATATCAAAGGCAAAGTCTTAAATTCAGTAAGTTTTTTTTTTTGGGTGTTTCTCTTGAAGTTCATGTGGATATTAGTCCCAGGGACAAAGGCTTAATTGCAGTCTCTTGCAGACTTGGATTGCTATGAATTTTAAATCCTTACCTGTTTTGTTGCTGGTAAAATTTGATAGCATTCTTCTACCTCCCAGAGAATTCTGAAAGAATTTGTCTTGTGATATGAAACTTACATCTTATGAAGGAGGCATTTTGATCTGAGTACTTCTGGACATGGATGTTTCTTATAAGTAAATGCAGAAATATATTGGTTTCTTAATGGTTAAAATAATTTCACACAGTTTTTTTGTGCTATTTTTGTGGTATGTCGTACGGTACGCCTGTGTGTGCGTGAGTGTCTGTGTGCATGCACATCTGTGTGTGAGAGCCCTGCTGTCCTGTGGGCCTCCTAACCCCACAGTGGCCCAGCCCTCCTGCTGCTGACATGCTTACGTAAAGGCTGAGTTCTCCCCCTATTGTTGTTCTGGGAATAAAAAGGTTACGCAAGAGCGGGTGATATCACCAGAGTCTGCCCGGAAGTCGATTAGCCCCCCCCCCCCAACTCCCTCCCCCTCTACCACCCTCCCGCCCCCTCTCCCTTCCCCACCCCTCCTCGAAACACGTTGTCCAAAATTGCGCGGAAATCACTAGCTGTCACTGAGACACACAAACCTGCCACCCCCCTCCTCAGCCCAGATCAGAAAGAGAGAGAGAGGGAGAGAGAGAGAGAGAGAGTGTAGCCTTGACATTCTGGGAAATGTAGTTTATATAATGAGATGTTTATGTACTTCTTAGCTTTTTTTAGTCATTTAATGTAATATAACTGCATATGAGTGCAGGGCATTTTTATATTATTTCATTTTCTTAGCTGTGTGTGCTGTGCTGGGCCTCCCCTGTCTCTGTTCTGTGGGATGACAGGCCCTCCTGCAGGCCTCAGCGACAGTGACTCAGCTTCCTTAGCCGCTGCGCGCTAGCTGCTAGCTGCCTCCGGAGATGCATCGCTTCCCCTTCGCCGCGAGCGCAAGCCTGGTTCTCGTGCCCTACGCTGACGCCGCCGCGACGGACGGACGGAGCCGCAGAGCCCCGCCAAGCCCGGTTAGCGGGAAGGCGTAGCGTATTTCCTCCTCACTGACAAACGGCGATCGGAGCACGACTTGGCCTTCTAGGACATTGCGGTGCGGCGTTTATTAGTGGTAATAAGTAAGTCTGGCATTCTCCGAGCTCGACCCAGATAAAGTGCTCCACGGTGACAGGGGGAGAGGTCCTGGGGATGGAGCAGGCGTTGCTGATTTAACCTGAAACGTTCGCTGCGGCGTTCTGCCAATCAGCACGTCAGAAAACCCATGATGTCTTAATCAGCCGAACTTACAAGTGCAGTCGGATGTCTGGGGATTGTAGTTTGGCATGAGGAGAGACTGTCTGTCTGAACCACCAGCCCCCCAGGTCTGTCCCACCGTTGCATTCACACCACAGACACACACACATGGACACACACACACGCACGCGCACACACACACACACACACACACACGGACACATGGACACACACACACACACGGACACACGGACACACCACACACCACACGGACACACACACACATACATACACATACACACACACACACACACACACACACACACACACACACAATTACTCTGCCCGGCGTGCACTGTCTGTCCTGCATTAAGAGATTACAGAGCCAGCTGCTGGCTGTGATTGACATTGGCTCCTGGCCCGTAGCTCCTCCCCCAGGGCCCCTAATCCCCTCCCACTGGGGTCAGCCTCCGAGCCTCCGCAGGGGAACCCCGATTCGGGCAGACCCCTCCTCGCGGCTGCCCCCCCTCTGCACGCCCCTGCCGCAGCCCGGCACCGTGAGCTGACAGCGGTGGGACGCGGCGCGTTTGTGCAGGGGGAGGGGGGAGAGGGGGAGGGGCTTAGGCTGGAGGACGAGGCGGGGAGGGAACGGAGCATGCTCAGTAGGCGCCAGATCCCGGCCAGCGCAGCTCGTGCTTTCGTCTGCTGCAGGAATGTGAGAGAGAGAGAGGGAGCGAGAGTGTGAGAGAGAGAGAGAAGGAGTGAGAGAGAGAGAGACTGCTGTGTATGGGAGATTGCGAGCCCTAGAAGCTGTAGCCGTCGAACGCGCAGACACACACACACATACGCACGCTTGCAGACGCTCACTCACTCACTCACTCACTCTCACGCTCTCCCGGTCGCAGAGGCACACACATGCGCGCGCGCACACACACGCTCCCGCGCGCACACACATCGCTCGACCGGCCGATGACAAGCAGGACCGGCGGGGCAGACTGCGGGAGAGGGGACAGCTAGCACTGCAGAGAGTGAGAGAGTGAGAGAGAGAGGGAGGGAGGGAGGGGGGCCAGCTCCGCTCCGGCAGAAGCCCTGCATGGGACGGCGGGTCCGGCTGGGATTCGGCTCCCGCGCCCCGGCCCTGTCATGCCACGGGACGCCCGCCCGGCTGAGCCCGGAGAAGACGCTATGGCAACGGTCGCCCTCCGCTCGCCGCACTAATGAAAGGCTTCAAGCTCGCCTGGTAAGAGCGCTGTGGGCAGGGGAGGGGAGGGGATGGAGCCGGAGTGTGCTGCCGTGTGAGGGGTGTGTGCGTGTGTGTGTGAGGAGTGGGGGGTGGGATGGACCTACTTCACCTCATTTCTCCCCAACGTGAGCCTGCCGTGCCCTCCCATCCCCCCATTCCCCCCTCCCCCGTCCCATCCCGTCATTAGCGCGGTGCAGCCCGGCTCTCGCCGTACGCACTCCGGTCACATGCCTGCAGACCGGCCCGTGCAGCCGCAGTGCTCACTGCCGACGCCTCCTCCCGCCGCTGCCGCCGCCACCGGTATTTTTAGTGGCGAATTACAGCGTACTGCAGGAAAATAAAAAACACACACACAGTACTTAGAGCAGAACCAGCTCCTCACCTCTCATCACTTCTCCCCTCTTGTCCTCTCCTGTCCTCCTCTCTCCTCTTTTCACTTGTCCCCTCTTCCCCTCTCCTCTCATCTCTTCTCCTTTCGTCTCATCTCCACTTATCTGCTCTCTCTTCTCCTGTGTCTTTTCCTCTCCTGTCATCTCCACTTGTCTCTCCCCTTTTCCCCCTCTCCTCTCCTCCTGTGCTACGGTCTGTTTTCTCCTCTCCTTTTCCTGCCCCCTCGTTACCCCCCCCCCCCCCCCCCCCTTCCCACCGTGGCGATCGTGGAGATGAGGTTTTACGGGAACTCCAGCGCCTGTCCCGCGTCGTACCGTAGGCCGACCCTGACCTGCCCCGGCTGGGGTTCGACCAGGCTGCGGCGCTGCGGTTTTTGGGGTTTACCGTCCGGCCTCGGTCACAAACCCGCTACGGCGTTCGCCAAACGGTCCCATTAGGAGGGACCGCCCCGTAGGCACTGGTGCAGTTAGCCCTTCTGTCAGCCGCTGTCTAGCCCTTATATAAGACCGTATGTACCCTGCGGTTTGCTGGAGTGGTTCCCATTTTATTTTTGTATGCCTGCATTTTTGTCTCGGGATTGGAGGCAGAGCAAAGCGCGTACTGTACGTCTCCCTCTGAAGTCCGAGCTCCTTGGTGACTGGGTCGATAAACGGCACGTGTTTCTGTCGCCGGTCCTCCTGTCGTTTCTCTGTGTGGCCGTGGACTTCCACGGTGCTTTATCTGCTTTGGAACGCCTCTCAGAGCATCACTGTGCAGGCCCAAAATCTTCCGACATGGTTGCAGGGTTTTTACTGTGTTTTTTGAAAACGCTAAGAATTGCGCTCCCCGGCTCGGTCAGCTGTGGAGTTATCGGACGTGTTGTTGATGTTTTAGCAAGTAGCGTGAGCGAATTGCTACATCAGCGTGGTCAAATGGCTTTCCAACTCACGCGCGCACACACGCGCGCACAGAGGAAATAAAAACACAGCTGTCTGTGTGCTTTGCAGTGCAGTAACAGAGTTCATTGGCGGAGTTCTGTTTTGCAGACTAAAAGGCCCTGCAGGTGTAGCGTCTGTCTCTTACACACACACACAAACAAGTATACACACACATACACCCAGGCTTCAGGGCTGGAGGTCTGATTAAAATGGCAGGAATTGTATTCCATACAGAAAACAACACCTGCCATTGTGTGGTTGTTGTTCTCCTGTCTTGGTAGCTCAGTGAAGTCTCTGCTTGTGACATACATGCATCCTGCAGCAGGCTTATTCCCTGTGTGTGTGTATGTGTATGTGTGTGCGTGTGTGTGTGTGTGTATGTGTATGTGTGTGCGAGAGAGAGAGAGAGAGGAAGGACCAAGGATTAGGTGCATCTGCCTTCTGTTGCTTGTAACTCGGTGCCAATTGCACAGTCCTGTTTTCCGACCTAGTCGAATCAGGTAGTTGCTTGATTGTGTAACTAGGTCACAGAGACCTATACGCTGGTGTTTAAACTGTGTAGTGTTATGGTTGAAAATTTCTTGGTGCAAGCTTAGTGAATGTGTGAACTGGGTGTGGGGAATAATGCAGGAGAGGGCATGAGAGAGAGAGGCCTCCCTGCATGACAAAGCAGACTGCATCACAGTGCTTCCTGCAGGACCTGAGCAGGAGGTGATGAAACAGGAAGTTGTTTAGCCTGGTTTACGGTGTCTATGTTCGGTCCTCCCTCACATCAGGGCTAATTCTCTCTGCAGTCGGACAGTGACCTTGGGCCTGGCTTCTGCCCTCAGCCGCGAGCCGATCAGTCACGGAATTCAATTAGGCTGTGAGTCGAGCCTTCGAGGAGTTCCCCTCTGCTGCCAAAGCCTTTGGGTTTTTTTTTTCACACGTCCTGCCATATTTTAGTTTTAATGGTTCACCAGCTGTGTGTCCTTCAAGGGATGCTGGCTTATTGAACTGAGCTGGATGCATTTTATCACGTGTGAGATACGTATGCTGGTGGAGTTGGGTTTGTGCTATTACAAAGCATCTCGCTTTTTTTCCTCATTTTCACCCTTTAAATAGGCAATGCATTTTTCTCTTCAAACTAAGATGAAATAGATGTTTCATTAGATATGTTAGGGACAGAACAATGAGGTAATCAACCCCCTTGCTTTGTGTTCTTGATTCATTTTATGCCCTGTATTTTCAGAATGCCATCTCACCAATAATAAATAGAAATAGCAGAATTGCTCATTATTAATGCAGATAAATACTTAAATGTAGTACCTTACCATTGCATCGGAAGGAACATGGAAAGAAGGAATGAATGAACAAACAAACAAATGAACGAACGAATGAACAAACGAATGAATTAGGTGTGCGCAAATGGTTGCCTCATTGGGCGTTCTTTGCCTGATTCGTTCAGATGTTCCTCAAGGCGTGGAGGATTCGGTCGTGTAGGCGAATAGCGTGACCCCGGAGGTCAGGGGGTCAGCCGGTGCCTCTCATTGAGATTCAGCGCCCTGTCGGCACATGTCACCGCGCTGGTCAAAGCGGAACGCCTCCAATACGCTCGGCTCGGCTCGGCTCGGCTCGGCTACTCACTGACTGATGGAGCCACAGTACATTAAACCGCCACTGACAAGTCGCTGATTTAGTCCTCCGCTCCACTGTCTTACTGCGGTCTGAGTGCTCCCAGAATGCACCTCAGATGGTGTGCATGTGGGTGTGGGTGTGTGTGTGCGTGTGTATGTGTTGTGTGTGCATGCATTTGTATGTTCATGCATGCATGCATGTGTGTTTGTCTGTGTGTTTGTGTGCATGCATGTGTATGTGCGTCTGCGTGTGTGTGTGTGTGTGTTTGTCTGTCTGTGTGTGCGTGTGCATGTATGTGTTTCTGTATGTGAATGTATGTATTAATGTCAGAGAGAGGAAGCCAGATAGGGAGAAGGATTGTATTTTTTAAATGGAGTCTAGGCAGCCTCTTGACAGACTCATAAAGGGAGTTAACTGGGACATGGGACAGACATAGCATGAGCTGCTTTGTCCTTCACTATGACTGATATCATCAGACACCGTGATATCACTGCAGATCACCGCACACCCTCATGTACCCGCACTCTCAGCCCGACCAGCTGTGCCAGAGAATGTCCCCTTAAGCCAGAGTCCTCACAAGACTAGCATCCTGAGTAATGAGGTCCCAGGGAAACGCTTCCGTTGTGTTATTTATGATGCTTTGGGTCAGCAGGACCATCCTCAGTCCAGACTGCCTTGAATAATGTTTGCAGCATTAGGCACACCTGAAATTAAACTTCCATTTCAATGGTGTGTTGACATTTATTTCTTGTAATTAAATCAATGATATACGTACAAATGTACTGTATAGCAGTAGCAGTGATAGTTGTTTTGGTAGCTTTGGTAGCCGTATGCAGTGGTGTGAAAGCTGAAAGACTCCTCTGCACTTCTATAACTTTCCATTGCAGTTGGGAATGATTTGCAATGGATGGAGCAAGGTGGCAGCGGAAAAATCACGTAGTGAATACAGTTCACGCAGGAAAATGAATATGGCTTATGGATATCATAAATACTTGCAATGCAGCTTGTTAGCACTTTCAATTCTCAGCAGTGCTCAGAACATTTTCTCTTAAGTACTCAAGCACTAGAGATGTCATTGCTGTTGCATTATACGCCTGCTAATGCTTGCTAACCACAGTAGCATCGCGTTGCGATTAAGCGTGTTTCATGTGTATTGAACAGTGCCTTTCGTCTCGCAGAGTGGCTGAGGCTAGCAGGCCAGGCTCACTATCCAGCACACAGGGTTAATCAGCTCATAAATCCAGATTTGTGATGCGTACTCAAAGATTGCTGCCGCTGTGTGTCCTACATAAGATGCTGACTCGTCACTGGGCCTGTAAAATCTGGTACACACGTACACACACACCCGCATACATATGCACATGCACATACACACACACGCACACACATGCATACATATAGACACAGACACACACACACAAACATACACACAGACACAGATCCACACACACACAACACACATGCATGCGCGCACGCACATGCAGACACACGCGTACATGCAGATCTGTATGTAGATCTTTTTTTTGTCCTCAGTATTGCTGGGCATTGAGTGGGTGGATGGGAGAGGACAGGTCTCTAAACTGACAGGTCTGTTTTTACTGTCATTGATGTAGCAGAACCACTGGCGCTCAGAGGGGCTTCTGGGTAATCGGCGGAAGTTATTTCTCCACGCCCGTTGTTGTGGGCACAGTCTCCCTTGGTGCTGGAAGGGATGCTGCATACTGCAATAAGGACTTTGTCCTTCTCGTCCGTCCCACCTCGCCTTGTCTGTCGGCTGTGGCCATTCTCTGTATGCTGCTGCTTTAAAATGTGTTTAGATGTTCACAGGCCTGATGAGCTAATAGCATTTGACTGAACCACGTCGTGTACCTTACTGAACTCATCTGATCAATAGCCTGCTTCTGGATGCGATGTTCACGTAACAGAGTGCTGCTGTAATTGTGGTTTGTCAGTGACTATCTTTGTTTAGCGCTTACGTAAAGCGGCCTGTCTGTAGCTGACACATTACTTCCTCGCGGGTAAGCAGCCGGCCTCATCCCCTTTGGCTCGGTCCTTTATTCAGGGGAAGCGGTTGTTTTCAGGTCCTTTGCGTCGCCGAGAGGGAGCGTTCGGTTTCCGCGCGTCAGCGTAGCGTAGCGTCACGCGACGCGAGCGCCCGTATCGACGGCGCTTTTCAAATGCGCCCCCCGTCCTGATTTCCCCCAGGGCCGCCGTTCGGCCGGGTGATTGACGGCTCCCTCCTCTCTCCTCGCGGGCTCGTAGATCTCCCGTGAGCAGCTTCCCTCCAGTCCGCGTCTCGCCGGAACGTTCGGGCGTGCGGTTTTTTTTTTCTTTTCCTTTTTTTTTTTTGACACCCGACGCTCCCGTATCGCACAGAAAGCACTACCATTCACAACCTACGGAATGGTGAGCTTGTGTGCTTCTACCAGTACAATCCGAACGCTTTTTAAAATAAATTTTATTCCAATTTTGAATATGCGATGTTTTGTATTAACTTCTAGCACTGTAACCTTACTTTTCTGTTCAGAAGAGTGCAGAGCTGTGTCTTAAAAGGGTGAGGCCCCCCCACACACACCCAGGGTGTGCGACAGATATTGCTCTGAACTGCTCCAGAATCTGCCTTTTGCATAAATACTGGAGTTTAAGGCTTGTTCCTGTCTCCTTAAACCTACTGACTCACATGTGGCAATATGTAAAAGCATTGATCTTTGTGTGTGTGCCTATGCGAGTGTGTGTGTGTGTGTGTGTGTGTGTGTGTGTGTGTGTGTGTGGACGCGCATGTGTATGTGTGTGTGTTTGTGCATGTGTTTGTGTGTGTGCATGTGTGTGTATGACCCACATTTGAAACTGAGTCACATGTTTGTGCTCTACGCTTATGGTGTATGTGTGATCAAGCCATGCCTTTTCAGTATATTCAATTGGTTTTTTTCCAGGGAAGGGACATTGTATCAGCCTGTCTGTAGTAAGCAAGCACAATGTGCCCTTATCCTTGGGCAAATATGATTCGCTGAGGTTTGGGAGAGGAAGCAGATGTAGGTGCCCTGTTAGCAAGTGGAAGGTTTCTTGTTACCCACCGTTGAATAAACACGCAAACACAGAGGAAGAAGTGGGGACTGAACGTTCTACTGTACGCTGCGTGAAAAAAGTGTTGATCCAGGGTATGAATTTACATGCCGAAAAGGTTAGGTAAACTGAGACCCTTTTCTGATAATGACGTAATTCATTGGTGAAATTGAACTGGACTGGTCAAATAATTAAGTTCTCGACATGAGTCATGGTTTATGTGAGTCCACAAAAGATAAAGATTTATTCTTTCAGATTAAATTGCACTCTGTCAGAGTTGATGTCACACAAACCTTGGACCTTTTTTGAACCGTATCCTTGGAGATCACAGACAGTCTTTTGCCTGTATTTAATCAACATTTGTCCTTAATTTTGACTTGCGAGTAAACACGAGCGTTACGCTTTTTCTTCACAGTCCCGGTTTTGCGAGTCGATTTTACTTATTGTTGATTGGTTTTAACGAACTCTGTGTTTGTGAAGAAAAAAAATTAGGATCCCAGCGAGCCTTTGGTCCTCCCGATGACCGGAATCCTAACGGAATGAAAAAGAGCTCAGGTAATGAGGTCGTTAATCAGGACGTGTCCTGCGCTTGATTGATTGCGCTGAGTCTCGCGTCACCTGTCGCCAAAGCCAGAAGGGAAACATTGGCCCGGATTGAATCATTACATTACATTACAGGCATTTGGCAGATGCTCTTATCCAGAGCGACGTACAACAAAGTGTATAACCATAACCAGGAACAAGTGTGTTGAAAACCCAAGAGGGAAGTACAGTTCCAAGTGCAGGGAACGGCCATGTAGTTTAACTTGGACCCTGCAAGTTAATCTGATCAACACAAACAAAAGCAGCAACAAAGCAGTCTATGCAAATAATACAAGCAATAATTGAGTGCAATAACTAAGTCAACTAAGATAAACAGCTTACCTAGCTACAACCCTATGCTAACATAGTCAGTTAGGGACTACAGGGAGGTAGGGAGGGATGGGGAGAGATGCAGCCTGAAGAGGTGAGTATTCAGCCGTCAACATTTGTCCTTAATTTCGACGAACAGGTAAATGCAAGCGCTAAGTGTGTTTCCTAGCGAGCACAGTTCAGCGAGTTCAGAAATCACTAAGATTAACCAAACGGCATTTGCTGAGCGGGTTCGTAAATAATGAAGCTAACACAGATGCGTGCGTTTAGACGTAAGTTAAGGACACAAGTCGCTTGAATCCAGGCCAGCGTTCGCAACGTCAGGCATGTGCTGTGACATCACAGAGGTCAGAGTGCGATTTTTGCCGCCGGGCCCGAGCGCGGTTAGCATTAGCGCAGTGAGCCGAAGCCCATCAGGCAATGCCCGCGCTTCGTTCAGTTGAATTACTCCCTCGATTCCCATCTCACAGTCCATCCGAAACTGGGGCTTTGTGCGGGTTTTTCGTGCTTTGAACGGAGACTGTACAAAAGGTCTGGAAGTAGGTCATCTGATTGTTGATCCCAGGCATCCTGCACAAGATCAGTAGTGCATTAGCGCTAGCCTGGATTACGTTACCTCAACAGTACCGCGTTTTACACTGCAGCTGTGTCTTGGCCTGGGATGGGATGGAATTTTCTAGCGCACCTATGTTTTAGCGAAGTGGACCATTACATTACATTACAGGAATTTAGCAGACGCTCTTATCCAGAGTGACTTACACAGATCTTCCATAGCATTTACATTGCATCCATTTATAAAGCTGGGTATATGCTGAATACAAGTACCCTGATCAAGGGTACAACGGCAGCGTTCTACACGGGAATCAAACCTGTGACTTAGGTTACAAGACCAGTTCCTCATTCGGACCAAACGGAACTAGATACACTTCCTTTGACGTTGTGGAATGGCTAGTCAGGATGCCACAAGCAAGCAGAGTAATCTTCTGCCTTTGCGCTTCGGTGTGATTACTGTTGTGATGTCAAAATGCGTCTGATGACTGCATTTCTTACGGTTCCAGAGTTCCGTCGTAATGAATGGTGCCTCCTGGACCTTGTGAGACGGTGCATCGCTGTGTTAAATTGCTGCAGTCATCCTGTAGGAAGTGGTATTGATTTAAGGGTTTGTCTAAAGCTGTGGATCTGAGCTGGATGTAGTCTAGAGTGCTTTACATCCTCGCACTGCATTATGGTACTGTTCTCACCTCACGTCTGATTGGGTGTACAGTAACTTCAGTTTCTGTCTTCAGTGCCTTTGTCCTTTGTTCATGTAATGTCATTTAATACTCATTGGGGTGGTTTTGTTCTTGTTTGCGTGGCTTAGTTTAATGGTTAATAGGGTTGTTGGCAAGTTATCTGTCCGTCTCCACAGTGTAAGGACAGTTGATGGTACCAGAGGGTGCCCATCTATGCCAGGCAGTACCCTTGGTCTCAGCGTGTGCCTGTGTGTCCCCGGCAGGACCTGGTGCCAGTTTGGGTTGGGCAGGATCCTGGTGTCAGTGTGTGCCAGTCTGTGCCAGGCAGGGTCCTGGTGTCATTGTGTGCCAGTCTGTGCCAGATCCTGGTGTCAGTGTGCGCTAGTCTGTGCCAGATCCTGGTGTCAGTGTGTGCCAGTCTGTGCCAGATCCTGGTGTCAGTGTGCGCCAGTCTGTGCCAGATCCTGGTGTCAGTGTGTGCCAGTCTGTGCCAGGCAGGGTCCTGGTGTCATTGTGTGCCAGTCTGTGCCAGATCCTGGTGTCAGTGTGCGCCAGTCTGTGCCAGATCCTGGTGTCAGTGTGTGCCAGTCTGTGCCAGATCCTGGTGTCAGTGTGCGCCAGTCTGTGCCAGGCAGGGTCCTGGTGTCAGTGTGCGCCAGTCTGTGCCAGATCCTGGTGTCAGTGTGTGCCAGTCTGTGTCAGTTAGGGTCTTGGTGTCAGTGTGTGCCAGTCAGTGCCCAGTAGAGTCCTGGTTCTTCCTTCCTGTGGCCCCAGCTAGCCTCCTCTTTGGCCCAGGGGATCCTAAGGTAAAACAAACTGAAGGTCACAGCCACAGCAGTGAGAGATTCCAGCACAGCTCCCTCTAGGCGTCCTGGGACGGCGATGGCGGAAAACACGCTGCGCCCGTGGCGTCCCGGAGCGCCCGCCGCACTGGCGGTAATTACCCTGGGCTCACCCAGGACGGGAGCGGCAGGGAGCTACACGCTGCAGGCCGTGGGTCAGCCGGGAGGCGTCCGCTAGCTCACCCGCTAATGTACTGCGGTGCTGGCTCTGGTTCACAAACACGCTAAAAAAACACTTTCAGACTAGATAGGTTTTAAACCGCTGTATTAGCCTGTAAAAAAGCTTTCCTTAAGAAAGGCCCTGTCTGGTAGGCTGCTCAAGGAGGTTTGCTGATGGAATTATTGTCTTAAAATTGCATGTTCACCCAACTTTCTTTAGTTCATAGTGTCTCTTGGTAGTATTTTTTTTTTTTTAACTGCACCTTCTGTTTTCTTCATTAATTGCTTGGTGAAGGGACCGAGAAGAAAACAGTTTTGAAGCAGTACAGTTCAGACATTTGGAATCACTGAATCCAGTGAATTAAGGGAAGTAATTAGAAATTAAACATGTTTCTCCTGAAATGGCTACTCAGTCTAAAGTGGTGTGTGTTTCAGGTCCAGATTCTTTGTGGTCAGGAACTTCTAGGAGTTGGTGGTTGATGGAAACATCCACCAGTTTTCTTCCTAGTTTATTGCTTTTTATCTTTTCTCCAGTGTGTTGTCTGGTTCAAGGGGTCACTGGGTACATTTGGCTCCCTGGGTTCAAGGGTTCACTGGGTTGTGTTCATATGCTCTTAAATTCTACCAGACTGTTTTTTTTTTTAATCTTATTCCACAGTTCTGGTTTAAACTTTTGCCAACATTAGATTTCTGTGCCTGATTTTATGCTGGCAAATACCAGTCATTTCCAGTCAAGTTCTCTGCAATCGTATTATTACAAGCATGTTTTTTTTTAGTTTTCAGTTGTCTAGAGGTGTGATTTAATACTTTTATATAATCCAGGAGATAATGTGCTATTTGTGTCTTTTAAAATGTTAAGCCTACTTAATACATTTTTTGCCAAACGGAGACATACAGTAAGCTTGTGATGAATACGCTCATGACTTCACTGTTGCTGTAACAGTTGGTTAGAATGGTTAGAATAATCTTGCATGAAGAAGGACAATTGGTTGCATTGTAGGTATTCAAACTACAGAGGAAACACTTGTGCATTTTGTATGACATGGTATGCTGGTGACTTAAATGCATTTAAAAATGTAAAAAGCTCCTGCTTTTGTAAACCGTACAATGTGCAACCTGCAGAACATTGTGATTCTGGGGTGCCACAGAAATGCTGACAGAGCAGTTTTTCTCGAGCGAAAATTTCCGAAAATTTGAATGCAGGTTTTAGTTTTTGCATTTTGATGAGGCTATGAACCACGAATAGGCTGCACGGTAATACTCGAGTGCATGAGCAGTGCTGACAGATCCGTGCTCTGTGAACAAACGGACACCTTTTGTGGCGGAGGTGGGTGTGGTCCCCGCTGGGGGCTGCCTGTTGGGGGAGGGGGTCTGGCAGGGAGGGGAGGGGGAAGTGACTTGACGGGAGGTGACGTCAGCCACTCCATTCAAGGAAAGCATGAATAATTTAACAGCCGGCAGGCTCGCTGCAGCAAGCCGAAGCCGTTATGCAAAGGAACAGCTCTCTCGCTCGCTCTCTCTCTCTCTCTCTCTCCCCCGCTCTCTCTCTCTCAGTACAAGGGAGCGTAAGGGAGAAGCGGGTGTGAGACAGAGAGAGAGGGAGAGAGAGAGGGAGAGAGGCACACTGAAAGGGAGAGAGAGAGATCCGGAGAGGGAGAGGAAGAGAAGCAGACTGAAAGAGCGAGGGAGAGAAATACAGAGAGAGGGAGATATAGGGAGAGGGAGAGAGGCAGACTGACAGAGAGAGGGAGAGAAATACAGAGAGAGGGGGAGCTATAGTGGGTGAGGGAGGGAGAGATACAGAGAGGGAGAGCGAGAGTGAGAGAGGCAGACTGAACGACCGAGAGATACAGAGAGACACGGAAAGAGGGAGAGAGAGCTAGAGAGGGAGAGTGAGAGAGGCAGACTGAAAGAGAGAGAGATACAGACAGAGACAGAAAGAGGGAAGGAGAGATACAGAGAGAGGGAGACTGAAATAGAGAGATATACAGCAGGAGGGAGAGTGAGAGGCAGACAGAGACAGAAAGAGGGAAGGAGAGATACGGAGAGAGGGAGACTGAAATAGAGAGATATACAGCAGGAGGGAGAGAGAGAGAGGCAGACTGAAAGAGAGAGATACAGACAGACTGAAATAGGGAGAGAGATACAGAGAGAGGGAGACTGAAAGAGAGAGAGATACAGCAGGGGAGAGAGACAGAGGGAGAGAGAGAGAGAGGGAGAGACAGCTCTGAGAGGCGTGCAGCGCTAGCCTAGGGACGCCATGGCCGCGGCTAGCGGGGAGGGCAGGAGCGTGTGTCTGCGCGCTCCAGCGCTCGGAGCCCTGTGAGGGAGCGCCGCCTCGCCGCCGCCCGCCGCTCTGGGATGCCCAGGGACGCCGCGTCCGCTCCGCGTCCTCCTCCTCCTCTTCCTCGTCCTCCTGCTCCCGCGGCTCCCCGCGCTGCGTGAATGAAGCTTAGCGGAGCCGTTAGCGCGGGTACAGTCCTCCATGGCCGCCAGGTTAGTGCCGGTCTCCTCCTCGCCTTCCTCCTCGCTCGCCGGCGCCCCCGGTTTCCGCGGTTACGCTCGGCTCGTCCTCCTCGATTGGGGGTCACGTCGTTGTGTTTTTTCTCGGCGTCGGCCCGCGGGTTTACGGCGTGTCGGGGGGGGGGGGCAGAGATTCCGGTGCCTTCTCAGCAGCAGGTAGAGCAAAGGAGCCATAATCCCCATCCTCATTAGGAGATCACACTGGCAATCCACAAATCCCTAAGCCTCCTGGCGTTAGCCTTTTCCTTCCCTCCTGCACTACGGGCATACAGAGGAACCTGCATTACTACTGAGCAGCCGTGCACTATATTGCTTTTGTTTCCGTTTCATTCCTTTATTTCTCTTTTTGTTAAATTGTTCGGGGGTGCGTCACACGCAGGGGACTGGGGCTGGCTGTCTGGTATTTGTGGGGGGTGGGGGGTTTATGACCGGCTAGCTGAACGCTGGGGTCCAGCTGCCTGTTTGTGACATGAAAAGATTACGACCAAGGTAAGGAAGGGCCTCTTCTCACTGACAGAACGAGGGAGGGAGAGAGAGAGAGAGAGAGAGATGAAGAGAAAGAGAACAGGGGTGTGGATGGAGCAGAGAGAGAGAGAGAGAGACAGTCTGAGCTGCCTGTATCCCAGGTAATGCCCTGTGTCTGAGATTTGTGGGAATGCGCTCGGAATATCAATGAATCCGCCCCAGACAGCTCCGGAGGCCTCAGAATCAGCCGGGCCTCGTTGAGCGAGTGTCGCCGGGCGGAGGGGGAGAGGGTGGAGGGGTCGGCCGGAGATTTATGATGTCGCCGGAGGACCGTTGGGTGTCTGGGCGCGCGGGGGACAAGCCGGGCTTTTCTGTGGGTTCAGCGCAGCCGCAAACGACAGGAAACGTCTGTGGAGAGCCGGCCTTAGCTGCAGGACTGCTTTTCCTATAAGCGCGAGGCTCCAGAGACAGCGCACATTCCACTTATACAGCTGGGTATTTACTAAGTGATGTGGTTTACCGTTTATTCCCATTACCTGGGAATAAATCCCACAACCTTGTGTTTGAAAGATACTTGAATGGTAGATGTGCTTTCTTTATTTTCCTGTGCACATTAAAAACCAAATAAAGCACAGGACTTTTATTTTGATAATTGTCATATTTAGCCTTTGGTTGACAGTTAGTGTCCATGGTGTGCCTGTTTACCTGACTGATACCGGTATTAAGTGCAGGGCTAACATGGGGTAATGGCCGTGTGGCACAGGTTTTAGCCTGGGATAAGCGTGGCAAGGCAGCAGCGGTGTGGGGGGGGGGGTGTGTGTGTGTGTGTGTTTTTTTTAATGCAAGGTCAAAGCCACTTGTCTGAGTTGTATTCTACGCTGTAGCCTGTTGGCAGTGGCGAGGGGCTATACGCTCGACATGTAGCCACTCTAACGTTGAAGTGCATGCCGTGTGTCTATTGTGGGACGTGGTAGATAACGTGAAGCGAGCGTGCTGCAGAGATAGAGATGGGACTGTGTTATAAATAACTGCTTGTCTGTGGAACAGTCATGTGCTGTGCATTTACCGTTTGCATTTGGCTCTCATGAAGCAAGGATGTCTTCCCTGGTGACAGGGTGGCTCCTCACAGCGATAGCATGGGTCGTGCTAATGCTAAACGTGCTACCTTTCTGGATTGTCTTGTACAGGGCCTTTGTCATGCTAATGCTAAATGTGCTATTTTTCTGAATTGTCATGTACCACGTGTGAGTCATGGTAATACCAAACGTGCTAGCTTTCTGGCTACTGTACTTGTACAGGGCCAAACAACTACTGTAAATATTTGGTGAGGTGTCTCAAATGAGTCAATCAAAGGAAGTAATTTGGCATGAAAATGGATGCTTTCAACATGGCTTTCCAGCTGTGCTATACGCTGAATGCTGAAAATCACTGAATCACACTGTCTCTTAATATCTGAGCTGTATTTGAAATATACATGGTGTTTCCTCAGTAAAGCAGTCGTTCCACAGGTTACCCTCAGGACTGGACTGTGAGCGCTGCCTGTTGCTTTATGCCTGTTGCTTTATGTGTCGTACTTATAGTAATCATAGAGTTATAGAGAGTTATTGAATGTGAGATCACTTTATAAATATTGTGTGTGCATGTGTGTTTGTGCACATGTATATGTAATGCATGCATGCACACGTGCGTTTATGTGTTTTTTTTAATAGATGTCGTGGCTATTCGCCTTTTCCTGTTAAAATTTCTTAAGGATGCTAGCTGGTGCTGCTTTGTTTAGCGCCTGAATGTGTGATCTCCAAGGGGGAATCACGCCCTATCAGGTAAAAAAAAATGGTGGTTCATCAGTGCATTGACTCGCTGTGCAGTGCTGTAGTTGCTGGTTGCATTCAACGCTAGGACCTCACTCAGTGAGGTCATTAAAGCCTCCCTGCCTGCTTATTGGATAGAGCAGGGGTGTTCCCCGATGGCCAGGGTGAAGTCTCCCCCCCGTGGCTGTCCGATCACTACCTGCTTTAATTAGCTAAGTAAACCCCCCCCCCCCACCCCCTCCCCCAATGGTTTCTGTGCCTCTGCTGATTCACTGCAGTGATGAGGTCATCCCCCTCCCCACTCTTGGCTGTAGACCATTGTGCACCACTCCGTGTGAAATACTGTTCGTTCATTCATTCGTTCCTCAGATGTGGGGTCAGTGACATTATACAGCTCTGCGCGTCTGAGCCCTGGACTGTGTGTGAGGTGCTCCTGGATGATCCAGTAAATGAGCGATGTGTCACAGTGTGTGGCTGTACGGAGTACGCTGCGCAAGGCTGGGACAGAGCTGAGCATTATGGGATGTGTCGCTGGGGCGCAGCCTTAGGCCGCGTTCAAATCAGCATACTTGCCTACTATTGAGTACGTAAGTTGCCTACAAGTTGTATACTCAATAGTAGGCAAGTGTGCTGATTCGGACATGGCTTTCGTCTCCGCTGTACCCATAGCCCCCTTTTTCCCTGGCCATAAGAAAATTAACCCAGCCAATCAGCAGCCTCCGCTCTGCTTCCTCACTTTCACACCACACCTGTATAAAAAGGCATAAAATATTAAACAGACATGGGCAACTTATTCAGTAACCCCTGGAACACAGAGGCTCAGAGTAGTCTCTTCCATCTGGGTAAGCAGGGTTTCATGGCCCCAAAGTCCTACTGCTCTGCTTCAGAGGGGTGGGGGGAGGGGGGGGGGGGTGAGTTACCCCTCTGTCCCAGAGCAGGACATCTATATTTGCAGATGCTCTGCCATCTTAAACTGAGGAGCAACTCAATGTTCGTAAAATAAAATAAAATAAATGCCATATTCTGTCTCTTCTGTGCTTCATAGTCAGTACATTATAGCGTCAGGCTACCCAACCCTGTTCCTGGAGATCTGCCATCCTGTAGGTTTTCATTTCAACCCTAATGAAGTACACCTCATTCAACAGCGAGAGATCTTGTTGAGTAGAATCAGGTGTACCAAATTAGGGTTGAAATGGAAACCTATGGGACGGTTGGTCTTCCAGGAATAGGGTTAGGCAGCACTGGTATTGATGTACAATGTACAACTAATGCAGTACAATACCTGATATATTTCATCAAGTTAAATTACCTTTAAACAGCCATTGTTAGTGCAGTATCTTATAAATTTCAATTTTATTTTTTCATATCATACCACCTAAGTGGTCCATCCCATGTGAGATAAAATGACACCAGATTTTAATAACATATAAGACACAGACTTCCTGGTCACATAGCATAATAATACAAACTTGAGACAACTAACATTGAACCTCACAGCTACCTATGCAACATATGCTTTGTTAGTGTCCATGCTGTATCTAGAATATCAACAGAAGCAATGTTTCCTTCCCACACGGTCTTTTCATTATTTCATTGTCTTCCATCGGCTTTTCACTGTTGATCTTTCTAAGCAAAATGCTATCTCGGATCATGATACAGAGGGCAATACAAAACAATGTGCAATAAATGTTCAATTTCACTTAATGCATACAAGTGACAAAGCCTGTCCTGTTTCCAAGTGAAGAGGCAATATTCCAGACCTGATCTGGCCCCACAAGGATCTTCCCTTCTTGGGCAAATTATATTTCATGATATTTGTTTTGTTATTTATTATTTAAAGGCATGAAAATTCTACACGTAATGGAAAGTACAGAATCTGCCTGCAATGTAGCATTTATTGTCATAAAAAAATCTTTTACACTAACCTCCTTTCAGAAATATGGTATTTTTAGTTGATGGTTTTTAGTTTAGTTTCCAATGCTAAGGAAATACGTGTGAATGGATTCGGTTGCTATGGAGATATAACACTGCTGTTTGGTGACTGTTGCCATTTGTGTGAATTTAAAGTGATATTACGCCAGCAGTAACGTGACCATCTGGCATGGTGTGTAGGGACATTAAGGGTCGGTCTGGCCTTATACTGATGGGTGTGCCAGTCCTCCATCCTGATGTACGATATTTCAGAAGGCTTCAATGTGCTCTGTAGCTATGGATATGGTAGTGTGCAAATAGTGGTACATGTATGTATATCACTCCTTGGTGTTATATTAACACTTACTTCTTTGGGAAACATTATCCATAAAGACTGTATCGATTTGTCACTCAGTCTTTATTTTGTTTAGCAGCAGTTACAGTAGATTTTCACACAGAGTGGAAATCTTCCGGAGGAAAAAGAAAGACGAAACCTCCCCCGTTTGAGCCAATGTGAAAACAGCTGGGAAAATATTCCCTGAGCCTGTAATACGCAATCAGATTGAACCGAACTCCTGGAAAAATATTATGATGCAAAGAATCATAAAAAATTCATAAAAATATTATGACACTGGACACTGGACACTGGACGATAGAATTTAAAGACAGCCTGGATAACTGAAACCAGGGCTGCCCCACCCTGTTCCTGAAGATTTATCCTCCTGTAGGTGTTCAACTCCTAACAAAGCACACCTCACTCAACAGCTAGAGTTCTCATTGAGCTGCTAATTAGTAAAAGCAGGTGCACCGAATTAGGGTTGAAATGAAATTTCATACCAGGAACAGGGTTAGGCAGTCCTGGTATGGACAGTCAGGCCCCACTATGGGTGGCTTTATCTAGCATTTCTAATATTTTTGCCTATGAAGGCTATGAAGTTCATTATACCTGGGGGGACCTGATTTACAGGGTTTTGGATGGCGACTAGATGAACAGAATCTTGTATTCTCGGTGCTGAGGTAGGAGCGGACCTTTCCGGAAAGGCCCCACACTGGCTAACAGCTGCGTGGTACAGTAATGTGAAGACGGGGGCCTCTCGCTCTGCGGTGTGTGGGAGGTGAAGAGAGGCCAGCGGGCCCTGGAGAGCAGCGGGAGTTTTCCAGAAAAGTCCATGACCCAGGCACACCGCAGGGCGTGAGAACGGACGCGCTCCTGACAGACAAGGTGGCTAATTTGGCTCCGCCCCGCTTGTTGTTTTTTTTTTGATGAGACAGACTGCGGGATCTGATCTAGGCCAGGGGTGTCAGGCTCCGGTCCTGCAGGGCTACACCGTCTGCTGGTTTTTGGTGCCGTTTATTGTCTGAAGAGTTTGCACGCCTTGTCCGCGTGTCCTAATTTGGTTGTCGATTGAACGAAAACCACAAAAAACCTGCAGGTACTGTGTGTACCCCCAGAACTGGAGTTGGAAGCCCTTATGCTATTAGCTACCTGAAAAGTAGAGGCAGAGGTGGAAATCCAGGGGTCAGAAAGTAAAAGTCCTACCGTGTGTTCCTTCCACCTATGAACTCAGCCAGCTGATTTCACGAATTAGTTCTACCTCCTGGTGGAACAATTGTGCTAATTAGCAAATCCAGGTGGCTGGAACAAAATACTGGGGAGGACTTTTACTTTCTAAACCCGAAGTTTCCACCTCTGTGTCCTGGAACCGCTGTATATCTTCCTGTTTCCCAGGAGTTTCCTGTGGAAGCAGTTGGGAATGAATCTGCATTCAACAGAGATAATAACCGTTACTGCGTATCATTTTTCAGGGAACAAAACCAACAGGCTTGTGCTCCATTCCAACATTAGAGAGGGAATTACAATGTAAGAGATAAATAAGTTAATTCGCCTGATTAACATGAGCAATACTGCCATACCTGGCTAACAGCACTGTCAGACTGCAACATCAGCACTAGTGCAAGTATGCTGTGCTAACCAAGAAACGAGACACAGATTCTGAATACAAACAGATTACACCTATCACATGGTCTGAGAAGATAAAAATAGAGACCACAAAAATACACCCCATGGCTAAAAATACCATAACCTGAGTTAGTACCTGAATCACACCCACCCAGACAGTCTCTTAACTCTGTTCCTTTCTGATTTCTGATCATTCTCCTCATTATTACAGTTTATATGTGAACGAGGATGTAGGCATCTGCTTGTTACGCTGTGCTATCGTCTCTCAAAAGTCCCTGACAGGAGCCGGACCATCTAGCCTGTTTTACATAATAACTGCATTGATCACAATCTCCCTTACAACAGACCTCATTCACAAAAGTTTTTAAAAAATTATTCTTACTTTTTTTCTTAAAAACGTTCCTGAGAAAAGCCAATATGGGATTCACGGCACATGTTTTTGTGTGCATCCCAGGTGTATGAGATGATGAATGCTGGCTGTTTGTAAATTTTATGCGTTATCCTGTTCTTGTGATTAGCATAAAGAAGCCGTCATTAACAAACACAGATAAGCAAAAAAATGACGAATGGCGAAATGTCCTTGGGAAACGTTCTTACGCATAGTTTATGATTGAATCTGATCGTACGCATGTTTCGTGAATGAGGCCCGTTGTCTGTTTTATATCCGAAAGTGAAATCGACTGCATAGTTTTGCATACCCTATCGATAAACGAGTGAAACGTGTGCAGGATTGGAATGCGGATATGACGATGACCGTGTGGTTCTCCTTTACAGTTGTCTTGCTCCGCCGTCCCTAAGCTCTGTTTTCCTGTGCCTTTGCAACGCTACGCTAATCTGATTAGCCCTGTTGGTCAGAAGGCAGCTGCTATTGGTCCAGGTTTCTATTTGTGTGGCAGGCGTCACTCAGCAACGAAACTCTTTTTTAAACTACAGTAGAAGCTCTGTGTTATCTAGTGTTTCTCTAGTCATTATTTAGTTGGTTGCCGGGGGTCAAAATGGTTTTTCTGTAGATGCGGTGGCCAACTTCCTGCTAGCTCTGCTAGCAATGTTGTATTTTTAACAGCCATTGGGAAAGCACAAGCTCTCTCTACAGGGAAACATCTTAAATAATTTTCTGCTATTACATATTTTGCTAATATCTTTTCAAGCTTCATTGCTCAGGCTACGGTTCTCTTTATGAGCTGGTATAGCTGGTATTTAAATTTGAGGGGATAGCGTGGGGTAACATTTAGACTCATTTGCCTGCTCTTTCGAGGCTGCAGAAGTTGCACTGGATCCATGATTTTGGAAGGGCCAATACAGCAAATATGTTCGGATAAACCGGAATGGTAAATTTGTGAATGAAACATTTGCCCTTTTTTTTTTTCTTGCTCTTGAAAAATTGAGGCTAGAACAAGACATGCAAAGCTGCTCATTTTGCTAACGCCTGCAGAGTGATGTCATTCACCTTAAGAGAGGTGCTTTAGTCACACAGTCATGTATGCTATAGTCATATGCTTCATTTAAAAGTACAGTCATGTTCATGCTCCGTTTAAAAGGACTGTGGTTGAAACTGATAGGGATATTTCATTCATTTCACTTTCGTATCTCATTCATATATTCTGCCATTAAGTTAGAGTTCTGAATTTTCATGTGGCATCTGATTCCTGAGCATCTGAAACAATTGTAAAATTAAATTAAATTTGCTGACACCACAACCTGAACAAGAAGAATGCCTGTAGACACACAATCTGTAGGGGCTTTGAAGTAAAAACCACAACGCTTGGTCTTCCAAATAAGGTGAAAAAGGAAGTAACCTTTAACCCGAGCTTATTCTGTGTTACCTCACTGTCATCCTTTCCCAAATTAATGTCCAGGTAATGGGATTTTTACCGAACAGATTTTTAGTTAATGGCAGATTAAGGACTGATCTGGTTGAAGACAACGAGCATTTGTGAGGCTTAATTGTATTTGCGTGTCGTTCGCAAAAAAAAAAAAAAGGAGCAACACCAGGCCCCCGGCTACATCCACACGCAGTAACCGAGGCAACCGCTCCGGCTCCGGAGCGCAACAGCCTTCCTGTCCGTACGAATGAGGTGACCCAACGTAGGTGACGGAGCGAAGAAAACCAGCTTCATGTGAACATGTGACATCGCCAAATGATTTACTACCAGACTGTTAGTACCTGTTGGTGAATTTGACTGTGGTAGACATGAACCCCCCAAACCCCTTCCTCCTGGTTTTCTGAACAGGGAGACTTCCAAGAAACTTTGTGTTGCTGCAGTGGCGGTTATTTGAATGTCAGATTGGACGAGGGGCGTTAACCTCAGTCTGACCACCTGTCATCCGCGCGTCTGATTGGCTACGCAAAACCCCTCGCCTTCCCTCCCTTCTTTGATTTTTCAAAAGGAAATTAGTTGACTGTTTACCGACTTGGTTAAAAAAAGTGTTTAAAAAAAAAAAAAACGCAGATTGGTAGGACACAGAGGTGGTGTGTTACAACAGCTTTTGTCAGTTTGAGAGCAGCTGACAGAGAGGCCAGGTGCGGCTGTTGACTGGGCAGCCGCAGCCGCCGCTGAACACGTAGCCGCTAGGCTATTAGGCAGACCTTGGGTAATGACCCTTGAGCGCGTGTGAACGAGCTCCGTCGCCGGGCCATGCGATAGGAGATACGAGTGTTTATCCGCCCCAGTACCAGGGCTCCTCTTCCCCCTCTCTCTCTCCCTTTTGTTTTTCCTCTGTTTGTTTTTCCAGCCCAGGTTTTTTTTCCCCGGGTCGCCACGGCGAGAGATTAGCGCTCACCGCATGCTGGAAGGGGAGGGGGGGGGGGGGGGCTGCTCGAGAGTGTGTGAGACCAGGGGAAGGTGAGGGAAGGACACACTGCAGGAAGGGAGAGAGAGAGATAGAGAGAGAGAGACAGAAAGAGAGAGGGGGAGGGGAGAGAGAGAAGGGGGGAGGCGCAGAGAGAGTTAGGGCGAATTGAAAATTGAAATTGAAATAGGAAATTTAAGTGAGAGAGGGGGAGAATGAGAGAGTGAGTGAGCAAGAGAGGGAGATGTAGAGGAGAGAACAGAGGAGAGAGAGAGAGAGAGAGGGAGGGACAGAGAGGGTAGATGGAGAGAGAGAGAGAAAGAGAGAGAGAGAGAGGGAGGGACAGAGAGGGTAGATGGAGAGAGAGGGAGGAAGAGAGAGACAGAGAGATCCCCATTCCCCGCAGCCTGACAGCTGTTCCCTCTGTAGCTCCACCATATGACGCCCTTTCTTCTTCCGTCATGTTTTCTCTGGCCGGCCGCACGATGTCACGGTCGGCTTTAACGGAATGGCAGAGCCGGGCGACTCGCAGACGTCGACCGGCCCGTTGTTTACTCGCTCGCTCTCGACCGCCGGCGGGCACGTGTCATCACCGCTAAGGCGGAGCGCGTCGCTTCTTCATTTGTTTTTTTCGGGACCGGGACACACAGCTCTGCCTCATGTTGACACGGAGTCACATGGATGTTGTCAGCATGGTGTTCAGTCCTCTGGAAGCGGGGGTGGGGCAAAGGGGGGGGGGGGTGGTGGGGTTGTCTATCATGCAGGCTTATTGCTCTCTGCAGTAGGCTATACATCAAGGGGAATGTACACTGATTAATACGACAGCTGTCTGCTCTTACAATGGAGGAGAGCGGTGGAAACTCCAGGCGCTTTATGATGCTCTTCGGGGGAAGCCCGTGTACAGCTGCGTTCTGGAGGCTGGATTGGATTTCAGCCGATTGAACTGTGTGCAGGGGTTAAAGTATGACTGGGGGGGGGGGGGGGTGGACGCCCCCGGTTCAAGGCAAGGCGCACGATTGTGTTACTCGAGAGGCTTCGTCCGTGAAACAGACCATTTTTTAAAGGTCTCTGTCGTTACGAATTGTCGGACTGTTCGGTGTGATAGATGAGACTCATTAACACTGTGATTAAACACTTTGCGCTCAAATGGAGGAACATGTCTTTAAATTGTCCTGCTCTAATATGCCTGTTGATGGAGAACGTAGCTGACGACAGACACTAGTCGGCACGGTACATTTCAGTGTTTACGTTTATTATAAGGCACTCCTATCCAGGGCGCCATCATTTTTTCATTTTTTTTTTTAAACCTACAAATCATCTATACATTTTACTGAAACAGTTTGGGTTAAGCACATTATCTTGCTCAAGGGTAGAACCAGCAGCACCCTGACTGGAAATTGCACCTGCAACCTTTCATTTACAAGCTCAGTTTCCTAACCATTATGCTACACTGCTGTATAGTATATATATTAGATGCTGTAACACTGGTTCTTAAAATTTTCAATATCAGGACCCAAATTAGAAATGTATTCCTTTTCAGGGACCCATCATAAACATCCCAGCGTAGCCTAGTGGACTACAGACTCATTCCGGGACCCACCTTGTATACCCCTGTTTCTCATTTTGGGTCCGGACCCATAGTTTATGAAACACTGCGCTATAACCTCATTTACAACCACTGCGGACTCTTCCTGCGGGCGTTTATCTTACCATTAGTGCTGAGCATCTGTTTCTCGGTTTAAAAAAGTGATCGTAAAAATCACCATATCATGATGTACTTCATTAAAATGGCTGCTGGATTTGTGTTGTTTAAATCTCTCTCTCTCTCCCTCTCTCTCTCTCTCTCTCTCTCTCTCTCTATGCAGCACTGCCAGTAACTCGAACCGGAGCACGCCCGCTTGCTCGCCCGTCCTTCGCAAACGCTCGCGCTCGCCGACGCCCCAGAACCTGGAGGGCGAGACCATGGTGGAGAAGGGCTCGGACCACTCCTCTGACAAGTCCCCCTCGACCCCGGAGCAGGTCGTCCAGCGCACCTACAGCCAATCGGTGCACTCCGCGCGCAGCGGCGGCGGCAAGAACTCAAAAGTGAGACCTCAGCCTTCCCTCCCGCTGTTAGGATTCCACACCTATTTCAGCCAATCACGCTGGATCTCAAAAGCTTGTTAGTTTTGTCATCGGCTATTATTTGTGTGCACTGTGACGATAAATATGGTTGAAATGAAACGTGTGCTTTCTAAAACACAGGCAAATTAGTCGTGCGCTGTTAAATCACTTTCAACAACTTTTATCTGCCTGGCAACCGTGATATAGCGCAGCTCAAATCAGTAGCCTCTGCTCTTATCTGCTTAAAGCACTAACATAATTATCGCGTGTATAACCAAATGAGGGATTAACGGGATTCAGATTCTGCGCATTCTGAATCAACTGAGGCATAACCTAAGGCGTAACTAAGGCATAGAATATTAGGGGGGTGTTGAAATGCAGAGACCCTGAGAAGTGCAATCCTCTAGGGAGATCCAGGGGCATGCCCCCCCCCCCCCCCCCCCCCCCCCCCCAACCACCAGGAGACAAGAACAGCTGTGAAATAATTTGCGGTAAATCCTAAGAGGAAAATACTTCAGACTGATTATCCAAATCAAAACAGGAAATCCCCATCTTTATCATATACAATTATTTTTCACGTTATGTTATGGGGGGGGGTGGTGTTATCCTGTTTTGTAATATTAAGGGGGGGAGGGGGGTTGTGAGCCCCCTATCAACCCATAAATGACACCTTTGCGGTGTGAGAGCAGTCCGAGCTTATTTCCTGCTTCAGGACCCAGCCGGTTCATGCTGTCACCCCTGTCCCCATTCTCGCTGCAGTGCTCCGGTCACATGTCTCTCCGATACGTGCATGAGAAGAGATGAAAGGTGTTTTATGGACCGAGATGGCAGTTAAGAGTCAGAGGAAGCGCAGGAAGAGTCTGTTTTGTTTTGCTGGATCACTGGAGACTGCTCAGCTGGAAAATATACTGCTGTTCACGAGACTGGACTTCCTGTGACCCAAAGGGACTTCTGGTACAGGGAGCTGCAGTCAGACCAGGAGTTATCGTGGCAGCCAAATATCTCAGCTCAGCCATAAGAACCAGGGGTGGAAACTCCAGGTTCAGAAAGTAAAAGTCCTCCCCAGTATTTTGTTCCAGTCACCTGGATTTGCGCATTAGCATAATTGTTCAGCCAGGAGATAGAACTACAGTTATTAGTGAAATCAGCTGGCTGAGTTTGTGGGTGGAAGGAACACGTGGCAGGACTTTTACTTTCTGACCCCTGGACTCTGCACCCCTGATAAGAATGCAAGACCGCATAATGGAAAGAACAGCCCTCATAGCCCGTCTAGATTTGTCTTTTTGTTTTCCTACAGTCTGCAGAATTGCACCAAGTCTGGACTTGAACACCCCAAGGGTTTCTGTTCCCCTCGTTGACACATGGATGTGCTTTATGTGGTGTTCTCTACAACAGTGGTACTCACTGTCCACGGTCCTGGGGGGGACCCCTGTGTCTCCTGGTTTTTCTTCCAACCGCAGTTCCAGAATTTTAACAAGCTGTTCATTTTTCTTTGTTATGCTTTTCATGTTTAAAGGCATTATTTATCCTCTTAAGCCACATTATGAAATAGCTATGCGTGCCATGAAAATAAAAGTCTCGTATTCACATTGTGCTTATTGTGCTATATTAAAAATTAAAATGTCCAGCTGCACTTTAATATCAGGTAAAAAATAAAGAGGTTAAAAAAAAAAAAATATGGATCAGTAGGCTCTTAATTGGTGAAAGTGTGGACACATGGCCACTAAAACTAACCATTTGATCGATAATGAAGAATTCAGAGACACAAGCAAATGGTAACAATCCAAACCTGCATCCAGAAGAGCTTCAACACATGTGCTCAACAACCTTAATCGAGCAGGAGATTGGCTGTAACTAAGCCAGCATCCACAGGGTTCCTCAGGACCGAGTTTGAGAACCACTGCTCTACAACGTATCAGATAAGAGGTTACTCTATTACCAGGAGCCTCGAGGTCTGGTATAAACTTATAACTGTCAAGGAATCCCATTACCAGCACTCCAGCATTCCATGACCAGAATACCATGGCAACTATGTCCGGAAAGGAGCAGACTGCTTTCTGTGAGAGGAACGCTAGTCGCGTTAGCTGCCGTTTGAAGGTGAACACAATGCAAGACGCGCCACAGGCGCGCACACTGTGCTTCCCTCGTGCGTTAAACGCTTGAATGTAAATGTAAGTGTTTCAAACAAATTAACCTTTTTACCAGCATTTCCTTAAATGGCTTCACCCCTGAATGGTGCTTGGCATTTGAACATTAGACCGTGTTTTAATTCTAGTAAACTAGGCATTTCATACATTTGGTGTCTGTGAATTAGTGATGAATTCTGACATGATATAGAGACTTTCTTTAGCACACAGGTTATTTCGCGGAGCAGCCTGACCACCATATTTGGCAGTCTGACCAGCGGCCTCAGGAAACAGTTAGCATCATTCAAACATTTACATTTAAGTACAGCCAGGCTTCATTTTCCTTCTGTGGACGTTTTATGCAGAAAGGCTATTTTATGGCACTGCCTTTTCCTAGCTTTTGAACGCTACCCTGCATTTTCCCAAAGACCTCAGCCAGTTGCAGCCACTTTATATTTTCTCTTTGCAAACGAATGGAGCCAGTAATGGAAGATGCATTTTTAAGTTCATACCCCTTTTACACAGGGCTAAATCCATCAGTCATCCTAGAATCCTTTTTTTATTTATTACATTTATCTTTATTTTACAGGGAAGGCCAAATGAGAGCTGAGATCTCATTAGCAGTAATGACCTGGGGAAATCAGCATGGGCGGGGAATGTGGGGGGTTGTATAGCCAATCATATATAGTTAAAGAGAGGAGGTGTAGCGGAGTAACCAATCAAATGTAGTCAAGGAGAGGCGGTGCACCAAATCAGATGTAGTCAAGGGGAGGTGATGTAGCTAATTAGAAGTAGTCAAGGAAAGGCAGTGTAGCCAATGAGGTGTAGACTAGGAGAGGCGGTTTAGCCAATCAGAAGAAGGCTAGGAGAGCCAGTGTAGCCAGTAGGATGCAGGCTAGGAGAGCCAGTGAATCTAGCTAGATGTCGGTTAGGAGAGTCAGTGTAACCAATCAAATGTAGGCTAGGAGAGGCAGTGTAGCCAATGAGATGTGGGCTAGCAGGACAGCTGAAAAGGACCCCAGCAACTCTGGAATGTCCAAGACAAATTGCTCCTGGAGGCAATAAAGGCTTATCTAAATGTAAATGATCTGAATGGATATGACACCCTGCTGCTCGGATAGAGAGAGAGAGAGAGAGAGAGAGAGAGCCCTGAGCCTCGGACGGACATGCAGGGGAGAGAGAGACACTCTGTCCTGCTCCTGGGGAGGCATATGAGGACAAGCCTCATCTCACATTCATACACCAACTCCGCATGTCTCTGCCCTGGCCAATCATGTACGAGGTCTTCCACAACCAAACCTGCGGAGTCATAGAAACAACTGTATAGATTGTATCCATTATCAAATATTCAGTCAGTTTTTCATTTCTTATGTGTCTTCAAATAATTCATTATTATTATTATTATTATTATTATTATTATTATGTTCCCAAACAGCAGGACTGCAAAAACCTGTTCCTGGAGATCTACCAATCTGTAAGTTTTCACTCCAACCCTAATTTGGCACACCTGATTTAGTAGCTGAACGAGATCTCTAGCCGCTGAATGAGGAGTGCTTTAATAGGGTTGGAGTGAAAACCTACAGGTGTAGATCTCTATTGAAAACTGAATGGCTGTCAGTCGGACCTGCTCATTGTCCTGTTCTCCCCTCATCATGGCTGTGGAGTGCTTTGCCTGTGTTTCTTTGCCGCTGTCGCACAAAGTGGCCGCTCTCTGACACACGACTGGCGCAAGCGTTTTCTGTTCCTCTTCGTTTGTTGTCGTAGCAGTTTTGTTTTCTGATTTTCTTTGTTCTTCTTCTTGTGCATGCTAGTCTCACAAGCGACTTTCCAAAGTAAGCATCGCTCTTTTCTGTTCTTAATCCATCCTGCCCGCCCCCCCCCCCCTTGCCTGTCTGTGCACTAGCCTGTTCTGTGCACCCCCCCCGCCCCTTCCGTGGCGTTCAGTCACCACCCTCTGTCTTGTTCCCAATATTTGCTGTCCCACCCTCTTTAACATCTCAATCGAACCTAAACGCCCGCCCCTTTGGGATATGAGCTGCCCCTGATGTAGCGTTGATCGTGCCTTTTCTCTTATCCCTCCAACAGCCTCCACACCCCCCCCTTCCTTTCCCGAAAAAAGACAACTTTTAACACGACTCATTCAACTTCACACAACTTGTTCAACTTCTGTGGTTATTCTGTAGAACTGGAGGTTCAGAAGTCTGATGCTGTACACTTTTGATTGTGGTTAAGCCTCAGCATGTTTACAGCTGTCTACAGCAGATTGTCATACAATGCAAATACACATGGCATGAAAGAGAATCTATTTGAAATAATCGACCAACAGGGAAACAGGGCTGTGATTAGAGATCCAGCTTTACTGTTGAGGATGTGCGAGAATCAATCTCCCCACATCACAGCTGGGTTTCACAGCTAGAGACCGCCCCCACCTGTGCCGATGTGACTGGCTGGTCTGAGTGGTCTCCGTGGCGACCCCGGGCAGCGCTGGTCTGTGGGCTGACTCTCCGCACGTGAGCAGTATTGCTCTCTGCTCGTACAGCGTAGATTAAGCTGAACAGGGGAGGGAGGGGCTGTTCCTCCCCTGTCCCAGAGACAGACTCCACCTGAGCCAATCACAGGAGCCCCCTTCCACCCTGTCTGAGACCCTGCCCTCCTCAGCCAATCACAGGCACCCTCTGCAGCCCTGTCAGAGACCATGCCCTCATCAGCCAATCACAGGCACACTGTCTGAGACCATGCCAATCAGCCAATCACAAGGGGCCTCTGCAGCCCTAAGAGCTCGGGTTCAACACAAGAGCAGGGATGGCCAAAAACACACTTAACAGTTACCAGAATGCAAAACACATATCGCCTCCCAAGTACATGTATATGAACTGGAATGAAAATGGCAGAGAGGCAGTTAGCTTAGTAGGTGGCACAGAAGTGTATACCATATGAAAAGTGAGTAGTGCATCCCTTATAACATGAAATATTAAATATTGAAATGCATTTTAATTATGTGTGTTTTAAATACTCTCCATCCCTGTAGAAGCAGAAGTGTCATGTAGTATAGAACAGTGTATTTTCACACAGAAAATTTACTATTGAAAATGGAATATGGTGCAATATAATTTAAATATGTGGCCTTTTTGGGAAATGCAATAACATATATGTTTAATAGCAGTTGAAAAGCAACAATAATTTCAATGTTTACACGTGTATTGTGAAGTGTTACAATTGCTTGATGAATATATTGTATTTCAATATATTTTGAATATATTCCATTTTCATGAGGGCATGTACTTTAGCTGATCCTGAAAATGCTGATGAAGCTCCACTGTTGTCCTTTTTTCACCCTTTTCACTTCAGTGCCTATGATGATTGTCATTCAAATGACCTGTTGAGGTACTTTGATACAACATTTGGCATATTAATTGCTCTTGGAAATGTGCTTCCTTTGTGATTACCAAAACCAAGTTCTCTGCATGTTTTAAATATATGTTTCTAATGTATAGTTTTCACACGAGTTTGAATTCTTATATTAATTATTATTATTATTATTATTATTATTATTATTATTTGCTCTGAAGTATCTGAATTGAAAAGGTAGTGTGGCCATTTAGCAAGATATCGGTGAGAAAATCTGCAGAATGCTCCTTAGCTGAACCCCCGTGTGTGTGTGACACTCTCAAACACTTTCTTTGAACACACTTGGTCCTGGGCACAGGTTTGCCAAACCAATAAGAAAGAGAGGGAGTCCCTGTTAGACCAAACTTTATTTTTGCTGTTGGTTTTTTTTTTCAAAATCATTTTACATGGTTGTTCAGCTTTCTTTACCTCTTTTTTATGCTTTTCTTTCCAGTATGACAGGCTAAACCTGATTAAAGTAAGCATTCTTTTTTTCATTTTGTTTTGCTCCTGCCCCTCTCCTACATTTCCCCTTCTCCCTGCTGCTGTTCTGAGGTCAGTGTCCTAGTCTGCTCTCCCCCTGGTCCACTCTGTAGTAATGTAGAATCACATAATTATACCCATCCACAGCATTATTATACCAGAATATTTTATTCATTTTTGTTCTTAAAGGGGAATGCAATCAGAACCCAGCTGTAGTATTCCATGGCTATGTTTACCTGTACAGCAGTACCCCAGTTATTGGGAGTAATCAGTTTATGGCTTTGTTTAGATTATTGCGTACAGATGGATATAAATAACAAGATTACTCATTCACATGACTTGTGTTTGCATGCTTCTCTCTGTGATTGGTGCACGCTCAATAGAAACCTGAATCTTCGGCTTCCGCCTGACATTTCCTAAAGCCGCAATAAATTGAACTAAGATGTCTGCATGCGCCAAAAAAATGGAATGATTGGGCAAAAATCCATGTGTATTAATTGGGTTTTGAAGACTCCGATGATATCCTCATGTCAATAAGGTTAATCAGATAAAGGCGCTTACATGACCATTTTGATAATCAGAGTATAGCTGTAAATTGAGTAAAATGGGAGTATGAGTGTGTAGTATTAGTGTGCGTTAGTGTGTAAACACACCTTATTAAAGGTGTAGGTGATCAGGGTCCAGCTGAAGGTTCCTGTCTCAAAGGGGCAGGTGATCAGGGTCCAGCTGAAGGTTCCTGTCTTAAAGGGGCAGGTGATCAGTCTCGAGCTGAAGGTTCCTGTCTTAAAGGAACAGATGATTAGTGGTTTTTTGACTGTTTTCCTTTACTACCCTGCCTCGCTCCTGCAGTTCTCCTCTCTGCGCCCTTACCTTTCTCACGCACTCTGTTCTGACTCATACACCTTCCAATCAAATTAAACCACACAGACCGCGTGCTAGACTACAGGCGTTCACGTGAAGCTGGCTGCTCTGAGCAAGTTCCTGCAAACAGACTAAACCCTTCAGGTCACTTTTATTTATAACACCAGACAGGCTGCCTTTGATACTGTACCACCTGCACTCCAGAAAAGTAAATAAAATCACATAAGCTAAAGTGTTTTAGCACACTGTATGACTATAATGTCGAATCCAAATGTGGAAATGGTTACATTTTGACCTGATGATTTGATTTAATTACAAGGATATCTGTCTCTCAAAGGCTAAAACAGATTGTGATTAAATAGTTTTTATCTTCGGATTTGGTCCCCCTCAATGATTACAGTGTTGAAAAATGCTCAGGTAATGGAGATATGGCCCTCTTGTGGCTGAAAAAAAAATAGCTGTGGAAGTACATGGGTTCTCACGGTGAACATATGGCTCTTCATTTAATGCTTAATTCACAATGACCAAGCCACATTTGTCATGTATAGCTTAAGCTGCTACATAGCAATAATTATAAAATAAATTTATTTTTAATAGGTTTGCATGTTAGCAATTAACTATGAAATCAAATATATCTGAAACACCTTGCTGGACACTTTTTGACACAAAGCTGCACTTCTTGCACAAAAAGACCCAAAATTAGAACCTTTGACTCTTCTGTGTCTGATATTTAACAGTACATTCTCTGTTTATAATCTCTGAGTGGTCAGAAAATGCCAACTTAACACGACTTGTTTTTGTTTCTTCTCTCTTCTGTGTGTGTGTGTGTGTGTGTGTGTTTCGGCTCCGTCTCCACAGAAAAGCCAGAGCTGGTACAACGTAAGTCAGTATTTCTTTCTTTCTCACTGTGTCTGCGTGTGTGTGTGTGTGTGTGTGTGTGTGTGGGTCACCGTGAGTGGTGCACGGTGGAAGGGGAAGAAGGCTGTCACCGCCATGACCGTTGTTGGCAGCGACTGGACTTGGGAATGTCAACATGGCTGTCATTCGATTTATTACGTCATGCCGTGCCATTATAACCCGCTGGCCAATGAGAATCTGTGTAGTGTAGTGCAGTTGTCAGTGTGTCAATTGTGTATAGACAGGCACAGGTGAGGTATCTCCTCTCAAAGTGATTGTTGGCTCATGTGCGAGGGGCTGGATACTCAATTCTGGCCCTCGAATCCAAATCCGTCCCTGGTTTTCATTTTCTCCCAGGTAATTTAATGAACTATTAGTGCAACTGATTGGCCAGACTGTCTTCACACCTGACTCCCAGGTGAAGGGAGGGTGGAAAACCAGCGGCTGCCTGTCCTTCAGGACCGTGATTTCAGTAACAGGGAGGCAGGGGCATGTGCTGAATGGGCAAATGCACTTTTCTGGAGTGTGCAGTCAGAATGTGCTGAGTATTAAATGTATGCTGGATCCCTCTTTCTATAATGACAGTGAGGAGCTGATCTCTATGCAGTGGCCGCACAGGGCTTGAATTTGTTTCTGATGTTCCACTGAGGTGTATTAAAAAACATGTAACTCTGGAGTACATCGCATTTAGAGTGTGCGCTTTCATGCGAGTGAACAAGAGCCTGGAAATGAAATATTGCCACCCAAAGCGAAAATTTAATACTTCTCCTGCAGATACCCTGCTTGACCAAAAGGGGGAGCACTTGACTTGATTTTTCCACGATGTCCTCTTCAGCTATTTATGGACATCTCTGCTCTGTTTAATGAACCCCCGGCAGAAATAAATGATATAGTTTGGATATGCCAAATATTTATACAGCCAAAGTCTTGGTTATATGCTGTATAAATAATGAAGTCATAATTATTTTAGCGCTAGGGGTGACTTATTTGGAATTTGGCTCGAGTGCTTTCCTATCCACATGCGCATACTGTATCCTAGCACTTGAACTCCATGGCGATATGTCTGTGCGCTCGTGCGGTTATTCCACGCAAGTAATTGTTCTCTAAAATGAAGAGGGAGGAGAAGAGAGGCTTTTGTGGGAGGAAGTCCTCCAGCTGCTGCATCTCTGGCGGTCCCCCGTGCAGCCTGTCGTTTCTGGCCCCGTCTAACGAGCCAACACTTCTTCCTCTCTGTAACCGCCCCTGCGGTTTGCAGCAAGTGGTAGAATGATTCACCGAGAGGCGTACGCTATGGAGACTGCTCGTTGACTCGGGCCGACGCGGCCTCCGGTGCATTAGCGTAAAAAACGTTATTTTCTGCTTTCCGCTGCCCTTCCGGATTAGCATCGAAAGCGATGAATCACCGGTGTAATTTATTAGCATCCGTGGGTCGGTATGTCAGAGCAGCGCTTGCATTCACATAAATTGGAGGTATGGCGAGGGCGTTTGCCTCGTCTATGGGCTGAATTAGTAGAGGGAAGAAAAGCAAACAGAATCCCTCATTGCTGTGTGTTTTGCTGTTTCTCGTCTTCTTCTGTGCATGTTTCACACTCTGTCGTCCTGTTCTTCACTGCGGTGCCTTTTTTTTTATTTCATTGTATTTTTGTCCTTTGTGTGTCCTCCTCTTTCTCTCCAGCATGAAAGACAGTACCTCCTGAGAGTAAGCTTTGCCTGTATTCTTGAGTATTTGATCTTCCTTTTTTTTTGGTGCATTTCCGTTCCGCCTTCTCCTGCGAGATCCCTAGGGGGCGCTTTGTTATTGTAGGCACAGTATGTTGTCTCCACCTGGCTGCCGGACTGTGCTGTGATATTAACCAGTACGGCCACATCAACCATTAACCTTTTGGCCATCACATTTCAGACCTACTAAAATGAGTCTTAACAGACCTGGCTCAGATTATTTTTTAAATGGTTAACACTCTTAGACACCAACTCAAGGGACTAAAGGGTTAAAGAATCCCGCAAATTACTGGAAAAAGTATATTCCCAATGTTTGGAATTAAATTTTTTTTTGTATAATTCTTTGTTTTGGTCAGTAATGTGTTCCACTGAAAAGTGTCTGGGATCAGCAGAGATTATATCTTCAAGTAAAGTGTTAAAATATTTCAAACGCATACTTGACCCAGGTCTGCTACCCACTCCCGCACACACCCCTTTCCCCCAACAACAAAATGACATGGCTCTGTATCCGACCAAAAGAGCACATGACCAGAAGCGGATGGAGAATTCCCATAATTGGTCTTTTGGGAAGACAGGCGGGTGTTTACGCAAATCAGACGAGTGTCTGGGTGTGCATGCATGCATGCATGGGACAGATGACAGTGCTGAAACGTTCAGCGGGTAAGGCATCGACCCAAGCCTGCATCCTGCACTGCTTCTCCATCCAGGCTGTATATGACTGCTGAGCACTGCCAGCATGCTCACTGGCGCCCTCTTCAGGGGTATACCGGGCATGTCGCGCATAGCTCAGTGTGCAATAACACATAAATCACATTCTTGAACTGCATTAACCTCTGCGTGCAAAGTGGCTCTGTTTCCTCACTGAAAAAAACAAGTGAACATGCCAGCAATAGCAGGATTCCTTGAGGATTTTCACTTCATGCTTGGTTCATGATGAATAAACATTTAAGCAGAGCAATAGTTTTTTTGTTGGTTTTGTTTTCAGAATGATGGAAGTGTGATCTCAATAAGACTTAACGGTGTATAGGTGTGACAGTATACTGCCAACTCATAGCTTTTTCACCTATTGGCTTACCTGCTGTTTTAGAGAGAACCGGAAGGCAACTACCATTGATAAAGTCAAAAGCAAATGAAAGAGCAAACAGTTTACAGTATTATTTCCCCTTAGAAATGTAAAAGCCAAGAGAATTCCAGACAGATGCAGATTTGAGATTTGTAGATTTGCAGATTTGTATAACATGTTGATGTGGAAAATGCCTAAAGTTGTAAACACTGAAACGACACACCCTCTCCCCATTGGAACGGCACAGTTACTATTAGCGTTTGATAGACTTCCAACCCAAATAAATCTGCTGAGTTCAAAGGGTCAGGGATGTTTACTACCTCGTGTTCAACGATGTCAGTCAGTGAGAAATAGCCATGTTGGCTGCGAGATCTGGCAACCTACACTAAAACTGTGCATTACAGTTGTCAAAACTCAAAGCCACTTTATTTTTCATTTTTCAGGTGGTTTTTGTTATCATCTTGGTTTGCTTGACTGAATTGCACTTTTGCATAAAGTTAGTTTCTGATTGATTCTCGAGGTTCGAGTGTTGTTTCCTATCAGCTCTGGATGTGTCACGGGGCTGGGACATTCTGTTTTTACCAGTATCTGTAAAACTCCCCATTTCCGATGGAAAATGAAACATTTTGTTTTTGGAGAAAACAGAAGGGGGGGGGAAAGGGTTCTTTTGTGGCCCGGGGGTGTTGAATTTGGGAAACTCCTGATCCGGCTGTGGCCTCCAATAGCATCGTGGCAGATAAGCTGGGCTCCCTTCACAAAGGGGGCATTGTGGGAAGGCGCTCCGGTCGCTGGGGGCCCGTGTCGCTCTCTCACGATCCACGTCGCCTTTTGTTAAACGGATCAGCGCTATACGACTAATTGAATCATCTTGTGACTCACACCCCTTCCCCTTCCCCCCCAAAATGGAATCTGGAACCTCTGTTTCCCCCCCTGTGCCTCGCAGAATTTTTCCCGCACCCACGGGGCGAGTCTGTGGGACCCAGCAACTGCGGTTTGATTCCTCTGCAGTGTCTGCAGATCTGTAGCAGGGTTAGGGGCAATTCCATTCCAAAATTGACTGGACCGAAATGGAAGTGAAATACAGGCCATTAATTGAATAAATCCTTGTGGAGCACTATTAGCATTTTTTAAATGTAGGAATCGAACGGCCATTCATTTCCTGATTTGACTGGATTCTGAAGGAAATCAACCCTAATCCTTATCCTCAGGGAAGGGAATAAGAGATCAGTTGCATTCTGTGCACTGTTAGTGACTTCGTTGGGAGCCAAAGAGGTGCATTCTGCTTGAGGATAATTGAAGTCATTTCCTGTCTGCAGTGACTACCTGTCCTCACAGTGTCAGAGAAGAGGTGGAAAATCCAGGTTCAGAGAGTAATAGTCCACCCCAGCATTTTGTTCCAGTCGCCTTGATTTGCTAATTGGCACAGTTCTTCGGCCAGGAGGTAGAGCTAATGTGTGAAATCAACTGGCTCAGTTCACGGTTGGAAGAAACACAGGGCAGAACTCTTACTTCCCTGGCCTCTGGACTTTACAGACCTGGAGCAGAGAGCAAAGGAGCTGGCCGTACTCTCTTGGTTTGGTTCGTTTCCTCGAAGCAGAGTGGTGTAATAAGCGGCCAGTGCCAACGTGGCAGTGCCCTGTGTGCCAGTTAGTGCCTGATAGATGGGGCTGTGTCCTGGCAGGTCCAGGGCGGGTAGCGAATCCGGCCTGGGCCATCAACCATGACTTGCCGGCGTGCGCTGTTCTGATTAGGTCTCCATCCACGCCGATTTACAGCTCAACGGCCAGGGCTAAGTGAAACAAATGGCTTCGCTCGGGTGATCGGATTGGCTAATAGAAACTCCGCAGAGGCCAATGAGAATTTCACCCTGAAGTGCCAAGCCACGGCGGGAGCCATGGCATGAGGTTATAAGAGCCGTATCTCTCTCGCCATAAAGGGTTCCGTTGCCAAGGCAGCAATAGAAAATTCACGGAGGAATTGCGCAACAAGGAAATGGGGCTGTAATTGAAGTCGGAAGTTCCAAATTTGGGAAAGAATGAAAACATTAAAATTTGGGGTTGAAGAAGACACGGTAATGGAGATGGGGAGGAAACACTAATGCTCCATAGGCAGTTGTGTATGCGGACAGGCATGTGGGGGAGGAGGCTGTGTGTGTGTTTGTGCATGTGTGTGTGTGTGTGTGTGTGTGTGTGTGGGGTGAGGGGGGAGGTGAGGGGTTGTTGCTGTGATTCACTGTTATGGCATGAGAGCCCCCCCCCCCCTTCCTTCTACCCTCCCCATCCCATTAGGAGGCAGCTTGGAGTTCATTCACCCCAGGATGGGAGAGAGAGGGAGAGATAGAGAGAGGAGGAGGGGCTGGCCTTGGCCCGGCTGCAGTGTTTACTCTGAGGAAGCCCCTGAAACAAAGGCCTGCTCTGTGAGCGTCCCTCTCGTCCCCCGAACCTCCCGACACAAAGTCACCAAAAAAAAGAGGCACAAGATCGGAAGTCTTGAGCAACCGAGGCCACACCTCGAGATCGGTGGCCAAGATCAGCCAGAAGTTTTCTGTGTCGAGTTGCTTTCAACGTGGTCAGTTCACTTATATTTATTTATTTATTTACTTATTCATTCATTCATTTTGGACCTCTTCCCAGCAGCGTTGGGAGAATTGAATATGTTCTCCTTAAAGCCAGAAACCTCACTGTGTTGTAAGAGCATCAGACATCGCTTAGAATTTTTTGAGAGCCCAGAAGGACCTCAGTTTCACAACGCGGGCTTGCTGTGTCTCGTTTTGTACTGATATCACGGTTCCGGTCCGCACAGCTGAACGTTCTGTGTTAATTTGACGCTTGTAAGTCCTAACTGGACGAAACGCACCTTCTCAGGGTATAATACATTTTATTTAATGCTGAGTTTTTCCTGTGTGTGTAAGAGTTTGAGGACTTCATGTGAGGTGGGTGATTATGTGGAGCAGGTTTGGATAGATTTGTCTCCATACACTCCATATCAGCACTTACTCTGACTGAAAGGGAGGCTGCAATGGACGCTGAACTCCTGAGCCTGATCTCGGTTTCGACACAGGCCGACTTCCAGTTGGCCCAGAAGAAAGTGTGCTTCAGAAAGAAACTAGTCTTACTGAGTCTCCTCCCACCCTCTGTCCCTCCCTCTTTTTTTCTCTCTCTCTCCCTTTTTCTCTCTCTGTTACTCTCTCTCACTCACTCACTCTCTCTCTCACACACACACACTCATACTCCACCCAGACCACACTGCTCCTGGAAAGTTGTTTTCTAAGAAGCACCGCGCAGATGATACGGAGGGGGGCGGGGAGAGGACCGGACGATTTCCGCGTTGGCTCCACGGGACGGGCACGCTTGGGTACCAGTCGCTGCCAGCGCTAACTGTTTGCCTTGTGGTTAATGTGTAACCGTCGGTTTTTGCGGCCAGTTTTGAATCTGTTACCAGGGACAACGCCACACTCTCTGGGTCAGTGGCACGGACTGTGTCTGTTCTGGCACCGACTGAGAGGAGAAGAGGAGAGGCGGGACTCTGGAACTGTGACACAGTCACGCCTGATGTTCTTTTTTCTTTTCTTTTTTTTTTTTAACAGTTTTTCATTTTTCAGTTCCGCGCAGAGTGATTGCTCTCTTTATGGATTTGGAGCATTCTTTTTCGGGTGTTGTTGTACAAGAGACCAAACGTCTCCACAGAGTGAGCAAGCTGGGACTCTCAACAGACAAGCAATGCTTTCAGCGTGGACCCCCGAATGTGGGCATCCCGCTAACGGATGTTCTCAAAAGCTTTTTTGAAAGTTTTGGCCAAGATGTTCTGAGCCTTCTTTTGATTTAACTTGGTCTTGATGACATTGCGGTGATTCAATTTGTGGATACAGACGTGCCCAAACGCGGCTGCTCCAGTGCGGACGCTACGGACGCTGGGGGTTATCGCCAGCTCTTAATCCAACCCGTTCGGTTCCCTCTCCGGATTATAAGGACCGTCTGCTCGGACCGGACCCCGCGGGTGTTAACCGTTATTGGTCTGTTTCGCTCGCTCGTGCCTCGCGGAAGGGTAAAATTAGGTGGGGCGTTCTTGTGCGTGTGACAGTCGCTGACACCGCTGTCATCTCTGGATAGGAAAGGGCTCCCGCCCCAAAATAGGGGCGCGGCAGCTGCAGAACGGCAGAGGGGGGCGTCCCAGGTGGGCACCCGTCCTGAGAGCGGCGGCTCCCGCTTTCAACAGCGTAATCCGATCCCTCCCTCTTCCGAAAACCTGGGAAAACAAGGACGGACTCTTTACGCACATGCCTCCAGTGCCTGCGCACTCTTAAGCTGAGAGACACACTCCGGGCTTTGGAATCTTGGAGTGTAGCATTGTTGAGACTCCGTGCAGTGGTTAGGGCAGTTAAGGGTGCCATCAGTCAAGGTCTTGGCTTTCGAGGACGCTGCCTGTTCCCTGGCCGCGGAGTCGCCGCTGCGCGGGGGACGTGTTCTCGGCTGTGAGGAAGTTTCGGTGGCAGGACGGAGCGCTGAGAGCAGACTCTGCCCTCAGGCTACCCCCCTTCCACCCCACCCCCTCTGAAGAGAGGCGCGATAATAAACGACGTGTCGCTGGGGGTTACTGCAGGACAAGCGGCCGCTGCTGGAGCAGAACGGCCGAGCGGGGGCCGGAGCGGCGAGGAGTAGCACTCCAACAGGCGTTACGGTGTCTCGAGTGCCGGACTGCGGCACTGGGCTGGAATCTTGGCGGACGGGGGGAATTCAGAGAAACGCTTTTCAGAGGCCGGGGCTTTCCGGGACACGGCTTTCCAGGTCGTCGCCATGGAAGCGCTGGTGGACGCGCAGTTGGACTGGGAGGCCGTTCTGGAGGCCGTGCTGCTGTCGCGAGCGGGCTGGGAGGACAGGGAGTCGGAGGAGATCCCGGCCGTGAGTGTCCTGGCACAGCAGGGTGGTGGTGGTGGGTGGGGGGGGGGGGGGTTGGAGGGGTGTGGTTTGGTAGCTGAAGCCGCCTCAGGTCCTTTTCCAAAACGGGGCTTCTGCCAGCACCGGATCACCAGAATCCCAAACGCATGAATCATCGGCTATTTGGACTCTCAGCTTGGGGCTGGCCGGGCTGAACCACAGTTGTGGAAAGAAATGTAGCTGCCAGGTGGTGCTGGAACCCGGCTAGATCTCTCTCTCTTTCTCTTCTCTGCACTTCTTACTCTTTCACAGTTATAGTTTCTCACATTATTTGCTTTGTGCTTGGTGACAGACTTTTCTGCCAGGCTTCCTTGTGTTTGTTTATTTGATTTCTGTCTGTTCGCAAGCCTGCATTCAAGATGTCACTGCGTTCAGATTTCTGTTGGGCGTTGTGGGCCATTAGTGCAGAGAGGTGTGCGGACTCCGAGCGAAGGAATGCCTGGCTTTGAAATAGATTAATGCTATTCCTGGAACCTTTTGAACACGTCTCTTGACTTCTTCAAGGGCTGTGTAATTATAATTTAATTAGCTGTGCGTGTGTGTGTGTGTGTGTGTGTGTGGTGCAGTAATAGTGTGTCCTTTCATCTTTAACCAGCACAAACCACAGCGTTCTGGTCCTGGGAAGACATTAATGAACAGGCACGTTAAAGCTGGGAATCTTTTCTCCAGCACGGCCAGAAGAATGCAGCATTGTTCTCTCACTGCAGTCCACCAATGAGGAGTGACCGAGCTCGCTGCAGTCCACCAATCAGGAGTGACCGAGCTCTGTCCTGTCACACAGATAAGCTGACAGCTGAGGCCTCTATAAAGGAAATCACTCTTTCGGGCCTCTCTTATTAAGTAGATGGCACATGTCCAACCCTGGCCATGGTCACGTGAAGCAAAAATAGATGTATTTCTGAGCTCCACACCTTCTACACCTTATTGTCCAAACCAGCAGTGCCAACCTCAAGTCCTGGAGGGCTGTAGTGCCCGCAGGTATTTGCAGTGTCTTTTTTAAACAGCAGCCAATTTAGGCCCAGGAAACAAAGGTGGGCAGGCTCTTCAGCCAATCGGTGGCTCGAATGAGTCACTGAAGTGCTGGAGCACAGCCAATAACCTGGCAGGACAGGAGTCTGGCAGCTATGGTCTTGGCACGGCTGGTTCAGCCCTGGGCTGCGTTTTGTCATTCGCTGATTGTTGCACCAAGCGGTATGGTGGGTTCAGTTTAAGTTACCACTGCATTCGTTTCTCCCAGGGCCCAGTAGGTGCCTGTCGGCTACCTTTTGCCATCAGCGAGACATCACACGTGGTGTGCATGGCAGAATATAGATGCGTGCTTTCAGGGGAATGTATTAGAGGATCATGCATGCATGCTTGTGCAAGTGTAAGAGGCACAGCTCTGACTCAAAAACTACCGCAGTGATTCCAACTCGAGGAGGAAAAAATACTTAACGAGCAGGAAATATTAAGCACATATTTTGCATGGTTCCAAAAAAGATGCTATTGGACGATTATTTGAAGCTGCTAAACACACATAACATGGGAGGTCTTTGCAGGTTTGATTGATTTGATTTGATGTTCCACTTGGGAGGTTTTCAATATTCATAATGTTGTGTTATGATTATGATCTTTAATTGTCACATTTGCTGAGGAGTATAATAACTTTGTGTGGTGTTAAAAAGTGGAGCAAAGAGTGGAGTTGTGTGCCTGGTCCCAGTCCGGCCATCACTACTGGGGTTGAGCCTCAGGCTGACAGTATCGTGTGTGTAGCGCCACCCAGTGGCTGTGGGGTCTCTTTTTCTCTGGCTATACCATTGAGGCCAGGGGGGCCAGATGAGGTGCTGGTAACCTCACTCTGATTGGTCACACTGTGCCAAAGTTTGACTCATGTTCTGAAGTGCTCTGAAAAGATGTTTAGCTGTGAGAGCCGGGAGTGTGCTGTACACAGACAGGGGCGCAGCGTGGGGTGGTCTCCAGTCCTCTGAGGAGGAGGATCCAGTATGGCTGTTAAGGAGCAGGGGAGGGCGCCCTCCAGTGGCCGGCTGTGCATGCTGCAGATGCGGGCCCCTCGTTTGCTCTGAAACCTGCGGTTGTGCATGTGACAGCGGTGGAGAGAATCTGTCAACTGAATGGAGTGTAAAAAAAAAAAGGGGGGGGGGTGGCAGTGAGGTGTTTTAACCAGCATGTTGTGCATCTTACTCTGAGGCATGGGCATCGTGTGTATGTGTTTGCGTGTGTGTGTGTGTGTGTGTGTGTAGGTGTGTTTGTGTGTGAGCATCTGTGCGTGTGTGTGTGTAGGCGTGTTTGTGTGTGTGTGCATATATATGTATGTTTGTGTGTGTGTGTGTGTGTCCACCCCCCCCCTCTCTCTCTCAGTATTCCTCTCTATGTGACTCTGCTCCCCTAGGTCTTGAGTCCCACGTATAAACAGCGCAATGAGGACTTCAGGAAGCTCTTCAAGCAGCTGCCCGACTCAGAGCGCCTCATCGTGGGTGAGTGGCCCTTTACTGAAACCACTTTGCCCTTTACCACAGAGGAGAGGGGAGGACAATCAGCCGGATACACTTTACACAGACAGGCACACAGCCCCGCCTCAGCCTTCCTCTGCTTCCCCTGAACGGTGACCGCAGCACAGCTGTACCACAGTCAGTCTGTCCCACTGCAGAGTACCCGCCGACTCACATTATTACAGTCAGCTTTCTTGCCCTGTCTGTCTGAATCACAAAGATCTGGGGCCTGTATCACGAACCAGGGCTACCGAGTTACCTGGGTAACTGCACTGAGTAAAACCCAGAACCCTCCCAAATCTGAAACATGGACCAAAGTAAAAGGAGCCGTTTCGGGTTTTACTTAACGTAGTTATCCGGCTAACTCGGTAATCCTGCTGTGTAAAAAAAACTATCCTGTAATTTAATGCAGAGATATAAACAGCACGGAAGGAAGGAACCCGTGAATTTTATGTCAGAGATAAGCATACGGCGTTATGTGGGTGTTTCGTCTGTTTTTGCTAACCTGTTGTTACTACGTGTGGGATGCAGGATGGTAGAGAGTGAGCGCTGTGTTTAAAGGTCACTTTATGCATAATTACAGACGGAAAATGTTATACTTTCAGACTACCATCTCCTTTAATATCTGATGGCAGACGGGCGGTGGTGTAGTGTAATGGTTAAGGAGCTGATCTTGTAACCTAAAGGTCACAGGTTTGATTCCCGGGTAGGACACTGCCGTTGTACTCTTGCGAAAGGTACTTAACCTGCATCGCTTCAGTATATATCCAAGCTGTATAAATGGATGCAATGTAAATGCCATCCAGTAAGTCGCTCTGGAAAAGAACGTCTGCTAAATGCCTGTAATGTCATGTACTGTTACTGTGTCACACACACACACACCCCTCGGGTGTTCATTTGTCTGAGTGCATAAACAGGAAGGGTGTGGCCTTTACGTTTAAGAGAGCTCATGAGAAAATTGGTACTGCAGATGCTGATGCTGTGTCAGGGACTTTCCTACGTGACTCAAACTTCAATTGAAATTTTATTACGAAAAGCTGTTCTGTAACTCTAGCCTTTTTTGCATTAGCAAAAAAAGTGGATAGGTTTTTTTGTTGGGAGAGCACTGTAGACTCGAGGGTCAGAGGTCGACCTTAGCTGTGGCTCCTTGGTAACGACCTTTCACCTCTTGCTGGCAGACTACTCCTGCGCTCTGCAAAGGGACATCCTCCTGCAGGGACGACTCTACCTCTCAGAAAACTGGATCTGTTTCTATAGCAACATCTTCCGTTGGGAAACGCTGGTATGGCCTTGGCTTCCTGAACTCTCTCTCTCTCTCTCTCTCTCTCTCTTTCTCTCACGCTCCGTTCCTCTCTTCTGCTGTGTCTCTTGCTTCCTGCGACTCGCACACTGAGACAGATTCGCTCTCACGCGGACTGTGCAGTGGCCTTCATGAAGTATTTAAGTAGAGTCCACTCTGTTCCGAAGAGCCATTTTGTTCTGCGTTTATGTCTTTGTTATCTTCGGTTTTTCGGAACATTTATTCCCGAGGATTTCTGGCATAGCCTTGAAATAGAGAGGTCGCCATTTTACTGTGGAAAGTGCATTTTCTGTTCTTTCTTTGTTCTAATGATAAGTAAGACCCAGAATTCACAGGCATCCACAGCGATGTGTGTATCACATAGTATTGATATAGATCAGTGTTCTACAATTACCCTGTTTTAGTTTCAACTCCATTCCACCTGTAATAAGCTGGTCACATTCAATCATGGAGATACAAAAAGAAATAAATGGAGAATGCAGGAGCCATAGCCATTAGGAGCCATTAGGTGGCGTTGCAGGGCGGTCTGTTTCTGCAGGGCGGTCTGTTTCCTTCCTTCCCCTGACCTGTCCGTGTGTCTGTCCGCGTGTCCCCAGCTGACCGTGCGGCTGAAAGACATCTGCTCCATGACGAAGGAGAAGACAGCCCGTCTCATCCCCAATGCTATCCAGCTTTGCACTGACAATGAGAAGGTAAGGGATCGTCTCAAAACTCCGGCGCAGACACCCACACGTCCCACGCAGCCCTGTCTTTGTGCGTCTGTGTTTCTATCATGGAATAGCAGTAACATCCGCCCCCTTGCCATGTTCCCTTCCGCAGCACTTTTTTACCTCGTTTGGGGCCCGGGACAGGACTTACATGATGATGTTCAGGCTCTGGCAGAATGCTCTGCTCGACAAGGTGAGTCAGACAGGAAGCTCACCCTGACCTATTACCTTTGACCTTTTACCCCTCTTTTACAGCTACCAGTGCGTACCAGTCACACAAGGATGGTTTTCTGTATGTTAGTGGAAGGATAGGACCAGTATTCTTATTAATAATAGTATAGTTACAGAGTGTGACATGACTGAGCAAAAATGCACAACAGAGAAGGAAATTTTTGAAATAATAATAGAATATAATTCATGAAAACAGGATGATAAAAGATATTCACATAATCAAAATCACAGTTAATCATAATCTTTATTCGCACAACAAAATTGGGTTTCATTAGTTGTAGTCTTGTAGTTGTTGTCTTGCAGTCTTGCACTTGTGGTAACCATGAAAATGTTGTTATGGTCAACAGTCCAAGGTCAAGTGTCCATGAAAGGGGCAGTTATACCCTTTCACAGAGAATGCTGTTCATTGTGCTGCACACTTAAATCAGGCTATTGTTACTGATGTATTTTCTGGGCATGATCTGTTAGTGAAAGGATGGATGGACCGTTTCTCTCTGTTGGTGTTAATTGGTTTTTCTCCTTCCCCCCCCTCGACAGCCCTTGTGTCCCAAAGAGCTGTGGCACTTTGTCCACCAGTGCTATGGGAACGAGCTGGGCCTGACCAGCGACGACGAAGACTACGTGCCGCCGGACGACGATTTCAACACCATGGGGTGAGTCCCACCCCCCCCCCCCCAGCGCGGGAAAATCGACACCGCAGATCTGGAAACGGTCGGGTTTGACTCCGCTCCAGTTCTGGCCCCTTTTATCTCCTGGCCAGTACCGCGAAACTGTCTCTCTGTGTACATCCTGTCTGTTTAAATGTGCTGATTCTAATTACAAAATGGCGGCACATCTTTCTGGCATCTGTCTGCCTGGTACCTATTAATTCTTCGGGTCGTAATGTCCTGGAATGTGTTTTCGTACCACATTCGTTTGTTATTTGTCGTTTGTGCAGTGGTCAAAAGAGGTAGTACCCTGTCAATAAGCACGCAGTTTGACTGTGTTCTGTCTCTGTTACACTGTCTCTGTCATCATAATCATCGCCGTCATTGTCATCGTCGCCATGACAACACTGTTATCGAAGCACCAAAGCAAATCACACCTGGGTCAAATTATCATTTTGAATGCTACCCTTTAGACACCAGTACAATTGTTTTCTGATTGCCAGAAATTTTAAAAGAAGGATCTATTTTCAGCAGCATATACTTTTTTTTTTTTCATAGGACTAAAATGAATAACATTTTTTATTCCTAGAAAAATTCTCAGGGAAGTGTAGGAACGTTTTAAAATTTTACTGACATCTGAAGAGTTAAAGCATTTCAAATATGTATTCTACCTGAACAGTAGTGATGGGAGAACTGATGTTCCATCAACCCCCAGGAATCTGTCAATCACTGACTTATTTCAACCGATCATAAGGTGTCATTCTCCACATGAAGCCACCGTGATTGGTTAATATCAGTGAGTAGCGGAGCACCAGCTCCTCCTCCCGTCATTACTGAACTGAATACAGCCCGCCCCGCATCGCCATGCTCATCAAAATGTCAGCGCTGGGCCCGGAGCCGATAACCTTGAAATACAGCTGCTGTCCCTCCCCGTGGTGCAGGTACTGCGAGGAGATCCCGGCCGAGGAGAACGAGGTCAACGACAGCTCCTCCAAGAGCATGGCCGAGGCCAAGCCCGACGCCAGCCCGCTGCTCGCCAAGAAGGCCTTCGGCGGCAACAACAACAGCGCGCTCACCCCCGCCGGGAGCGGCGAGGCGCCCGTCTCCGTGAGTAACCGCCCCGTCGCCCCCGGAGTCCGCCCAGAGCGCGCGCGCGTGCCACGGCCGCGGGTGCCGAACGCGGTCCTCCTGGGTCTCCTGGTCTGTTCCAAAAAACAAGGCTCTGTTTAACAAGGCACCGAAAATCTTTTGAAGAAAATCTAATTTGATGAAATTGTGTAAATTGTGTACCGAAATAGTGAAATAAGAGGCTGAGAAAGCTATGACCTCCAAGTCAGGGTTATAATCCACTATGAGCAATGTGGTAACCAGCCTGACCCTTTGTAGCCCATTATATCAATAACTAGCCGGACCCTGTGTGGAACTTCATATTAATAACCAGTTTGTCATTGTGTTGACCCCCGTATTAATAACCAGTCTGACCCTGTAGAACTTAATATTAATAACCATTCAGACCTTGTATTGACCTCTCTATTAATAACCAGACTGACCCTTTGTAGACCCCTATTAATAACAAGCCTGACCCGTGTTGAACTCCATATTAATGGCTTGTAAACCATGTGCCTCTTATTATTATTATTTACAAAGAAGAAATTGTATGTGTGAGGGGTTATATCTGAGGCTTATTTAAACCTGAGGGTTGGCCCATTTGACTGTGTGCCCCTGTGACTGACCCTCCCTGCAGTTTGAGCTGCCCCCAGTGGAGGAGTTCAGCAGCTGCCTGGACGACGTCCTGCCCATCCCGCTGCCTGACAACAGGAGCCGTGAGCTGAGCATCCCCGTCCCCGTTCCCTCGCCCTCGCTCGACTTCAACGACAACGAGGACCTGCCCACCGAGCTCAGCGACTCGTCCGAGACGCACGACGAGGGTAAGGGTTGGGCTCTGCCACTGCCCCGAACATAGTTACCAGCAGCACCTTCTCACCTTCAACAATTATGACATCAGTTCCGTTTGATCCACCACACAGAGTTAACCCTATCACAATCTCCTGCCCTGTAAACTCCACCCACCCAACCACATAGATGCCACCACAAGCCCCTCCCACCCAACCACAGAGATGCCACCACAAACCCCTCCTCCTCAACAAGAGTTACCACTATAAACCCCTCCCACTCAAGCAGAGTTACTACCTCAAACCCATCCTACTCAACCAGAGTTACCACCACAAGCCCCTCCCACCCAACAAGAGTCACAACCACAAGCCTCTCCTCCTCAACCAGAGTTACCACCACAAGCCCCTCCCACCCAACCAGAGTCACCACCACAAGCCCCTCCCACCTAACCAGAATCACCACCACAAGCCTCTCCTCCTCAACCAGAGTCACCACCACAAACCGCTCCCATTCAACCAGAGTTCCCACCTCAAACCCCTCCCACTCAAGCAGAGTTACCAGCACAAGCCCCTCCCCTCCCACTGCAGTTGCATCATCAGTAAGTGGAAACATGCCCAGCAGGGGGCGCACTTTTGCCTCCCTCTCCAGCCCGTCTCTCTGTCTCTCCAGCAGGAGAGGTGCAGGCCTTCCAGGAGGACCTGAACGGGAAGCAGTACATCAACGAGGTGTACAAGTTCAGCGTGGACAAGCTGTACGACATCCTGTTCACCGAGTCCCAGTTCATGAGGGACTTCCTGGAGCAGAGGAGATTCTCGGGTAAGCCTCAGCAGAGGCGCCACCAGGGATTTTGGGCCTCAGGAGGTCCTATGTTCTGATAAAACTTTTGAGCCTTGATGGGATGTAGAAAAGAATGTAAACTCTACAATAAGTGCTTTTTATCTCTTAGTTGTGTGTAGTCTTTGTAGTTTTATTGCAGCATCTGTGTTTGCCCTTTTATATACTGTATGTGTTCTGCTTTATTGCCCCTCCTTGTCTTGGCCAGGACTACCTCGTTTAAGAGGTTTTTAATCTCAAAATGACTTCCTTGTTGATTATGATGATGATGATGATGGTGGTGATGTCCCCCGTGCAGATGTGGTGTATCACCCCTGGAGGAAGGAGGAGGCGGGGAACCAGATGCGTGAGATCATGTACACCATCTCCCTCACCAACCCACTGGCCCCCAAGACTGCCACGGTCACAGAGACGCAAGTGAGTCTGCTTTTTCTTCACTCTCGTAGGGCTTCTGCACTAGATCATTACTTTATTTTAGCTTCAGTAGTGCTGATATTTCCAATGCCGCATCTTTTATTGAATTTGGAAATGGAATCCATTTTGGCTCTGTTGAAACTGCGTCAACTCCTCTCTTCACGCACACTTGCGAGTGTGTTTTAAGATGGCATTTTTGTTGATTCACTGTATCTCTTCCAAAGGGGTATCATGAACCTAGTTTTATCACTATTAATTACCTAACATATTGTTAATCGTAATGGACCACCTGTTATTGAACTTAGAAGGGCAGCCATTTTGGCTCTGTTGAAGCAATTTGTAAATGATTCTCATGTATTTCTTTTCCCCCCGTCTGCAGACTCTGTACAAAGCCAGTCAAGAGAGTGAGTGCTACATCATTGACGCAGAGGTGATCGCGCACGACGTCCCCTACCACGACTACTTCTACACCCTCAACCGGTACATGCTGACACGGGTGGCCAAGAACAAGTGCCGACTGAGGTGAGTCTCACGCACGTTTGTCACGAAAGGTATGTTATCTGTGCGATAGCCATACACAAACAAACGTACACGTACAGAATACCAGCATGTTCCTGTACCATAATGAATACACATGAGCCCAGATTCAATGAACATTTCTCCTTTGACATAGAGATTAATTTCAGTGAATGTCACAGTTTGTGAAGGCAGCTTTGTTGATCACCAACTTTACTTGTAAACTCTGATTTGTGAAGAACGAAATGTCCCGCTTGGATTTATTTGTGACCTTGTTCCTCCGTGTTGCAGAGTCTCCACTGAGCTGCGTTACAGGAAGCAGCCCTGGGGTCTGGTTAAAGGCTTCATCGAGAGAAACTTCTGGAGCGGACTGGATGAGTACTTCAGGCATCTAGGTGAGACTTTGCACCTAGACAAGTTCACCTGCCAAGGTGACAAAATTAACCAGACAAAAATGAACTGCATCACAAAATGTTATGTTGATTATTTTGTTATAAAATAAACCTGTAGGTGGCACTCTAGTCCCTAGGTCCCTCCCTGTGTGTTCTATTTACATTCAATGAGGCGAGAGTCTGTTGTTATTGTTTGGCACAGGAGAGAGCACCCTCTGTGTTTTTCCGGCTTGATGCTGCCAATGTGGCATCCCCTGTTAGAAATGCTCATCTGATGTCTCTGTTTGAGTGGGCAGCCAAAGCCTCTGAAAACTGCCTGCCATCAACCAGCATCTGACAATATGCTGTTGTGTACTTGTTTTGAATTATTCTCTGACTGTTGAACTGGAGTTGGACGTTAAGAGCAATTCGGGACACAAATCGAAATTCTGTTCGTGAATTTTTAAATTTCATCATGTTCTAAGAGGATTTTTTTTCAATTAAGTGAATGTAAGTTCAGGTCATTTTCTCAACTGACTCAATTGGGGGGTAGCTGACCCCAGCTCTCATTATGAGTGGTAGGGGTCGTTGTTAACCCCTCGCTGTCTGCGCCCTGCAGAGCTGGAGCTCAGTAAAGCAGAGGCGGCGGCTACAGAACCGCACCGGCAGTCGCCGAAGGCCAAGGCGCTGAGGACGGCGACGGCGAGGCGCAGGAAGCGGCCGCACGTTCACCTCCGAGCCCAACACCTGGACGAGGCCCTGAGCACCGTCACCACGCCCGAGGAAGAGGAGGTCATCCACCGCATCAAACACGTGGCAGGTACTGACACTGTCCACCGCATCAAACCCAACACGTACTGACACTATCCACTACATCAAACCCAACACGTACTGACACTATCCACCGCATCAAACACGTGGCAGGTACTGACACTGTCCACCACATCAAACCCAACATGTACTGACACTGTCCACCACATCAAACGTGGCAGGTACTGACACTGTCCACCACATCAAACCCAACACGTACTGACACTATCCACCACATCAAACATGTGGCAGGTACTGACACTGTTCACCACATCAAACCCAACACGTACTGACACTATCCACCGCATCAAACATGTGGCAGGAACTGACACTGTTCACCACATCAAACCCAGCAGATACTGACACTTTCCACTACATAAAAACCCAGCAGGTACTGACACTGTCCACCGCATTAAACCCAACACGTACTGACACTATCCACCGCATCAAACACGTGGCAGGTACAGACACTGTCCACCACATCAGACCCAACAGGTACCGACATTGTCCACTGCATCAAACCCAGCAGGTACTGGCATTATCCACCGCATCAAACACGTGGCAGGTACAGACACTGTTCACCATATCAAACCCAAAACCATTACAAAACTCCCATGAAATTACTGCCTTCCATTGTAGCTGTGCCCTGATTTAAAATGTCTCTGTTTTACCTTGAACAGTTAAATGACATCGCACAGGATCTGCTTTTGTTTTTAAAACTTAACTGCCGTCTACCTCTGACTGTGGAGCCTATGTACTGACATCCAGTTCAGGAATGTGTATGTGTGTCTGTGTGTGTGTCTGTGTTTTGAGTGCTCATTCCACAGGGCCTGTATGGTCTGATCTGATCTCTTTTATGAGCTCTCTGTCTTGTTGTTGAGAACTTGAGGATGGGGAAACCTTTAATGCAGCACAGTGGTTTTCCAGCACTGGCAGTGCATGCCTGCAGTTTTCAGTGGTGTCCCCCTGTCTGTGGTACACGTCTGTTGATCTGCCTGCTCTGGGCCTGCAGGTTCCACGCAGACCAGACACATCCCTGAGCACGTCCCCGGTGGATTCGCCCTGTACAGCGTTTCCAAGCTCCTCCTCATCATCAGCTTTGTGTGAGTTTGGCCCCTAGGGACCATCGTACAGTATGTACGTACACACACACACACGCACGCACACACACACACACACACACACAGGGACACAGAAACACAAACACACATACACACACACACACGCACACACAAAAACACGTACATACAGACATTGGGAGACAGAAACACAAACACACATACGCACACACACACACTTTGTGAAAAAGAAGCACAGTCTATACTTTGCGTGTTTGTTTCTGTGTGTAACTCCTTTCTCCTTTCTCTTTAATGGCTTCCTGCAGGATTTGTATAAGGTATTCACCTTTCTTGATAACCATAATGGTTTAAATGGGGGCTTGGCAGGACTATGTAATGGGTAAAATACATTTTCTGTTACCAACCCCTTATTACAGTATAATCAAATAATTATCAAAATGCAAAAGGCTTTTAACGCATGTCAGAACAACAGCTTGTACAATGTAACCAGTGCAGCTAATGCATTTTGTGAGTATATGAACTATAGAACGAGACCATTATTTATATAAAGCAATTTTCCATATCTAGCAACCCACCGCAACCATTCTCACAAACCACAACCACAGTTCAGAGGTCAGAGGTCAGAGGTCACATGGTATAATTTATGTAGTAACCCAGCACGAATCCCTGCCCTATAGCAGTAGTTAGCTCGCAGGAGTCTGTTGCTGTGTGTGCTAACAGGAGCACGCTCTGTCTCCTGTAGCCTGGTGTTGCTGGTCTTCCTCAACATAATGCTCTTCTATAAGCTGTGGATGCTGGAGTACACTACCCAGAGCCTCACCACCTGGCAGGGCCTACGACCCCACGAGAGGTAACGCACTGCATCACTACATATATGAAGAAATGAATGAATGGATGATGGATAAATGAATGAATGAATGAATGGATGATGGATGGATTTATGGATGGACGTACGAATGGATGGATGGATGGATGGATGGATGGATGGATGGATGGATGAATGAATGAATGAATGAATGAATGGATGGATGGATGGATGGATGGATGGATGGATGGATGGATGAATGGATGGATGGATGGATGGATGGATGGATGAATGCAATACATGGCCGTACTCTACACACTGCGATGCCTGGACCACTACGCAGAGGAATAATATGTCACGTCGCAATGGCTTTGTGTGGACACACACTTGTCACATTACACCATATTACTGAGGACCACTGCATCACTCCGCCGCATAGGAGTGAGGGGAAATCTGTAGTACTTACATTCATTTACAAGCTCACAAGGCAAGTGTCCCACATAATGATCAGCTTAACGAGCACTACAGGCTCCTCTTTATTGCAGCCATAATACTTACGAGTAGACCTTTGGTACTCCAACCTGGAAGGTAAATGATATTATTGGCAATCTTACGTTAATGGTTCGGACTGATCATAATAACTGTCTCCCTGTAGACCAGAGTCAGAGCAGACATTTATTGGAAGCATTTTTCCATAACGTGACCGGGCAGCTCGGTACACTTTGAGCAGCTCGGCCCGCACGGAACGCTCATAATTGGCACGCTTGGTATTGTAGCTTGTCGCTAGGATAGGTAGCGTATGAGTCATCTTCTTCCGGGGGAGTTACGGTGAATCAGGAGCAGGACATCTTATGCTGCATTCCAGATACCTCGGAAACCTGTAATTACGACCTTCTGACCAGGATACACTGGGAACAGCTTGTTAACTCGAAATTACAAGTAAAAAAAAAATTGGGTATTCATAACTCCTAGTTGCCAAGCAGGAAACCGACATCATTCAAAATGGCCGAAATGTCGCAAAACACAATAACAGTAGCAGTACTTAACTCCTAAATACGTTTTACAGATCTTTTTTTGCTGTCCCCAGCGAACAGCGTATGTTACAAAGTAGCTCTGAAGCTTTTGCTGCTCAGAAAGTGCCAGAGCTAGCAACGGCTTCTTGCCAGCCACCATTTTACGAACGGTTGCTGTGAGGTAACTGCCGGAACATTCCTAGCTCGTGACTTCGAGCTCCCGTGTCGGAGCTACGGTTTGGCGAGTTCGTAAGGACCGCAGCGGCGCTCAGGGACCGTGCGCTGTGCTCTGTCCTCGCAGCAGGCTGCCGCAGACGCAGACGGAGTGGGCGCAGATCCTGGAGTCGCAGCAGCGTTACCACGACGACGAGCTGCAGAAGTGGAGGGCCATCATCAAGTCCTCGGTCCTGCTGCTGGATCAGGTAGGCCGCTGTGAGCCGCAGAGCTGGCCCTGTGACTCCCACTCGATCCGGATGGGCTACTAGCCCAGTAGTCCTCTTATACAGCGGTTAAGTGGCCCCTGAGGTATTCCAGATCAGGCTTTATTATCATGAGCCATTAATGTATTAATTAGGGATGTAGTTCACATGGAATGGGATTTCTTCATAGTTCATTAGTAATGCTGCTTTGTTGATATTGTCTTTTGCTTATTTAGTTACACATCCCATGTAAGCTTGTTCTAAGCATTGAGTGTGAGTGAATGGTGTGTGTGTGCCCTGCGATAGATTGGCGACCTGTCCAGGGTGTAATCCTGCCTCTCGCCCAATGCACGCTGGGATAGGCTCCAGCACCCCCTGCGACCCTGCCCAGGATAAGCGGGTATAGATAATGGATGGATGGATGGATGGATGTTCTAAGCATTTCTGTAACGTTATGGATTGTGTATAATGATTGTATTGAATGTTATTTTCTGTGTGGTGGATATAACGGTGACTTCTACCCAAGGGTGTTCCGGGAGCAGCTGAGCTGACTTTGATTCCCTGTGTTCATAGATGAAAGACTCTCTGTTGAACCTCCAAAAGGGCATCGGCTTGAGGGACTACAGCTCAGAAACAGAAGAAAAAAGGAACCGCTATCACTGACAAAAAGCAAAGCCCATGGCCAAGAGGGGAACGGCGTGCAATATGACAATACTGACACGGACACGTGTGCAAATGAGGGACGACCTGTACTGGACCAATGGGATAACTGGGATTCTGCTGCTGCCGTCACCCACCAGACCATCGGCAGGAAGCGCCATCACCCTAAACAGGAAGTGGGGCGCTGTCACCATTGAGGCATTACGAGGAAGACGGCAGTGCTTCACCTCGGCGTAAAATCCTATCTTTTTTTCCCCTCTCTGTTCTAGAATGTCATACCGTAAGTTTTAATTGCATACAAAGAAAACTAAAAAAAGGAGTCCAATCATCAGTGACCATGACAACAACAAAGAAAAAAAAGAAACAAAAGCATGCAATTTAAAAAAAAAAAAAATCTTTTAAATGAGGATTTGTATTTGGATTCCCGCTCGCTCTGTCTCGGAAGAATGACGTCGAAAACAGACAAGGGCAGGGTTTATTTCTTCCCCACAGTTCTAGCACTCCCTTGACTGTTCCCAGATAGACCGTCCCCCTAGTCACAAGCTGCAGTATCCCTTACCTCCAGTGTTGAATCTGGGACCAGGTTAACTCATTGAGCATCAAACTGTATGCACATGCACTGAGCTTAAGTTCTAAGACATGAGTCACAGAGATATATATATATATACGTAGTTATGTGTAGTTATAATTTTTCTATTGGAATTGATCTTTGCTGACAGGGCTCTTGTTTTGTTGCCAGGTCCACATGGAGAGTCGGGGGCTGGTTTCCCCGATAGCTATGTGCCATGGCGTTGTGTTCATATAATCATGATATATGGTTACAACTTTTTTTTTTCCCTGACGTGAGGTTTGTCCCTAGTATTTAATTGGAGAATAATTATTGGACAGGACCGTCTGTCTCAGCGACAGTTGGGACTGTATACTGGAAAGTGCTGACAAAACCAGGAGGGGGAATGTGAGGAAGATTTTGTTTTCTTACTTAGGTTTGAGTTGAAGAAATGCCGACTTTACCAGCAATAAAGTGTCTACTTTTTGTCAGCTGCTGTAAGCTGGGAGCTTTGCAAAGAGCCTTCCCCATGAATCATGAAAGCTACAATTGCGTGGGCTTCCCCCTAAAAATTTGAGGCTCCCTCCGCAGTATTGTGAAGCTAGAGAAGCTGTCAGAATGTTTTGTTAGGAGTGTTCAAACTATGCATCGGTAAAACAGACCCAACAGCTTGTTCACTGATACTGTTGCCTTGCATCATGGGACAATGAATGGGGACTGATGATATGAAAACGCACCCTGTCTTTGAGATGAGATGTCTCTTCTCCATCCGCTGACTATTTTCATTCTCATCCCCTTATTTTGAGCGGGTAACTCACCTAGTGTTAAAGGGCCAGGTCTTTCAAAAAAAAAAAAAGTTCAGTGGCACAATCTGTTCATTTGTGACTTGTTCAGTTTCTTTTACTAAGTTTTGGGGTGTTGTTACCCAAATGATTTTGTCCTACTTTAAGTATTGCAGTCTTAATCCATGTAATTGTAACTACCTACTCTTAACCTATTCGGCCATTGTTTTTTTTTTTTGTTTTTTTTATTCGTGAAAAAGTGTTACTGCATTTGCAAGTTATAAATCAGTTCCTAAGCAGAATGTACTCTTAACTTGGAGTTCTGCATGGTCCAATTATGTGTGGAGTGAGGTCCACACATAATTGTGAGTAAGGACCTATTTTTGAAGTATTCTTTGTTTGAAGAGACAATATGAATCCGTTTGATCAGTATAATGCCATAGAGAAAGGTGCTACATACATCAGTGTAAAAACTTCATGTGAGTGAAAACAAGGATGAAGTGTGTAATAGTTCTTTGTGTGAAAATGTGGTCACATAACTTTTTTGCCAGCATTTTATATAGGTCTTGCTGAAAGGTCAACAGGGGGCATTATTGAGTCCAGACTAAAATTTCAATTTTAAGAGTTGGCCGTTTTGGTGGAAGTTCCTCCAAAATGTGTAAATTCACTGCAATATCAGAAACCGACTGATAACCAGGTAGATGGGGGGATGGGGTGTGGGATGAGGCAAATTTTTTTATTTATTTTTTATTTTTATTTTTTTTAAAGGGATGCTGCAGCTGGACAATGTGGGGCAACTGTTACTCAGAGAATGTTGATTACAAAACTGTGAATAGCTCTATTGAAATGACTTTTAAGTTGGAAAAGAGAATATGAAGTATACACGTATAAGAGATGCAGATATTTATTGATGATCTATGTACAGCGTATAAAAAAAATAAATTAACGGAGCCCAAGGAATGTTGAAGAATTAATGGGTGAAAGAACATGCTTCTTCGGCTACATCCTCAGACTTGTCCGTCACGCCGTGTCTTTTTAAGTGCATCATGGGAGACGTAGTATGTTTGTTTGTTTTGCTTGACTCCATAGCCCGAGCATGTTAGACGTAACAGCCAAACTGCCTTTTGTCGTGCTCAGTTTAGCCATATCCTGCCATGTCCTGGCTACAGCTCACAGCCAACCAGCCAATGCGCAATCCTGCAATCTGGCAATACTGCGAAAGTACTGCACTGCGCCCATACTTCATTTCATCAAAACAACAGTGAGGTTTTGCCCCTTCAGTCTGAATGTCTGTAAGCAGCTAACATTAACAACCTAGAACTCTGAGACCACATGCCACATTCCAGGTAACGTGACCTCATCTCTGTTTAAATACACAGTTATGCTTTTCAGTCTCTTCACTGTTATTGCTTGCAGTGAAGCTCATTGCTCATAATTCAGCATCTTCTCTCTTCACTGTCGAGACCTGCAGAGCATATATCACTTGACTATTCCAGTGGTAGTATACTGCCCTGTCTGAACACCTTGCACACCCAGAGGTGGTCAGAGAGTAGAAGTCCTGCCACGTGCTTCTTCCACCCATGAACTCAGCCAGCTGATTTCACTAATTAGTTCTACCTCCTAGCTGAAGAATTATGCTAATTAGCAAATCCAGGTGATTGGAACAAAATACCGAGGAGGACTTTCACTTTCTGAGCATGGATTTTCTGGGTCTGTTTGCACCTTGCACTTGAATGTGTTTACTGACTGATTTTGCAAATGGTCCCCGTGCCCCTCTTGCCAGTATTCTGTGCACAGAAAAGAAAAATGTTCACTGTAAAAATCAACTCTAATAGGGTAATTTTAACTGGGTGCATGTGGTCCCTATTGGGCTCATATAAACTCAGTTTCAGCTGATTTAACACTGAGAACTTCAGTGTGTAGACTTTTGAAAATAAGTGTTCTTGGTGAAGTGAAGTTCACCACACTTTTGCTTAAACACTGAAGAAACACACATGGCATGTGGACATGTTGAAAGCTGCACAATGACAGTATTGTGAAGTGTGTTGACCATTGTTTGCGTAATAATCAGTTTGTGGTATCATTCAATGCACACAGCAGTTACAATAGTGTTTCAGTGCAGAGGGGGTATATCAGAAACTGTAGTCATGTGTAGTGTTCATGTGCTGGCTCTCTAAGAGCCTACAATTCCCGTCATGCAGTGCATTAAATGCAAAAATCCATCTCATTAACCAATTTAATATGACCAGATGGAATATGCAGTCTCACACACACTTGATATGCATATACTGCCCATTATCTCTGCTCTCTTGGCCCCAAGCTTTACTGCATTTTATAAAACTGGAAGGCGGTGAAAAAGATAGCAGAGTAATAATGTTGATAATGAAGCTTCACTTGCCATCAAAGCTCAGAAATGTAGCTCATTGCATCGCCATAACTGAATCATCATATATTTCTGTTTGTGTGTCACCTAGTTGCATTTTTACTGTCCCTCACAGATGCACCATTAGCATGAATACGCTTTTCCCATACAGTTACTATAACTACCATCCCTTTCATTTCCTTCAATACTGTTACAGGTGCTGCTTGTGTTTAAACGTTTTTGAAAGTTCAACACTGTCTACCCCCACATGCTGATTCTGTGTGAAACCCAGTCTATTTTTGTATTCATTTCAATATCTGTGAATGTCAAGGGAACAATATGTTGTGTACTGTGTGAAGCCACCTGGGGATCTGTCTGTCAGTACTGCACTTCTGTGGATAACACAGTCTGTTGATTTCTGATATATTTGGACATGTATTATATTTGATTTTGGCCAAAGGTATTATGTTGTGTACGGTGGAACACCTGCAGGAGCAATGTCAATGACTGTGAGATTTGGAAAGGGATAACGTGCCCTTCTACTGAATATTTACTTTAACAATATGAATCCAGGGTTTTGATTGGCTGTGATGGAAATGTTTCTGTTTTATAGAAATTATGACTTCTGTAATGTGGCAAGCTCAATACATGCAAACATAATGACACATTATTGTGATTGATTGATTTATAAAAGGTTAATCCAATCTGTTTGCAAACTGTCACTATGATTCAGGCTATAACTTGGAATGTAAAATGTGAGCTAGTTTCTTACATTTGAGAGGATTTTGCTCTTCAGCAATGATATTGATATGGGGGAAATGTGATCATTGATTTATAAAACCAACCACATTGGAAGAGCATCCTAGCCTAGCCTCCTAGTCCGTTTTACATTATCAGCTAGAGAAGTGACAAACACTTTGTATGTTGTTCGGTCTCATGACCAAACTGACATACATTAGATCGAGTCTCTGCATGCCAGTTTTAAAGAACTGAAGATGACACTCCATCCATTTCAGCCCAAACCTGACCAATCAGGGTTCTGGAAATTTTGAATGATGTAATAGATTTTATTCTAATCGGAGAATGACTAAAACAGTCAGTCAGCTTGTCTGAATGTTTAAGAAAAAGGTAAAGAGTCTGAATATTAAAGCAAACAAAGCATTATTATTATTTTTTAAAGTATGTTTTTTCAAAAGCAACTATAAACCATGAAATTGAACACTCAAACCAACCAACTCAAACTGTTTATGTTGTTCAAACCAAATAAATCAATTGTCACAAAAATGCAGATTATACAAAATGAAGGCTGTGTCCAGTAAGATGTTATTCATAATGCATTTGCCATTTCCGTGCATACGCCATGCTAAACCTCTGATTGGTGGGAGAGAGAGCAGCGTGTATCTATGGTAACCCAGTATTTGTTGGCACTGCCTTTTATGGAAAGCACCTCTAGTTTCACATCCGTCCAGACTCCATATATGGAAACCAGGGGAATGTGGTACACCCAACCTCACACACACACACACACACACAAAACGGAAAAAAATATCTTGTCAACAAAATATCAACAACAAAAAAACTCAAATGTTCTTCAAGAGTGTCGTGGCATTATCTAACTGATGTATGTGCATAAAGAATCCTAATATATGTTTTTTAGAACTGTTTTGATCTCTATGTATGAATCTTAAATATATTTATACATATGTACTGTATGTATATGTTGTGTATATTTACAGTGTATGCAGACAAATCTGTGCTGTGCGCAGGTTTCTATCCACGGGGAGCTATGAGGCTGATAAAAAAAAGGGATTTACGGATCGCGAAGTAGAGAATGGAGGTATGAATAAAAAAAATACTGAAGAAAAATTTCAGTACTTCATGTTATTTATTTATGTTTATTTTCTGTGATGACGTATTGTACTGCTTCTCGCCAGGAAACAATGTAGCAAGTCGCATAGTACATTTACGTGCATGATATAATGGTGTTATACGTATGGGTAAACTGTTCAGTGTTGAATCAACTACGATAGAGTAACCTTTTACTCTGATAGAGTGCGTTTCATTAACTTCGGGCTCACAACAGCTCTGTGTGAGTTAGATCGACACTGAACATTTTGCTGTAGCTCGGTGTATTATCTTCCTCCTCAAGCCGAGCTTATGCATCTCTCCCGCCCACACAAGCCGGCAATGATGCCGAGAGCGGGTGACTCACTGCACACAGTGCAGATAAATGCTGCATCATGTTCCGTGTGTCATTGTGCTAAACAGGGGAAATGGCACAGGGAGAGGAAAAGAACCGAGGCATTAAAAAAAAAAAAAAAAAAGAATTTAAGACTCAAACAGATTGTAATAAAGCATGGAGTCATTGCCACTGACGGGGTGGCTTCGTAATACCCCTGTAATCTGATTAATTTCTCTGATGACACTACATCGATTTTGTCTGGAGACCTAGAAATGGTTGAGCGAAAGCTAGGGTCAGGTGAGCCTATGCCCCGCCCCCGTAACACGTACATAATCACTCAGGGGTGAGTATCATGGCTTCATTGGAAGTAGAATTCGGTTTGACTTCTGCAACTGTTCAAAATGTGCACTCATTAATTTCCAACTGCTTTTTTATGGTCGGTCTGGCTATTTAGCTTATTTGTTCATTTGCTGCTTGTGCTTTATTACTTATAAGTCACTCTTTGTCCTTCCCCAGCAGATTTTTGCACAGCACACGGTGGAGGCGGCAAATTCAAAGAACGACCTGCTACTGTTGACCGTTTTTCATGCGTATACTGCATGTGCTAATGATCACACATCAATAGAGGGCGCCCTTGTATCGTTCCATCAAATTAGTACCTTTTCATGCTCAACATATAATCACGTGAGGTACGAGTATTTAATTGCAGAATGCTACACGCCACAAAATAAATGCAGCGTGTATATGAAAAAAAAATACAGTGCAAAATTGATAAACGTAAAACACACGACAGCTGATATGAATGGTTGCTACTCAGAATCGTTTTTTTTTTCCCCTCGAAATTCATAGTGCAAAGGACAAGCGTGTGAATAAGGATGATAAAGTGGTAACCACGAAGTACGCTTGGGTGACACCCCACCCCCTTGATTGGAGCCTTACATTATATCATTATATTACATCACCGCCACTTGTCAGACCCTTTTATCGAGAGCGACGTACGGAAATTGAGAACGTCACTGTAACACTCAGGAATGCGAATTCATGTTTGTTCGACTGGCTTACCCTGTTACTGGGTAAACTGTCTACGGAAATGTCGCATATCGGCAAAGCAAAAAGTATATTCATTCCGTTTTCACGCAAACAAAAATAGTCTACGAAATAGTTTCTGCTTTGGCTCGCATGGTTAAACATTGATCCGAAGACCGTTCTTGCACTTTTCTCGACCATCTAATTGATTACTTGATATTCAATTTCGCTGTTTTCAGAGAGTGATATTATATGCGCTTCCCAGCCAAAAATCAACAGCCCTCTGAGTTTGGGGACTAGAGGTGCGTGTCCGTAGACTGGGTGGTGCACTTACAGACGTGCAGCAAATCGTATTCCGCGAAGGTTTAACTATGCAAACCACGGCACGACGACAAGCACGGCTGCGTCCAATCAGGGTCGGATTGAAAAGCCGTGGGCAGACGAACTCATTAATATTAAGCATGCTTCAGGTTCGAAAACCAATGGAAATAATAGAAGAGTGGACTTGACTAATGAATAGTTGACAGCTGCGAAATGGAAAAGTAAAAGGAGAGAAAGCGCGAGGGATGGTGTGAAGAGGAGCGATGCTAAGCAGCCAGCGCTGCAGCGTTACTCCGGAGAATCCACATGGAATGCATTATCACAATGAAATCCTACGTTTTTTTTTTTTAAAGGTGTATGAATAATTAACGAGTTGGACAAACGCGCAGCCAAAAAAACAGTGCGATACTGGGATTTCGAATCGATACGAGGGAATAAGGTAAAAGGGGAAAAGTATGTACCGTGCATTATCCTTCCCAATGACGGCGGAGCGTAGTCGGAATAAGGAGCGCCTGGAGGCGAGCTTAGCCGGTCTGCGCGAGCTGGAGCTGCTGAAGCAGAGGCAGGAGTTCCTGGTGCTCAGAGCGCTGTCCCTCGGAGACGCCACCCCGGGGCATGCCTCTTGGGGTGACCTCCAGCCACCCCGCTCCGCCCCCCCGGCTCTTAACCGAGCGCAAGACGACTTGACTTTGAGACGTCAGCTGGTAAGTATTTGTTTGGACGGAGTGGCAGCAACGTAAGAAAAGTTTAACGTGTAACTCAAAGAGTTCTCGACGTTTTATGTTTCTTTAGGATACTGGTGAAACCGACGAGGTAATGCACATATAACTGCAAGAGCGGTAAAGAGAACGCGACGCGGAAGAATTTCTTCGTATTTGAGCAGACAGTGAACGTTACAACGCAGTTTAATCAATCGGCTGTTATAACTGCTCAGAACGCAACCTATTCCAATGCATTGTAGCGAAGCAACCTCTGCCTCGCTCGTGCGAACGCGATGTTATACGGCATCGTTTTGGTGATGTCTGTGAGCGTGAGCCATTGTCCGGCGGTGCCACGCGGGTCGAAGTCGAATTAAAATGATTAATGATGCCTTTGTTTATATGTGGATCAGATTGTGTCCCGCAGTCACGATTTGCATCCCGCTGAGAGAAAGGGCAATTGGGGGAGGAGTATTTGATCGTTCATACCTCTTACCATTTCCCCTCCATTGTGCCCAACATATGTTTTTTAAAACTTTCTTTTAATTGGATTACATTGACAGCTGTGTAAATCTAACATTTTGACGATTAGCCTATTTGCTGAAAAGAAACAATTTACTGAAATAACCAATAGACAATATATCATAACCTGCATATTGTGTTGAGACCATATACTGCTTATAACAGTTTCCAAATTCTGAAGGAGATTACATTTATTAATATGTTTATTATTTAATTGATCCCACAGAACCATTATTGCAGGCTATTTGAAAAATCTCAAATCTCACTTAGAATACAATGATCAGTGTCAGGTTTACTTTAACACCGTCTATGAGTTCAAGAAGAGTTAAATGTCAGAGTAAAATGTATTCTAATTGAGTTGACTTACTTCGTTATAGAGCCTATCAACAGTCATCTTATGTGTCACTGTAGAGGTTCATATTGTGCACTTCTGATTCCACAGACCCCAATATACGGCTCAATATATATTCCCAAGCTTTGTATTCCTAGTGATGTTTTAGGGCATGAAACCAGTATGCAAATGCTGTAGGCCTACATAGATTAAGCCAGGAGGGATGTTGGGGCTCGAAATTTTAGACTCATGATTTCTGTTGGAAATTTAGAGCCACGGATTATCAGAATATCGCCGATAATTTCCATATTCATGACTGCCAGAACACGAGTCACGTTTTCCTGGTGACTAATTTCAAATATAAGAACGGTGCCAGCTGAATTTAAATCTCCGTGTAACAGCCCGGCATCCATGCTGGTTAATACCTCTGCCTCCGCTAACAAGCGTGGTATTGTGTGCCAGCAGAACTGATACGCAGTCTTGGCGCAGTCGCGCTGCCTGTCTGGTCGCGAAGCCCACTCACTCACGCAGCCAGTCAGAAGTGGAAATGGCGCACGCGTCTGTCCGCGCTGGAGGACCGTTTGCGTTGCTGGTTTAAATTAAACAGCCCAAGCGCACTCGTTCTGTTCAATATCTCCTCCCCCGTTTCTCCTTCAGCTTAAGTGCAAACGATTGCCGCGGGTCGCGTGGAATGCTAATGATCTCTGACCTATTCTGGCGATGACTCTGCACTTGCGTTTATGGAAAGCTACAGTGTCTAGAGAACTTTGTGACTAACACAAACATGATTTGACTAATAGCATCCCATGAGAAAAGGCAATGCCAAAGCTTTTTCCCTTGGTCTTCAACATTTGCATTTTGGAAATTAAAACTTGAAACACCTTTGTTTTTCATTTCTAAATTCGTTATAGTGATGCTGCTTGCTAGAGTTCTGCTTTTGCCTGCCAGTCTGTAATGGAGGAACCCATCTGAGACTCAGTTTGCAGTCTAAGTCTCTGATTGTCCCCACGTATGGTTGACCTGAAGTGGAAACACAGCTTTGGTTCACAACAGAACGTTTGGTTTTGAATCAACCCCACTGGAGTCTATTTTACCCTGATAGAGTTAATTTTGCTCCTGTAGGACTCGTATTAACTCTGTAAGCGATGCATTGTCTGTGTGTGTGTTTGTGTGTGTGTGTTGCATCTGTCTGTGCGCTCGTACACACATGTGGGTTGTACTATTTTGTAAATTGTTCGGAATTACAGTGTTTGCTAAACACCAAAATTTGTGATTGTAATTAACAGGAATTAACATTTTGCTGTGTGTGTGTGTGTGCATGCGTGTGAGAGAAAGAGGGAGAGAGAGAAAAGAATGAGACAGAGAGACAGAGGGAGGGGTTTGCTAGAAGGAAGAGCCGGAGACCCAGGGGAGGAATAAGGCATACGGCTGAAGTAATCCAGTGGCACTGCTGTTTCAATTAGTGACTGCAACTCAGCCTCCAGGGAAGAGAGGCTGTTTCAGTTGGTGGTCCTGGCAGTGCTGCAGGGCTTTAGCAGGGCTCTGATTAGATTTAGGGAGAGTTGGGAGGAGAGGTACTCTCGCAGTGGTCGCCTCACACCACAGACCCCGTCCCCCCCCCCCCCCCCCCCCACACACACACACACCCCCCGTTTTCCCCTCCATGTGACTGGGGATTACTCCCAGCACCTCGGCGCTGACAGCCAACCAACGACAGACAACAGCTGGGATAGCGCTGCATGCTGACCTCACTCCAGCGAGAGTCTACATGTGTGCGTCAGTGTGTGTGTGTGTGTGTGTGTGTGTGTGACTGTCTGTGCGCATGTGAGTGTGTGTGTGCGTGTGTGTATCTGTCTGTGCGTGCCTGTGTGTGTGTGTGTGTGTCTGTGTGTGTGTGGGAGAGAGAGTCAAAATTGTCAGTAGCTGTATCATATTCTTTTCCCAGTGTGGCTCTGTGGGTTATAGTGGGAGTTTGAAGTTTGCATAGTCAGGCAGTTCAGCTCCTCTGTGAATGTTGTGGTATCTGTGTACGTGACTGTATTTGTTAGTGTGGGTGTGTCAGTGTGTGTGCGTGTCTGTGTGTCTGTGTGCATGTATGTGTGTGTGTGTGTGTGTCTGTATGTGTGTGTGTGTGCGTGCGTGCCAACAGGAAGCTGTGAAACCCCCCCCCCCAACCCCGTGTCAGACACAGACACTCAGCAGCTGTGTGGCCATGTGTTACCTGAGCTTCACTCTGTCACAGCCCCCCTGTTCCCTCCCTCCCTCCCTCTCTCCAGAGCGTGAGAGGGAGCAGCACCGCGTTTCACGCCCAGCTGTGCTATGTAAACATGGCAGGGTGTCCAGGGCACGTGTGTGTGTGTGTGTGTGTGTGTGTGTGTGTGTGTGTGTGTGTGTGTGTGTGTGTGTGTGTGTGTGTGTGTGTGTATACGCGTGGTGTGTGTGGTAATGTGTGTATGTGTTTGTGTGCGTGCATTGGTATGTGTTTCTGCACGTTTTTGTGTTTGTGTGTGTGCATGTGCATACGTGCGTGTGTGTGTGTGTGTTTGTGCATGTGTATTTGTGTGTATTTGTGTGTGTGTGCGTCTGTGTGTGTGAGGCAGATGACGGAAGCCGGGCGGCAGGCTCTCTGCAGGTCCGGAGATGACAGGGCTGGAGAAAGCCAGCGGCATCGTGGCTGTAATTACCCAGCATCCCCTCCTCCCCTCCTCTCCCCTCTCCCCCCGCCCCGGCCGCCCCGCTCCCTGGCGCAGCGGCACAGCAGTGCGCCACCTCCCGCTCGCTGAGAGAAAAGGGGTCGCCGGGGAAACGCTAATTACCGCCCCGGAGGGGCCGGCGTGAGCCAGGATGCGAGCGTTAATTATTCATGAGAATGAAAAGGTTTACTTGCGCAGGAATCGCGTCTGTGGACGGCGAGTCACGTGCAGCCGTTGGCGTTCTGCCGCGTAAGTGGGCGGATCCCTGTTCGCGCTCTACGCGTCTGTTTCTGTGCGCGGGTGTGTGCGTCTTTGCGCGCCTCCTGTCCGAGAGTGTCGGCGGATTGACCAATTGACCGCGCGTTAAAAAAATGCTGTGGCGGACCGTGTCCGGTCGCCACTTCCTGCCTCCCTCCTCTCCTCCCCGGCCAAGCTGCCGTGTTGCCATGGCGACAGCAGGTTACATCATCAGGCTTAGCTAACGATTGTTTGAGCAGATATTATTTTAGAGATCCAGCTGGGCTTCTGGGCTCTGCTCGCTATCCAGCACCAGCCCACCACTGTGATATGACCCATCAGTAATAAAGTGAAGAGAAACCGTGTGTGTGCGTGTATGTGTGCGCGTGTGCGTTCAACCCTGGTGTGTTCTCACCTAGCTTCAGAGTGCAGGCTGAATGGTGCCACTGCTGACCTTAATTAGGTTTGACTGAGGGGCTAATTGCACACATATCTGGACCGACACCATTTAGCGTGCGTCTTACAGTCCTTCTGCCTGTTTTAATTAAACATGTCTCTCTTCGGCTTCACAGACTGGGAGTAAAGCGGCTGTTCGGTGGAGCCGAAAGTAATTAACAGAACAAATATTTCGTCGAGGCCGCCGGCCCCGAACGTTCTCTGAAGGGGCGTAAATACAGATGTCAAATAAAGGACCGGTTAACTTCAGACCCTCAGCGCCATATGTCTTTCACACAGACCTGCTTTCAGATTAAGCGTGGAGCTGTCAAAGAGAGAGACCAGAGCTCAGTGGGAAAGCTTGAAAAAAAAAAAACATCTAATTAATTGCAAAAAACTCATATGCGCAAGGCTAGCGTACCCCCTGGAACAGAGCTGGAAAGCTTTCTTCCTTGATGTGTCTGATTTCTGTTCAGATCCAGCTCTCGTCTCCCGTGTGAACGGCACGGGCTGGGTTCGGATGTTTGCTCATTCGTCCTTTGTGGGGAAAAAGCCAAAACCAAACAGTCGCTGCTGCCTATTTCCCAGACAGCATCGGCACACTGTCAATCATGGCTGCCCAACCATGTTCCTGGAGAGCTGTACCGTCCTTCCTGTAGGTTTCCGTTTCAGGACTGCATTTGTATAGCGCTTTTAACCAAAACGCTTTACAATTGATGCCTCTCATTCACCCATTCACACACACACTCACACACCAACGGCGAAAGGCTGCCATGCAAGGTACCAGTCAGCTCGTTGGGAGCAATTAGGGGTTAGGTGTCTTGCTCAGGGACACTTCGACAAGCCCAGGTCCGGCAACCCCCCGACTGCCAGACAAACGCTCTTTCCTCCTGAGCTATGTTGCCCCTAATTTGGCACACCTGATTCCACTAATGAGCAGCTCAACCTGGATCTCTAGCTGTTGAAAGAGGTGTGCTTCGATAGGGTTGGACTGAAAACCTACGGGACGGTGCATCTCCAGGAACAGGGCTGGGCAGCCCTATGCAGTAAATGATTTTACTGGCACATCAGGTGCGATGTCGCCATATGCACAGCTAGCCGAACACAACCCAGGCGGATGTTGCTACCGCTCGGCTGGGACCGTGTGCCACGCCCTATCTCATGACTTGGCAGGTGGTGATTTGCGGTCGCAGCCGTCCGTCACGCACGCCAGCTTCGTCAGCTCCGCAGTTTCCTCAATGACGTCACGGTGTATGGCGAACTGGAGCGCTCAGAAAATTCATCATTTTGTGCATCATTTTCATGCCAGCATTGTAAACAGCATTATTCGAAAGTCTGACGAACACTGATATAAATAGCCCTGTGGATTACGGAGCTGAATCCTTCCGGCTTTAGTTGATCAACGCTCTGTACATAATGTGGATGCATTTCATCTTCTGTGGAACTCGAGCTTGTATTTCACCTCAGTGGCTCATGGCTACAGCACCACAAGATATTTGTCTACTGCCTCTTGATCTTGCTGATCTTCACCTGTTAACATTACTGCCCATCAGCTGGACCCTTCTGAGTGTGTACTGAACACTGCACATAGAAATCTCAAGCTTCTTTGTAATTTCTCATGGGGAATAACCTTGTTTACTTGGCCCCACACATCTAAGCTTACCATCATCATATTTATTTTAACAGACCAATGGTAGTAGGCTACCTGCGGTCTTAAAACGACTTAAGGTAGATAAGTTCAGTCCACCTCCCTCCAACCACCATTTGCAAAATAATGTATAGACTTCCAATGATTTGTTTAATTGTAATTAAAGTCAAAGGGGGCTATTTTGAGGAAAGTCATGTCTAAGATTATTGTAAGTAAAACATATTTTTTTGTGTTATGGTGGTGGAAATTGAAAATAAATGTTCATACATTGGTTTGTTATTCGATAGCTGTGCATATTTTAACTGAATTTGTCTCCACCTAAGGTTTCTTAGCCTGTACTGTGTGTGTGTGTGTGTGTGTTCTCCCTCTGTTTTCTCTAGCTTGTGTGTTTGTGTTCATATTTTATGTATGTACACACACACACACACACACACACACACACACACAATTCAGTCACTGCCTCTGGCTGTTCTGGATTTCCACTGAGGCAGGAGGTGTTTCTCTGCCCAGTCTTCAAAATGTAGGGCTAGCATCTGTAATGCATTGTAATGGCTAAAGGAGCTGCGCTAACAACTAAAAGGTTTTTGGTCCATTTCCCAGCAGGGAGGCCGCAGTTGTACCCTTGAGCAAGCTACTCAACCTGAATTGCTTGGGTAAACATCCAGATAAATAAATAGATTGCGTATAATAATGTAATCTATGTAATTCCCTCTGGATAAGATCATTTTGCTAAATGCAGAAATGTAATGTAATCAAGTGCTGTTTCAGAAACAGATCTTGCAGATAAGTAGCCTACTTGTTTCTCATTTATTCAAAGTTGCTCATTTATGATAATTGCTTATCCAGTTAGTTGGTTGTGCTTGATTTATATTATATTTAAACTGCCTTTGAAAAGTGCACTGCTTTCATTTCTACGTCTTTCCCCATAATATTAGTGCCTGTAATCATCTGATTTCTGATTATGAATTAAATTCAACATGCACAGATTACCTTCCAGGAATTTTTATCTCAGTTACTGGTCCTATTTTTCTAAGCACCTTGGAAGTATAGAAAAACAGAACCAGATTGCAAGATTACTACAGTTTAAAAAGTTTTCCTGGTGCTGCAATATTATTAATACTGCCAATTTCCAACAATGCAATCACTCCAACTAGAAAATTCCAAAACATTTCTAAGAAGATTACTGTCAAACTACAGCACACTTGAATGATCGTTTGAATTTAAGTGGAAATGACGTTGACAACTTAACTGTAATTAACTGAAGTAGTCCTCACCGGTAGCAGTCGACGATAATACACCCCCTCGGAAGTCAACGCAGCCATTTTGTCTCCTTCACTTTCCACTGTTCATTAGTCATCAACAGGCCGTTGTCCCTTAAAATAAGTGGCAGGCATCTTCGCAGCGCTGACATTTTTTGAAGCTCTCGGCAGAATCTGATTAGCGTATTGACTTGGGCAGGGTGGGACGGGGAGTGTTTGACCTCTGACCTTGCCGTAATGAATTTGGGGCCATTTAATCCTGCTGTAATCGAAAGAAAGAAAAAAAAAACACAACGCCAACAATCTCAGCCCAGTGTCAGTTAGCAGCCGGCCCGCTATGCTCCACCCACACGCGAACGCCACCAATGAGAGCGAGGAATGAGGGCCAGCTAATGCGGGGCAACCGGAGTTCAGAGTGGAGATGCGGTTGTTTTATGAGGAACATGTTAAATATCTGGTTTATTTATGAGCAGCGTCCTACAGCACAGTCCTGACCTCTGTAGGGTTCTCTGCAGTTGAGTGACAGTTCTTGCTGTCTGTCCACTTCACTGCTCCAGAACCAGTTGTGTGGATTTCTTCACAAGTCTTTGGTGCGCAAAGAAAGATCCCTTTAACCTATTAAGGTGTACAGATCACTGAAAGATCACAAACGTGTGGTTAGAATGTTCTTAACGGAACATTCTAATGCTGATGTAACAACCACTACTGGCAGTTGAAAGCAATGGAGTTCTAGAACACTAACTTAGAGTTCTTCCTATTCTTCAACACTCTAATGCTGATGTAACGATCTCTACTTGTAACTGAACACTGGCTTAGAATTTTGAAAAATCATTCTAAAAAAACCTACTCTTCAAAGGGTTTAGCCTTACCCTGGAGTCTGAGCAGAAGCGGCGCTCAGGTCTGGATCTGGGGGGAGCGGGGAGGGAGCGGGACAGTGACAGGCGAGAGTGAGACGTCCCCGGCATGAATAAAACAAAAGGGGTGTCAGACCGGCCCGGCGGGGCCGTACGCTCCATGGGCGGGGGGTCCCGGGCGTCCCAGTCTGACAGCCTGGTCTGTCACCAGCCCGCCGGGGGGAGGAGGGTGGAGACTCGCTGTCAGCAGACGCTTTGTCAGAGTGACTGACACGTGGAGGCTGATGGGAAACGAACAGGGGGGCCAGGGTGCGACCTCTGTCACCCACACACAGGCTGGAGGAGATGGGAAGAGCCCAGGCTGTGCAGAGCTTTCCTACTATGAATCAGGGACCTCCTGCTTGGATACAGGAGGAAAGCAGTGCCTGCAGCAGTGTCTGCAGGCTTGTTCAGATTTTTTTCACTTAACTCTTAGAAGAGTAGCCTTTTTGGAATGTTATTATTTAAAATTCTGTCAGTGTTCTAGAACTTTCAGTTACCAGTAATGATTGTTACATCAGCATTAGAATGTTCAGCTACAAACATTCTGATCTTACACTTTAAAGTGTTAAATGCTGAAATTACTGTCATTGATTGGCCAAAGAGTCCACAAACCATGTCTCAGGAGGACTAGATTGGTTGCTGATTGAAAAGAAACCACAGAGACCTGTAGATACATCAGCCCTCCTAATCTAGGTTCTCTGATTTATTATGCTATGAAGACCTCAAAATTTCCCAAAAACCATAATTCATAGAAAGCACTTAGCTGTAGGGGGGAACGGCTAGTTAACGCCAAGCTGCACAGTGGAAAATCCCCCCCCCCCACTTCTCTCTGGGAGCATCGCGTAGTTGACTGGAATTTCTCATGTTCCAGCAAAGAGTTTTTACAACCGTCCTGCCATTTTGGCTCTGGCCAAGCGTGTTTCCTGCGTGTGTAAAAATAACATCTCGCTATGATTCTCACGCCGAGTTCCCCACTCCATCTGACTCTGACCTTTGGTTTCAGCGCACGTCCTATGTACTTGTTCAGCTCGAGGACTTTATCCCAGCGTTATGAGCGAGTGCTGATTCATACATCAAACCCAGCGGTACAGAACACACTGTACAGATTCTTTGCCACTCCCAGCTGTAGGGCATTCTTGCACATGGATTCGCATCCAGTGCCATGAGGCTCTGAAACTGTGGATATGAGCTTCTTTTTTCCTCATTCTTGGTGTTGTGACCATGTACATTTCAACTGGCAGCTTCTGACTAATTCTCTGTACAGAAAAGGAGGGGTTCTTTTTTAGCCTAACATCTGTTTTTTATTGCTTTATTCTTTACCCTCTGTACTGTGAGTCTTCTTCTGATTTCTCGGTAAAGTGACCTTGGGTGTCCTCAAAGATGCTGTATAAGTTAAATGTATAATTATTATTATCCATTCATGCATTATCTATTCCTTCTTATTGTATAATAATAATAATAATAATAATAATAATAATAAAATTAAAATAATAATAATAATTATTATTATTATTGTTATTATTATTATTATTATTATTATTATATTTAGACATAGATTTTGCTCCTTCATCATATTAGTGGATGGTATGCAGTGTTTTCTTAAATGCCTGTGCTGTTCAGTCTGTTTGTTGTGACTGGTGGAAATTCCTGTGAAGCAGATTTGATGTATGACCTTCAGCAACAGTTTGTTTATACAGAAACTTCCTGCGCTGTATGTGTGTGTATGTGAGTGTGAACACTGATGTGTTACTGGGCCTTGTCTCTCTGTGTGTGTGTGTGTGTGTGTGTGTGTGTAACTTTGTGTGTAACATGCATGTAATTGTGTGTGTAACTGTGCATAACTGTGTGTGTGTGTCTGTGCATGTAACTGTATAACGTATGTGTAACTGTGTGTATAACTCTGTGTAACTTAACGTGTATCTTTTTGTAACTGTGTGTGGAACTTTGTGTAAAACTGTGTGTATCTGTGTGTAACTGTCTGTATCTGTGTCTCTGTGGGCCCCTTCCTCTCTTGATCCATGTCTCTCACGCATCATTCCAAGCTTTTCAAGGGCCCTCCCCCCATTCGGGCCCTGGGCAGTCAGTACCACTTTCCCACCCCCCCTACGACGCCCCTGTCTGTATGTAACTGCATGTGTATGTGTGTGTAACTGTGTGTGTATCTGTGTATAACTGTATGTAACACGTGTATCTGTGTGTAACTGTGTGTGTATCTGTGTGTAACGCGTGTGTATCTGTGTGTAACTGTATGTAACGCATGTATCTGTGTGTATCTGTGTGTAACTGTATGTAACGTGTGTGTGTGTCACAGAACAGCCTGCAGTGCGCGTCCTGGGGCCTGATGGCGGAGCTGGAGCAGCAGGTGGGGGAGCTGAGGGTGGAGGCGGAGCCTGTCTGTGACGAGCCACCTGGCGACAAGGGAGACAGCCGGCCCAGCTCAGGTACCGCCCGTCCACCCAGAAACCGCGGTCAGCACCACACCAGGACCGACCCGTAAAACTGACACACTGAGGGATTCAGCACGAGTGCAGAATGATAGGCTTCCAAGTGACTCTTTGAATCACGAAACCATAAATTATTCATTAACATGGGAATGCTCTTTGTTTTGTCTTCTTGCTATACAACAGATTGAACATCTGGAATTAATTAATTTTGAAAACCAAATCAAAAATAGCATAGATGCTGCGCAAAACAACATTAAATTTTCAAGAGCTTGATGCCTCGCAGCTTAAATCTCAGTCGAATCCTAAACTCCGGTTATATCGGTTATTAAACTTTAATTGGATTCGCCCGCTGATGACTCGGCGTGATGAGAAACTGCGTGACATTTACCGGGGTTCTGCAGAAGCGGTATTAGTGGTGTCCTTTTCTCGCTGAGCCCGGGACGGCTGAACGCGCTGGCTGAAGTCGTAGCCGCGCGCTGTTTGTGTTGGAGAGAGAAGAGAGAGGGAGACGGAGGAACAGCTGGGTTTACCGCTGCCGAATCCAACGGGCTTTTGGTCGCGGTCACGTTTCTAAATCGCGGATTTACGAAGCTGCTGCGTGTGCGCGTTCGCCGGTTCACGTCGAATCCAAAGCAAACAATAATTTATCGGTTCACGTGTGCGCTTTGTCTCTGTCGGGACAGCAGAAGATCTGACCCAAAAAGCCCTTCTTCGGTTTTTCATTCTACATCAGTTTTCAAGTCTACTTTAAACAATTCATGAGAGTGTAACAAGTCCAGCTTCATAATAAATTATAGATATAGATATAGAAGGGAGATATTCCTTATAACTCGGCCAATGCTTTGAAAAAAATTATTTATATATAATCCAACTGCACATTTGGACATTTGGGAAATTTAAAATGTTAAAAGTTGACCACAGACTCACTCACTTCTATGTACTGGAAGAATTTATAGTGAGACTCTTTCCTTTCAGTATGCCTTCGCAATCTTCTTGCATGCAATGGGTGAAAACAAATTTTCACTGATACTAATCATTATGTTGCTGGAATGAAGCATGTGATTGATGGCTTTTGTTATTAAAAACACAGAAAATGATTTTGGGTGCCGCTTTTTGAACGAGCCGCCTTTTATTAAGAGAGTTTTGAGATGTTCGCTCATTTTGGCTCTTGCTGCCGTTAGCCGTGTATCGGTTTCCTTCCCACACTCATTATATTTGTTGTTCAGTTGGCTCCATCTGTCATGTTTGCTTTGTGTTAAAAATGCTATTGTTCTGGGTTTTCAAAAGGTGTTTCACGCCATGAAATCGCAAGTTCCACGCTTTCGTCATTCGAACACATTTTGTCCGTGTACCAAATATAGGACTTTGACTATTGCTATTCTGTTCCTATTCTATATGCTGGCTCACTTATAATTACTTATAATTGCAATGCTGTGCTGAAAGATTGTTTATTATTTACATTTACATTTATGTAAGCCTTTAAGGTGTAAGATCAAAATATGTGATTAGAATGTCCTTAACTGAACATTCTAATGCTGATGTAATAATCGCTACTGGTAACTGAAAGCAATGGAGTTCTGGAACACTGGCTTAGAATTTTGAAGAAAACATTTTAAAAGAAGGTACTCTTCAAAGGGTGAAGAAACTGTAAAGAATAAACACACATATGTAAAGGACTAATGAAATATATTTGAGCTGGAACTGGTGTTTTTTTGCGGGGACTCCAGGGAGTGTGTGTTCGCTACGGCAGGTATGCAGGCAGTCATGGCGGGGTCCCGCTGCCATGGCTATTGACAACCGTCTTTGTCCCGCCAGGGTTCTACGAGCCCAGCGAGGTGCAGTCCTCGGCCGGCCTGTCCGACTCCTCAGTTTTCGGGGAGCTCTCCCCCGGCCCCGTCCGGGCAGTGAGGGCCGCCTACGCCGGCGAGAGGCCCAAGTCTGTGGGTGAGTCCCCCCCCCCCCCTCCCCCTTCCCCCTCCCAATTCCACCCTTCACGTGTCAGCTCCACTTGATCCCGGTTCTTGGGTTTTTTTTTTTTTTTTTTTTTTCCGGAACGTTCCCCGGCAGCCGGAGACTTAGCAGCCAGCAGCAGGGCTGGCAGCGGGAGACCCACGCCAGCTTCGCCTTTCCCCCGTGGGGGCGACGCTTAAAGAGCCAGATCTTATTTAACGCCGCGAGGGTGTCGGATCCCAGACGAGCGTGTGGGAAAAAAAAACAAGCACAGAACCGTGCCTGCGCGATCGCATCAGTACAGTTAAAAACGGTTTATGTCACACAGCGGAAAGGTACACATTGTCCCTGTTGAATTTGTACGTACTCTGTTGGAGTTGAGTTTTTACGTCCAGTTTACTGCGTACCGCAGTGAATACATTACATCACATGTCATTTGGCAGATGCTTTCATTCGCGATGTATAAATAGCCGTGTAGCGTTGAATGTGGGTTTGGGTAAGGGTCAGGCCGTTGGCTAATGAAAGAGTTAAAAAGCGCCCTGGAGTGCTGCTGTCCTGCTGCTCTTTAATTGCATCAGGAAAAGTTCTGGGGAGATTAAGAGACGGCCTTCAGGTCAGTCATGAGACGCATAAGGCTGCTCTGTGTGGAGCTAAGCGGGCAAACAGCTCCACAGCCGAGACAGAGAGAAAGGTCTTCTGCACCGGAATGCAGTCTGCGCTCACTCTCCCTGACATGCACACACGCACACACACACACACACACAGACACACACGCACACACACAGAGGCACACACACGCACACACACACACAGAGACACATACACACACACACACACAGAGGCACACACACAGAAGCACACACACACACGCACAGAGGCACACACACACACACACACACACACAGAGACACACACACACACACACACAGAGGCACACACACACACACACACACACAGAGGCACACACACGCACAGAGACACACACACACACACACAGAGGCACACACACACACACACACACAGAGGCACACACACATGCGCACACACACACACACACACACACAGAGGCACACACATGCACAAACGCACACACACACACAGAGGCACACACACACACACACACACACACGCACACACACACACACACATTCAGTGTGAAACACAAGTGCACACACACGCCAATGTGCAACTATATCTATCCAAACACACAGGGTCTGTAAAATAGCACACAAAGACATTCAGTCTGATACCCAGGCACAAGCAGACACACAGTCACACACACACAGGACACACTAATGTAAAGCGCACACTCCAGACACACGCGCAGGCGAAGGCCGCTCACAAAGAACACTTCGTTACGCGAGTTTCTGCTCGACCGCTTTTCCGCGCTCGACCTTCGCCGAGAACAGACGGCGGGCGGCGGTTAGGGGAGACGTCCCCGTGGGGCCGCGCTCTCTCCGCCAGAGACGGCCTTGAGCGTCGCGAGGCGCTTCGCCGCGCGGTCGCAACGAGCGGCCCCTCTAAACCGCTACCGCGTCCGCTCGGTCTGGGGTCGAGCGAGAGGGCCGCGCGGCTAGCCGTTAGCGCCTGCGCCCGAGTGTCCGTCGCGCCTGGACCCGCCTCCGCGCCTTACGTCCGGAGCTACGTGACCCGCCCGTCGCCGGCGGAGTGCGTGTTGTGTCTCCAGCTGCCTGCAGCAGTTATTGTGTCTGCCGCTCGCTGTGTTGTTCGCCCACGTACACAACCTTAGAACACAGAGCACAGGTATTCACAGAGGAATACATCAGACATTCAGCGTTCAGTCAGGTACACAGTGTACAATTGACCAGGGTTTGGGGGTAATTCTGTTTCTATTCAGTCAATTCGAGAAATCATTTTTTTTTCTGAAACATTATGTTCTGTTAAGATTTTTCATTCAACCAACTGAATTTCAGTTTATTTACTTTTTATTGACTGAACTAAAATGGAACCCAAATGTGATGATGACAAGAACAGGCCATTCAGCCCATCTTGGCTTGTCATTTGTCTACAGTCAGGGGTGGTTCCTGATGGGGCGTCACTGTTCTATTTTCAGTTTCTACCAATTTAGTTTCCACCAAAATACCAGAAAGACACAGCCCTCTGGGATTGGGGTCACCCACCCCTGCTCTAGAGGGTATCCATCAGTGTGTCAAGCTTGAACCTGGCCACCTCAATGATCTCTAACTCTGCTGCATGACCTGGCAGGCTCTTCCACATTCTGACCACTCTCTTCTTGCTTGCTTGTTTTGTGTGTTGCACATACTGCACACACAACCTTATAACATGAGCATGCAGGATATGCATAGTGATTAGAACAGGGCTTTCAGCCCAATAGGGTTTGTCGTTTATCTTCAGACTAGAGGGCATCTAACACTGTGTCAAGCCTTGAGTGGGGCACCCCAAGAGTGTGGTACGCGCAAGCTGTTCCACACACTGAGAGCATGCGATAATGAGTGTGTGTGCATGTGGGTGTGTGTACATGTGTGTGGGCATATGTATGTGTGAGTGTGTGTATGTACATGTGTGTGTGTGTGTGTGTGTGTGTGTGTATGTATTTGTGCATGTATGTGTTTTTGTGTGTGTGTGGGTCTGTGTGTTTACAGTGTGTGTGTGTGTGTGTGTGTGTGTGTGTGTGTGTATGTATGTATGTATGTATATGTGTGTGTGTGTGTGTGCGTGTGTGTGTGTGTGTATGCATATATATGTGTTTGTGTGTGTATGTATAGTGTGTGTGTAATTTTAGCTTTGTGTTCTCTCTCTTTAGGCGATGTGTTCGTGGCGAACCGGGACGGGCTTTTGGAGACCGGCCCCCTTTCCTTGGTGCCGCGCTCCTTCTCGGCGCCGTACCCATCCCTGGAGGGCATCGAGGAGGGCCTGGGTGAGGAGGAGGCCTGGGTGTGGGACCCCAGCGGCCCCTCGGGCCTGGAGGACGAGCCCACGGCCGAGGACTACCAGCAGGCCCGGCGGGTGCACTCCTACATCCTGGGCCTGATCCAGCGCCGGGCCCTGCCCCAGAGGCCCTGCAAGCCGCGCACCAGCCTGGGGCCCGACTCCCGCGCCGTGGCCCGGCAGAGCAGCCTGTGCCGCAAGGAGCCCGAGCTCCGGCCCGCGGCCCCCGAGGGCCCCCCCGTCTGGGCCTGCCGCGGCCCCGAACAGGAGGAGCCGTACGGGGGCCCGGAGGAGCCCCTGCCTCTGCTCTACGCCCGCCCCAGGCCCGCCTGCCTGGCGGGGATCCGGTCCGCCTCGCTGGACTTCCCCTGCGGCGGGCGGGACCCCGCGGCCGGGGAGGGGGACTCGCCCCGTTTCCACGGCTACCCGCCGCCGGAGGAACGGCTGGTGAACGCGCAGTACATCCCCGCCCAGCCCTGCCGCGCCTCCGCCCGGGGCCCCGCCCACCGGGCCCCGCCCCCTCCCCCGCCCAAACCCGGCCGGGCCTCCTGCTCCCCGGAGGGGCCGCCCCTGAGGGCCCGGCCCGCCCCCAAAAAGTGCCGTCTGAGCGAGGAGCGGGCCCCGGGCCCCCGGAAGCCCAGCCGGAAGGCGTGTCGCTCGCAGTCGGAGAACAGCCTGGTGGGGGGCCAGCGGGGGGGCGCGGCCGAGCGCAAGTACAACACGGTGGAGCGGGACGGGGGGCGGGGGGGCCAGCCCAGGACCAGGCGGCCCCCGCCGGTGGGCGCCGGCTGCCGCCGCTGGCGCTCCACGCTGGAGCTGAGCCAGGACGAGGCCGAGCTCCCGGGCGACCAGGCGCCGCGACGGGCGGCCCGCAAGCCCCGTCTCCCGCCTCCGTACCTCTACGGCCACGCCCACGGCCCCGCCCTCCCGCCGCACCCCCGCCACCTGGCCGAGTACCTGGAGCGCGGGCCGCCGTGCCGGCCGGAGGAGGGCTACGCGCTGCCCGGTGGCGAGTCTGAGTCCAGCCTGAGTGAGGCCGACTCGCCCGGCTCCACCTCGCTCTCCAGCGACTCGGAGGAGAGCGGCGGGGGCCTGGTGTGGCCCCAGCAGCTGCCCCCGCAGCTGGCCCCGCCCTCCATCTCGCCCCCTACCCCGCCCGGGGCCGCTCCGCCCAAGGCCTTCGTCAAGATCAAGGCCTCTCACGCGCTCAAGAAGAAGATCCTGCGGTTCCGAACGGGGTCCCTCAAAGTCATGACCACCGTCTGAGACTACAACTCCCACAATCCCCTTGTACAGCTGCCTCATCTGTCCGCACCATGCCCAACACTGCAAAAAAGTCTGTATTCACAAGTGTTTTAGTCTTGTAAAGTGTCTTAAAATCTCTCAACTAGAAAATATTTGCTTGTTTTCAATTATTTTTTTTGACAATTGAAATCGCCTTAACCCGTTGCCAATCCTTGAAACCTTGTCAAGATTTTAAGGCACTTTATAATACTAAAAAGCTTGTTAAGATTGACTTATTTTATGAGTTTTGCAGTGATTGCGTGTCTCCGTTGACCATGCAGGCGAAATGCTTCAGAGTTATTTCATCCCCCGCTCCCTCCCCTTAACCGCTTGTTCCTAAGAGCCGACGCCGCACGCCTCGTTAAAGTTAGCGACCGTGCTAATGACTCATTGTGGGGCACTCCGCCGATGCTACGCTAAAGCAGCGGGGGTCCTCTGGTGCACCTTTGGCCCCTGCCGGAGCCAGACGCAGGGGCCGTGCCCGTGACCCGGAGGGATCCGACCGGAGAAACGTCCTCCTCTCTCGCTCCCTCCGCTCCGCCGCTGCTCTCCGGCCCGAGTGGGGACGCTCCCAGCACGCAGCGGACTCCCATGATCCCCTGCCACGCACGCAGCGGAACTGCACCTGTAAATGTCTGTACGTACCCACGAGGCCTTGTGTTTATGAATGTAATCCTGTGCGTGAGGAGACGTGACCGATGGCAGTATTAACTGAACCCTGCGGTTAGCGAACCCGCAGGGACAAAGGCACACACACACACACACGCTCATACACACGCACGCATGCACTCACACACACACACGCACTCATACACGCACACACGCGCACTCATACACACACACGCACACACACTGTAATACCAGGCACGCACAACTCACATTACACACACACATACTACACACACGCGCACACGCAGACTACAAGAGATCTCATCGCGCGGTTAGCTAACATGGCCGCCGCGTGTGGTGTTATGATGTGCTTTCTGCAGCCGGATCATCGCAGGGTTCTCAGGTTAAAAGCGCTGAAAGTTCACACAGAGCCTTTGCACACCAAAAATCTGCAGATGGAAGTACGTTTGTGCCAATAAAAAAAAAAAAGATTTAAAAAAAACAGTTTGTTCTAGAAGTTATTTTTCTAAAATATCGACCCTTATGTGTTTGAATTGTGTAACTTTAACAAGCTGCTTAAAGAACAGTGATCACTTCAGCATCCAATTAACTATAATAAGTGACCTTGAACACAATGCACTTGATTACTGAACAATCGGCTGCAAAACTAACATTTTAGATTTATACTTTTCAAATGTTCAGAATAAATTACATCTTGCATTTAAATGTAGGCATTTAATACATTCTTATCTAGAGAAACTTACAAAAGTGCACCATAAAGGTTCAGGCAACAGAAAGAGATGATGTCATCGGTGTCTCAACCTTCAGGACTAGCCAATGCATAAACATACAGCATAACAGTGAGCTTGACTGGCATTTTTTTTAATGAATAAATTTGGTATGCATTGTAGGTCTGTGCATGTCCAATTCCCGACTTTCTGCAAACGCAGCCATATTCTTACAGGACCCCCTCTTGCAGATTCAGGAGGGTATAGACGGCCAAACAGTTCTCCTCTGAAATGTGTTCCCACATGACTGCTTTTAACACTGCTGACCACAGCTCTGCGCACACAGACAGGAGACAGAGGAGGACCGACAAGTATTTTTAAACCGGATGACACTGAACACCTTGAGCACTGCAGACTGGAGCGGTGTAGACTAAGATCCCCAGTTTCCCAGCTCTCAAATCATCTCTGCTACTGGTAAAACAGGAAGTGGACAGACGTGTTCCAGCCAGCACCGGTCAGCCATTGGCCAGCCCTCGCCAAAGGGGAGGAGCTGCGCGCCGATGCTGTTCCCGTCTGTCATGTCATTGTCGGGGCAACCAAGCTCAGGAATGCGCTCTGATGTAAACACTTAATCAGCTTCTCCCGTGAGAGCTAACGAGGCAATTAGCCGCCCACTGTGCCTTAATGAGCCGCAACCGATTTCCCACACGCGCAGCCCTCGAGACTCTGAGATGGATACGGGGGAAAAGGCACATGAAAAATCACTGAGCCAACGCTATGCCCCAGAGGTACATACTGTGGGCACGTAACATGCAGCGTGTACGTACGCACAGACAGTGCGCCACACCGCAGAAACTCACTGAGGAAACTTTCACGCGCACACGCACACAGTGCGCTACTCTACGCTGCTCCTCTTGTGATCCCAAACACATATACAAACGGACACAGACTCCAGCCTGACAATAGCCCTCCCGCTAACAAACACAGCTTTGTGCTACGGTTAGCATGGTGCGCTACTCAGACAGCGGGAAGTGAGTAAGAAGAGGGAGAGAGAGAGAGAGAGAGAGAGTGGGTGTCGATGTTTTTGGCCGGGCTAACAGTCAGACTATACAATCGCGCCCTCGACCGCTCGGTTCGCGCTGAGAGCAAACTGCACACAGGAAACGGGAGTGCTGAGCGGACCCAGCTGGGCAGGCAGGGCTCCAGGATTGGGGATACACGGGCCCCGCTCATGCCCAGGGCCCGCGGGACGGGAAGCGCCGAACAGGGTGGCCCATGCTCCCGCGGAGAGAGAGAGGAGAGAAGAAAGAAGCTTCTGTGACCCGCCCACCCCCACCCTGCTCTCTCTCTCTCTCTGTCTCTCAATCACTCTCTCTCTCCCCCTCTCAGTCACTCGCTTTCTCTGTCTCTCTCCCTCTCTCTGTCACTTTCTCTCTCCTCCCTCTTGCTCTGTCTCTCTCTGTTTCTCTCCCTTTCCCTCAGTCTCAGTCTATCTCAGTCACTTTCTCTCTCCTCCCACTTGCTCTGTCTCTCTCTCTCTGTTTCTCTCCCTTTCTCTCTGTCTCAGTCACTTTCTCTCTCTCCCTTGCTCTCTCTCTCTCTCTCTCTCTACCTCTCGCCCTCTCTCTGTCTCTCGCCATCTCTCCCTCTCTCTCCTCTCTTTCTCTCCCTTACTCCATCCTTCCATCTGGATACAGTTATGAAAGCATGTTCGGCTCAGGCCAGGAACCTGGAGCATTTCCTGTGAAGGACAGGAGAGACTGGAGATGGGGAGTAGGGGGGCGGTGGGATGGGGGGGCGGGGGGGGGGGGGGGGGAGGACGGGTGGTCCGAACAGGCCTGGGTAAGAAAATCCAAAATTCAGAGAAGCAGAGTGAGCAGGAAGGAGAGCAAGAGAGAGAGAGAGAGTGAGAGAGAGAGAGAGATGGAGAAAAATAAAAGCTTGGGAGGATAGCTAAGTCGAGCCTCATGCCACATCTGGATCTGATTAACGAGGGGAAGAGGAAAGGGGGAGAGAGAGGTCTGATTAAGAGAGAGGAGGAAGAGGTGAGGGAGAGAGTGGGAAACTGTGCTTTCGTCTTAGCAGCGTTTATTTCTCAAGCAGACCGATTGACCTCCTTCTCGGTTCTTTATTGCTTTCTTGGTCTTGTAGCTCTCAAACGGATGGGTCTGTTACCGTCCCAGGAGACAGGCCATTACTTTCAGTCTGTCTCTACTCTCTCTCTCTCTCTCTCTCTCCTTTCCTCCTCTCCCTCCTACTCCCCAGTTCACTTTCTGCTCTTCTCATATATTGTATTCTCGCTTGGTCTCATAAGCAAACACACACACACACAGTGTGTCTTTCTCTATCTGTCTCCACACACACACACACTCACACATACCCAGTGTATCTTCCTCTTTCTTTCCCTATCACCACACACACACTCTTCACAAACACACACACATACAAAGACATACAGTACATTCGCACACAGACATACAGTACACACAAGCACACATACAAAGACATACAGTACACACACGCCCACACACAGACAGACAGTACACACACGCACACACACAGACAGACAGTACACACAAACACACATACAGGGACATACAGTACACACACGCACACACACAGACATACAGTACACACAAACACACATACAGAGACATACAGTACACACACACACACACACACATACATACAAAGACATATAGTACACACACACATACAGAGACATACAGTACACACACACACACACACAGACATACAGTACACACACACATACACACACAGAGACATGCAGTACACACACACACACACAGCGTCAGGCTTTGCAGTGCCGCGCTCTTTACAGACTCCTGCTCTCCCGTCCAGCCCAGCCAGCGTGTGTGCGCGCGCGCACTACATTCCACAGACTGGGAGCAAGGCCAGCGCTCGAGTCCTGGGATAACTCACCTCTCACACAGCCACTCCCCACCCGGGCCAATCCCCTAAAACCCCCCAAAATCCCAGCAAGAACTCCCTAAAACCTGCGGCTCAGCTGCACTGGAGATCTCAGGCATCAGCTGGTCACCAGGGTGGGTCCGACTCAGAGATCCGATCCTTTACAACTGACATTCAGTAGCTCAAATAATACACCCACGGGGCAAAGTCAGGGATTTTGGGCCCCAGGAAAAGATCAAACGTTTAGCCACCTCATCCCTGTACAAATACAGCACAATTTTTTTGAAGGGCCCTTGGAATCACAATACGCCCCATACCCCCCCCCCCCACACACACCACCCCAATACAGCACCCTTGAATCACCAGTGATGTTATCCATCCACAACAAAAATGTCCGCCTCATTCCTCAGTTATTATGGAAAAAATGACACAAATGAATGTTTCCCTGGTGCGGCTGCCCTATTTTTGCCACGCTGAAAAGCAGAGGTCGACGCATTCTTTGGCACGGTCTGTGCAGCCGCACACAGATCTGAACAGTGGTGCACTCAACTCCTTCCTGTTCGCTCGCTGGCTTTCTCCCCGCGCACTCCTGATTCCTCTCGCCCGGTTGCTATGGAGCGTTTTTATATTTAGCCTCGTTCCTGGGCTCCCAAGGTTTTCTTATAGCTGCTATGAAGTATTTTGCCGATGTCTACTCCTCGCCCACTCTCCAGACACCACCGATCTTCTCCGGTCGGAGGTCTCTGCAAAGTACTACCTAGTCAATATTTGACCGATCGTCAAGAAAGGAAGAAGAAGAAAAAAAAGAAAGATTCCGATGCGCAAAACCACGGGAAGCTGTCAGAGCACCTCTAGAAAGGTGCTCTGACGGCATGAAGGCTGATTCTCTGTGAACCCGGATAAATTCTCCAAAACCAAACAAAAACCGTGGCAGTACATTATGGCAATCAGGATTAGGCATCTTCACCGTTGCCATGCTATTACTGTGGCCAGAAAGCTGGGCTGCTATCCCCCAATGTTCCAGGACCCAACTAGTTCCACGAGGAGCACGCAGTAAAATGCCCAGTGTTACTTCAGCTCTTACAGATTACATGAGACCAGTAGGGACCATACGCACTCTGTAGAAGTTTCATAACACTGAATGATTTGCTGCATACCCTTGAGCCATTGGTACTTTTGAGCAAGGTTCTTAACCTGAATTGCTTCATTATGCAGCAGTAAATTTAGATAACATGTAAACATCGGAGCAATGTAACGCCCTCTGCATGAAAACTTCCACTACGCCAACAAATAATGAAACAAGACTAGGAAACCTAGTATATAGCTGGACCTAACACACGTGATCCGTGATCCAATAATGTAACTTCATCACTCAGTCACTCAGTCACAGACATTGGCTTTTGTAGGGTTGCCCCGCTGTTCCAAAAATAATACTATGACTGGTAGGCGTGACCTCGTAAACTGCCGGTTAGCTGATTGGCTGAGAGTGTGTCCTCAAGGAAGGCTCCACCATCCACGGCCCTCGAGATATGCTTTATTGTGACTTGCTCAGTCAGATGCGCGATTTTTGAAATCTCAAGTACCGTTTGCAGTTTTCAGTGCCAAACTGTCGTCGAGGTTTTGCATAAGCTGACCTTCACCCTTTCAGTGTGTTCCTTGCAGGGCTGAATATCCCAAAGCAGCAGTGATTTGTGACCATTGTGGCAGTTCTCATTTTACTTTAACCAATCATATGGATTGGCAAACCGTTATCATATAGCTTCAGCATTCTCACAATGCACAACCCTCTCCCTGACCCCTGTTGCATAACATTTGGAAACATTCGACGAGACTGTATATGCTGCCACACTGTGGAAACTTTTTGCAACTGCTGTCACAGAATGCTACCGAACACCCGGCAATCAACTGTTGTCCTTGACTTTGACAAAATGAGCTCACCAAACTGTATTCGTCATAAGACATTCTGACTTGACGAGCTAGCAGGGAGATGTTCGAGTCTGTGCTTGGGAGTGAACTGAGAAAGAATGTCTGTATTGTATAAGTGCTGCACTGCAAACCGTGGATTTTTCTCTCATTTGAGTATTCCTTCTCTGTCCTCCTCAGCAGGTGTGCGGTCAGGCTTCTGGCGTTGCCATGGCTGCCTGCTTCACCTAGCTTGAAAGAGCCTGAAATAAGTGTGTGTGTGTGCGTGTGTGTGTGTGAGAGAGAGAGAGAGAGAGAGAGAGAGAGAGAGAGAGAGAGTGTGTGTGTGTAAGAGTGTGTGCATGTGTGTGTACGTGTGTATAAATGCATGTGTATGCGTGCTTGTGTGTGCGTGTGTGTGCGTGTGTGTGTGTGTGGAGGAATGGAGGAATATTCCATTTCAATTAAATTTTATTTATGTAGTGCTTTTCATGGAGATACTGTCACAAAGACACTTAACAGGAAAAATTAAAACCATAATAACCATAAAATAGTTTATTGTAAAATTACCAAACAATTACATTGATGAGTGATCGACAGGCACCCTTTTCATTTTAACTACAGGAGTCTTGCCCATAAATGTCAAAGCTTGCTTTTGAGAACATTTAATAAAGCAGGACTATAGCCACTATCAGCGATCCATTATTTTTACTTTGTACTCAGAAGTACTTCAGTTCACTATTGCCTGTTCAGTTCACTAGCGAGATCCAGTAGGCTATGTGGGTATCATCCAGAAAATTAGCATATTAATTTACAACATACAGCATAACAAGAAGAACTTCAAAATTCTACAGGTAGCCTGCTTTCATAAAACGAGTGATTTGCTGCCATCTGCTGCCTGGTTGGTGAGTCAAATGAACACGCATTTTCAGATTTGTGATTTTGTTCTGAGTTAACTTGAAAGACTCGTTCAAAAACTTTCATATGGAGGTATTTACACACACACACACACACACACACACACAGAGAGAGAGATTAATTGTGACTGTAAATGGTTTTAAAGAAGAAAGTATCTTTAAAAAGCAATTTTCTTAGAGTTTTAACAATTATCATATTGCTATGGATCCACTGTTTCTGAATCTGTGGTGATGTAGCATAGGCTACATATATTTAACATCCAGATTCAAAAAGTAAATGTCGTCCACAATATTCTGTTCCAATCATCTGTATTCGCTGGTTAGCGAAATAAACAGGCTGAGCTCATGGGTGGAAGAAACGCATGGCAGGACTTTCTACTTCTGCTGTTTTTGTTGCACCTGGGGACAATGTAGACTACTTAAATAAAAATAGCTTGCAGTTTGCTAAAACATCGAATAGCTCGCACGTTAAATTGATAAACGAGTAAGAAATTATCGGCTACTGCTGAAACAAAATTTTATTGCATGAATCGATTTTCAGTGCCACAATAATGGAGAGAATTCCTAATTCCACACCACCGTGGACAGGGCTTCCAGGTCCAGGGAAAACATCCAGCCCAAAGTCTGCTTCAAACCCGCTCAACGCTTCTCCTCACATTAATAGGCTCTACCGCTAACTAAATCAGCCGGCAATAAAATGCTGCCACTAGCTGTCTAGAAACTAGCTGTCACTTTAGTTGACAGCGGTCAACTTTGAAAGTAGCTAGCCCACAAAAAACCGCACACCGCGACTATATAATTGTTTACCCGCGACTGAATTTTGAAACTAGCCAAATTTGGCTGGAAATCCGCGAACCTGGCAACTCTGACCTTGGACAATAAAGAAGACTATAACACGATAAGGTGGGCTTGATTTGTTTTCAGAGGTTTAGCCTACGCCCACGACCTTCTTCTATCTAGCCTATTCAAATACGCTTACCAACAAGCGTACCAAACCAGTTGCAAGCGCGGAACGCGAGTGGTGCTGTAGGCTACTCACACTCATCGGAAAGGTAACCTTGGCCATTTTATATATTTTTTTTTAATTAGATTTGACTACTTTTTTTTTTTTTTTTTTTACAGAGTAGGTATGTCTTAGGGCTACGTGTTTGGTGTTCATTTTCGAAGAGCTGCGGAGCTGCAGCCTATACTTTTGTTTTTGTTTAAGGAATTTTGAACGCAGATTTAAGTAGGCTTGCCTAATTTACGCTGTGTAGGACGAAATGTGCAGATATGGGAAGAATGATTGTGTGTGTGTTCTGAAAAATTATGAAGAACGTGGAACTTGGATTTAGTCAGACGTGTCCAAATTGTAAAAAAGTTCGAAAAGTTTAGCCGGGAAGCACGCACCTCTTTATTTAGAATTACATGTAGCCTACGCTGTTTTAAACTCAGGCAATCTGCATGCCATTATTTATCATGTGAACACAGCGAAAGGTCTTCATAAAATGTCAAATATATAAAATATTTCAGTAGGGGTTGGATTCCGGTGTTACTGTCTAGCCAAGGATGTGTCGACCTCTTATTGGGTGTGTATGTATGATGCTACTTTTCCGCTTTCAGTTTTCCCGCTTAATTGGGCTGCCTTTGAAGTGTTGCCGCGGGTTGATTGTTTTATTTATTTTTTGTTATGGACTGCAAACCATATTCGTTATATTTATATATAAATATCCGCATTTTAAAATAAATAGATTTCCTCATAGCTACTTCCTAAACCGAACTAACTCCAGATCAGTGCATGCACTCATGGCCATGCGACATGTCCCCGATGTCTCGGTAGCCCATCCTGGGCGGTAGCTCTGTTTGTTAACACCGGCACGGCCACAAAACAGGTTCATGCCATAGCAGTTGGGTGATATTTCTTTTTTTCCCCAGCCGCATTCTGACAAATTTATAATTGGTGAAATAACTATTTAGGGGAAACTCTGAATGTTTAAAAATGTTACTGTGTAAATGTTTTGAACGATAGGTTGCGCACACTTTTCTCCGATGCGGTTTTTTTTGTTTGTTTTGTTTTGTTTGTTTGTTTTTAATCGCCAACGTTTTGGGAGCAGGTTGCCTTCGTGGGGGGTTTTAACGCAGTTAAAACACCTCACTTATCCAACATGTAAAATATATTTGCTTGATTTACTTTGGTTATTATTATCAAAGGTATCAATTGTCAGTTAAATTTCCAAATTCGCTGATAGGCAGAGCAAATTGTTGGATCAAATTTTATCAAAATGTACAACTCGAACCCACTTAAAATGAATAAATAAGAAATTTAGAAAGAAATTTAAGTTGCAACTAAACTAACTACAACTAAAGACAAGGTTCAACTACCTTAATAAAAATCACAGGTTACAGACATGGACAAATTCTTGGACAAATCTCCGGTTTCCAAGGGCCCACAATGGCAAATGGTGCATTACTGACTGCATGCTTACCCTGGTATCCAATAAAAAGGTTGATAAGGATATGTACAAATGACAACTGAACCTGAAAACAACTGCCCTGGTAAATGCACGGGCGGAGCGACAGGTAGGACAGGGAACGTGGCGCGATGACCTGTCGGATGGAAGATTTGACGTTTGATCTGTCTTTGTTTTTATATTTTATCTATTATTAGTAGGAAATACATTGAACATTGAACAAACACCGTTTTAAAAAATGAAAACACCCATGAGCGGCTGGTTGTGGGAGGCGAGAACAATGGCAGGTCATTTCATCAGAGAAATCACCTGCCATCGCTCTCGCCTGGCATCGATCTTGATTGGTTATCACGCCGCCAACTTGCTGTCGCTCAACTGGCTTGCCTCGCATGGCCAGCTATCCCAGAATGCCTTGCGGAGAATACTCTCTATGGTGAAGGAAACCCCCCTGACAACAGCCCAGCAGATCAAAAACACTCTCCTGGATGCAGGTGTAGATGTGTCATAGAGATTGCAGTTTGCTAAAAAGCACCTAAAAGAGCCCCAAGAGTTCTGGAACAAAGTCTTGTGGACAGACGAGACAAAGATTAACATGTACCAGAGTGATGGAAAGAGGAAAGTGTGGAGAAATAAAGGAAATGTCCATGATCCAAAGCATACCACCTCATTCGTGAAACATGGTGGAGGGGGTGTTATGGCTTGGGCCTGTATGGCTGCCAGTGGAACGGGCTCACTTGTCTTCATCGATGATGTGACTGCAGACAGAAGTAGAACAATTAATTCTGAAGTCTACAGAAATATTTTATCTGCTCAGATAAAACCAAATGCCTCAACTCATTAGACAGCACTTCATCATGCAACAAGACAATGACCCAAAACATACTGTTAGAGCAAGGAAGGGGTTTTTGACGGCCAAAAAGTGGAAAATCCTTGACTGGCCGAGTCAATCACCGGATCTGAATCCAATTGAGGAGACTGAGGGCAAAAAGTCCCTGAAATAAGCAGGAACTGAAGATGGCTGCAGTACAGGCCTGGCAGGGCATCACCAGGGAAGATACCCAGCGTCTGGTGATGTCTATGCGTCACAGACTTCAAGCAGTCATTGCATGCAAAGGATATGTGACCAAATATTAAAAATGATTACTTTATTCTACATTATATTAAACTGTCCATTATTTTTTGATGCCCGAAAATGGGGGGGTCTATGTACAAAAGGTTCTATAATTTCTAAACAGTTCATCCGATATGTATGAAAATGCCCTCAAATTAAAGCTGACAGTCTGCACTTCAACCTCATTGTCATTGTATCCTTTCAAACTCAAAGTGCTAGAGTACAGAACCAAAATAAAAAAAATTTGTCACTGTCCAATGAATTATGGTGCTCATTGTATGTAGTTAGCTTTACCTATATTTCCCAAGTTTATATCCTGTCTTAATTGCTTCGCAAGGTTTGTAAGTGGATCCACCAAGCTAGCAAATGTTAGCCAGCTATCTAGAGTACTTCACAACAGCAAGATGGCTTGCTAGTTAGATTTAAATTAAAGGTTGCACTTGTGGCAGCTTATAGGCTCCAGTGCCAGTGTTTTAACATTTCATCCTATCTATTGAGTCGTCCTATTAAGGGGTTATCACGCATGTGCACACCACAGTTGTCACTTTTCTTGTGCCCATCAATTTGATACCTGCTTTTTTTTTTGACAGAAAGTTTTCAATTTCATGTTTTTCATCATTAATGTGGTTTTTCTGAAGCTGTTATTCCATTTATGGTGTTAATTCAACCTTCCTCCATGGGGATTATACAAAACCGGCTTATTGTCATCAGTTCTTTGATTTTGGTTTTGTGGTTTGATTTTTGATTTTGTGGCAGCTGTCACTAAAAGATCCAACCCCCTCTGAGATATTTGGTGAAATATCAAACGCTTGATTGAATTGTAGTGTAAAATATGCTCTATTTTTGTTTTAGAACTGGCCTGTTAATTTGGGAAATATCCCAGAACTGCAATCCATACCAATGTAACAGCATGAGCATGTTCTACACATTTAATTTTCTGTTGAATTTTGAATGCATTACAGTATAAAGGGAGGAGAATGTACTACACTGAAGACAACTTGGGGGAAAAGGTTCCCTGCCTGGAAAGCCACTCCCATCCTCAGAACAACTGGTCCTACATCATGTACCATGGCACCACCAGACAGGCTGCCGAAAGCATAATGAGACTCGGCTTCCGCCCCTCGAAGGACGGCATGCTGGGACGTGGCGTGTACGTCAGCCGTGACCCCCAGAAGGCCAGCTGCTACCCCGTGAACGAGCATCCGGCCAATCGCCTGGTCCTGGAGCTACAAGTGAATGTAGGGAAGGTGAAGAGGATTGACTACCAGGGGCACCCCCTGCAGAAGACCTGGCACGCCGCAGGCTACGACACGGCCTGGGTGCCCCCCAACTGTGGCATGGTGCGCAGTGGCCTGGAGGAAGACTGCATCTGGGACCCCATGAGGATCACGGTCATCAGGGCTTTCCCGCCAGCACCCACGCCGGTCCAGTGCCCTGTCCCGTTCCAGAGCCCACTCCCCAATTATAATTTTTTCGGTTGGCATTAAATGAGGTTGTAGTACCTTAGTAAATAAATGCTGATATTTTAAAAGTCTCAAGAATTGGCTTCCTGATTTGTTTCTCTTCATAAATATGAAAAACTCTGAATTTGATCTGTTATTCATCCATGGACTTAACTGTGAGATACTTTCATTGAAATGCTTTTGAACCACAGCCAAAATTGTACAAGTTAGAGAATTTCTCATCCAGATGCTCTTATTTTGCAGTGAGACAGAATTACTATGTTTTTGCTATACATTTGCAAGGATACATCCAACAATTGGTTAGACACATTGTAATACTAGTAGTGAAAATTGCATCAGATTATTTCTATGTTAGGGGGTTGCTATGTACTGTCCGTTGTCCGGTTATTGGAACTCGGGTTGGCTTTTGGGACGTAACAGTGTGTGTACGTACGGTTCCAATAACCGGGGACAACAATGGGCAGTAACATAAATGCCACAAACAAAACAAGGAGTCAAAGTCTACATACAATAACAAAAATATACGATTTATTACAGACAATAAGACAAAAAACAGAGCACATTACCATGTGTAGGCTAACAGGATGGTTATGGCGTGTGTGTGTACGTGTGCATGTGTGTATCTGCAGGAGGAATATTCCATTTCAATTCAGTTTTATTTTTGTAGTGCTTTACATGGATATACTGTCATAAAGACACTCCAGGGAAAAAAGGAAACTTGGGAAACAACAAATGGTTGCAGTTCAAGATAAATATGACCCCACCCTTCCACCTGGTCCGTCCCAGTGCCTTCAAAACCACATTGCTTTTATTTATACGATCACGAAACGTTGACAATATGTGCAGAATGCGCTGTGGAAATAAAAACTAAAGAACAATTGCAATTAAATAATTTTTTGTTGGATTTTCACATGGTAGACGGTGCCTAATGTGCCTACTCTGTCCCTGGTACCCTATATTTTTTTCCTCTTTCCAAAACACTTAGAAATAAAATAATCTGGGTGCCAATAAATTAATGAAATGGCAATATAAATATATAATAACCATACAATAGTTAGTTGTAAAATTATCAAACCAGTACATTGATGAGTGATAGACAGTCACTTGTGTTAGGCCTAAATTGCTGGCTCTGTTCTTAGACTTGAAGAAATTTCTTTTTTTCCCATTTTAATTTTAACTACAGGAGTCTTGTCCATAAATGTCATAGCTTGCTTTTATGAACATTTAATAAAGCAGGCCTATAGCCGCTATCACTGACCCATTATTTTTACTTCGTACTCAGAAGTACTTCAGTTCATTAGAGAGATCCGTGTGGGTATCATTGTCATTTATAAAATTAGCATATAACACACATTTTCAGATTGGTGATTCTGTATACACAGGTCACTTGAAAGACTCGTTCAAAAACATTCATATGGCGGTATTTACAAAAAAAAAAAGATCTTAATTGTGACAGTATATGAGATATAAATACAGATACTAAAACGTCCGATCCGATAACTCTCAGATAAACTTGATAAGAAGAGATCGGCCACTGCTGAAACATTTTACTGCATGACTCAGTTTTCACTGGCAATAAAATACAGCAGGGGGATTCCGAATTCCATTACAACATGGCCTCTTAAAGAATAACACGGTGAAACGCCGGATGGTTGATATAGAGTTTCGTTTTTGCAGAAGTTAACGCCTAGAATTTACGTGTATTCAAATACACTTACTAACAACCTACCAGTGTCGAGCGCACGGAAAGGGGGCGTGATACTAACAACACCACTCGTCTGAAAGGTGAAACGTCGGGTGGTTGATTTAGAGTTTCGTTTTCGCAGAAGTTAACTCCTAGACTTTCCATGTATTAAAATACGCTTTCTAACAAGCTAACCAGTGTCAAGCGCACGGAAAGGGAGCGTGATCTACTAACAACACTAATAATCTGAAAGGTAATCTTAGACCTACTATATATTTTTATATTTATTAATTCGCTTATATATATGCCTATTATTATTATTATTATTATTATTATTATTATTATTATTATTATTATTATTATTATTATTATTATTATTTTGACATATTAATGCAGGTCTGTTTTACATGTGTTTGATGTTCATTTTCAAAGAGCTGTAGGGTAGGCCTACTATAGACTTTTTTGGGTACCGAATCTTACCGAATCTAAAATACTACATTTACTTGACTAATTTACGCTATGTAGGACTGAATATGCAAATATGGGAAGAATCACTGTGGTACAGGCCAAAAGTATTAGGCCACCGTGTTTACTGGGCTCTGCACATCTAAGCCTATCTCCTTCTCATTTTCAATATTTCTTATAATTGTAGTGCATATTTTGCATACACTGCAGGCCAATGGTATTAGGCTACCTGTGGTTAAAAAAAAGTAGATTATTTGTAATTAAAGCCAGAGGAGGCCATGTGTTATTGGAGGTAGAAACTGTTTGCACTTCATTATTCAACAAATGTGCAGAAATTAATTGAAGTTTAAAAAATAAAAATAAAAAAGGTGGGCCTGTACTGTATGCCCTGAGAAATTATGAAGAATGTGGAACTTAGTTTTTAGCCAGACATGACAATGTTCGTAAAGTTTAGCCAGGAAACACGCACCTCTTTATTGCATATACTGCTGTTTTAGACCCAGGAAAACTGCACACCATAACTTCAATGTGAAGTATGTATTGTATAACTATCAATGTGAACACAGTGAATAGTTTTTGTAAAATATAAAAAATATTCAGTATTTGGTAATAAAGCAAAGACTTGATTGAAATGGACTGTGGAACCAACCTGTCCCATTTACCTTTTACAGCCTCTGTGTGGGCCTACTAATTTGGGAATTATCCCAGAACCGCAATCCATACCAATGCAACAGCATGAGCATGTTCTGCAGATCTCATTTTCCGTTGAAATTTGAATTTATTACAGTATAAAGGGAGGAGAATGCCCCGGGCTAGAGGTTCCGACAAGGGGCAGAGGCCCCCCAGCAAGCAGAGCCACTCCAAGCCGGTCAACAACTCGTCCTACACCATGTACCACGGCACCACCAAGGAGGCTGCCGAAAGCATCAAGAGGGAGGGCTTCCGCCCCTCGGAGAAAGGCATGCTGGGGCGTGGCGTGTACGTCAGCCGCGACCCCGAGAAGGCCAGGCGCTACCCCCTGGACCTGGATCCGGCTGACCGCAGGATCATGGAGCTCAAAGTGGATGTGGGGAAGGTGAAGAAGATTGACCAACAGGGGCACCCCCTGCAGAAGACCTGGCAGACCAAGGGCTACGACACAGCCTGGGTGCCCCCCAAGTGTGGCATGGTGGCCAGTGGCCTGTCGGAAGACTGCATCAGGGACCCCAGCAGGATCAAGGTCACCAAGGTCCTCAAACCCACATCCTTGCCCCCATCCCAGACGCCATGAGAGCGAATGTGGGAATGGCGACGAATATTAGACCCTTCAAACCAGTCGTCCAAGAAAATGCAAGGGGCCTGGCCACAGCACTGTTCTAAGTTTTGATGTCAGAATATTTTGATAAATCAGAAGTTCACTTCAGAAGTTGTTAAATGAAAACACTGTCCTGTCTTGCGAGTCACAGATCATCCTGGTCATTAGTAATCTGTTCTTACCATAATATTTCCCGCCAAATGCTCTGTGCCTTCGATTCTATTGTTTTGTTTTAAAACGACTTTGTGGAAACTGCCTTTTTACATTAAATGAATGCAAATGTTTGAAACGTCTTGATGCTTTCTTTCCTGATTTGCTTCTTCAGAAATATGATAAACCAATCCCTCAGATTTTAGCCTGGTTTTCAACCATGAACTTAACTGTGGGACACTTTTATTGGAATGCTGTTGTAGGACCATAGCCAGAATTGTGCCAGTCAGAGGATTTCTTATCCAAATATTTTATTTTGCAATGATAGAGCATTACAGCCTTATTGGTAAACACCTGCCAGGACACACACAGTACTTAGCATTACAGTAACAAACTGTATGATGGGCATGAAAATTAATAATATTAATAAAAGTGTGGAATTGCCCTATGTGATCCGTGAACAATGGCACAAAAGGAGCACAATTCGTTTCTGCAATTTGTGCCAAATCTGCTCTTAATCATTCAAATAGTCTTATTCTGGGCTGCCCAACCGTGTTCCTGGAGATCTACCATCCTGCAGGTTTTCATTCCAACCCTAACAAAGCACACCTTATTTAACAGCTAGGGATCTTAAGCTGCTAATTAGTGAAGTCAAGTGTGCCAAATTACAGTTGAAATGAAAACTACATAACGAGAAGAATTAAAGATTCTACATGTGGCCTTCTTTTTTCATGACGAGTGATTTGCTGTCATCTGCTTCCTGGTTGGTGAGTCAAATGAACACACATTTTCATATTTGTGATTCTGTACACCCAGTTCACTTGAAAGACTCGTTCAAAAGCGTTCATATGGAGGTATTTACAAAAGAAGGTTCACTGTGACAGTATATGAGATATAAATTCAGATACTGTGTGTATGAGCTGCATAAAGGCATATGACCTTTATGGAATCTTCAAAGCCACCATATTCCTGAATCCTGATATTCAAGTTATTAAAGTGACAAGAAACGTAAATTAATATTTAAATTTTTATGAACAATGACCATATTGCTACGGCTCCTCAAGAAGCCACTGTTTCTGAAGCCGTGGTGATGTAGCATACAGCGGTTTAAATTCCAGGTTCAGAAAGTAAATCCCCCTCCTCGGTATTTTGGTCCAATTACCTGGATTTGCTCATTAGCACAGTTCTTTAGCAGGCAGGCAGACCTAATTAGCAAAATCAGCTGGCTGACTTTATGGGTGGATGAAACACACGGCAAGACTTTCCACCTCGGGGGGAAGTTACTGTAACAGAATTGCTGCAAAAATCGCTTGCAGTTTGTTAAAACATCTAAAGGCTATCGCGTAAAGTTGATAAGACGTGATCAGCTAGTGCTGAAACAACATTGTACTGCATGACTTAGTTTTCGGCGGCAATAAAATACTGGAGGGGGATTCCTAATTCCACCGCAACGTGGCCTCTAACATTGACACGGTGAAACGCCGGGTGGAGTTGATTTAGTGTTTCGTTTTTGCAGAAGTTATCGCCTGGAATTTCCGTGTATGCAAATACACTTAGTCCTGCTAACAAGCTAACCAGTGTCAAGCACACGGAAAGGGAACGTGGTCTACGAACTTCACTTCTCATCTGAAAGGTAATATTAGACCTACTATATATATATATATATATATATATATTACATAGTACTGTAGGTCTGTATGTGTTCGGGGTTCATTTGGAAACAGCTGTAGGGTATAGGCCTTCTATTTGGGTACCGAATCTTGAACAAGTAAAATGATAAACTTGACTACGCTATAGGGCTGAATATGCAAATATGGGAAGAATCACTGTACAGTACAGGCCAAAAGTATGAGGCCACCATGTTTACTTGGCTCTGCACATCTAAGCCTAACTCCTTTTTTTCCAATATTTATTATTATAATTATTGTGCATATTTTGCATACACTACAGGTCAATTGTATTAGGCTACATGTGGTGTAAGAAAAAAAAAACTGACAGTAGATTAAAGCCAAATGAGACTATTTTGAGGAAAGCCATGTCTAAGATTATTTTAAAGTAAAACTCATCTTGCTGTGTTATTGTAGGTATGAACTGAAAAAAAAAATGTTTGCACTTCGTTATTCAACATTACGTGACGTTACAGGCATTTAGGAGATGCTCATATCCAGAGCAAAATACAACGTTTCACATAGCATTTACATTGCATCCATTTATACAGCTGGATATATGCTGAAGCAATGAAGGTTAAGTACCTTTCTCATGGGTACAGTGGCAGTGTCCTTATCAGGAATCGAAACTGAAACATATAGGTTACAAGACCGGCACCTTACCCATTGTACTACACTGCTGCCCTAATCAACAAATGTGCAGAAATTTACTGAAGAAAAACTTACAGTAGATTTATTGTAACTGAAGCCAGAGGCTATGTGTCATTGTAGGTAGAAATTGGAAAATAAATATTTGCACTTCATTATTCAATAAATGTGCAGAAGTTAACTGAAGTTTTAAAAAATTAAAAAGAGGTGGCCTGTACTGTATGCCCTGAGAAATTATGAAGAATGTGGAACTTAGTTTTTAGCCAAACATGACAAAGTTCGTAAAGTTTAGCCAGGAAACACGCACCTCTTTATTGCATATACTGTTGTTTTAATAAAAGATTTGATTGAATAGCACTGTAGGCCAAACATGTCACATTTACCGTTTACAGCCTCTGTGTGGGCCTACTAATTTGGAAATGATCACAGAACCGCAATCCATACCAATGTAACAGCATGAGCATGCGCTGAATATCTCATTTTCCGTTGAAATTTGAATTTATTACAGTATAAAGGGAGGAGAATGTCCTGGGCTAGAGGTTCCAACAAGGGGCAGAGGCCCCCCAGCCTGCAGAGCCACTCCAAGCCGGTCAACAACTCGTCCTACACCATGTACCACGGCACCACCAAGGAGGCTGCCGAAAGCATCAAGAGGGAGGGCTTCCACCCCTCGGAGGATGGCATGCTGGGGCGTGGTGTGTACCTCAGCCGCGACATAAGTAAAGCCAGGGACTACCCCGTGCGCGTGGATCCGGCTGACCGCAGGGTCCTGGAGGTCCAAGTGGATGTGGGGAGGGTGAAGAAGATTGACCAACAGGGGCACCCCCTGCAGAAGACCTGGCACGACGCAGGCTACGACACGGCCTGGGTGCCCCCCAACTGTGGCATGGTGCGCAGCGGCCGGGAGGAAGACTGCGTCAAGGACCCCAGCAGGATCAAGGTCACCAAGGTCCTCAAACCCACATCCATGTCATCCCAGAGCCATGCCAGCAAACCTGACGAGTATTAGACCCGTTAAACCAGCCGTCCAAGAAAATGCAAGGGGCCCGGGCACAGCACTGTTCTTTCTAAGTTTTGATGTCAGAATATTTTGATAAATCAGAAGTTCACTTCAGGAGTTGTTAAATGAAAACGCTGTCCTGTCTTGCGAGTCACAGATCATCCTGGTCATTAGTAATCTGTGCTTACTGTAATATTTCCCGCCAAATGTTCTGTGCCTTCAATTCTATTGTTTTGTTTTAAAACGAGTTTGTAGAAACTGCCGTTTTACATTAAATTAATGCAAATGTTTGAAACATCTTGAGGCTTTCTTTCCTGATTTGCTTCTTCAGAAATATGATAAACCAATCCCTCAGATTTTAGCCTGGTTTTCAACAAAGCACACCTCACTCAACAGCTCGAGATCTTGATGAGCTGCTTTCAGTGGAATCAGGTGTGTCAAGTTTGAGGAGAAATGAAAACCTACAGTCGGGGTGCCCAACCCTGTTCCTGCAAATCTACCGCCCTGTAGGTTTTCATTCCAACCATAACAAAGCACATCTCATTCAACAACTAGGGATCTTAAGCTGCTAATTAGTGAAGTCAAGTATGTGCCAAATTACAGTTGAAATGAAAACTACATAACGAGAAGAATTAAAGATTCTACATGTAGCCTTCTTTTTACAAGACGAGTGATTTGCAGTCATCTGCTTCCTGGTTGGTGAGTCAAATGAACACACGTTTTCATATTTGTGATTCTGTACACTCAGTTCACTTGAAAGACTCGTTCAAAAGCATTCATATGGAGGTATTTACAAAAGAAGGTTCACTGTGACAGTATATGAGATATAAATTCAGATACTGTGTGTATGAGCTGCATAAAGGCATATGATCTTTATGGAATCTTCAAAGCCACCATATTCCTGAATCCTGATATTCAAGTTATGAAAGTGATAAGAAATGTAAATTAATATTTAAATTTTATGAACAATGACCATATTGCTGCGGCTCCTCAAGAAGCCACTGTTTCTGAAGCCGTGGTGATGTAGCATACAGCGGTTTAAATTCCAGGTTCAGAAAGTAAATCCCCCTCCTCGGTATTTTGGTCCAATCACCTGGACTTGCTCATTAGCACAGTTCTTCAGCAGGCAGGCAGACCTAATTAGCGAAATCAGTTGGCTGACTTCATGGGTGGATGAAACACACGGCAAGACTTTCCACCTCGGGGGGAAGTTACTGTAACAGAATTGCTACAAAAATCGCTCGCAGTTTGTTAAAACATCTAATAGCTATCGCGTAAAGTTGATAAGACGTGATCAGCTAGTGCTGAAACAACACTGTACTGCATGACTCAGTTTTCGGTGGCAATAACATACTGGAGGGGGATTCCTAATTCCACTGCAATGTGGCCTCTAAAATTGACACGGTGAAACGCCGGGTGGAGTTGATTTAGTGTTTCGTTTTTGCAGAAGTTAACGCCTAGAATTTCTATGTATTTAAATACGCTTAGTCCTACTAACAAGCTAACCAGTGTCAAGCGCACGGAAAGGGAACGTGATCTACGAACTACACTACTCATCTGAAAGGTAATATTAGACCTATTATATATATATATATATATATATATATATATATATATATATATATATATATTACATAGTACTGTAGGTCTATATGTGTTTGGGGTTCATTTGGAAACAGCTGTAGGGTATAGGCCTTCTATTTGGGTACCGAATCTTGAACAAGTAAAATGATAAACTTGACTACGCTATAGGGCTGAATATGCAAATATGGGAAGAATCACTGTACAGTACAGGCCAAAAGTATTAGGCCACCATGTTTACTTGGCTCTGCACATTTGAGCCTAACTCCTTTTTTTCAATATTTCTTATTATAATTATTGTGCATATTTTGCATACACTACAGGTCAATTGTATTAGGCTACATGTGGTGTAAGAAAAAAAAAAACTGACAGTAGATCAAAGCCAAATGAGACTATTTTGAGGAAAGTCATGTCTAAGATTATTTTAAAGTAAAACTCATCTTGCTGTTTTATTGTAGGTATAAATTGGAAAAAAAAATGTTTGCACTTCGTTATTCAACATTACGTGACGTTACAGGCATTTAGCAGATGCTCATATCCAGAGCAAAATACAACATTTCACATAGCATTTACATTGCATCCATTTATACAGCTGGATATATGCTGAAGCAATGAAGGTTGAGTACCTTTCTCATGGGTACAGTGGCAGTGTCCTTATCAGGAATCTAAACTGAAACCTTTAGGTCACAAGACCGGCTCCTTACCCATTGTACTACACTGCTGCCCTAATCAACAAATGTGCAGAAATTTACTGAATAAAAACTTACAGTAGATTTATTGTAACTGAAGCCAGAGGCTGTGTGTCATTGTAGGTAGAAATTGGAAAATAAATATTTGCACTTCATTATTCAATAAATGTGCAGAAGTTAACTGAAGTTTAAAAAAATAAAAAACAGGTGGCCTGTACTGTATGCCCTGAGAAATTATGAAAAATGTGGAACTTAGTTTTAGCCAGACATGACAAAGTTCGTAAAGTTTAGCCAGGAAACACGCACCTCTTTATTGCATATACTGTTGTTTTAATAAAAGATTTGATTGAATAGCACTGTAGGCCAAACATGTCACATTTACCGTTTACAGCCTCTGTGTGGGCCTACTAATTTGGAAATTATCACAGAACCGCAATCCATAGCAATGTAACAGCATGAGCATGTGCTGAATATCTCATTTTCCGTTGAAATTTGAATTTATTACAGTATAAAGGTAGGAGAATGCCCCGGGCTAGAGGTTCCAACAAGGGGCAGAGGCCCCCCAGCCTTCAGAGCGACTCCAAGCCGGTCAACAACTCGATCTACACCATGTACCACGGCACCGCCAAGGAGGCTGTCGAAAGCATCGAGAGGGAGGGCTTCCACCCCTCGAAGGATGGCATGCTGGGGCGTGGTGTGTACCTCAGCCGCGACATAAGTAAAGCCAGCGACTACCCCCTGCGCGTGGATCCGGCTGACCGCAGGGTCCTGGAGGTCCAAGTGGATGTGGGGAGGGTGAAGAAGATTGACAAACAGGGGCACCCCCTGCAGAAGACCTGGCACGACGCAGGCTACGACACGGCCTGGGTGCCCCCCGAGTGTGGCATGGTGGCCAGTGGCCGGGAGGAAGACTGCGTCTGGGACCCCAGCAGGATCGAGTTCATCGGGGTCCTCGACCCCAAATCCATGTCACCCCAGAGCCATGACAGCAAACCTGACGAGCATTAGACCCGTTAAACCAGCTGTACAAGAAAATGCAAGGGGCCCGGGCACAGCACTGTTCTTTCTAAGTTTTGATGTCAGAATATTTTGATAAATCAGAAGTTCACTTCAGAAGTTGTTAAATGAAAACGCTGTCCTGTCTTGCGAGTGACAGATCATCCTGGCCATTAGTACTCTGTACTTACCGTAATATTTCCCGCCAAATGCTCTGTGCCTTCGATTCTATTGTTTTGTTTTAAAACGACTTTGTGGAAACTGCCATTTTACATTAAATGAATGCAAATGTTTGAAACGTCTTGATGCTTTCTTTCCTGATTTGCTTCTTCAGAAATATGATAAACCAATCCCTCAGATTTTAGCCTGGTTTTCAACCATGAACTTAACTGTGAGACACTTTTATTGGAATGCTGTTATAGGACCACAGCTAGAATTGTGCCAGTCAGAGGATTTCTTATCCAAATATTTTATTTTGCAATGATAGAGCATTACAGCCTTATTGGTAAACACCTGCCAGGACACACACAGTACTTAGCATTACAGTAACAAACTGTATGATGGGCATGAAAATTAATAATATTAATAAAAGTGTAGAATTGCCCTATGTGATCCTTGAACAAGGGCACAAAAGGAGCACAATTCGTTTCTGCAATTTGTGCCAAATCTGCTCTTAATCATTCAAATAGTCTTATTCTGGGCTGCCCAACTGTGTTCCTGGAGATCTACCATCCTGTAGGTTTTCATTCCAACCCTAACAAAGCACACCTCACTCAACAGCTAGAGATCTCGTTGAGCTGCCAATTAGTGAAGTCCGGTGTGCCAAATTGGGGTTGAAGTGAAAGCTTCCAGGACGGTAGATCGCCAGGAGCACGATTGGGCACACCTGCTGTAGGTTTTCATTTCACCTCAAACTTGACACACCTGATTCTACCAATTAGCAGCTCAACAAGATCTCTAGCTATTGAATGGACTGTGCTTTGTTAGGGTTGGAATGAACCTCCCACAACAGATTTGGGCAGCCCATGGCTTATCATTTACTTTTATATTACATTACAGGCATTTGGCAGACGCTCTTATCCAGAGCGACGTACAACAAAGTGTATAACCATAACCAGGAACAAGTATGACGAAGACCCACACTGTTACTTCACCTTCACCAATTTTTGATCAAATAATTTCTTATTCCATTTCTGTGCAACAATCATGTGTGAAAAATATAACCACTGTCTAAAGAGTGTCCATAATAAGCAGAGGTGTCCAATATTTCCCAAAAAGGGCCGGTGTGGGTGCAGGTTTTTGTTTTGACTGAGCACCAAGATGTTTGATTCTGCTATAACACCTGATTTTAACTGACTAATCATAGTCTTGATTGAAGACTATGATTCGTCAGTTAAAATCAGGTGTTATAGTGCTGGGCTAAAACAACAAAACCTGCTCCGGTCTTTTTCAGATAAGATTGCACATCCCTGGTGTAAAGTATGTTAAAGTATAAGCCAGAATGGTTTATTCTAGGGGAGTCCAATCTTATCTGAAGAAGGCTGGCCTGGGTCTGTATTTTTCTTTGATTCAACAAAGTAGCTAATCAGGAGCTTTAATCAAGATTTTGCACCCACACCGGCCCTTTTCAGATAAGATTGGACACCTCTGGTTTACTCTGCCTCTGGGGTCTGCACCCTTGCCTGGAGAGCCACAAGCTCAGTTGTTTTTGTTTTTTTTCAGCTTAAAATCAGCTGCGAACTGTGTAATCAACAGCTCTAAATGATTAATTAAGTGCACGTGAACCACGAAAAGCAACTAGGCCTGCAGCTCTCCAAGACCAGGGTTGCAGACCTACCATAAAGGTTCCCGATTATATTAAGCAGACAAACTTTCCCGGTTTGCGTTTTACATTCAATATAGCCCATTTACATTTATTTATTAAACCAGGAAAAGTCTCATTGAGATTAAAAATCTCATTTACAAGAGCGTCCTTGCCAAGACAGATCACTATTTACTGTAGCAATTCAGGTTAATTTGAGCACATTGCCAAAGGTCTAATGACGCAATAGCTAACTTGCAAGTCCCTAAGCAATATACAATACGGCTTTTTATCAACTCTTACCGCCGCATACATGCTTATCCATGAAATGGCAAATTAGCGTTCCGCAGCCCCAACACTTTTGGAGTACGTGAGCGGTCTGAGGCTCCGTGGATTTCCCACATATTTTACACTCGGCCTGCGAGGGGGTGGCGCTAACCGACACCCCCTTACCTCGCTGCTTAATGAGGTTTTCCAAGTCATTTTTGACTTGCGTATCAGTGCAGTGCTCAATCCCCACCACGGTGAGCCTCTTCGGGTCCCAGACGCAGTCTTCCTCGGGGCGGCCCATGGAAGACGGCAGCCAGGCCGTGTCGTAGCCGTTCTGATGCCACGTGTTTATCAAGTTCATGCTCTGTCCGTCAATCCTCTTGACCTTTCCCACTCGCACGAGGAGCCTGAAGACGACCCTGTCGTTCGGGGAACAGAGCGCAGGGTACGCCGTTGCCTTGTTAAGGTCTCTGCTGCAGTAGACCCCAGGGCCCAGCGTGCCTCCGGCAGAAGGCTTGAACCCAGATGTGATTATGGCCTTGGCGTTGCTCTTGTGCGTCCCGTGAAACATGGTGTAGCCTCGCCCCCTCTTCGGTGCCTGGCCTGGCTTCAGCCGCCGCTTTACATCGAACAGCGTTTCCCAGCCATTGAACGTGAGTGACATCTTCCCCTGTTTCGGGTGGGGGCACAGAACATTCGCACGAACCTCGTTTACTTGAGAGAATTCGTTATGCAACTTCAACAAACAATTCAGGAACAGTGCTACAATTATTTTAATTATGATTCCGAATAATACGTCTGTATTTTCATCAACATAGAGGCAACATATAACCTTAATCAAAACGCGAATTAAACTTAATCAGAACGATGAAAAAATAATATATAGGAGTCACGCTTAGATTATTGATTGGCTACTGGTTTGATATCAAGCCGGGCTGAGATATAGGCTATGGTAGAATAGCCCATCTGGAAATCCATACGCTTGTACTCCCGCGTACATGTAACACGGGTGTTTTAATCGCTAGAAAATTTTGGTTCGTCATTTTCTTATATTTTTTTATAAATGTGAAATATACCTGAGTAAATCTTACCCGTGTCTGCTAATATCTTCCAGGCTCCCGTCTGAATGTAGAAGTTTCGCTTTCATTTCACCAGCAGTTGTCGCGTTTCCTGATATTACGTAGGTGAAACCAAAAGGGCTACATTTGTTTGTTTCGGAAGTGGTGGGACACAAACAAATAATTGTGTAGCCGCTGCTCTGCTTCTTGATGCGAAAATGTGTCAATGCAATATTGAAAGACCATGAGATCAATCTTTTTTTGATCAGCTGTCATCTGTAGCCTATTCTGACCTCTGTCGTTACCTTTGTATGAGTAGCCTCCGATATCTATTAAGCCTGTAGGTTATTGTGTTTTAATAACAAACTTGCAATGACGGAACACAACTACGATAGTTTAGCCTATTAGGTCTCGACCGCGACGCTAACTATGTAAATACAGTATTTCAGTATTTCTCTTGGGCACTTGCTGTAGGCCTACTGTTCCTATACAGAACTGCTGTGTTACATCCTTTGTATCCGTTTTTATAAGGAATATGTCAGAATAAACTTGCAGAAAGTCATTCACTTTAATACAAAGTAAAATAAACCACTGAAGGTACTAGGCTACTTGAGTCCCCATGTTTCCCCATCACACGCAACGCACTCGCTATAGCTCATTAATCCCGGACTGCAGTATAGTTAGTTTTTATAACTACAACTTTTCCTTTGTTACCCACGGCACCCCTTCAATCCATTCTTCACGCTACCTTCTGGCCGTAGATATAGGCTACTGTAAGTCCCTTATTTTAGAAAAGGTCCGCTTCAGCAGTTTAGTCCCCACCGGCCATTGCATCACTGAACAGGATACCTTGTTAATATTTTTTTGTTTTTGTTTTGGTGAACCCGTTTAACAACGTGTGCATTACAGATGTGCGTATGGACTGTGGTGTCACATTTCCTCTAGGACAATAAAGAATTTAATCTGTGTAGGCTCTTGTCAAATGTCGGCATGTTATTTTTCATTTGATGCAGTTTGATACAGCGAAATAAAAATGCAATGGTAAAGAAGACAGCTGTTAGCGACAATCACTTTATTAAAGACATTTCAAATGGCATTTATTTCAAGCTTTTGCCAGCGCTCGCGGCTATACAGTATAACAAGTAGTATGTTTTATGCAGACTCCATGGAATAGTCATAGTTGGGCCTATGTGCACAATCATGAAGCATTTTCAATCAACGATTTATTTGCAGTAAATCTGACTATAAGAGTGTGTAGTTATGATGCTGCGTTTATATGCCCACTTTAGGCTGTGAAATGAGGGAAAAAAAATACCTGAGCATTATTGATAATTAAAGCATCCACATTTTGGACATTTTAAGCAAATATTATTTTGTTAAGTAACGCAAGAAGCGGCTGACAATGTTATCTGCATCGCTTTGGCTACTGCTAGGAAAATTGACACACGACACTAACAAAACCACAGGGACAGTGTATCACAGTGTATCCCACCTATGTTGATGATTAATGCACACTACCGTACTTATCTTACGTCATCCTTTTGTTATTTGAACGTGACCAGTCTGACATGAGGGATGAAGCGACGTTTACGCAAAATGCAAAATGGAACTCGCATGGCCTAGAAGCGTCTATGAGCCCTAATCGCACCTTCCGGTACGTTTGTTTTTTGGAAGTTTAGGCCTACGACTTGCCATCAGTAGGAATGGTGCAAGCTCTGAGAGCACACACTTGGAACATGTCCACCTACACATTAAGCAGTCAAATTGCACAGCATGGTGTGATATTCTGGAATATCACAGAAGCACAATCATGGAGCAAAGGTCAGGAATATTCTTGGGATAACTCTTACCTTCATTATTTCTCTATTATGACATAGTTGATGAATCGATGTGATGCAAAACAAAGAACATGTCTAGTATGGAAGAGGCAAAATTAGTCTACCCCTTGCAGATGGTTTTGTGACATTTTAGGGGAATCAGCAGTGCTGCCTATTTTATGTTGCAGAAACTTACTAGAGAGAAGTGCCTGTCCAAGGGATGCACGTTATAACTTCTTAATGAACTCTCATGATTGTCTTTCATTTCTCATTTCCACAACTCATTTATCCTGACTGTTCTTGTCTGTGCATTCATCATGATACTTCTTAAGATCATTCTGTTTTCCACCCGACACAAAAATGCAGGAAAGAGCCCAACATGCATTAATAATGCTGCACTCAGAACAGGGACTGTTCTGTAATCCGAAATATAGATATATTTACACCAATAGTGCACTCGAACCACTATTACATCATGTAAATGTAAATCGCAAATACTGTAATTCATGTGACATTTAGCATGTTTTTATGAACTTGAGTGAACAGCTTTGAATCTGATATATATATATATATATATATATATATATATATATATATATATATATATATATATAATTCCCTTTTTTTGAAAGAATGAAAAAATCACATGATGCAATATGCAATAGCCTGATTATGATTATGGCCCTACGCCCTAGGGAGCAGGGGAAAGAAAGTAATATCAATAAAAGACCTTGTTATTCATGGTTATTATTAGTATCATTACTACAGACGACTTCTCATCTGCAGGCTTCTGTATGTGCAGCCGGGCAGTAGAGGGGTGACAGCCATGTTGCCAACATGCATCCTCCCTTCGTCAACTTTTATTTAAATTTTTTTTATGCTCCTGCTGATTTTATGGTTGTTTCTCTCTAACGTTATTATATATGTATTTTTCTACAACGTGTGTAAAGTCAGTTCTTGTTTTTGGGAACCGTCCCGCCCCACCCACCCCCGCGTTTTTTCTGTCTTCCCTCAGAGCGCGGACGACAGCGCCCAGCTCTGCGCGACGTGGAGGACGAGCAGAGAGGCCACGAGCCAGGGGCAGCTGTTCAGGAACAGGCTGATGGCGGAGCACTCCAGCATTTTACCTGCAAGGTGAGAGAAGGGATGGAGTCAGGGGAGAGAAGGAGAGCGACGGTGCCGATCCAGGCATTCCGGAACGGGTTTGTTAAGCTGCCGTATAGCTCAGAGCAGATATGGCTAGGATACCGACGATGGAGGCGCGATCCTGTATCGGGACAGTCGGTGGCCCATTTACGCACGCGTCTCCTAACCGATCAGTTGCTGGCCCTGCGGTTTTCTGTTACCATGCACGTCTGAACTGTGAAATTAGCTTTTTGTTTTATGGGGGCAAGGGTCTGCACCTCAAACGAAACTGCAATAAAACTATCGTTTGAGATACTCGGCAGACGCTCAGTAGTCTTAAAGGGCCAATTTGTAGGCTACTATAAATGTGCATCAACCAAGCGCTAGTTTCAGTCTGTGTTCCATTTTATTGGAAATGAGATTTTTACCAGAATTTTAAACTGTCACTCCTACCCAAAACATAGCCGATAAGTACTACATTTTGGGTACATTTTAAAAGTACAGTGAGGGCCTTTGATTTGTGAAAATAATGGCACTGTTATGGTGTCTTTCTGAGCATACACTGACTCAAAAACAATGTAACAACGTAAGACACGACTTTCAACAAGGCCAGGCCAGGAGAAAGATTTCCTGGTGACTTACCTTTCTCAACCATCACATTTCCAGTCGCTTGGGAGGCCTTGCAGATGAAAGTAGTGTTTTCGTCCATCTGGTATTTGCGCAACCTCAGCCTGTATCCTTGCAAATCAAGGGAATCCACTTGGGTGCTGTCCTTGAATTTCGGGTCAGCAGTTTTCCCAGTCACGTTGGTGTTGACGACGATTTCCTTACCGCCCTTGGATATGGAAAACTCATAGCTGTTGATCTGGTTTGGTTTAGGCGCGATAAGACAATCTACCCGTACGTCTCCATCCTCTTCTTTGCAAACAGTGACTTTCTGAGAAAATCCAGGTATCACTAAAACTGGGAACGATAAATTGTAAATTAGTGAGTGTGTACACAGCACAGTATTTACATCATGTATTTTGTCATTTTGTGTTGATCACTAATAATTTTGCATTAGGTCACACAGAACGATGAAGGAAGTACACAACGGATGCCAGGAACACTATGTGAACTTGAAATTTGAAAAGGTGGTCACATGGGTGTACTATAATCTCCACACTTACACTTAGCCTAGCTATTGTAACAGTTGTGAAAGATTTACAGTTGAAATCATTGTGCATCTGCTCAAACTGAAGTTTCCTGTCAGTGGGATGCTAAAGAACTATGAAGTTTTACATCAAAATGACCCTGCCTTCTATCAATGTGATTATCTAATGGTAACCTTCAAAATCACTTGTGACTTACTGTCTTATTTTAATTAGACTGTCAGACTCACAGTCTTGTGGTTAATCTTGTGATACTGCAGGATTTGAGAAATATGGGATATTGGCCCACACAGAACTTTACTAATATTCAATTGAACTGTAATTAGTTAGTTGATTTGATCATTTATACTTTGGCAATTATCACTGAGCTACCCAAACTAGTTACTTCCTCCAAAATGAATTTGAACAGAGGCTGGCATGGTAGAATTTGGTGTCCTGTATGAGGAGTTCTCTATAAACCATTTCACTTCATTGTGGATGCCCAAGGATGTCTAGTTCGTATTACTTTACATTTAAAGGTATATGTTAAAGAATGTGACAGAATAAAGGAAAATCTGATTCATGGAAATCATTGCAACTATTTACTGTATGATGAAGACCTTGGTTTGTGTATCTGTTGTATATGAATGAACACACTTTTTAAAAAAAATAAAAGACTGTAATGAGAAGAATGGACCCTTTAGCCTAGCTAAGCTCGCTATTTTCCCATGGGGGGGGTCAAACTCATGTCCTGAGGTGACGGTAGGCAACACTGTCTTCAGGTGTTGGTGATATCAGTCATGAGTCAGTCCAGGCCTTGAGAACATGGTGTGTGAATTATTTAGCTAATCAGTGACGTAAATCAGCCAGTGGTGCTGAAACGCTTCGAACCTTCAGACAGTGCAGCCCTCCAGGATTTTGATAACATTTTGTTATTTGTAGCGTGTGTTCTTTGTAGTGTGTTTGCAAGTGATGAAATGAGACTCTTTGAAAATAGAATCCCTAGGGGTTTGTCCTTACCAACAAGAAAAATACTGCTTATAAACAAAGTGTTGGCCATGCTCAGTGGTTTCCTCTTTGATCTGTAAGAAATAAGAAGAAAAGTCTGTTACTGCATGTATAATAATACGCAGTAGCTAGATATTATCAAAATGGCGCTAGTCCTTAGTGGAGTGACATGCCACACAGTTCCATACATGCATGTGTTGCAAAGTTCCTTACCCAATTCCTTAAGTGCGCTTCAAATGCCTTTTTGTTCAACATAGATATAGCGATTGATTTTGAAAGACTGTTTAATGAATTCACTTGTGAATCACCTCATGGGTAATACTGATTTGATAATTTTATTTAGCTTTGTCTGAATACAGTATTTTTTTTGCCCTCTTGTGCACCTTGGTTGACTTGAGTGAGGGGCAGAGGTGTAAAGTCCAGGGGTCAGAAAGTAAAAGTCCTGCCACCTATTTTTTTTGCCCCCTGAACTCATCCAGCTGATTTCACTCATTAGTTTGACTTCCTGGTTAATGAGTTGTGCTAAGCTGCTAATCCAGGTGATTGGAACTAAATACTGGGGAGGACCTTTACTTTCTGAGCCTGGAGTTTCCACCTCTGGTGAAGGGCAGGGAAGGAGTTGGCTAGGAGCAGAGTCGATGTGGCGATAACACCTGAAAACATAATTTGCTGCGCATGCACATTCTATTGTATTACCGCTACTCATCAAAGCTTGCACCTCACACTTGCATTGGACTACAGTGTGCATTTAATTGTTTTTGACAGTGATAAATTCCATTCATAATTCCATAAATTTTAATGGGGGCTGGATCACATAAACTGTTTAGCTAATTAAGTGGTTGAGTGGCTCAGAAAGTTTGGTAGCCACTTCCCTTACACTGCCTTTGTATATCGGCTTACATTGAATAGCCATTCAAAATTTAGCCTGGTAGCCTAGCACTGTGACCAGGTGGAGACAGCACTCAAACAAGAGACTGCTAGCTAACAAACAGTTATCTAAAAAAACTGACAAATCTATGAAATTATAAATATAATTATCCGTTGCTCATAGCCATCTGGCTGTGTATGTTTATGAGCTAGGTAGAAAGTTTTATTGACATGCATGTATGTTTTAAGTCAACAGATTCCTATGAGTGAACTTAAGCTATTGTAAATTTCTTAAATGCTTTGGAAAACAAATAAAAATCAATTTTAAAAAATTACCAAATTTGTATGCTGTAAATGTTTAAAATGGTGAAAACATGTATACCCCAAATGAGCACTGAAGTGTTTCAAAATTCAACCAACCATATTGGGTGTGGCAGGGTGTAGTCAGGGATTGGTTTCAGCCATTTTGTTTTGACATTTGTATAGCTTGAGTGGATGAGCAATCTAGGCAAACATCAGTATTATGGACCATTATTTAGTTTAGTCTCAAAGGGATCATCTGGGTAACTGTATAATGTGCCATCTGGATCATGTGGTTACAACTGGTGGAACATTTTTAATATTCTTGTGATCTTAACATTAAAAGATTAGCATTTATTTGTCATTGCAATTTGTTTTTATTGACAATTTACACAGAATTGTGTTTAGATCTACTTATAAGTAGATTTCTTGTACAGGTTGATGCAGAGTAACATTAGTTTTTAGCTACATGCATTAAGTATTAAATTATACTATTGCTGGACTTAGTTACCTTTAATTGGTATCAGATTATGCAATATAAACGTCCTGTTGCGCAAATGTTTACATATGAGATTGAATGTGATTATAAAAAAGGATGGAACTCCGCTTTGAAGACATTAGGGTGAAATATCATGATGGCCCGTGTAAAAAAAGGTACTTAATAGGCTATTTCAAAGAAAATTCAACAGAATTTGATTATGATGTATATATCCACGACAGAAACAGACACGCAAAATGGGTGATTGCTTTGAACGTTATTCATCCTCGTTCTGTCATCCTTTTCCAAGCGATGGAGAACATTAACTGGCTGTTCTCGTGTCTACGGGCATGCACCAGGGTTGTTCCCCGTTTCTGGACGCTTCTGTAACACGGCACCATGCTCGCGCAGATCTGCAGTCGCGGTGAAAATAAAGTCAGATGGCGCTGTGATTTATTGTACGTGAACGTGTTTCTGGACATTCAGTGCCATTTTAAACTACCCTCGACGACATTGCGTATGCAATACTTAATTAATTAAAAGTGCAGCAGTTTATTTAGCCATTCCTTTTTTGGTCTCATGGTTTAGGAAGATAAGCTAGACTTCGTTGGCTATGTTTGCTGATATCTAACGCCGACACTATTTCACCCTTGACAGGTTTGCTTAATTTGATATGTTTTGTGCATCATCACTCTGCAACCTCGGAGGGTTTGTTTGCGCCATGGGTTTGGTTTTCGTGCATTTCAAGTCCCCACGCCCTGAATCGGATCGGATCGATTCGGAGACCGAAAACCTAACGCTGCTCAATTTAACACCAATGACATTCCAGCGTTTTTCAGGGCGTGTTAAGCAAAAACGTTTCATCCGCGCCCCTCCCTAGTCCCGCAGTGCCAGACCGCTCCCGACACACCGTTAACTTGTTAAAACGCGTGTCAGTGTAAATGACCTGAAAACACTCCGAGTAGCCTAATGCAGCATTTTTGTGCGACAGACTCTCCTGCGGCAGCCCCTCCCACCCAAGTCGGCAGCAGTAGGACACCCAAGGTAACGTCCTTATCATTTGCAGATTACGTAGCCTACTCTCCAACTGGTCCCCTGATGATGTGATGATGGTTCAGCACTTTGTGGAATGTCAACTGTCCTTTTCAACTGTGATGATGGTTCAGCACTTTGTGGAATGTAACCCCCCCCCCCCCCCCCCAGTCCCACCTCTGAGGCTCAATTTGGTCCGTACATTATAGTGGCACAGTACAACAACGTTCGGGTCAAAATAGCCGTGTAAAAGAAGCAGAAACGAAAAGCAAAAATACATTCCATTCACGTATAAATGAGTTCATAAAACCAGTTAAACATCTACCTGTAATTAGGGTCATACCCCTATCTTCAGCAGCTTAGCAAATTTCAATTCTCTACGCATTAGCTGTCAGGGAAATGTGCGAGTTCCGCTGTGGGAAGCTACGCCATGCAGCGTTCTTACCTTACAGAGACTGCCCGCGCGGCTGCTGCAGTGAAGATGCGCGCTACGCGTTTCTCAGACTGTGTTACGTTGCAGCTTGCTCAGGCTGTTATATGACTGCAGAAACTTCTGACGCTTTCCCGGCACCACCCAAAAAAAAAAAAAAAAAAAAAATGGGGGGAGGGGGGTGTCTGGGGGTGTGGGTGGAGGATCATGATGCAGCGCAGACGCGCACTCCAGCCAAAACACGACCGTCACAGAACTGTTATATATGCAGCATCACATAGGCAGAAAACACAAACATATGCTTTGATACCCCACCCTCCCCTTGCCACTTTCATTTGGTCTCAACCCCGACGTCACGTTCTAATGCCGTTTCACACTTACTGTTGTTTTCAAAGTACGTACTTCGTTCACCTTAAAGATGTCACCCCAGATCTCAAGAATTTTACACAGAACACCATAGGCAGCAAACCAGAACAATTGTCTGCCCTCACCAACAAAAAAGAAATACATAAAATAAAAAGCTACTCAGGGTGGAACACATGGAACTGCTCTAAATAAATAATGGAATGACAACAAACATAAAATATCTGGATGGGGTAATGTAGCACTGGGATATAAAATGTCAGACATCTTGTATACATAAGGGAGTAATATAACAACTTTTGCCTACCATGTAATGTACTTGGTTTGGGCTGTGTAATGCTGTCATGGAAACACATATTACTGAATAGGTACTCTGGTGCCCACTCTGTGCAGCGGGTTTACCACTGTTACTAAGAGCCTGTCTGGAGAAGCAGGAAGCTGGCTGGGTAGATATCCATCTTTAGGTTTGAAATGCAACCGTAATTGCCTTTTGGGGGAGTCTGCTGGGACGGCAGATTGATTTAAATTCCTCTGAATTGTTTCCATTGCCGTTCTGGAACCGGTATTTTCTGGGTTCGTTTCAAAGTGCATGGCATGCCTATGGTTTGGCTTGATGCCGTCTCTAATGGACATTCTGTGATTTTCCTAGAGGTGGTGTAGAAAACGATTCACCCTCCGAATAATAAGAACCAGCCCAGGAGGATTAAGGATATGCAAGATACAGGGACCAAAATAGTTACTGAACACTTGAGTTTAGCCAAAATGGTTTGACAAGGTACAGAGTACGGACAGCTTTTTGCTCACAAGTGGTGAAAAAATATAGTTAAACTCTTAGGCATTGGCAGACGTAGTCTCTAGACTGATAAAAAGTCAAAAATTGAGAAGGTGCTCAACTGAGTGATATAATTTTACCACAGGCTTTTTTTTGGTGCACCAGTTAGAGAGTAAACTAGACAGGCTGCTAATTTTAGTCACTCTGGATAAGAGAATCAGCTAAATGCCTAAAATGTAAAGATGTAAACATTGCCTGTGTTGTTGTTTTTCCTGTCAGGGCCCTGTTCCTCTTGCTAAATTCAAAACACAGCTTTCCCAATCCAGCCACTGCATAAACCCCTAGTACAGTGGTCCTCAATCTTATCCAGAAAGGGGTGCAGATTTTTTGTTCCAACCAAGCAGTTACAACCTGCACCCACACCGGCCCTTTCTGGATAAGATTGCCCTAGTATAACTGGCTTAATAATGACCTTCCTCTCCACCTGAGCTTCTCCCACGGGTACTCTAAAGTGTTTTGTCTTGTGAAAGCTTCTGTATAAATGTAATATTATTATTATTATTATTATTGGAAGGAAATCCTGTTGCTTCAGTCCAGAGAGAGGACTGAAGATTAGACACCCTGTACTGTATCATTTTGAATGGCTGAATGGCCTTGGCATTGTGGTCACATGACACACAATGAGACTCTTTCTTTGGCTTGCTCAGAGTGGGAGAAGCCCATTAGCGTTGTGAATGCTGCAGTCTGACAGCGCTGTGTTACTGTGTGGTGATAGAGATCGGCAGGACGTCATAAATATCCATAACCCCAACCCCCCCAGCCCCCCCAAAAAACGGAGGACATGGCAGGAAATTGATAGAACATTTGCTGAGGGACATTTTGTGCTGGTTCTCAAAAGGGAGGGTGAGGTTCAGAACACAAGGCCTGTTCTTAATAATAATAATAATAATAATAATAAGACTGTACGGTCAGCCCGGCCATCTTGGTCTCTGTAAAGGCTGTTGTAGCCTCTGGGCCCACACCACATAGTCTTAATCTGGTCCTGTCTGTACCCAGGGTTCTGAAGATCACAAACATAAACAACCCCAGTCTCGTCACTGGCCAGAACAGGTGGTTCTACACCTGTAGAACTGGATACATCTGGCGCGAGTTGGTTTCACTCGCTGTCCTTCTCGGGACCGTACCCGTCCACTCTAAGCAATTAGTGTACTGTGATCCCTTTTTTTATTATTTTTTTTACCACTTTGTGTTTGCATTATGAGGGCATCTGCTCAGTGGCGATGCAGCAAGCAGAGCCAAATGATGCATTTGTTGGCATCGCGGCAGGAAAAGCCGCAGGAAGGAAGACGGGTTTTTATTTTTAAGGACGTGGAATGATCTGACACACCCCGGGCGCAGAGGTGCTCTGCTTTCAGACATTTCCCAGTAATAGGGAGACATGAGCTCATCTGATGTAAAATTAGCATAATTAGCTGCGAATGGTTCGTGAGGTTAGCCTTATTTGGACCGGTGGCGAGAGGCGGAACATTCAGTGTGTCGTGGGTGTCCCTAAAACTGAAGTACCCGCATACATTCCCTGCAGAACTGGGGTACCCTGCAGTGTACTCTAAATATGTAGTGCTGTAACATCTTGAGCTGCACATGTTGTGTATTTGCTTATTTCTGCAATTTATTGATTAATGTATATTTGCAATATAGCTCATTACCATAAGGGCCCACCTGAAAAAGTATAGAACCTGATATTAACTCAGGACTGGGTTCAGTCCTCCCCGAAGTCGCACCCTAGTACTGTGACCACCATGTCTGAAATGTAACTAAATTGAGATAAATGTAATATCAATATATCCTTGCTGCTTTAAGATATTGCAGTATATTACACTGCTGCAAAATATATTTTCCAAAAATATGATAAAAATTCAAATAAATTGAAGCTGCATATTCCTTTTTCCATAAGTGCAGCCTTGGCACTCTGTCACACACTGCATGAAGACAGCATCAGTTGTAGCTTTGCTGGAATTAGCTTGCTCTCTGCCAAGTTTGACATTACCATTATGGAGAGTCCATATCGTTATGAAAAATCCATATGATCAAAAGTCCTAGGTGCACAGATGAATGATGTACCCTTTTAAAGCCTGCATTTCAACTGTCAGTCATATACAGCAGCCAAAAAACATAACTGAGATAGAAATAAATGAATTTAAAAATTCCAGCACAGACCTTGCAGACTTGATGTTGCTTAAGTAAGTGGAAGATTCTGTGTGTGACTGGTTAAAAAGAACAAATAAAAATAGTTTAATGCCCATTAATTTGATATTAGTAAAAATAAATGTTATCTTCCTACATTACATTGTATGTCATCAAATCACAACTACAGAGAATGTCATAGAACTGACCATTTTTGGCTGGACTGCAACAGCGGGGCCAGCCCTACAAACGCGAATGTCTGTGACTGAGTGACTGAGTGATGAAGTTACACCATTGGTCGGCCGGATGAAATGTGTTAGGTCCAGCCATATACTAGGTTTTTCACCTGGTCTTGTTAAAGATGTGAATGTATTCCATCCTGACATAGTGTTTATAACATCGCTGAAGTTAATGTAAAACCCAAACATTATTATGAATTTACTGTAACGCTTCTCAAGTAATCTGATGCTGCTTCCAGGAATTCAGCTTCAGCACAGCACCCAACAGGCCTTGGAGAAAATTATGCTGTTTCATTGTGTGGGTTGCTGCCACTGACAGATTGCTAAACTTCCACTAGGTGGTGCTCTTCTGCAATATTTCTGCTTCGATCTGTCTTTCACTAAGCCATAGAGTGACACCAAACCAGGTTCAAAGATCACTTGCCTCATTAAAGAATGTTTTAGATGAATAAAACACGTGTCAAGTCATATCTGAAATACCTTAACCCTTTGGACAACAACATTTTTTGTTGGCACAATTATCAAAAAAAAAAAAAAAAAAAAAAAGCATTATGAAGGAAACAATTTTTTTAAACAAATATTCAGAACATTGTTCTTACAGGCAATTGTAAGGTTTTTAGTTAAGTATCATATCTTTCAGTAACAAGATTCTCAGGCAGCTTCCCTGTCAAATTTTACCAGCATCTCAAAATTTTGAATACATATCTGGGCTGGGTCTGCTCACCAGCACCTTTAATACGTAACCACTCATATTTATTTTCACCACAAGATGTCACCACGATCACCCGTGAAGCCTTCCTGAATTCGCAGATGCTGCCGCAGTCCGAGCTGTGCACCCGGCCGCAACAGAGACCCCCAGCTGTCGAAGGAGAGGAAACATTTTCTTTGACGCGCTATGTTTTGTAGCGGTGGCGCAGTGGGGTTTTACCGCTTGATCCGGTGTTTTCATCCGCAGGAGGCGGAACCGACCGCGTGATACGACCGTTAATAGGCTAATGCGCAGCCATGCTCTTATGCTATTAACGCGACAGGTGACTTCAGCTCGTGCTGCAGAGACCAGAGTTGTAGTCGGTCCAAAAAAATATGCCAGCAGGACGTGTTTCAGCACAAATAAAAGCGCACCTGAATTACGTTAGTCCTTGCTGCTGTAATTATGTTCCTGTATGGATTATTGTTGATTTGGTATTACAGGGCTGTACAACCGATTATACAATATATTTGCATGTAAACAGCTGAATGAAAAAGTGATGGGTCAGTGACACAATTTTTGTTGTTTTGGCTCTGTACGTCAGCACATCGCATTTGATATAAAGGAAATGAATATGAGGTTAAAGTGCAGGCTGTCAGCATTAATTTGAGGATATTTGCATCCATATCAGGTGACCCGTGTAAGAGATTCAGTGCTGTTTGTACATAGCTCCCAAAGCGGGGGCTGTATGTATAAACAGCAAAAGTAATTGGGCAAATTAACACATCGTCACATTTTGTACTCGGTTGCAAATCCTTTTCATTCGATGACTTTCTTGAACTCTTCGACCCATAGACAAGCATTTCGTTGTGCAAATACGCGTTGCACTGTATAGAGTTCAGTTTGGCAGTCAGACAGTCTCTCTCTCTACCCCCGTTCCCTTTAGAACTCTCTCAGCGGTGGAGTGGAGATAAATATTTGGCAGACAAAATAGTTCCCGCAGCCAAATATCCCTTTAAATCAGCAGCTTTCTTTAAATTAATGATATCCCTTCTCAGATTTCACACAACGGCACTTGCACCAAACCTTCAGCCTTTGTCGGTAAGTCAAACGGGGGAGGTATGGTGGTGCAGTGGATACTATCGGCCCCTCACAGCGAGAAGGTCCTGGGTTTTTGAATTCCGGCTGTGTGATGTGCCCTGCGGTAGATTGGCAACCTGCCCAGGCTTCTTCTTGCCCAGTGCATCCTGGGATAGTCGCCAGATGGGGGATAAGCGTGTTAGATGATGGATGGATGAATAAGTTGAACTGTTTTGACATGGAAATCGGCCTGGTCTTAAAGAAACGATCAAATCAGTATTTTTGAAATTCAAAATCAATGCAGAATTGGCCGCATTTAATGTCAGGTCTGTTAAAGAAATGTTAAAAACTGAGCTACAGTTTCCTTTACCTTTGACATTGCAAATTGGAAGTGAATCATTTTTTGAAGGAGTAGCAAACCAAGTTATAGGACAGAAACCAAAAAAAGCTTTGACCTTAAGTCTGACACAAACTTATTCCCCATGACATTGGCTTTCCTGTAATACCAAACAGCATAATGCTGCATTATAAAGAATGTAAGGGTTTGATAATGCTGAACCAGTAGGATGTTTTGCAACTGAGCTCTGTCTCTATCACACCCTGTTGACTCCCTGTCAGCACAGTAAACAGCCTGTTTCCCTTTAGGGGTGTGATAAGCGCCACACTTCTGTAAGATGCCCTATACAAAAATGCTGCATTTCTTTTCAGGCACCCTAGAGACACCATCTTTGTTTTTGAATATCAGTTTAGAAAAACATTTCCCAGTTCCTTAGGCCCTACACTATATTTTAACAACATATATTGTGTGAAACATTTTCAATTGTTACACAGACAGTGTTGAGTACACACAGCATATACTCCTCCAACTTTGTGTCAGATAACGTCTGGATCTTCCACCCCTTGAATTAAGTAAATTACCACTAATATCTTTTATAGGGATGGCAAATGTGCATGGTCTGTGAATAATTAAGTACAACAAAACAGCATTAGTCTTGTTTGAGGTCGTTTGACCAAGCTGCAAAAAATTTAGGACTCAGTGGTACCACAGCCATGTGTGTATTAGCACACAATAGAATCTTAACTTAAGAAGTTTTAGTTTTAAATATAGCACAGCTGTGTCTTCGATCGTTCTTGCTGGGAAGCTTTTTCCTTTTCCAGTTGCATCAATGTCTGGATCTGACAGGGTTAATGAAATCACCATGGCGATGACCTATTACAAACCATGAAAATTGAGAATGGCCTTGTTTTTTTGTGTCGTTGTATTTGCTTACAATAATAATGGGGGGGGGGGGGGGGGGAACAAACAAGCAGTATTTGCATTTCTACAGGGTTTAGCATCCCAAGGTAATTTTACTCCTATACCTTTGACTTCTTCAGTCAGGCATAAAAAAAGTGGCGACAGCTTGGTAAAAAACCCATCTGGAATATTTCTCGCTCCAGTAACTCGATGCATGATGTTCAAGGTAACAAGAAATCGTAACAAGCAATCTCGGTGGATAAGCAGTCCAGCGTCACCCGAAAGGGCACCGCTATTCTCCTCATGCGCGGCAAGAAAAGCCGAGTTTGCTCTAGCAAGGCTTTTCGTGGCAGCTGGAAACAAAACGAGTTTTTATTTCTTTTCATTGAATGCATTTATGTATCGAGCTTTCAACAGGCACCTGCTTCGTCGGATCCTTGGTCTGTGCGCGAAAAGCCGTTGACTTAATAACGTCCCTAGCAGCTTATTTTCGACAACAGACAACAGCTGTAGAATATCACGGAAGCTACGGATAAATATACCTGCAATGTAATGTCAACCAAGGCGTTTAAAAAAGAGAATTTTTAATCTTAATTAGAATTAAAAAATCAAACCATACAAGAGCAAATGGATGTTGTGCATATGTTAATTATTCAGTAAAGATGTCAGTTATTTAAAAAGGATCCAGCAGGTTATGGCATTCATTGTAGAAAAGTGTACTCTATTGAAGTGTTTGCCTCTTCTCTGAGATTGGTGGCCTGTAGTATCTGTCAATATTCATTGGATCCTTCACGTCAAAACTCCTTTTTTTGTCATGGCAACTCTTGAAAAAGCTATTTCAAAATGTTGTTAAACTATGTTTCTATAGAAATCCATCAACGTTTCATCAAGTATATCATGTATTTACAGGCTTTTTTTTGTTTGTTATATAAAAAGGTGCTTTGTGTATCTACATCAAGTCAAGTCAAAATGACATTGCCAGGGAAACTGTTTTGGACTAATGATGGTTTTATTATTTGTTGATATACTTTGTTATTTGTTGAGTTGTTTAAGCTGTTTGTTGTTAACTGTCGAACTATATCTTTGTTTGGTTTTACATATCCAATAAAAAAGTTTGTTCTCTTATTGCTTACTAATCTTGCTAATGTTTTACGGGCTAGTAATTTAAACTGTAGCACTGTAATAATCCTTAAACTATTGTGGTATGCAGACTTTATTGGATTAAACCAAGAAAGTGTTTGTTCTGGAGCTTCAAATGGATGCCTCCGGGTAAGTTTACAATGAGGCTGACCAATGCTTATTTCTGTTCACCCAGATGAGCAATTTGGTGGTTGTTATTCAGAGAACTGTAAGTGCCATTGGAAATTCAGTTTAAAATATGGCCATTGTTATTTCAACAAACTCACCCTTTGCCACAGGGACAATTATGCCGAGCAGAGCTAATCATAGTAAGACAAAATCCTTTCAATTTCCTTGGCTTGAATTGACCTCATAATTAAATTCATAGAATCAAATAAATAAATTAATAAAAGAAAAGATCTGTTTCAGTTCTCTTCCTCTGCACACGATGGCGCCGCAGCTTCATGAAATATACGCAAGCTGTCGCTGTATGCAGAGTTTTCTTTTCCTCATCAGCCTTGCTGTGATCGTCTCCTGTGACCATTTCAGAAGAGATGTGACCGTGAGTTTTATATTTTCATTTCAAAGTCAGTTTTTCTTTTTTCTTTTTTTCCATTGTGAGCGCAAATAAATGAGAAGTAGAAGGAGCTGAAGAGGAAGTGGGGCCACATTTTGTGTTTTTTTTTTATTTTTTATTACAGCGGAAGTCACAGAACAACAGGATCGGCTGGAGGATTCATATCCAAATGTCCACTCCACATGATTATCTCATTTTAAAAAATAAAGAGATCCGCTGTGATCCAAGACAATCAACTTGCATTTAGAGTTTGCCAAGTACCGTCACATTGCAAGCCGAAGGGACAGTAAGGAATTCCCCTGTATTTTATGTGGACGCCAAGGTCACTGAACAAAGACAGTGTTATTTGATGCTTGGACGCTGGTCTGATTTCTCTCCACTATCCTGTCTCGTCAATTGTAAATAAGGAAGGGGAAGGTTTCCATTGTTATTTTTCTGACCATTGCTGTTCCTGGGTCTGTCCTTCATTTACTTTATTTTTTTTTTTTTTACTTGGGGCTTTTCTCATTTTTTCAGGGGAGGAGAGGTGAGGTAAGCAGGGGAGAGGGTTTACAATAAAACCCTGGATGTTGTATTAATCCAGAAAGACCTCAGTTTTACTCCCTCAGCCCTGGAGAGTATGACATCAAAGACTCGCTTGATAATCCCCTCAACCCTCTGGAGGTAAACTAGGCCAGACTGTCGATACCTATACAGCTGTACGGGAATGGGGGGGGGGGGGGGGGGTGAGGGGGCTCAGGTGGTGGGGGTGGGGGGGTGGGGGGGTGGCTGTTTCTAGCCCAACAGGGCCAGAGCGACAGTAGGATTAGAACAAAGTAATCCGCTCGCGGAGGAGATAGCAAACCGCTAGGTGCTAGCGGTTCAGAGGATAAACAATGTAGTGTTTATCAGCGGTTCAGAAGACAAACGTGCTGCGTGCGGTGATTTGCTGGAAGCCTTCATGTTTGAAAGCTGTGGATGAGTGTCATATTGTGCGTTTGTTCTGCGTGAGTTCATGTTGACTGCGTCAGTGTAGTTAAGTGAAAACAAGTGAACTTCAAAGAAGCAGATAATTTTGTGTTTTTTTTTGTTGTAATGATGCTGGACTTGCCCTTAATGTTGAAATGGTGATTGAGTTCAATCTCTTTTTTTATTATTTAAAATGTCAAAATCTGCATTCACGTGAGATGTAACTATGGTTTAAAAAATAATAGTAAAATAAAAAAAAACCTGATGTAATCCTCTCCATGCCCTGGCATATATTGCACAAGAATGCATTTATACTTTTTTCATTTGTCTCCGGTCCTCTAGGTTTCTGATGTTAAAGCCGGGGAGAGCTCAAAAAAGTGATTCTCTGCTATTTCACATTAGACATAAAACCTCATTGCGAGCTTGCGAGCTGTCACAGAAGGCCGGTACGAGTGTGGAGCAAGCAAGAATCATAATTTCTTTCTGCATCTGAAAGGTTTCCTTAAAAGAAACGTAAAACTGGAAACCGGGGAGTGGAAAATGGAGAAGCGGTTGCAAAGAGAATAAAGCGATCTGTTCGGACTCAGCTGTGTACGTAACCCGAAGGTTCGCTGAAGCGGCAGTCGCTATAAGCCTGGCCCGATTTACGCTTCGCTTTTTACGGAACGCGGGGGGGTCGCGGGAGAGAGGCTTCCTCCTGATCCGTTCGATCAGCTGCGGTCACAGGAGGCCCTTGCCTTTGGGGGGGGGGGGGGGGGGGGAGAAATAAACAGCCGAGCTGCGCGGGTATGCGCAACGTAAAAAGGTGTCTGATTGTAGAGGCGGAGCAATTACATTCTCCGCCTTCACCTGTTAATGACCCAGCTTGTGTGTGTGTGTGTGTGTGTGTGTGTGTGTGTGTGCATGCATGTCTGTGTGTGTGTGCATGCATGCGTGTGCCTGCGTGTGTGCATATGCATGTGTGTGAGTGCGTGTTGTGTGTGTGTGCGTGCGTGCATCCATGCATCCATGTGTGTGCAAGCATGCGTGTGAGGTTGCAAGTTCAAATCCCAGGTAGGGCACTGTTGATACGCCTTTGAGCCAGGCACTTAACCTGAGCTGCTGTGGCACATTTCCAGCGTTATTGCGCCTTGTAAAATGAACGCTGCATAAGTTGCTCTGGATCAGGGTGTCTGTTAAATGCCTGAAATGTAAATGCACATCCTGTTAATTGCACCTCGTCCTCTGTCGCTGACGTTTTCCGTGTCACCGCACCACAGGGGGGCGGTTGCACGTTGCACCGTCGAGGCCAGTGGGGACGCGGAACCCTCTTCCGTTGTGCGCAGTAAAATATTCACTGTTAATTCGACTGATCGCGTACAGTTGTCACCTCTTTGACTCCTGTTAACTCTTTGAGCTCAATCAGCACATTTTGCTTTGCCGATCTCAGCGCCGACATGTTAGCCCTATTACATAATGTGTGTCGAAACTGTGTATGTTGCAGTCGAGTTTGGCGATTTCTACACAACAAGGCTATGAGCTGCTGGTAGTAACCAGGAACACAAACTGATAGCGCGCTCATCTCGGCGTACAACCTGAACATCTACATTTAGATTAATGTCCTCGTCTGGAATGCCTTATGTAAGTACAGGCTCAGCTTTCAGACCTCAACAGAAGGAAGGTAGGAGACTCTTTGTTCGAGCTAAGCCGAGCTGCATCAACGGCAACTGGCATGCTACAGATTATAAATGCGGCTTTCATAAAAATGTAATTACACACCGCGTGCCACCAGGGGGAAAGGGGAGAGGGAATATGGGGGTTTCCCACAGATGACTGGTTTTCTGGATGTAATTCTAATACGACACTGAATGACTGCTGTTTTTGCGTGGTATAAAAGAGCCAGAATTACATCTGATGAACACATTGATCTCCAATTAATCATATAGCACCCTGAGTATGTAGGTGTACACATATTATGCATGCAAAGATACTGAAAAGATAACTTGTGAGTAGGCCTACTGTATTTTACAGTTCTTTACAGTGTGCCAGTAGCACCAGTTAGGCACTACAGCAGATGTTGTTGTTTGTACTTAGCTCTGTAGCATTGCTCTTGATTTTTGGACGGAATCTCTTCGAACAGCATTAGTTTGGGATCCCATGCTGATTTTGACTGCTTGGGTGGTTTGTAGTGTTCTAGCTGTTTGTAGTACAGTTAGAGTGCTCAGTACACATTTGCCAAATGGCTTGGGCATTAGCCGTTGTTTGATGCAACCATGTGGATATACAATGGCATAACTCTCTCTCAAGCGTGCATTTTCTGAAGGAGAGGGCAGAAACTAGAACCGAAGGTTTGTACATTTGCTCCGTAATCGAAAATCAGTCCCCCCCCCCCCCCCCCCAATCTGTTCCGTGAGGAGATCATTTGCGCATTTATAAATTCTACGGACTGTCTAAAAGAAATGGCGCTTCTATCATTTTGTGCTAAAATGCTAGAATTATTTTTGATAGGTGATTCTGAGCCTCGTAGCTCAGAAGTACCCAAAGAAAAGTGTAGACATTACTTAGGACGTGTGCAAAAAAAAAGAGAAAAGGTGATTCAGTGTTAGTGTTCAAGAGCAGCTCCATAATGAAGAGCCAGGTGCAATGTCTGTTAACAAAATCAGCGGGGTACAGATGTAAAAACCCACCTGGTCACGTGACATCTTCATAATGCCATGTGATGTGCTCATTGGCCGAATTTCAGCAGAAGCATTAGCCAATCCCCGCTCTTCAGCATTGTGGCCCAGAGTCCTCGTAGCGTGTTCGGTTCGGCAGTGTGCCTGTTCTGCATGTTCCAGGGAGTTACGCATAAGTTACCTTACATGTAAATTTAAACTACAGTGCTACTGAACCTTCCACAGTAGAACTGTAAATCAGGCCAAATTCACAGAAATTGAATCGTTTTTTCCCCTCTTCTGAAATTAACCTACTAAATGGGTCCTCTTATGAGAGCTCCCCCTGGTGAGCTACAGAGCTCCTACCATTGGAGCTGGTCCATGGCTTTTTTAATGGTCCCACACTGACACTCGTGTTAAAATGGAAGCTCTGGCGTCCATCTTGTCTCCCCCAGCTGGCTTTCAGTCACCCACCACTCCCTCGCTCGTTGCAAGGTTGCTTCTCCCTTTTTTTCCAAGCGCTCCCTCATCGAAAAACACAAATTTCCCGCAGATTCCCACCTTGCCTCGCAAAAAAAAAAGGCGCGTCAATGCTGAAGATATTTTCCGGCCGCTTTGTAAGAGCGAATTTTGAAATATCCCAGCACAACGTCTCGGGGAGTGTTATTGCCTGGCCTTAAATCAAAGCGAGAATAATGCATGTGGCGCTCGGGCATTCTGAATAAACCACAACCCGAATATACGTCTTGGAAAACAGAACCGGGCCCTCTTGGCGCAGGCCAGTTGTAAATATTTTTCCTTCTCTCCCCCCCCTCCACCCCCCAGCTGAGGAATGCGACGCTATCCTCCTGACACAAAAGGCAAAAGTGTGTGAGTAATGATCCAGGATGCCTTATTCTTATAATATCCCCCCCCCACAATTCCCCCCCGTTTCCTCGCGGTTTGGCGTGATGTTGACAAAATGGCCGCCACCCCGCAAGTGACCCAGACAAAAAGCCTGAAGAGTTTCACCGAGATGGCAGTTATGTATGGAGATGTCACTGCGGTATATCATATGTATTCATCATAGGGGAGACTCGGTGCATGCAAAGAAAAGAACCCGGTTGGATTGTGGTAGCCAGGGGGGTTGGCGGTGGACGTTATGGGGGCGTTTTTTTTCCCCCCAAACAGTGTGTCGGAACAGCCCTGGGGGGACACTGCCTGCTTAGTAAGCAGAGGAGGTCTCGCCCGATCTCCGTTTGGAGACGCGGCACCTCTCGGCCTGCCGCCATTACCGCTGCCCTCTGTGAGATGGCGGACTCGTGGAGGCACACCTGCTGTCCTTCAGCCAACGCGGCGGCGACCTTCAGCTGGAGCCCTGCTTCGAAAAGACGCCGCTGGCTGAAAGCGCAGTGAGATCTGGAATGGTCTGAATATCCTGCTTTTCAGGGTAGAGTTAACGCTGAACATTTTTACTGTGTGCTACGAGGAAAAAGGCCTTCAAGGCTTCAGACCTCAGGGGAATCGCTGTAAGGTAGAACGGTAAACAAGCCTGAGGGATGCCTCTCTCTCTCTTTCTAGCTCTCTTTCTTTCTCATTCCCTCTCTCTGCCTCTCTGTTATTCTCTCTCTGCCTCTTTCTTTCTCATTCCCTCTCTCTGCCTCTCTCTTATTCTCTCTCTGTTGATTCTGTGGATTGTCAGCGTGAGCACTCCAGTTTATCTGTGATATGACACAAAGAAACGCATGCCTGTGTATCAGTAATTCATATGTTCCAACTGCAATTCTTACTGAATACCAGTAACATTGTCTGTGACATTTTTTTATAAATAATATACAATAGCATATTTTTATGTGTGAAATATGTAAATCTGAAACATTACAAAGAAGCAGCTGTGACTTATAACATGGGCAGAAACATCCAATGCTGTCCAAAAGAAACATCTAAGCACTCAATGTCCATTTTCTTATTTCAGTAGTTTAGATTGGCCAATTTTGATTGTAGGCCCGTTCCTTCACTATAACCACATGTTAGTTTGAGACAGTGAGAGAGAGCACTACCCAGCACTCTTTCGGAAAAACAGCCATTACTTCTTTCCCTGCATAACCCACCAGCTGAGCTGTGCGGGTTATCACGCCGCAAACAACAAAATGTTAAGCGTAACATAAACTAGGAAAGGCTGCGTTTTACTTTGCCAGCAGACATATTGTTCCTGTAGGACTCGTATAAACTCTGTTTGCTGCTGCTGCGGGGCGGATGGAGACTCTGGGGGTCTGCGTCGCACGGCGAGCCGGGGAATACCCCGCCGAGAGACAGCCTTCCTCCCTGGGCGACGACACGGTCAATTAAGCGCCGCCCCGCGGGTCGCTCAGCCAAAAGCAGGCGCCGCCGCGGTCAGGTTTCGATCGTGCGCCGCGGGCGCTAACGGTTAGCACGTTAGCCGCGCACGCGCCGCCGCCGCACGGGAGCCCGATTTCACCGAGCCGTGAGGGGTGGAAAGGGGGGGTGGGGGGATCCATTAGGCAGTGCGCCGCTGAGCTCGTCAATAATTTATAACGGGATTTAAAGAAGAGAGGAATTACATTGCGCTGGAAAGCGCGAGGGCCTGGCTGTTGCTTAGTCCCCTCCCTCCTTTTGGGAGGTGAATCCCCACGGATGCACTGGAGGAGGAGAGGAGGGAGGAGGAGGAGGTCTGTCGAGCTGAAAGCGTGGTGGTGAGTGTTTTGGAGCGCTGGACGGGGGGGGGGGGGCAGTTTACGAGGCGCTTCTGCCTCTTCCTGAATCCTGTTCGGGGGACGTCGGTGGGTGAGGGCAAGGCGGGCAGGTTGGATGACATCGGAGGGTAACTGTAATCACAGGGTTACCATACCTAAGGGTGGAGTCTCTGTGAGATTCGGGGGCGAAGTGGATCAAAGAACTCAACAGTCCAACTGAAAAAGACATGCTACAGAGTGCTACAGGTTTAACTCCTCACATGTTTTACTTTGGGTAGAAACCAAAACATGGAGGAAAATGGAAGAGAAAATAAGTAGAGTACTACTACTAGAGTAGAGAAACTAGGGTCTTCATTGACATTCAGTAACATAACCGAAATAATGAATGTAGTAGTAAATCTTATGGATACTCTGGAATATTTAATTCCTGCTAAATTATTCCAATTTGCAGTCGATCAACCAGTGGTGTAGAGTAGCCATAAGTCACATTATCTGTTGAGTGTTTGAATTTTCTGGCATTGATAATGTTCTTGATGACTTGACCTGATTTTGCAAGTAAGGCTATACTATGAAGCTGTGTTTATACACATAACTATAGGGAGATTTGCTTTAGTTGCAGTCTGAATCAAATACTGATATGTTTGTGTATACTTGTGCGAGCGAGCTTGTCCCCACATCCGTTTACTTGCCAATGGCCATCCATTTTCTGATTTAAAAACAATTAACTAGCTTAGAACACAAACACTAGTTGTAAAAATGTGATTTTGAAAATATGGCTTGCAACATAATGGCAGATTATTTGATTTGAAAAATAATCTTTGGTCCATATTGAGAAATCAATAGCTGGAATGGTTTCCCCCTCTGCAGTTCACTTGCTCTGCACAAAGAAAAGATTTGACCGGAGAATTGTAGAGCTGCCCTGAAAAATCATGTTTGCTTGAAACACTTTGTCATGAAAACATTCGCCCCCTTACTTTATTAACCGAGGTGCTAAAACCTTGACAAAGCCGAAACCGAAAAATTGCCAATTTCGCTCAAAGGGCAAATGGATTTATTAGTCACCCTCCCACTCAATGTGAAATCAGATTTTTTTGTTTTTCGTTTTTAATGTTTCATGTAGCAGCATTCTGTTTCCCTCTAAATAGCCTTATGTAATGTCCTCTTCCTAGGGCTTTTTTATCGGCTGTAACTCAGGCTCCCAGAATCCCCAGGGTTTCTTTATGTGGTTTTTATGAGAAAGTCATTGAAAATTGCAACCAAAACAGAGATCCGAACAATTGGTGCGATGACTTCCATTTTGTACCGTAGGACATGCCGATATTTCAAAATCAAGGTTAGAGTTTTGCATTAAGAGCGCATAATGAGGAGAACAGGTCATAGGTCAACCCACCTAGGCTCACCATTTACGTACAAACTAGCGAGTATGTGTTGCTCATCATTTACCTACTAACGAGAGAGCATCTAACCCCTTGTGTCTCTGCATGTACTACATGACCTGACAAGCTCGTCCATACTGGCTAATGTCAATAGAAAATATGTAATAAATAATGTGAATCATCTGCAAGTATCCATTTCGGATAACTGATGACATATAGACTGAAAACTGCAGTCGAATGTCGTAGAAAACATATTTAAAGAAATGAAAAATTAACTTTGCACTAAAAATGTAATTACTTTTCTGAAACAAAGGAGGTAGCACATGATTATATAATGTTCATTTTGAAAAGATGTTACATGTGTGAATTAAGTGCTTGGTAATTTTTCTGCATTGAAAAAAAATTTCCATTTGTGTTCAGGCTCATTTTAACTAGTTATTTTGCCCTAACTTTTTAAAAATCCATACAGAACAAAATTGGGAAACAATTGGGAACTTCATTGAAAAAAGAAAGTGTCTGTTTATTCATATCTTTCCATTTTAGCCTCTGACATCATTGTCCTCATCATCATCATTTAGCACCTGCTAAGCACACGACTTCTCACGTGGTTGCACGAGAAGCTACATCTTGTCAAGACTGGGGTTTCCGTACTGTCCTGCTAAGTAGCTACACATTGGCATGGCGTGAGCTTGATACAGGCGACTAATCACTGTCAATGGGGTTGATAGTAAATGTCAGCACGAAGGTGGTTGCTACCAGCCCGATCTATTCCCTGTGACCACAGATTTGAGCCTGGTCCATGCCGTTACAGTACAAGAAGTCTTGGACAGTTGGTCATGGATGACCAGCAATAGGGTTTAAGTTATAAAGGGTTTCTCGGGTAGGGCTGGTTATGTTTGGCTGGCTTTGTAGTATCACGGTTAGGGAACTGGGCTTGTTACCTAAAGGCTTCCGGTTGGATTCCCAGGTATGACACTGCTGTTTTACCCTTGAGCAAGGCAACTTTTCTCTTTGCCTTATCCCGTGTAATCCTCTGTGCTTCTCTAGGACAAGGAGCTCACAAGCTAGTACCGCTTTTGTGCCGGACATGAATGTTTGAACAGGCGTACCTGAACAAAACCAGCTTTTTCCTTCCGACGGAAAACGCCTTCCCACAGAAATACGGGAGAGACTTCTTTTGTATTTCTTTCAAGATGTTTTCAAAAATTATCTATTTTTTTATTTTATAGAAGGGTTTGTTAAGTGTGCAAAGAGAGATCGTTTACCTCCACAGAGTGGAAAATGAGGTTTTTATGGCGGAGCAGGCATCGCATTGAAGCCGTAGAGTAGAATGAATTGCCGGGGTCCACAGCTTATTTAACAGTCGATGACATGCAGCCGCACCATTTGTGCAGGCGGGGTATCTCATTTGGAGAATGCAAAGTTCCCCCTCCGCGATGCGGGAGATGTAATCGGCGTGTGTGCGCGCGCGAGCGCCGCAGATTAACCGTGTCATCCGGCCCGTGGGATGCTGGGAAGTTCCAGTCGCTCGAGACTGCGACTTGTGTCTGGCGGGCGAAGGCTGGGAAGCGGAGATGACAGATCAGCGTTGCGTCGTCGCTGTTCCTTAAAATTAGACTGTTGTACATGACTGCCTGCGCACACACGCGCACACACACACACACACGCACGCGCGCGCACACACACACACACCAAGGTTAAATGTATCACATTAAAGCGGTTGAAATCTTTTCAGCGTTTCAGCATTAATTTGAATCTGCCTTATATGTTTTAGGCCTTCAAAGGCTGTATGTTTAATCTTGTCAGTGCCCAGGGTGTCCCTTTTAATAGCTCTATTTCTGTCAGCACATTGTATTTAATATTTAATTCCTCCCTGGAGCTCTGTGCTGGCTGTGGTACATCATGCACCCTGGAAGCCTTGCTCTAACCCAGGGGTGGGTAGTTCAGGCCCTGGAGGGCTAGCGTGTATGCAGGTTCCACCAGTTACTCTGGCTAAGTGAGCTAATTGATTGTATACTCCAACACTGGTTCGCTCATAGATCAGACCACGGTAAAACATTTCCTGTAGGGGCACGAGAACAGTTTTCAGCTGTCATTCATGCGCTTATCAAGAAATGTTACTAAAATGTCAGATGGCGTCAATGTTAGGGTTAATTGAGTAATTAAGGGCAGAAGTCAGCATGAGAACCTGAAGCAGATATGGCCTTCATTGCCCACTTCTGCCTTAAACAGTGCCTGTCTCATGAAAGCTGTTTTAAAGGCGCAGTTGCGCACGTGCGCCTCATGATGGCGCTGACACACCGCAGGCCCGGGCGAGCGGCGGGGAGCTCGCGGCGAGGCGATGCAGTAGCAGGGGCCTCATCTCAGAGCAGAGAGCCAAGGCTGACGTGTTGCCAAGGAGATCAGGACCCGCATTCAGTAACAGGGAGCATCGTCTCAGAATGCTGATCTGGAATCAGGTCTCCCCGGTTCCGCGCCCTGACCTTATCAATTACGAGTCGAAAGGCGGCGCTGATCCTAGATCAGCGATCCCCCTCTGCGACGCGAATACGCAACCCTGAGGCACTCGGCGGTTTCCCCGTCACTGCCCGGGAGCCATCGGCGAAACGGCTACTTGCGCGCGTACGTCGACTGCTTCGAATTCAAAGGCCGCTTTCCAGGGTATCACTCTGACAGGTCGTTTCTCGAAGACCAACATCTGCCCGACTTCAAAGTCGAGAAGACATGGGGGGAAACATCGCTGCGAAGCCGTGTGTGTGTGTGTGTGTGTGTGTGTGTGTGTGTGTGGCTCTCTCTTATCCCGACAGCCTTTGATTCGAAGAAGTTAAGCGAAACATTCTGCAGCAGCGGTCTGTGCAAATAATTCTTGTTTTTGTGTGTGTGTGTGTGTGTGTGTGTGTGTGTGTGTGTGTGTGTTCTGCCGCTTAAAATAAAAAGGAGCCTTCTTACAGGTCCTAATCCAAAGCACTAAGGGAATGTTTGTAAGTCTAATGACAGCAGCTTGGAGGAGAAGGCTTTCTTATTTTTCTTCAAAAATGTACACAAGGAATAATTCACTCCTGCCTGTTTGTTCTTCCGCTCGCATTATCAGTAAAGCTGAGTGGGATGACGGGGGAGATGGTTATCCCTTACACAACTAAGGCCTGTTTCATTCCGTATGAGCCATTATAGTAATTTGAGCAAATTGATGAGATCTGGGTGGGGGGGGAGAAAAAAAAAAAACATTGACCCTGAAAAATAAGTAAATGACAGTCATTAAGCTCCTGTGAAGCACTGGCATGTGCATAAATCCGTGTGCACAATAACTGTGATCTGCTCAAATGGTTAAAGGTTCACATTTTTATCCCGGTAAATAGATTGGATTTGGGAAGTATCGGTGGTCCAATCAGCATTGTTTGATTTGCCTCGAGAATGAACTGCTATCATAAGCTCCGCTAAAGCCTAGTACAAATAAGCTTTATCAACGGTCGCAGGTATCTGCGGCATCTGAAATCCCGCCTATCTTAAGCCCTTCGCGGCGGATGAGTTGTCTTCAGATAACGTGGCGGCGGAGTTGGCGGCTATCGCAGTTAACGGAGGAAAGGCTTCGTTTCGCGAATCTTTCGCCGCCGCCGCCGCCCCCCGGGGAACCCCGCGACTCTTCAAGCGAGAGCCGAGCCGAAGAGCGTCTCTGCTGGTCTTCGAACGCAAACGCTCTTGTTTGCCGCGACACGTCCAAATAAGGAGGGGAGGCGGTGACCCGAGTTCGGCGGCGATTAATCAAGCGAGCGGCGGGGGGGGGGGGGGGCTGGAGCCATTAATCTTAGGGCCGCGAGGAGTTCATTAATTACCTGAGCTAAAGACGAACGACCTCCCGCGCCTCCTCGTGAGGATTCGCCCGGCGGACGGGACGGGCACCGCCGCTCGTGCGTCACTTCGTTTGCGTATTCAATTAACTGTTTTACTGCACGCGCCCATCAGCGCGTCCCCGTACTTTTAATAACGAAACGCTGTCAGGTTTTTTTTTTTTTTCCTGGAAGAGGAGAGCGCGCACTCCGCCCCCTGTTCGCATTCTTCTCTCCGTTCAGCCGGTGAGAAAGCGGAGGGGGGGTGTAGCAGGTAAGGGGGATCGCGGCTCGGAAGGTGCGATGGCGGGGGAATTAGCCCCCGCTTGAGTCCCCGACCCCCCCCCCACCCTACGGATGTCTCGCCTCTGCCAACACGGTTGATCCAGAAGGGTGTTGGTACAGGGCGGGAGAACGTGTGGGGCGTGTGATATTGTCCTCCCTTCCTCTTTGCGGAACGTCGCCACAGGCCGTTAGTCAGGTGACGTTTAATGGGTCGAATCGCAGGGCCGTTTCTCTCCGTTTCAGTCGGTGGGCACACCTGACTGGCATTCAGATCCAGACGCGGGCGACTCTTTCCGGAAAGTCGCGTGGAAGATTTGCCGGGGACGAAAATGACCAGCTGTTTTTCGCACCTGTAAAACCTGTCCCTCTGTCTATATGAAGGGTAACAATCCAGGTCTTTTCAAAGCTATTTGGCAATTAGTCTCTCTTGCATATGGCTCTTGCACAGTGCAGACCCACAAGCCTCTTAGAGCCAGAATTGCTCATGTTTATACAGTGCCATCGAAAATGATTTGCCCCTTCCTGATTTACTCTGTTGTTGCATTATTTGTCACACTGAGTGGTTTCCGATCTTCAGAGATAAAATATAATATTAGGCAAAAGGAACTTCATGAAACACAAAACACATTTAAAAATGATTTAATTTAATGAAAAAAGTTATCAAACACTCATATTGCCCATGTGAAAAAGTATTTGCCCCCTTAACTGATTGCACCACCTTTAGCAGCAGTAACCGCAACCAATCACTTCCTGTAATTTGATATCAGTCTTTCCTGTTGCTGTGGAGAAGTTTTAGCCCACTGGTTCTTTCTGACCAGTCGCGGGAAGATTAACTGCTGTTCCAAAAGTGTTCTCCATTTGGAGATAATGGCTCTTGCTGTGGGTACCAGAGCCTTATAAATGGCGTTGTAACCCTTTCCAGACTGATATATATCTTTTTTTCATTGCTTCTGGAATGTCCTTTGATCGTGGCATAGTGTGCTTGTAGAAATTTTGTTGTGACTACTTAACTCTTATACTAACTACTTGTACTACTTGTACTGCTACCAGACTACTAGTAGCAGTGCCTTTGTTGTATCTTCTTTCATACTTGTCTCAATGTGTACAGTAAGTAAAAATGAAGGTCCTTTTGTTTGAGGCTGATATTAGTGTCCCCGGCTGATGGCAGTTTCTGCTGCTGCGCGGTGAGTCACCCTGCAGAGCGGGTTTAGATCAGCGAGACGCCGGCTGTCAGCCGGTACGGGCAGCCCCGGGTCTCCCGCCAGGGGCGGGGCGGGGCGGCGGGGTCGCCGACCGGGACGACAGCAGCCGTCTCTCAGGCCCGAGATTTATCCCGAACCTTAAAAAAAGATATTCCATCTCTGAACCGTCGGCGGAGTGGCCCAATGAGTCCCATCACGCCGTTAACGAATGACGGGGGCTGGCGCCCGGCGCCTCGCGGACGTGAAAAATGAACCATCCCACCGCCGCCGCCGCCGCCGCGCGTCAAACCTGCCTTGTCAGTACCGCGCAATTATTTTATTGTAATGAAAATCTAAGAGTGATACTGGCGACGGAGTGCATGGTCAGTCGGGAGCGAGCGCATTTCCCCCCCGAGGGGAGACGGGGCGGGGGGCGGGGGGCGGGCGGGGTGGGGGGGGGCGGCCTCGGGGCTGATTTGCAATATTTTGAAAAATAAGTAAACAAAATGCGCCACCGGGTGTCACTTTAATAAATGCGTCCGGCGATGAAATCAATTACAATTGATCCCGCGTTTATGAGACTTGGCAGCAACATTTATTAAGTCCCGTGGGGATCAAGGCTTGATTAAATGGGCGGGGGTGGGGTGGAGTGGAGGGGTTGGGGGGGTAGATGGGGGGGGGGGGGCGGGTGACGACTGATTCCTGGCGTATTTTGTCTTGTCAGTGCGGTGATTCCTTTTTAGCGCTCCCGTAACAAACTGTCACATGCCATGTAGGCTACCGCTGCCCGGTCCTGACAGCCTATCAGCCGGTCACCCTGGGCTCCGCGACGGCGGGTGCGGCGTTTTGCTGGGAGCTGTTCTCTGGATGGTCGGCGGGTGACGAGGGAAGCAGAGTCCGGCCGCGAACGCCAGACGGGTTTCTCGGCTAGCCACCGGACTGTTTCCCCCCCCCCCCCCCCCAATCGGTCAATACCTCGTTACGGTAAAGCCCTTCCTGCTGCGGATGCGAACGGAATCCGGACTGTTCATTAACGGGGCGTGGCTCGACAGGGCGTGGCGGGTGCTCTCCTCCGGTTTCGTTTGGCCGACATCGGTTCGCGATTCCCGTAAAATGTGTTTTTGTTTAATTAACCGCGGTTTACAAATTACAAACGGGGACGGGGGGGGGGGGAGGGGGTTACATTTTAATGATTCCTTGATAACATCGGGCCTGACACAGAAAGAGGGTGAGCGAGGAAACGAACGAGAGTAATGAGAGGCGGGAGGGAGTGAAATCCTGGACGTCTGCCAGTCAAGTTTTACTTAGACTCATTTACTCTTAATTAAACGTCCGTCTCCGGGGACAACCCATTTGACTAGCCTGCACCTTTTTTTTTGTCTTGGCTGATAAAACCTATTGAAGGTAAGGTCAATCGGGTTTTCTGCCTTTTGCAGGATTACGGCTTTAAAAAGAGCATCGCATTACATTACACTCGCTTGGCAGGCGCTCTTATCCAGAGCATCGGTGTAACTCACAGGAATACAAAAATGCAACATCACCCAGAAGGCACAGAGGCCCATTAATAATAAGTGTAATGTTATAACAAACAACGGTTTGTTTTGTAACTAAAGAAAGTGCCACTAGACAGAATAAACTTTACACAGCTATACCTATAACAGGATATCTGCTAAAAAAGAAAAAGAGAAAGGTTATCTAGGTTATCTAAAGGGGGTCAGAGTTGCCAATAAAAAGAAGGCCAGGGGGTGTGTTGCGAGGGAAATGGTCTTACACTGTGATCCCTCACACAAACGATTTATTTTGATCCCTGCTCCAAATTTTCAACTGAAAATGTAGGCCGCCTATTCCTGTTGTTTCAACATCAATTCTGGACTGGACATTCATTTCCAAATGTTGACAACTTGTGAAGGTTTGAACCTGAATCTTCTACCACCTTACCGTTGAGAAATGGCTTATAAATAAATGGAGAGGTTCTCCCCTTTTAAGGAATTCATTTACTGACGAGTGACACTTCAAAGGCTGTCTTGAATGATTAATAGTCTTGGACAGTAAAATAGTCAACCGTTTATTATAAAAATGGCGTAAAGTGGCTAAAATATTCCCAGAGACAGATATTCGTCTCTATCTGCTTGAGAGCCACAAGAAAGTGTCCCCTAATTTAATATTTACTTTCTTTTTAAGTACCCAAGAACTGCGGGCCACTGCAGATCCCTGCCCCCCATAAAAACTGCCAGTCCCGCTTGCTTCCAGTGCCACGGCACCGTCTGATTGGTTTATTACTTCAGCCGACTGATTGGCTGAGTCAGGGGACAGTACACGGGGAGAACAAACAGTACAGACATATCTGTTTAAATCACGGGAAGGTTAACAGTAGGAAAGGCTAGACTTGACAAAGCAGGTGCGTTGGAAGGTACACCAGTCACATTAATTAAAACAGAGCGCGCTCACTCAATAAGATGGAGAAAACAAATTCTGTCCTCACCAGGGTATGGACAATGGAAATTTCTCTTACAGTACTTGCATTGTGCACCACTGAATTGACTCACCCAAACAATATGATCAGTAGGACCTGCATTCAAAGGAGTCCAAGAATATTTTTGAGTAGCATCTCATTAATGGTGTTATCTTACAGCTTTTTGGTCATTTCTATTATCTCTCCCACTGAAATATAAAAAAGCAGTTGAATAAAAAAAAAAGTGACAACATGGTTTGTATAGTTCCTATTTAAGTGAAAATTGTTTTGCCTTGGGGTACTTTGTCTTTTGTTTTTTTTCAAAGGAATAATAGATCAATTATTCACTTTTATGTTACTGCAGTTTAATTGGACGTATTTTCATATTTCAGTTTTTTGTGTGGGACTTTTTGGCTGTCTGTGGTGTCCATGGATTTAAGATATATGAACTACATTATAAACGGTAAAAGAATAATCCATGACTGATTTTAAATCAAAATCAACCAATCTATTTTGCATTGCCATAGACTGGCCAACAAGCCTTGATTGCATTTATTTAAGTTTCAATGCATAAAACTTTATGGTACCTACCTACAGATAGCACTGTTGCTGGGGTATTACCCTGTAAATGTATAATATATAACTTTTTGTTATAGGTGAAAATATGTATATGATGTCTGGACTCAAGAGACGACAATAAATGAAAACTAAAAAGAATTAATGCATATTTTTTATTATTCTAATTGAATCAATAATGCATAACAACAGACTTTCCAGCTATTACATATTTAATGCAACTGGTGAATCCATTTACTTGAATGTGGCATGTAGTCGAAATGAAATGTGGATCGAGCATGCATTAAAACAACAAAAAAAAAGAGCTAAAGCATCATTTATGTTTTCTGTGGGTGGTAAAGAAGCATCGCTTTTAATTACATTTTCAAAAGGCTCACCTGCTTTTAAGATGAAAGAATGCACGTTGGAGGACACATTGCAGCATCTTTGATCTCTCCTACTATCTTTGAGTTTTGATTCTTTGAGCCAGAACTGTTCCCCCTTTTTTTATTAAGCAAATGTTTAAAATACTGAGGTGTCACGCAGGCTTTTAAATCCTCTGCCATACTTCCCGCCCACGTGTATTAAATCGAATGTAAGTTTGAAATCCAGGGACACGGGTCCTTATGTTTAACAACTCCAATCAAGAGCTATCAGAAACAAGCTTGACGGCCCTTGAACACATACAGCATTCAAGCAGTATCATTAAAGGAAATTATATACATTTCATAATTTGTACAAGTATTACTTCTCTCAAAGTTGGAAATGAAGGCAGTTTTTTTTTAGCCCCTCTTCTGCAAAACAGAAAACCGAAGTCTGAACACTAGGCGGTCGCATCTATACCGTAAAACAAAAAACAAGTTCAGTTCCCTCGAATGGTTTGGGGGAAAAACCGCTTTCCTTGAACCGTTGGGGAAAAAAAGGGCAACTTCAAGTAATCGAGTTAACGCTCTTCATTATGTTGGGACTGCTCGATTCATTTAGCGCAACTGCATTTCGCCTTTCAGAGAGCGCTCTTCAGAGGACTGCAGAAAGCAGGCCCCGGGGCATCAGATGGTGTCCCTACATCAAGGATGGGCTATTCCGGTCCTGGAGGGCCGGTGTGTGTGTGTGCAGGTTTTTGCTATCGCCGATTACTCCGGCCATTGAGCTAACTGGCTGTACGCACCAGCGCTAGTTTGCTCGTAGATTAGATCACTGTAAAACGTGTCATATGGGGACACGAGCACAGTGTTCGGCTGTCATTCACGCGCTTACCGGGAAACATAGCTATAATGGCAGATGGTGTAAATGTCAAGGGCTCATTAAGTAAAGTCATTAAGGCCAGAGGTTGGCATGAAAACCCGAAAACAGGTACGTTGTCCTTCCATGGGTGACGCGTGTTCGCGTGCCCTTGATCAAGGCCCTAGCCAAGGAACAACTCAGAACTGGAGTTAGACCCCAGATGCTACACCGTGGCTACCCACTGCTCCTAAGTGACTGGGATGGGTTAAATGCTGATTTATCCCGTCCTGGTGGGTGGGCCGTCCACGCTGCACTGTGGCTGCCCACAGCGAACGATAACATCAGCCTCCTGTTGCAGTTTCAAGCTCCATGACTCGGAGCTGAGTCAGTTTGAGCCAGCAGTCGGCGAATCGTGCTGCTGCCCATCGTTTCTCAGGTTGGGAGGGTTTTGTTCAGCAGGGCATTCCTCTAGTCGTGGTGAAGGAGCAGCTCCTCCAGCCATGCGGGCTCTGGCCTCTCATGAAGCCGCAGTCCTCCAGCATGATGTCTGCAGTACATTGCTCACCTGTTAGCTTACAACTGCTAGCTCACAGAGTAGAAGGTTTAGCTGCTGAAACTCTGGCCACTCTGTGCATTTTGCAGTGATGGGACTGCTTTACAAATATGATTCGGCATTCGAAAAGCTTATAAATGGAAAGTAATTTGTGACAAAAAAATTGTTTATCTCTTAGTCTAATTAAGCTCATAAAACATGTAGACCTACATGTGCCATCCAAAAACAATCAAACGCTATCAAAGGACAGAGATAATTAGATTAGATTAATTCCAGGATAAATAGTAATGAATGAAATACACATTAGAGTAAAACAATGATGTTGAATTGAAACTTCTGGAACAAAGATGGGCCTGTTAAAAATATTAGCTTTGCTCGAAATAGCTATGAAATAAAAATAGGAATAATATCCCTTCTTATTTAGGAGTGCATTCCCAAAGAAAGTAAGGAATTAACTTTGAAGGTAAACTAATGGTAAGTAAATACTCCTCCTCTCAATAATTCCACCCATTCAGAAACAACCGCTCATTAAAAATAAATTTCACGGTCATTGACATTGTAAACATCATCACTAATACAAAAAAATAGCACACCAGCTATTAGTTGTCAGAATAATGTGCATATTAAGTCAATTTAGTATTCTGCATATGCACAGAATGTAAAACTATGGACGTGAAATGACGATACTGTAGATTTAAATTCTAAACAGATACTTGTTACTTGGTTTCCCACTGATGAAGAGCACAGTGGCATAGTTTTGTAACTTAATATGGGCTGCAATTTGAAGTGGTTTTAAATTATAAAATGAGAGAAGAAAAACAGTGTTATCACATTTTGTAATTTACAAGATAGTTGTGCTTGGACTGGTCTATTCCCATTATGCCCCAAAGGTACAAAGTATCAACTAATGAACTAAAATGACTTCTTTTCTTGTTTGATCTAACTAGTGAATTGGATGATTGTTTTAAGTATGTCCCTCAGGACTGTGAGCCAATGTCCTGTTGGAGTGTTGACTTCACTTTGAATATTTATATGTCTATACATGAGTTCTTAAAATAAAGGCCGTGAAGTATTTTCAAACATCGGGAGCGCCTTAGCATTTTCACGAGCAAATCCTTTCCAAATTGCTTGGTCAAGAAAGACGCTTTCCACAGGCACCCCACCCACGTCAGCCCCAAACCCCCCCCCCCCCCCCCCCGTGTCACCCCAACATTCAATCAAGGACAGAAGTTGCATTTGGTTTCACCCAAAGCTGAAAATCAAAATCGTGGCACATCCACAAAAAAATAAATAAATAAAAAAAAAGTAACACCTCCTTAAAACGAAAAATTGAAATCTAAGGACAAAGCAATTTACGACCAGATGGAATCATCACCTTTGTGTCACTGTGTAGATAATGTCCCTCAACCTTTTCCCGACTGTAAATTTCTTCTCTTCCCGCAAAAATTCTGCAAGAGAATGTTCACGGACCTCATTTCCTCCCTGAGTCATTTTCGTAGATGTGGAATCTAATTACACACCTCGGAGTGACTCTCTTCTTTGACTGACGCGAAGGAGAAAGAGGTATTGTGAACAGAATCGTAAATTATTCAAATTGCGAAATCTTTGGCGATTTTGTTCAGAGTGCATAATCAGAATGTGTTTGGCTCATTTATAAATATTTCACTGTCTGACTTTTGACATTTTAGCATGCATTTTACTAGTTTTTGAATTTCCATATTTTCCATAATTGCAGTTTCAGGATAAATACACAATTACATATTAGCAATGTCACTTAAAATGTACAACCTTACGTATATTCAAACCAATTAGTTACTCTTTCTTTCTTGTATCCTGTTGCTTAGGTTGCTATGTTTCTCTGAGAGATTTCAATAAAGCACTTTGAATTTGATTGCTTCGTGTTTGTTGTGGATTAACTTGTAGCTTAGCATGCTACGTTTTCCAAGTAGCTTGTCAGATACTAGTTATGCGTGTGAAGGGGTGTTGTTATAATGAAGTCTAACTGCATCTTGAGTAGTTAACATACAAAAACAAAACAAAAAAAACAATAATACTAAAAGTCGCATAGATGTGCAGTTCATATGAACCTGCAGTATATATTATTTGTAAAAATGTCCAATGTTACATGGGAATAGCAATGTACGGTGTAGCTTGAGGCATTGTCCTCAGTCATAACTCAGGCTTGAGTTTAAGGAAGCTCAGTGGCTTATCAATGAGTCATACCTATATTTGTAGCACATAACATGATGGCATATACCTGCAGTTAAAGGCAACACAGACACACTACATACTGAAAGTTTTGATATTGTACGTTGTTATGGAGGTTTTTCGAGTAATTTCATGTTAAACATGTTTGTTGCATTAGTTCCTGACACTGAAATATAAATAACTTGCATTTAATGGCTGTTTCGCTGGAACGTAAAAAGAAAAGGGTGGTCTCTTGACCTTTTTTGCACAGTACTGTATGTAGAAGGCCTTCAGTATATTCCTAACAGACTTTTTTTTTTTTACTGTTAGAAAACTTTCTTTGTTCTTCAGAGCCAGTGAAGAAAGAAAATAATCATTCAGTATCGCTTCCAATCATTATCCAAATTATATCTACACACAAAACGGTTTGTGAGCAGTAGAGAGTTGTGTTCCAATGAAGTTGAAAGAAAAGTCTAGTTTAATTGACGAAACTAACTTTTGGTATTAATTTGCACTGGGTGACCCGCACTTGAGCCCTGGAATGAGAGTATATGAAGTGCAGATTAAAACATCCCGATTGGTTGGTCATCCAAGGACACTTCTGTACTCTCTAATTCCACCCAAACCACTTTGTGTCTGTTTACAGACGTTTTGATGGCGTAAACGGACGGGGTTTAGAACTGCGTCCGTGTGAAGGCCGGACAGCGGAGCCGTGATTAAGGGCAGCTTCTGCTGCGCTTCGTGTTGTCAGGCAGGCTTCCGTTTTGCCGACCTCTGAACTGCAATTTCGCCGCGTTCAACATCGCACTCAAATCCAGGGTCGTGGTCAGACCAGGTCGTCAAATTCATAGCGGTGTTCCAGCAACGCTATTGACTAAACACAGCAAAAACATAAAAAAACTGAAAAAACATTCACAGTACAAAACCTAACAAAACTTAATATCTCATATTGATATCATATTTGCCTTCTTTTACTGAATCTGCACATACTAAAATAACTTAGATTGAGTGAAATAAGTTTTACTGTTCATTTTAATGACAGTATATTAAAGGTTAGTTGTCTTTCTGTTTTCTGAAAGATTCATACAGAAATTAACAAAATAGCACCAAGGTATCAGAAGTAAAAATATGTCTAGGTATGACATTGATATATCTAACAGGTTGACTATACTGTATTTATACCTTGCCAACCACAACATTGACATTAAATTAATAATATATTCAGCGACATTGCCTGACACTTGGAAACAATCTATTTAAATGCAATGTTACTCAGTCGATTTCTACATGATTCAGTGCTGCTTGGTCCTGGGTTTTTAGAAAAAAAAAAAATTAATTTTTTTTTTTTTGACTTACCATCTGATGGGAATGTGGGATAATTATAGTCTACCTTACATGTGTCACCGGGTTTGCATGCTGAAAATATTATTCTGCTTCTAATTAAATACATTCTTTTCTAATATTTTCTCCAGTCACATGATATTGTACCGAAACCCCATCTGTTTCGTGAGCATTCGACCGCCTTAATTCACTTAGCATAGCATGGCTATCATCAATTATCATCCAACAGAAAGTTAAAATCCACTTCAAGCTCATCAGCAAAAGGTAAAATTCTTACTGTAACTGTAGTGAATCGAGCACCAGTTCATCACCATCTCTGTAATTCCTCCCACAGCTTTTTTTCATGTACTGGCAGTCGCCTTGACAACCGAAGGGAGTGCTCACATTAAAGACAATTTTGATTTGCCCGCATAAATATAATATGTGATATGGCATAGTGTTTGAATCGTTTAGCCTCACCTTAAATAAAAATGTCCAGTGTAGATCTTTCCTCAATATGGCTATAGGTGAGTACGTAAATAATATTTAAAATGTTTTCAGCTGCCTAAATAAAAGGGTATGTAATTAGATAAATCGAATTCTGAGTTGATTGATTAAACAATATTGCTCTTCAGCTCATCTGTGGAAAACCATACAAAACTGTAGAATATATGTAAAATGGAAACACCTGTTACTTAAGCACATAACTTCCCAGCATGCGCAGGGTCAGGTGTTGAAATGCTAGGGCAGGCCTGCAAGAGGAGACCTCTGTGATTTAGAAAAAAAAGGGTGTTCGTTCAGCCTAATGATGCCCTCGAGACAAACGGAGTCTTAGCTTGTTCCGCCACGGAACTGTGAGGAAATGACATCATTAGCAAACGGGAAATGGGCGGTACCACTTGCCAAACAGGTGAATGACTGCAGATCGGTCAGCTACAGATTTCAGTCTTGGGAAAGTGCTGCCCTTTTTTTTTTTGGTTTCATCAAAAAAAAAATTGGTGGCCCAATACCCTACTGATTGACTTCAAATTGTTCACCGAATGTGGGTGGGATGGTGGTGCAGTGGGCAGCACTGTCACCTCACAGCAAGAAGGGTTCAAATCCGACCTGGGCCTTTCTGTGTGGAGTTTGCGTGTTCTCCCCGTGTCCATGTGTGTTTCCTCCGGGTACAACGGTTTCCTCCCGCAGTCCAAAGACATGGACGTAGACTAATTGGAGACTCTAAATTCCCCATAGGTATGAGTGTGTGAGTGAATATGTGCCCTGCGAAAGATTGGTGACCTGTCCAGGGTGTATTCCTGCCTCTCGCCCAATGCACGCCGGGATAGGTTCCAGCACCCCCACGACCCTGCTCAGGATAAGCGGGTATAGATAATGGATGGATGGATGGATGGATGTATGTTTGCATTTGTTTTGTGGTCGCCTGCCCATTTCCCTAGCCCCTACCTGCACGGTCTGGATTATTTTGAGAGCTCACGAGATGATTCAGTCTTCCTGAAAGATTCTGAAAATATTTCATCACAGAGATCTGTTCCTTTGGACAGAACTACTGATAGAAGTTCCCGACACATATCAATAAAGAAACTACAGAGGACTGAATAATGAACACCTTGCAATGCCCAGTAATTCTCCCTGATCTTTTCACTTTAAGAAAGATAATACTACACAGCAATGGAGATATTGTATATTTGGCCTGGACTTTATATTATAGAAAACGAGTAGGGTTTTACAAAACCCGGTTACATTACATTACATTACAGGCATTTGGCAGACGCTTTTATCCAGAGCAACGTACAACAAAGTGTATAACCAAAACCAGGAACAAGTGTGCTGAAAACCCTAGAGGGAAGTACAGTTCCAAGTGCAGGGAATGACCGCGTTTAACTTGGACCCTGCAGGTTAATCTGATTAACACAACAAAAACAGCAGCAAAGCAGTCTATGCAAATTTAAAAAAGCAATAGTTAGTTATTGCACTTTTGCCTACTCAAGTCAACTAAGATAAACAGCTTACCTAGCTACAACTGTAAGATTACAATTAGAGACTACAGGGAGGTAGGGAGGGATGGGGAGAGGTACAGCCTGAAGAGGCGAGTCTTCAGTCGTCGTTTGAAGGTGGTCCAGGTCTCAGCTGTTCTGACTTCCACCGGAAGGTCATTCCACCATTGTGGAGCCAAAACAGACAGGAGACGTGACCGGGAAGCGCAAGTGCGAAGATGGCGAGGTGCCAGGCGTCCTGAGGTAGCGGAACGGAGGGGTTCTGGCTGGCATGTAGGGTTTGAAGATCTTGTGGAGGTATGCTGGTGCTGATCCCTCGACTGCCTGGTATGCTAGGACCAATGTTTTGATTTTGATGCGAGCCATAACGGGCAGCCAGAGGAGGGTAGTGAGCAGGGGGGTGACGTGGGAGTGTCTGGGAAGGTTGAAGACCAGACGAGCCGCAGCATTCTGAATGAGTTGCAGGGGTCTGATGGCAGATGCCGGTAGGCCTGTCAGTTACGCCATCATCGGGCTATTTCAAAGTTGCAAATCATCCATGTCTGTAAAGCCCTAACCTGACAGTTATAATCGTTAAATTTGAGGTTTAGAAAGCCGAATCCTTTCCGAGCTTCGTATGACGTGACTGTATGTGGCCCAACAAAGGCTGCAGGATTGCAAGACAGCTTCGTTCACTTTCTGGGCTTCTGCACAAAGCGAATCTATTTTATTTCCCTCTGTTCGGTACACTGATTAATTATTTCTGCTGATTAATATTAATCTGGCTCCCGGAGTTCTCTCGCTGTACCGTGTGGGTTTTTTCTGCTCTGGTGAGGGCATTGAACAGCTGGAGAGTTAATGGTGTGTCTTCTGTCATGAATCACTGTGCTGGGGTCTACATAATACCAGTCAAATAATATTGGGAATTAAAGGAGACTGTGCATTTTCATTTGCTTTTATATAACCTAAGAGACGTGGCTACCGGCAAATTGCCTCTGTGAGCTGTTTTTTTTTTTTTTTTTTTTTTTCCTACAGTATTGTTCTCTAACGATGACGAGCGGGGAAGAGGAAGCCGACTTGCCGTCGGGGTTAGCAAGGGAGCCCGCGTAGCGTGTTAGCTGTGGCTAACCTCGTGCGACCTCAGAAGGCGCGTCGCCGCGTAGCACTTTTTTTACCCACTGCGGCGGTTAACGGGTTTCTTCCTGCACCCGCGTTCGCGTTCCTCAGGGCCTGACTTGGCCCTCGGAGAAGGGGGACGGAGGCCCGAGGCGGCTCGCTCATTTTACAGTTCGCCGCACGCGTAAACGGAAGACGAAGCGCAATCGCACAGATGCCCCCCCGCGCAACGGGATTAGGCCAGCGAGCAGTTGTCTCATTTAGACCGCATTATACCAGCGGAAAGTTCCATCAAACTTTCCTGGCCGAAGGGGGAGAAAAAAAAAAACTAAATGGAAGAAGAAGAAAAAAAACTCCCTCCGAATGATTTGAGTGCTTGTGTCACGTAATTACCAGCCAAACAAATAGAGGTCTTCTGTGAAAAATGTCATCGGACCGGCGACGTAATGAGCTGAAAGAACACTTTTAATTCATTTATGCAGGAGTTATTTTTCTTTTAAGTTCTGGCAGGGCAATAAAAGCATGCTCTCTTAATGAGATGTCCCAGTTTATTCCGAGTCTAATGAATCAAGAGACTTTATTGGGGTAGTCAATTTAATTTGACCCTTGAATTAATATGGATAAGACCGGTTCATTACGACATCTCTAGTCCAAAAAGATGCATAAAAGTTTCATTTTCAACGAGGAAATACAAAAAGAAAGTTATAAAATATAGAATTTTAGAATCATATTTTCTGACCTTTGATTATTTTGTTCTCAATCTCATATTCGGTCATTACACAAGGGGTGACACTGAGTTATTTAAAATTGATCACACAGAGAGAAGTAATTTATCCAGTAACTGCCAGCATAAGTTTAGAAAAGCTTTTAAAAAAGGCATGTTAAATTTTATATCATAAATTACAACTTTGCAAGTACAGGTAACACTGATAAAGAAACCAGTATGAATACATTTTCATCTAGTATTTATAGTGAACCTTTCTCTCCCTGCTGATGATTAAAGAGCATACTTTGCAAGCATGTTTTTGTTAATTTTTATTGATAAGTCGAGACAGACAGGATTTGAGTGTGCTGTCTACAAAGCAGCACTTTAATCTGCTTTAACTACAGAATGGTCACGCTTGCAGCACCTGCAATAATTTAACTTTAGTCGAACTTCCAGAGTTCTCATAAGCAAAGTCGTTTAGAGTTCATCGCTACAAAAGCTGTGCTTATGAGAACTGCAGAGTTTGCCAGGCTTAAAAAACGAATAATAATAACCTTAAGTTGGCTAATTCCACAATTCCCTCAAGCCCAACTGTTTTGAGTAAATGGCTGTACATCGGCTAGGCTATGCACTCAATAACCGCCCCCCACCCCTCCCCCACCCCCACCCCCCCATTGGCTGTACTGCTGCGTTCGTTCACACTTTCTCATTCTTTCCTTCGTCGAAGGGAAAAGGACAGCTGATTTTTTTTCCTTTTTTTTCTCCCCCTCACAGGTCGAGGAAAAACCTTTTGCGAATACGGAAAATAAATAAACAACTAAACGGAGGGTTTCCTCGCGTTGCCGCTCCTCGCGCTTTGATTTCCCAGGGGGCCGAGCGAAGGAACGGGAGAATGTTGCCGCCGGGCCTCGTTCTCGCCGCTTTGCGGATGAATATTAACGGCGAGCGGCTTCCTCGTACCTGCACCCGGGACGAGTTGATCTTTGCGAGGGATCGCGGCCGTGTGTCAACGCTGTAATTGGAGGGGAAAAAGAGGCGAAGAGTCCCCCGGGTTTCTCGTAATTGCTCTCGGTCATCTTATTTACCTTCTGAGGTGCCTGTTAGGACCACAATGGAACACGCCCGGCGCAGTATTTGCGCCGTAAGAACGTTTATACGGGGGGTCAATCGGTGACGGATGGGGAAGTCAGTTGAACATCTGCGAGGCACTCGGCCGAGTCGAGTGTTTAGCTTGGCGAATAACCCCCGTTAATATAAAATTACCAGCGGATTAATCGGACCAGCGATCTTTCGTTCATTTCCTCTTTGGCTGAGACAGCTGCAATAAACCAATCGCGCATTTCACCTGAAGCATATTTGAGGCAATGTTTTGAATAGAATAACACAACTTAGTTCTGGACTTCATCCCATCGCTCACCAATGGCCCATTTAGCAGTGGAACTGTTGTTGTGTTTAATTGCTCTAAATAATAAATGTGAATCATCAGAGAGGTATTCGTATAGCAGTGTGGGGGAGTGTAGTTGCAGCTGTTGATGCTGTTCAGATGCACTGGAGAGTGTGAGGGTCTGACTGTGAGTGTATGTATTTGTGTTCTAGCTTGAAACACGGTGCACACCTTATGCCTTTAGCAAAGCGTTAAAGGGTTAAAAAAAAAAAAAACATATCCCACCATCATTTATTGTTAATGTCAGCTAGTGGACACTAGTTATTTGCTCAATATGAAAATCCAAAATCCAAAAAATCAATCATTTTCAACACCGTGAGCCAAAAAAAAATTCAAAGGAGCATTTACGGACCGGTTTATCATTGCTAGTTTGATCAGACAGAACAGAGCACAAATGCACTTTCCTAAAACCAAGTCGAGCCTACCTATCAAACTTCGCTTTGCCGAAAAATCTGCTGCAATTTATTTTTCGAGCTCTGAGTGTTTCCAGAACATCACCCTGCCTCGAACTGGGGCTTACTGATTTATTTATTTATTTATTTATTTTTTTTGTAAACTGCCTTGGAGTGCGGAGAAGTGGTCTGCCCTTGAGGGGGCTGGATGCCGCCGTCATTCTAAATGGATTGGATAAACACTCTAGATGGCGGCTATCTTTCATCCGGATCTCCTCGGGGCTTTCCCTCGAACGAACGGAGCGGGTCGCGGAGAGCCGCGGCGCCGTACACCTCGATAAATATTAGTCACGAGCCTGTCATTTTGAATGGCTGTTTAATATATCATGCGTTTTAGGAACACTTCCAGTTTTACACGGTGAGAGGTTCGGTGTCCCATCAGCTGCGTGGGTACATTTTTCTCTGACAGGGTTGTGTTCGACCCCTACTGAACTCACAAAGTTTAATTAGCACTGAACATTTTAGTTTGTGTGAACTCAGATCTCACGCGATTGAATAATTTGATGAACACTGATACAGTGCCGTCTTTAAGAATTTGGACAGTGACAAGACATTTTGTTGTTTTGGCTCTATACTGCAGCACATTGGATTTGAAATGAAACAATGAACATGGTGAGCACTGAATACAATGAACTTGAACTTCCAAAGTTCTCATAATAAGTCATTTTAAGTTAAATACCCTTAAATGAATAAATGCTTACAGTTTGTACTTTGACCTCATATTCATTGTTTCATTTCAAATCAAATTTGCTGGAATACAGAGCCAAAACAACAAAAACGGTGCTGCTGTCTACATTCTTGCGGACGACTCTGTAGGTGCATTTTCCATTTCACCCATACCAGAACACATCTCAACAAATAGCCCGGACAGCAGAACTTTCAGCGAAAAAACAGCTCCGATAGAATACCATTAACTCTAATATAGCGCACACTGTTCCAATTAGCCCTGTACAGCCACTGCAAGTTGCTTCAACACTGTAAGTGTCAATTAAGTGCCTGGGATTTTGCCGCCTGTTTCCGCGGTAATGGGTTTTGCTGACCCGGCGCTCGGCGCTCGGAACCCTGCCAATCATTTTCCGATTTGCCGCGCTTCCCGACCGAACAAACGCGCGTTTGCTTAATGACACATTTAAAAAAGAGGAGCGGCTCCCATTAGCTCCGGGGGAGCGCGTAGCGAAAACATCGCACGGCCACGCTAATTCGTTTGGCCGCGCACCAAAGTACGGGGAAAACATTTTAAAACGCGGCCCGGGAAAGAGAGAGCGCACGCGAAACATCAACCGCGCTCTGACGGAGAGTAGGTGGTTCGGCGTTCTCACCGTGTGTGTGTGTGTGTGTGTGTGTGTGTGTGTGTGTGTGTGTGTACAGACTGTGAGTGTGTGTGCGCGCGTGTGTGTGTGTGTGTGTGTGTGTGTGTGTGTGTGTGTGTGTGTGTGTGTGTGTGTGTGTGTGTGTGCGCGCGCGCGCGCGTGTCCGTGTTTTGATTCGATGGCGGAGCGCAGCTTTCTTCTGTGTCGGCTAGCGACCGCCGCTCGCCGTCAGGGAAGCAATTTTGACGGCGGTTGGTGACCCTGACAGGAAAATCGGTAAAGCGGCCGGGGAACGGACGGAAGATCGGCCTCCTCCTGTCACTCACACCCGTTCGGCCGGGCCCAGTCACCTCGCTCACGCCAGGTGTGGAAACGGAACACCAGCGCCAAACTGGCGGGAAGCTGGAAGGAATTGATTTGTTCTTTTCGAAATAGATTTTGTGACCGAGGTGCATTTTGAAACAAGATGAAAAATTCTCAGAGAGAGAGAGAGAAGCTCGCAAGACTCGAGAAACCGACTGCAGCTCATTGGACCATTGCTCTTTAACGGGGCTGCCCAGCCCTGTACCTGGAGATCAACCGCCCTGTAGATTTTCGCTCCAACCCTAACAAAGCGCACCTCATTCAACAGCTGGAGGTCTCATTGGGCTGCTAATTAGTAGAATCAGGTGCGCCAAATTAGGGTTGAGGCAAAAAGCTACTGTACATGACGGTAGATCTCTCCAGGAACAGGGCTGGACAGCCTTGAGCGACACACATCGTTTTACAGGCTGAGAAACGATGTGTGAAGTGATAGAGATTATGCCATTAGTTGCAGTGGAATAGCGGGCATGTTTTTCAGGAGCAAGCAGCTCCCAGAAGCATTCAGTGTCCCTCGAGGACTGCTATTGGTTATTAAAAACGGCCAATAGGAATGTGCTTATTGAGCTGAAACCCCCACTTTGTCAGGCTACCTCTAATGTACAGTAACAGACAAATTCTTTGAGCTTAACAATAACATGTCACCAATTATTTTTTTAAAACTTAAGCCAATATGAAATAACTCTGATGTTGACTAATGAGGTCATTGTTCATGTGATAGCTACAAGTGCAAAGAACTGACCTTGATACATCTGTGCTAATGACACCCTTTTAGCGTCATCCCTTGCACATTTTCACGCACCTACTCTATATATCTTTGCATTTATTTAAAGTGAGTTAGAACTGTAAGTTGCAGTTTGCATCATAGTTTATTACTGTAAATAAAGTCCTTAAGCAACAATTTCAGAATATAGCCTCTTATGGACCCACAGGTTCCTTTCTGTCTGAAAGAAATATGAGGATCATTTACATAGACGCTGTTCTTTAAGGGGAATTTCTTATTAAGCAATATTTGTAAATCACTGCTCTAAACAAGTTATTGACTCTGCATCTTAATGGCTTTAAAGATGATACCAAAGAGAGCTTCTGTTCCCTAAAAACAAAATGCAACCACTCGAGTCAACAGCATTGGGAGGGGGGGTGGATGGAGGAGGAGGGGGCAATAAATAACAAAGCTTTTAAATTGCGATAAATTTCAGTGCATTCTAATTAATTTTATTCATCAATTATCCTGCGACATCGATATCAATTATGCTACCGCAACGGTTCCCTTAAAAGAATTGGTTTTACTTAACGAAGCGTCGAGTGAGCCAAAGATATAAAGAGCATGTCACCCTCGGCGGGCACGTCGAGTCGCCATTGAACGCGTGAACCCGGGGGAGGAACGTATTGGAACTTTGCACCTTTCCAGCGCTATCTTATCATGCTCCGACAGCAGCCCGGCCTACACGCGTTTGCATTCGCCGCAGACTGATTGGAAGTAAAATGTCAAGCTGACATCGCACACCCTGGCGTTCCGCTCGCTCGATTCCCTCCGACGAGCCAAGTTTTCCAGGCTAAAGGAGCACGTTCAGATGTTTTCCCTTTTTTTTTTTTTTTAAAGGCATTAAGCGATGCTTTCGACTCGGTTTTCAAATGGCCCGATGTCTCTGCGATGCACATTGCCGTGGCTGACATTCCAGAATTCCAGAACCCATGTCTGAAGCATGTTTCTCCCTACTCTATTTATATATTTTTTTCAGTTAGGACTTTTCTAAAGTTGATTTTTTTTTTCAGAATTGCAAGCAGGGCTGGTTGCATTTAAAGATCGATCTAGTATGTTATGAGAAATATGAACATTTCATTGGATATCCAGGGAAAAATGTTTCTCGGAGCAAGCCAATGTGTTGTAATGCATACTTGGATGAAGTGTATATGGGGGTGTAGCTATGCAACGGCAGAGTAAATCACAATTTTGACTTAGAATCCAGAGTGCTCAATGCTTCAGAACTACGCCTTGTGTAAAATTGCCCATTTGATATGAAGCTGTTCCTGATAGGTGTTGCTATGACAATATGAAATGTTGTGCTGGACAAGTGAGTGGGCAGCAGCTGCATTGGCAAGGACCCTTTGGGCATCAAGGAAGATCTTGAGGTTCTCATGGCTTACTTGAGTAACTGAAGCCCTCATGTTTGTTGTTCCATTTCAATCTGTTTCTCATTAACGTTTCCCATTAATCAGTAATGACATACAGCTACTCCTGGGGGCTAAAAAGACAACTGGGGATTACAAATATTTTGGAGGAGGAATTTTTTTCAAGAAGAAAATGGGTTTTGTACTGAACTCATCTGCCTATTATAGTGCAATACAAAAACAGGTGATAAAAATCAGATTTAGGAGCAGAAAAATGGCTATTTTAAAAGACATTAGTTTTAGATGATGTTACATGTGCAGCTCCAGCGATCAACAGGAATGCCAAGGCCGCTACTGAACAACCTTTACTGTTGATCTGAGAACTGTTTATGTAACCTCATCAAACTGCGCTTTAAAGTTGTCAATAAAGCTATTAAAATCTATTCTAAAAAATAACTGACTTGTCGTATAATAAGACCAAGACCAGAGAAATATGTAGTAAGCCTACTGTTTCTCCAATATTAGTAACATGAGCAGTAGCATATTTTTACCACCTTTGGTTGAGATAATGCCAGAACATTTTGACAAAATACACAGCACTACAATTGTCTGGTTGTTTAGAGAGTTTATGGATGTTATTTCTCAGTAAATTATTTTTGAAATATTTCTGAAAATTGCACAGCGGGACATCCTGTTTGTCCAAAAACTTTTTTTTTCTATTTTAGGGGATTAAAATCTCCTGTTCTGATCAGATTTTTGCTTCAGACCTAATATAAGAACCGCAGTTTTATCAGCATGTAGTAACAGGATATGCTGTCACATCCAGCTGTGTTTAATATTGGCGACGCAGTCACAAAGAGCTGATACCTTATTCATATCGCATTTCATTCCTGATAAATGCGCTTGTGCTCAATCTGCATAAATGTTAAAAATGGTGATGGGTGCAAATAATGTTTTCCCCAGGCCGTAGATAAACTCAGGATGTGCAGATCTAAACATCTAACCTGCATGTATGTGGCTGCTGTTCGTATCCCTTTCAGTTTTGATCCATTCAGATTCGTACCTTCCTCTGTCGTGTCACATACTTTTATTCTGTCTTAACAACGTTCATAAGTGAGGCAGAAAAAAAGATTCTTCGAGACAGCTGGCAGACAGCAAGCAGACAGGAACCTCTTTTTTTTTCTTCTTCCTCTCTTTCATGATACCAGATATTAACGGCTCCACTGCAGCGGAGGATATCTAACGGAGATGGAGGGATAAAGTCTACGATGAGTCACGTCAAGCCTGCGCCAGAGATTATTTTCAGGACGGTAATGTGGATGGAAACTGTACTGTATTAAACTACAATAGCTCACGCTTAGCCCTGAAATACTTGCCCCGAGCCTCCAGGTTTGGGCAGTTCAAATCGTCTGAATGCTGTAAATTCAGCTCAGGGAAATATCCAACGTGCCTCCCTTCTCGCCAGCTTAAATGTAGATCGTAATCAATTTTGAGGGGAAATAGTGTTTTTATTTCAGTATGCCCCGTCAGCAAAGCCACACAAATAGGTAAATAATGGCATTAGTCGCAAGCATGAATTTTCAGTGTAATTTAGCACTGAATCACGCAGTAGCCAACAGCCAGTGCCACTTCAAAAATAAGATCTCTGCCCCCCTCTACTTCAAGCTCACCTCATTCACCTGAAAATGAGTCGTGGTTGGCAATTCAGAGTCTTTATTAGTCACATCTCTTCTCTGTGTTCGTTGGGAACACCTCTGGCAACCCCTACCTTTATCGGATGCTCTTATCCAGAGCAGCATCCTCACCGGTCTGTCTGTTCAGCTGAACATTTGCAGTCAAGTGACTTGCTTGTTGCCCCCACCTGGGAGTTGAGAAGGCAGCACCTGTGCCTGCATAAATATTATACTATGTTTCCACCCCCTCTCCCCGTCTTTCAATGATAAGTCCCCCCCCCCCCCCTCCCCCCACATACATGCAGGATAGATATTTAGATTTTCTAGAGTTTATCGACTGCTTGGGGAAAAGACATTATTTGCACCCATCACCTTTTTTTTTAAACATTTATGCAGATGGAGTACAACTGCATTTATCAGGAAAAAATGCGATATGAATAAGGTATCAGCTCTTTGTGATTGTGTCGCCAATATTAAACACAGCTGGATGTGACAGTACATTCTGCTACTACATTTAATTATCTTCTATTGATTTTCATGAGCCATGACTGATTGGCTTGTGATATTTTCATGGGATGGAGCATGTTTTCCCATTGGAGCCACAACTGTGGAGAAAACAAAAATACAATTCCCATGGAAGTATGATTCCAGGTTTTCAGCTGGAAACAATCAGGCTCTTTAAATTACTAACGGACAGCCAGGTGGTTGCCTTTGACAAGGTCAGCACAGGACTTCTGCAGAAGATCGGTTAAAGAAAGGGAGCCAAGTTTTTCCTTCAGAAAATTACGTGTCCATTTGACCAGTCACTCAAAGAAAAGGAAAAGGTCCTGTCAATGGACTTTTGAAAAACAAGTGTTCGGTTCTGAACCCTGAACTACAGTTATTGACTGTGGCACTTTCCTGACATTCTGGGCCTCTTGCCATGTCTATATTTGTTCTTTAGTTTAGGATTACTGTTAGTTCAAGACAAAAAAAAAATATTCGACAAGCTGTGAATGACACAAGACCATTGATCCCCCCCACCCCCTTTGAAGTGTGTTTTAAAGCATAACACTTCTGTTGTCTGTCATTTATTTGACAGTTTTACTGTTGTCAATTCTGCCATGGCTGTACTGATCAATTGGGGCCTGAAAAGTGCATCCTTACAGATTTTTCATGTTATGAGTGTTAAAAGGTGGAAAATCCAGATTCAGAAAATAAAAGTCCACTCCAGTATTTTGTTCTAATCACCTGGATTTGCTACTTTTTTCCAGACAGGAGGTAGAACTAATGAGTGAAATCAGCTGACTGAGTTTATGGGTGGGAGGAACACGTGGCAGGACTTTTACTTTCTGGCTCCTGGATTTCCAGCTCTTGTTAAGAGCGTATGCTACGTATAAGAGGAACCCTTTTGTGTATGACCATTTTTTCCAGGGCCCACTCTGGTGTTGCATCACTGTCATTCAACGCGGGTGTGGGCGGCTCTCGAAAACGCCGCGGCAGCACCAGTGACTCGAGCGCAGAAGGCGACTGCGTAGGTTTAGGCCTGTGGCTGTAGCTGACTGTGCGTGTGCCTCAGTTTTCTTTTTACATCACCCTCTGCGCCTTCCTGCACAGGCTGTGCGTCATAGCAGCACAAAAAGCGTCAAGTGGAAACCGGTCTACACCCTCCTCTGTAATAACCAGCCTCCCAGCATAACCTTACCTGAGCACATAAAAAACAGGTGTCGTTCCTTTAGCGAATGGTGACGAAAGAGGAAGAGGCCATATTGAGGGCCCCCCCTGCCAAGGCAATTGAGGTAATCAGTGCTCTGGATGAGGGTTGTTTGGGTTTCCTTCCCTACCCTGGGAAATCAGTATTACTCCATCTCCCAAGAACCAGTGAATTGAGAATGTGGCACTAGGGATTTACACTGGCCATAACTGGCCATTACAGAAACAAATACAGCTAAAATGTATTATTATTTATCACTCACAATTCATTTTGCAAACTAAGAGGTTAGGTCTATTTTATTTATAAGATGACAACTTAGAGCATCTAGTATTTGGGGGGTGGGGGGGGGGGGATTCAAGCAAAAAGAAAAGCAATTTTCCTGTTTTTCTGGACCTGCAGATGAAATTAAGTGCTGGTCAAAAACTGCAGTGTTGAATGAACGTGAAAACTGCTATCTACCTCCAGAGAGAGAGAGAAGGAAAAAAAAAAAAGTTCTTTGTGCTATTTGTCAAACCAGGTGCACGTTGTGCTGAAATTGCCTTACCAGAATACTGTTATCGGAAGGAGTTACTTCTGTGATTCATTCAGTGAGAGCAAACCATACTTCCATTTCTTAGGGATGTGACTGCTTTTCATTGTCTCTGTGTAGATGAATGGTTCAGCTTAACTGAAGTAGTTTTTACCAGCACTTTAGTGTGCGTGCGCATGTGAGAGGCTAGTTGGAATTCTGAATGAAGCCTAAGCAGTAACATTGATATACCTCTACATTTTTTTTTTCTCCGAGGACATTTTTTTAAACAAATGGGGGGTTGGGGAGGAGGCTTATCTTTCTCAAAGTGTACCTTATAACAAAAAACCGTATGGAGGAGTCTGTGCTCGGTAGTGCATGAGCTCCAACAGCATTGTCGGAACCGAGCCGGCCGGGTGGGAAAGCATGCCGAGTCTCTCAGTTTTCTCATTAGCACCGCTCCCATGGAAACCGGCGAGAAGTGGATCGGGAGGAACGAGCTCCTGCCCACTCACCCCCCCACCCCCTCCCCCCTCCCCCCTCCCCACCCCCAGATATCCACAACCTGGGCTCCCCGCTGAGCTTGCGCCGGTGTTGCCGTGAGGCAGGTCTCAGGTGTGGGTCCGCGGGTCTCTTACACTCACACGTCCGCCGGGTTCTAACCGAAAGCAGAGGGTGTCGGACAGCCGCGCCGCGTGGATCGCGGCGCCTGTTAATAAAATGAGCCGCGGCCGTCTCCGCACCGCGAGCAGAACACACCGCTAAGCGCATCACGCCTGGTGCTCTTAATGTAACCGCGATCGGGGATGCAGTAACGCTTCCGCATATAGCCCTCCTGATGCACCGCATGCTGCGCATTAGCCATCACTTTTCTTTTATTTTTTTATTTTTAATCCAGGGTGAGCAGATGAAGATACGAAATACCTCCGCGCCGACCGACTTTTTAATTGGTCCAATTAATCAGCGTTCTGATTGGAAGCTCATTTCAGATAAGAATTAATCGGTCCTTTTAACGTGACCTTTTAATATTTTAATGCGGTCGCTGTTATCCAGGGAAAAAGGAAAGTCATCAACGTCGACGTGTTAAGTTTAATCGTGTTGGTAGCTGTCGGAAAAAGGAGTGTTACCCAACCTTTCAAGCAAAGTTTACGCAGACATTATGGTTGTTAGTTTCTGAGTTAAATTTGCCTGTAAATAGTGCTGTGTCTCCATTGTAAACTGAGTTTTTGTAAGTAATGTAATAAGTGTACAGCCCCTGCAAGCAAAGCATCCTTTCATAGCTACCATTAACAGCCAGCTAAACAAAAATGGGTTGGCAAAACTTCCAATGACCCATCTAACTCTGCTAGACTGGCAACACACAACATTAAGCAAACCATTCAACAGCACTGATTGCATCACAAAGAAAAGCATTTGCCCACTCAGCTGTAGTCTGGATTACACCAAATAACTGGCCAATTAACATGGTTGAGAACAGGGGTTGAAAGCAATGCTGCTGCATTGTGATATTTTCTAGGAATATTAATATTAGTATTTAACTTACTAATCCACTGATTAACTTAAATAACGGGGGAAAAATTACCACATACTTTTTTGATTGGCTGGCAGTCCATGCAGCTACACACTATGTGTCACAGAGACACAAGGGCTTTTTCCTGGCCTTGTACACAAACACACATCTGGTAACCATAAAAATAGTTTTAAAAAACGATTGTATTGCTTTGTCGTATGCTCGGAAGCACATGGTTAGTAATTTTGATGATTTCCTATTGAGAACATCCATGGTTCGTTTAGTTTTAATTATTGGACTTGCATTGGGCTTTTTAAATGCATTGCTTGGAAATGAATTGATTTATACCACGTACAGTTTTATAAACCCGCTCACATGCACACTACTGGCACTGCCTGTATTAAAATAAAGCTGTTTGAGTGAATAACTAGAGAATGTGCACTGTGAAAATGCCCTGCTTGAAGGCTTCTGTGTGGTCCCCTCTGCAAAAAAAGGTTCACTGCAGAACAACAGCCTCTCCGGAACCCACATGAGAGTTCCCCAAAGACAGTCCAGCGCAGCCAATCCCCTTTGTGTAAAACTCGGCTCTTTGTCAGTGATTCCCTTATTGGGATATGTGTGACAGGAAATGTCAAAAATCAAAAAAATGTCAGAATCAAAAAAATTCTGTGGCAAAATTGAAAGAAAATGGATGCCCCCTCACTGGCAGCAACAAAGGGTTTAAACCCTTCTTTGTTCGCCACGTCTTGCTGTCCTTGACCTGGTTTGATTCCTACGTGTAGCACGTCTTGCGTCTCGAGCCGCTCTTCGTCCGCACTTCAGACTCAACGCGAGAATTGCTAAATGGACTGAAACACAGTTTATGATCGCCGGTGTTACAGTTAAGTCCCACCTCGAGTGACAGATGGAGAGGTCCATCTTTAAACGACTTGGGTAGGCAGGCACTGCGTTGGGCCGCAGCGTAGCGTAATGGTTAGTCAGCTGGGCCTGCGACTATTTTTAGCTTTGATTTCCAGGTGGGGAGCGGCCATTGTACCCTTGAGCAAGTGGCTTAACCTGAATTACTGTAGTGAATATGTGGCTGTTTAAATGGGTTGTATGTAAAGGCTGTAGGCTGTGTAAGTCGCTCTGGATAACAGCCATCTGCTTAAACGCCTAAAAAAAATGTAAAATTGTAAAATGTAATTATTTCATCTGGAATACTTACAGATGGCCGGGCATAGGCTGCTCCATACCTCTGCAGCACCTCGTCTGAAGACTGCAAATGAAGAAACACAGGGCCAAGCTGTACCGGCTATTTGTATATATGAATAACTAGGCTTTCTTCACACTGAAAGGTTCTTTTGTTGCGATGCTACGGAGGTAGTGTGGAGTGGGGGGGGGGGGGGGTACACTAACAGAGAAATGGGACTGTAGTAATAGTGCTTTGGCTCTGAGACAAGATATGAAGCCAAACTGGCACGTAGCTGTTCTGAATTTACACAAAATAATTCAGTACTTCTGGGTACTGTTCATATTGGTACTTAGTCTAGTGTTTTTTTTTTGTTGCATTATTTCCTTCATTGATGTCGCCCTTGGCAGGGTGAACTATATGCACAGCGTCTCTCACCATAAAATGTACTCCATTATCAGCGATTTGAGTGCCTTGCACTAATTTTATCAATGTGGAAAGCCAGTACTTCCCTTTAATCACACAAACACACATGCGCCATGCGCTCATGCATGCATGCGTGAAACCTGCAGCCCCCTTCCAACTTTGGGAGCAGCATATTGAGCGTACACAATATAAACCTGAAGAGTATACAGATCACATGACTCTCTAACGTCTCATTGGGACCAAACTGCTGTTCTTATGTGCAAAAAAAAAGGACTATCAAGACGATGAACGGGGAAATTTTATCTGTTTTCAAAATGGGCGTTGTGCAATATTGATGTTGGCAAGGGGGTGAATAGACGGATTCTCTTTCCTCTTCTATGGATACGCATATTTGATTCCCATTTCCATCATGGCATCTAGTCTTGAAGGCATTACGGTGATAATGTGCATCGTTTCTGTCTGGGATTAAACAAGACGAACAGCTACATGAAAAGGCAGATCCATGTAGCACGCTGCAGCACGTACGGTTCCGAACCTGTCCCACAATGCCTCTGGGCTGGCACGCAGCAGACCTGCTCTGAAACATGGAGGTGCTCTTCATGCTTCACTGTTACTGCAATACCAAAAAAAAAAGTTCATTAATAATAAGTGTACTGATGTGGTAAGTCCTATAGTTGAATTTAAAGTGAGAGACTGAGTTTGATTTGACAGGAAGTGATAGCTCTTTATCGTGCTAAGCCAGACTGTTTTTTTTTACTTAAATTCGAGCTCTGGCAGTCCTCTCATCAAATATGTGTTGCTGTACCACTCGCTTCAGGCCAATTTCAACCAATAACCAGGGTGTCTTTGCATGTTATAGTGCTGTCACCTGTCTCCACATCTAGCAAGATATATACCGTGAAAGGAGATTTCTGACAGTTGAAGAGAAAGGGTTAGTAGGGCCTGGAATCCCTTAAAAGCATAAATCAAATCTTGAGGTATTTTACAAGAAGAGCATGAAATACAAATTCAAATATGTGGAAATGTTTCCGGGTTATAATTTTACTCGATATAGACTAACAATCAAGCTCATTTAAGCTTTGAAATTTATCTAAATTTAAATATGTCTTTGAGACAACATGCCATGTACTGCTTTGCCAGTTTAGTCCATAACCCTAATGTGCAACGAGACCCGAAAATAATAATTTGCCGCTCAAATTCAGGCACAATGCTTGTCTGGAGAGGCTCACAGCAAAGCAGTTGTCAAGCCTCTGCAGTTCTAGCGAGCTTTCCAAGGCAGTAGCAAATGCTGGCGCGTTCAGTTGCTGTGTATAAAACAAAACATCCACCTACCCTCTCTCTCTCTCTCTCTCTCCAAATTATAACCCTGATACTGATGGCAGCTTCCCCCTTTTCGCCAGTGGGATCTGATGGATGCCCCTGTAGGAACACACCCACACCCGCTATTATTTTTGTCGTTCGCTATTTGCGGGCTGCTTGGGGTTTATATTTTAGCCTTTCCCTTTCAATTTATTTTCTTCTTTTTTTTTTCTTTCTCCCCGATCCCTGGCTATTCATCACACTGTGCTTTGTCAAGAACGGCACTGTAATTGACAGTAGTAGGAAGTGGCCCTGAATGGGGGAAGCGCGTTTAGCTACGGTCCCTTGGGTCTGTGCGAACTCCCACTCCACAAGTAATATGGAAGTCAAAGCCGTGAGGCGGCCATTTTGTGGTGCCATATTTTTTGTACGCCTCAATGTAGGTCTACATCCTTATTTTTTTTTATCTCACACTGCTCTCTCAGCTCTTTGTTTTCACCGGCACCTTAGCAAACCGGCAGTCCGTTTCCATTAAATTCAACACGTGTGCGCACGCACTAAATTTAATAAGTACTTATCAGTTAAGAGATTAGACACGTGAGGGGGAATTTCATCAACGGTTATTCGCAATAAAGCTGGCAGAGGAATAAAATGTTCTGCCAAAGAATGGGTGAATGAACGAAAGAACGTGATTACAAATATAACATTAGAAAGGACATTCAACACAGTAATCAGTAGATGAATAATAAAATAAGCAAGTGAGCTGAGCTGTATAGGATTAAAAGCTACACAAAGAAGAACTGACCAGATGGAGCAAAAATATACATGCAGAGATTGTGCAGTCAGTGAGAGTATATTTTAGGCCACTAAAAATTGTATGCTTGTTGTATCATTGTGAAACGTGAACTGAATTTGAACATTTTAGAAGAACAGCCAATTTGTTCCTTCTTGTGATAAGGCTTTGCCTAGTTAGTAGGCCCTGGGACTCAAGTCTGTAATAAGCCTACGTAAACTCATCACACAACTAATGGAAAAAAGAGAAACTAGGTTAAAGGACATGTAATTTTCTTGGTCTGGAAGTTTTTTTCAGTTAAAAAAATAAAGCAGTAGGTTGCCAGAGGGAAGTACCAGCTAGAAATTTCTACATGTGAACAAAGGATGCTGGAGATTTTTCCTTCAGTAATTTAGTCTGTGTTTAGAGTAATAAAAAAGATAATTTATTTATCATGATAATTTAAGACTAGGTGGAAATAACATGAGTGTTTGGGGGGGGGAAATACCTATATAATACTCATGTTAATGTCTTATACAAACACTTTTTATTGAAGCGTTCCATTTTACATACTTAAAAACTGTTGTCACCTTGTTCTAATAAGTTGGCCCTCACTGATTAAAAAGACAGCAATGAAATATAACTGTAGTCTTCTCCTAAACTGTTATGAATTGATGGTGGCAATTAACCCGGATCCCTTAAAAAAAGCAAACCCTTCATTATGCCTCTCCGGTAAAGGACTTGGAGGGGGTAGAATCACTCAAAATAGCCAACACCACTACCATGCAATCATGCAAGAAAGTTTTGTACTTTCTCCATATTTACATTCATCAGACACTCTTATCCAACTTACTGTATGCTTTTACACAGTCTCCGTTTATAGAGCTGGATATATATATACTAATGCAGCTCAGGTTTAGTACTTTGCTCAAGGCTGCAACAGCAGCGTTCTTCTTGAGAATCAGGCTCCAGGGTAACCAGGCTCAATTTCCCTACCCATTATGCTACACTTCATTACGTTGCATTGCGGTTGCATAGCATACGCTCTTACGCAAAGCCATTTGCAAAAGAGGAGAACATCAGTGCCACTCTTAGGAATACAAAAGTGTGGTACTGCCAAGAAGGCACAGAAAGCCTGTGTATTGGGGATACTGAAATCTAGCCCTAGAAGCCAGCAGTATTGCTGGTTTTCTTTTCTACCTGATAGTTAAATGATTGATCAAGGCCATTGATTGGCCAGAGGTTTAGCTCACCTGGTGTCCCAGGAGTAAATCAGCCCTGATTGGAGGGGAAGAAGGAGAACCAGCAGTGCTACTGGCCTCAAGGGCCAGATTTGAGTACCACTGCCATTTATGATCAACAAGTGTGAAATTTAAACACACAAACCAAGAACTGGTATGATTAGCTGCCCAGCTAAGCTATATTTACACAGTTACGGCTATGGCACTATCCCAAAATTAATCCAAAAAGCAAGGAGACCACTAAGCCGGGCCAGGGGTACAGTTTAAAGAGGTAGTTCTGCAGTTTGCATCACAAGGTCGATAGGGGTTCTAATGTCCCGACTGAAGTGGGAAGCTCATTCTGCCACCAGGGGGCCAGGAAAGACAGGAGACATGACCAGGAAGTGCAGTGCAGGGGCAGGCCTGGTGCCTAAAGTTTGCGGAAGAGAGGGGTCTGGAGTGTAGAGCCAGGTGATATTTTGAAGAAGGTTCTTTTAGCTCAGTGGTAGCCTACCCTGTTCCTGGAGATCTACCATCTTCTAGGTTTTCATTTCAGCCCTAATTTGGCACAGCTGAATCTACTAATTAGCAGCTCAGCAAGATCCCCAGCTGTTGAATAAGGTGTGCTTTTTTAGGGCTGGTAGATCTCCAGGAACAGGGTTGGTTACCACTGTTTTAGCTGCTCGATGGGCTAACGCCAAGGTTATGAATTTGAAAAGGGAGCTGATATCAGTAGCCAGTAGAGGGAGATTAGAAAGGACGTGACATGGCTAGGCCTGGGGAGATGTAGTTCAGATGAGCCGCAGTGTTTTGGATGAACTACAGAGACAGGACGACCGGTGACCAATGACCGCATTTCTCCTTGGATACTTGCTAGTACTCCGGAATTGTTAAAAACAGAAGGTTATAATATATAATACAGAGCTGCCGGCAATCTATGAATACTGTGTATCGTGCCAGGATGACCAAGTAGGTATTTACGAACTGTTTCTCTCGCAAATCTCTTGATAAATCTTTTGCTATCAGTTTTTCTCTTTTCAAATTAGAACATAAAAGCATGCTGTCACCGAACCTTCCGAAAGCAATTTGGCGAGTGTATTAAAGCCCTTATTTTCCACACCGTCTGGGAGAAACCGTCTGACATTTTTTCTCTCTTGTTGACATATTACAAAGCCGGGATTTATTCCTCCCGAAACACCTGTGAACACCTCGCCAAATAGGTATTGATAGGACTGTCTCTGCATCTCCGGGAGTCGTCGACGCGTCGTCATATTTCAGACAGCGAACGTGAAAACCGCCACTAGCCCGAGCGCATTACCGGGGGGGTCCCGTTGTAGGTCGCCGTTTTACTTCCCATTTCGGGGCGTCTGACAGCTTAAATCTGACTATTTTGGCATGAATTGAGCCGGAATGGAGTCGCAAATGACGGTGTGATTAGGCAGGCGGGCCCCGGTCCGGCTGTCCCATCTCGTGTAATTGTATTCCGCGCAAGAGCGCTACACGCGCGTCTGTTTACGCGCAACTCGGTCTGTCTGTTCGTGTGAGCGGAGATTTCCTATTCTGTAACTCAGTGGTGGCCAACCCAGGTCCTGGAGAGCCGCAGGGTCTGCTGGTTTTTATTTTACTCAGCAGTTGATTGATCAGTTGATGCCGTTGATTAATAAGTTAAATCACCTCACCTGGTTTCTTTGGTCCAAGTGGTTGTTGTATTTAAGGTGAAAACAAAAACCAGCAGACCCTGTGGCCCCCCAGGACCAGGGTTGGCCACCCCCGCTGTAACACATGCTAGGTTCCCCATTAATGACTTCCGGCATATTCTGTGCTGCCCTTCCCCTGTTTGGCATTGTACCTGTGTGAACCTGCATTAAACTCCACACCTTTATACTTGAGGTGTAGTTACAGCTTGTAGTCATAATACCACCTGGGAACTTATAGGTTACATGTCATTCTGACACAAGGCCTGTATTTTTCCCCCTTTTTGCTTTATCTGGCCAAGTCATATGTTGAATTTGCTTTAGTCTAGACAAACATGCGTAGAGTAATGATTACTGTACACTAATCCCTTCGGTAGATGATCAGTAGGCAATTGACTGCTCCACTTCAGTGATCATGGCTGCATCTCAGAGCTTGATTGAACCTCAGCTGGAGACATCACTGCATAAGAGAGGGAGGGGATGGTTTTTGCATAGAAAGTAATTGGGGAGGGAAAGGGGAGAAAGTTACACCCAAGTGCACTGGGATCAACAAGAAGTGAACCACAAACGGAGAGGCTGCAATTTGGGGTGATAAGAGAATGAATGCAAAATGAGTAATTATATCCAGAAAAGTGATGATTTCTTGGAGGAGTCACATTTAAAAAGATCAAGGGACTTTAAGTGAGACAAGAACAGCATGGAGATGTAAGGAAATCAGCACAGTTGCTATGCAAAAATGTGTTTTTTTTTTGGAAAAGCAATGTTTAAAAAAATAAATAAAAAACCAAGGGCCTTATGAGATAAAATCTGCATTCAGAAGTTACCAAAGTATTCAAAGAACTATATGACTACAGTACCTACAGTTTTCAGAGAATCACTATGATTTCCTGGAAGACTCAGTCCAAAATTACAGCTGGTATGAAAACTGAGACTGAGAACTGCAGGAGGGTACAAAAAAAAGTACAAAAGATGACCTTTCAAAATCTGTTAGTTCCAATAACAGGAGGAAGAATTCAAAAAATTTTATTCATTTATTTTTTCTTTGCCGACTGCACCAGTTAGTCATCACTGGAACTGATGTAGTTCACCTAAAATTCCTTTCAAAGTCTCCACGTTTACTTCCCCGTTTTTCCACGACAGGAACATATCTTCCGATTTATAATTCTGAAACCAGGTGAGAAGAGCAAGTGACAGGTGAGTGACAGTGCGCAAGTGCGAGCAAAGGTAGAGTTGCACGACGCTGATGAAAGAGACATGTTTAGACGGCTAATACGACAAAAGATATATATCGGTAAAGTCTCACGGTAGTTTGCAAATGGAAGACGTGTCACGTCTACATTAATGCATATGAATCGGCAAATACTGAAAGAAAAATATAAAAGTTTCAGAAAGCTCTGATCTGCATTCATATATTAAATTTATTGGCCCTATGACATATTCTAAGATATTTTTTTAAATACAAATGACAATGACAGCTGTTTCTTCATGCCACTAGAGAAACTGTTATGCACTGGTATTGTTTAATCTCCAGATGGATATTTGTATCATTTCTTGCAAACATAAAGGTATATTTTTGTTTTTGTCACAGAGCAATCTCACAGGAAATCTTGTTTGCTGAAAGATAATATGTGCTTTTGCCTAATCAGAAGTCAAATGGGTTTGATAAAGGAGACATTTGTTTATTTGTACAAATAAGACATTGCATAAACATTAAGCAAGATAAAAATAAAATAAAATAAACATTTTACTTGCTCCTTTGGGGTGGATTAAATTTACGGTTTCTATTATAGATAATGCTTTTTCATGATAAGCCACTATGATAATGCGTACTTCTGTGCTGTGAAATTAAAATGTATTAATACATTATATCACAGATCTGTACTAATTCACCTACACAGATAATGTCCCCAATGGCATCCCCATTTAATTTTGCCTTGAATACTTATGGGAAAATACAGGAAGCAATTCACCCAAAGAAAATATATTTGGATCCATAAATGTATCCAGAAATGAATTTGTCTGAAAACGGTTCCTACACATTTTTTAAAAATATTTTATAAATTATATACAGTTATGCTACTTGCTACTTTCAACAGTAACACAACCTCTCTCTCTCTCTCTCTCTCAGCTGTGTTGTTGTAGAGTCCACCTAGTTTAAGTGGGAGAACAGAAACCCTATAGGTATGTATTAGGAAGGGCTATAGAATACCCTCAGAGGTCTGAGTGTAGACCAACAGCTGGAAAGTGCCTTGTCTGGAGAAAATAATATACATTTTTATTCGCTTTTTTTCCTTATTAGATATACATGCTTGCAATTCCTGTTGCTTTCAGCCAGGGCTGTCAATCAATACAATAAAAGCTGAGTTCATGCTGAGAGGCTCATTAGTCCAAGTACAGTACGATCACCTGGTGTACTGAAGAGAAAGAATAACAAAGACTGCTCCGAAATGTCCTTGATATTAGCAGTAGTACTAGCAGTAGCAGCAGTAATAGTAGTAGTAATAGTAGTAGTGGTGGTAGTAGTGGCAGTAGTAATAGTAGTGGTAGTAGTCCTAGCAGTAACAGTAGAAGCAGTAATAGTAGTAGTAGTGATAGTAGTAGTAGCAGCAGTAGCAGTAGTAGCAGCATAAGCAGTAGTTACACAGGCCTGTGGACTCCGAGCCACAGTGAAAACCTGGCATGCTCTGGATATAATCTTGGCTGTAAGGCTCATAAAATTGCTACAGCCTGATTTTCTACCCTGAAGCCCCCATGCAAATATGTTGGGGAAATGGATGACTTGTCGTTATTGTATAAGAAATGTGATATCTGTGTGAAATCACAGTTCTGTTTGTGCAGTCAGAATCTCAGCAGATTTGTTATTTGTACATACTATAAGACAGTAAAAGACTGATAATGTGAAATAATAATAACAATAAAAATAACAACAATAGATTTGTATCGCACCTTTTCATAAACAGATTGCAGCACATAGTGCTTTATAGTAGACAGACAAAGCATGTGTTAACATGTGCATGTGTTAACAGTAAAAGGCTAAAAAGAAGAAAAAATTAGAAAATGATGAAAAACAATTGAAAACAACATTTAAAAAGCAGTGGACAAAAATAATAAAATAAATTATAAAATAAATAAATAGTTAAAAATAAAATAGCAGATAATAGTAAGCAATAAAATGTAAAATAAAACAGAACTTTATGACAAAAAACTATTTAAAATGAAAATTAAGCTGTCATAAAGACAATAAAAACATAATTGAATTAACAAATAAATAGTCTGTCTGTAATCAAAATTGTACTAATTAAAAGCCAAGCTAAAAAGATGGGTCTTTAGTTGTTTTTTTTAACAACTTCACAGAGCTTGCCTGTCTGATTTCTTTATGACAGGGTGTTCCACAGTCTTGGAGCATAAAAATATAAAAAGTATCAACTTGGAGTAAACCAAGCATAAACAAAGAACTTCATTGTGGAAAGTATGTGATTGCTATGCAATTTCAACAAAATCCACTTTTTTAAAGCATTTAAATTAGTCAAATAAAAGGGCAAGGTAACATACTTCCATTAAGCATTCACCTTGGTGAAGGAGTGGATTTGTTCCTCAAAGAAGGGACATAGCTATATAGAGCCGATGGCCTTATTTTTGTCACATATTATTTATTAGAATGGTTTCTGCTTTTTCAGGCCAGCTTTTATTTGGCACTCTTCCTTTTCTTTCAAATGCAAATACCAGTAATTGTTCAGTCGGACTCTGACTCAGCTAACTTTTGATATATTTATTTTACTCGACAGTTAGTTGAAGTTCTTTATAAATGACAGAGATAACATTTCATTTTCGCCTACCTTAGCATTTCGTGCTCGTTGAGACTGTTTATTGCACTTATACTGGGGGCAGTTCACAGGGGCATTCGTCCAGCTGGCTATTCCTCCAGGTGGATATGCGTCCAGGTGGATATTTTACTGAAGATATTGAGGGCGTATACCTGGCTGAAGGGCAAAAAGGCTGTGTAGCGTCTGGGAATCAAACCCGCAGCACTCCAGCTATCAGCCCAGACCTCTAATCATTATGCTTTGCTGTAGAGTAGTCTTTTATTCTCAAGAGCTTAAAAGGCCACTGTGATTTAATCCTCTGGATGGCTGGCTCTTGGGAAATAAGTCTAAAGCCAATCTCCAAGACCTAACAAGTGGCTGTAAAGGCTATGGCAGGATCTATCATACTTCTGCGCACCTACGGAGAGATCGATAGAGAGAGAGAGAGAGAGGGAGAGAGAGAGAGGGAGAACTCAATATTGTGGATTTGACTGTCGAGATCCTCAGATGCATTGTTATTGAGAGGAACAGCGCCGATACTATTATTATCGGGGGTGGTGCCTGAGAATGAGTTTGATGCAGAAATACAGCTTCATTACATGTAAAACATAAGCAGTACGGCATATTTTACACCAGAGAGCTTTGTGCATTGCAGCCTTTCTCCACATTTTTGCAAGCGATGCAGTGTGAAACCAGAATACATTTTCATGTTTTCAGTTCTGAATGTTATTATTTATTTATCTGACAGATTACTCTGCAAGGTCGCCAAACAGTAACAGGTTCATACTGGCGATGTAAAAGTCGCTGACAACTGCAATAAAATGAATTTATACACCGTCAAAACAATCCAGGTCTTACAGCACAGCTTCCAGACGCTTCTAATTTAGAAATCACTCATCCTGGTCTTGGGGGAAGGTCTTGAGGAAAGAAGGATATGAAAGGAGTCTGAAGCACTAAGGGAAGGAGATCGCCATTATCTGACCTGGAGTGGCTGGCTGGCAAGAACAAGCAAGATGGGAGTTTCAGGGGTCAAAGGAGGAAGTGCTCTGGCTCTCGCCGGTTCGGAGGAGTAGGAGGCGATTTGAGAGGGGGGGGGGGTCGAGGGTCAGACCTCTCAGAACAGTAGAGTCCAAAGAGAGAGGAGACGCACTGGTGACAGCAGACATTCCTCTGTCAGCTATGTGGCAGTTCTGGCGCTCAGTAATGGGAAATGTGATAGCATGGCAGGGTGAATACGAAATACAAAAGGACCGAGTAACTCACTTCGTCTCCATCCTCCTCGGAAACTAGTTCTCCCCAGGTGCTATTTCAGGAGAAGACCGTGACCTCAGGTAGAATATCAGCAGGTCCACGGGGAACAAACGGCCTTCTGACTTATTTATTAGAACAGCAGAATGCGTGCAATTATGGGAACGAGCCATTCAGCCATCTAAGGTTGCCATCCACTCATAAACTAAACAGCATCTATCAGTCTGGAACAGATACATTTGGGCCCTTCATAGTAATGTCACCAAGTTCACCAAGCTGATAACACTGGGTACAGAATGATGACGCAGTTTGTCCTAATTCTGATTCCGAGTCGCAATCAGAGTTCCTAAATGTTTTGGAAAACTCGCATTTGGAGAAATCCAGAGGGCACACAAAATGCAGAACAAGACTAAAGCAGCTGCCAGCTTGTTTCAATCAGTGCTGAAAATCATGGAACACCTTGCCTTTATAGCTGAAAGATATAGGACAAAATGTATATACAAAAAAACAGCAATAACCCTAAGGATGAGAAAAAGATTAGTGATAAGATAATTCTATGCCCTAAAATGACCCAGAGATGTAAAATAATTTAACTATTATTAGGGTTATTGCTCTTTTTTTTTTTTTTTTTTTTTTGCTGTCCTTGACTTTTTCCCTCAGTAATGCAGTTTGAAAGCCTTTGGCATGATTCTCATTTAAGAGGACTATGTTACGCAAGATTTTATTTCAATTCCCATACAGTTTATTTATGCTTTTAATTAACTGAAGAGGAAAACAAAATGGAAACAAAGCATTTAAGGTGAAGCAGGACCCTACTCTGCTCGTGCAGAAAGTTTCCACCCATTTTCTCAAAAACACACAAACATGGAGACACAGGGGACTGGCTACTGCTGTTAAGCAGACATCAGAGTGTTGCAGAATCAACTGGCACTCTCATAGCATCTGCATTACACAGAAAATCAAGTCACAGTCCACTTCATTAAGCTAGTGAAAGTCTTAGCCTGTTTATCCATTATGAGGTGAACACTGAATCAGTTCAGGGCAATGGGCAATTAATTAGCATTTGGAGTAAGTATGTGTGCTGGCATTCTGTATTGTTAACATGGAACTTTTAGAGCATCAACCCACAGTTGGCCAATGGTATTAAATGTTGTCACATTCACACACAACACACACACAAAAATGAGGTGCAGGGCAATCAGCCAAGCATCTCAATGCTTGACAATCAGATTAGACCATCATCCTATTATTAAAAGAAAAAACAAACCGAGCGCATGGGAAAGGAATATGCTTCGGTGAAAGTTGTTGGAACCGGGATGTTGTCGGTTCAAATCCTGACCCCAAACCTTCCGTTGTTCCTGCCTCTCCAGGGAGCAGGCCGCCAAACCTGCATCAACTGACAATCTGTAAAAGAAAAATCTGTTTTGTGTGAGTTTCTCTGCTAAAGGAAAACTGGTAAGCTCACAGTGCAGCTCTTTTTTTTGAACGATCAACTATTCTGACTTACTGTACCGTGTGACATGTTCCACTTCTGACAAAGCCTCAGCAAAGCATCGAGAATCATATAATTTCCAAACCAATTGTTTCTCATAAACAAGACACAACACATGAAATCCTCTGACATTTCTCACTCGATGTAGACTTGTCTCCCATGCATTGTTTGTGCCCAGTCTTTGTGCTTATGGTACATTTCCAATTGTCTACATCACAGCGAGCAGGTTTCACCCTCTCCTGCTCGCTAAGACCTACTGTGTTCTAATCTCGGTCTGAAGGTCACAGTGAAGGTCAAATCAAGTCTTAAACCGTTTATTTAATCTTTTTCTTTCCTCTGAGATCAGTAGTTTTTTATTTAACTTTGGAGTGATGAAAGAAGCAAAACGTCCCCTAAAAAACACACAAATAGAGCTCCCTAATATGCTGGTGGGTGATTATATTATCTATCGATCATCTCCTAAATAAGAGGGATCTTTAGTTACACTGCCCGCAAACCTACCAGCTTTGGAATTTACCACAGAGCTCGCGTGCAGGAAGGGCTGTGCTCTCCCCCGCTTTGTTCTTCTTTCACGGACAGGTGCACTGCCACACTTTCGACACCGTAGCGCATAATAAGTACATTATAAAATGGACGCGCCTCCAGAGAGCGAGAAATGCAATCACGTAATGGCCGGGGAGTCCATGTTTTTCCAGGTTATCAGGCACTTAATTTTGTGCTTGGGAAGGTTTGCCCGGGCACATATCTTTAATATCGATTTGCCGTCAAATTGATCTGTGGTGTTAAAAAACGCCTAGGGTGGTTATGTGAGAAAAAAAAAAAAATGAAAAACTCAGGTAAAGAGCTGGGTTGAAATGTACAGTAGGAAGAAATTAGCCAGCACATCTTCCACATACATGGTGGGCCCAAATATAAACCAGATGTCCTATTGTTTTACTGGTATTTGCTTTTATTTTATTTGTAATGATTTGCAAGCAGTTACCAGTTTTTGTGGAACCGTAAAATCGCATTTGTCTTTCCTGTAAAGACAAATGTGAAGGGGGTGGTAGATGATTTGTGGCTCAACCCCATCTCTCTGTCATTCCCGAAAAACCTCCCAAAAACACCCACAGGCAGTGCTAAAACCCAGCCGTGTTGAAACCCAGAAAGATGGACTAAGTTTGCTTCTGGGTGTTTGAGGAACAAAATAAGTTGTAGAAAATGGCTTTTAAGGTGCAGATTATCACTAAATGTCTACATGTAGCTCCAAGGTGATTCCCTACTAGCTCTTTCATTTTTCATTAGTTTGCCAATACTGACCTGCCACTGTTTCAGTTGCAATATTATGAAATGAATCATGTAATAGTTCTTATTACAGGATTAAACAACTCCTACAGTAACTATTATACTGTTCCCTGCTGAGCTACAATTCCTCACAGGTAAATAAAAACCAGGCGCTCAGCATCACATCTGAAGGGATGTATCTCTGATATCCAGATCAAAAATAACACACATCTGATCTGTGGTTGTTTTTTTTTTTTATTTAAAAAAAGATTAATTTCCTTTTTTAATGACGAATGTTTGAAAAAAACTACTTGAGAACCGACATATTAGCGCTCGTATTAGCCGTATGTTAGCGCACAATGTGCGAGTTTAATTTCCTCTTTCTGAGCGCTAGTTGGCGGTGTCATTTCTGCGGTGTGGCGTTCGCCGGGGGCCAGGGGCCCGGGGGGGGGGGGGGGGGCTCGGCGAACAAAGGAGCGTCAAAAACGTGGCTGTCGGCCGCTGTTTGCCGCCCTTCCCCCGTTTCCCGCCCTCTGTCTCCCCTAACGGGGAATTATCATTTGTACCGGACGATTAGCACCTCCCTCTGGATATCTGGGCTCGTCTAGGCCTGATCCTGCGGTGCGGCTATCGACTCGCTGGCCTGGCCTGCGCGATTTATGCAGGCTTGCCGAAGGCCCCTCTATTAGCCAGGATGTCCTCCATTTCAGCCAAAAAAAAAACATGTTTTGTTCTCTATGGGATGCCTGTATATAATCCAGCCCTTTGGGGGAATAACTTGTGCGACTACGTGGTTACTGTGTGTCCCAGATGTCCCTCAGGTGCTGATTAGGTAGCCAACATTAATCAGGATCAGAGGAATAACATGCATCACGGGCCATGATCGTGAACCCGATCACCTTAGTCTGAGCCAGCAGCTGGTGTCCGGTTAACATTGGCCCTTAATTTGGTGACACGGCCACGGCGTCCCGTTCCTCATCGAAGGCAGCGAATTTTGTAAGCCGGACGGTCGTGCGGTTAAAGGACCGCACCATAATTGCATGGCCAGATGGGAGATGTGCATGCGTGAGAGAGTGAACCGTAGGCATGTGTGGAGACTGTGAAAGCCAAAGTAGGAATAATTCTCACTGTGCAGTCAGTAGCACTGAATCTGAGGTACACTGTTGGGTCACAGTGAAAACTTTATGCAGAATGTCTTTTTCATTTCCCTAAAGTTGGGAAGCTGTCACCTCATTAGACATGTCGAAAAAGCTGAGGAGTTGCCGAGCTTCTGTGAAAATATTCCCCAGAAATTATTCACTTATTCATGTAGGGGTTGAGGGGATACTTGTACTCAGAATAGTACAGTGGCAACCATGTTGTGATATGGTTATATCTTATGTCATCTGAAAAATCATTTTAGGTTAGTCATACTTCTATCATAACGTTACAGTATGTAGAATATACTAGTATCACTCTTTTTGTGTGTGTGTGTGTGTGTGTGTGTGTGTGCGTGTGCTCGGCATTTGAGCTAGAAAATACATTTTAAAATAATAATTGTTTCTTGAGCATATATAATGTGATTCTTCTGATACCATTTCAGATAATGCAGTTTCATCGTGTATGTCAATGTCAGAATGTAAAACGTTAACGGAAATTCATTTTGAATTCTCAGGGCAATTTAGCCTCTTCTCTATTCACAAGTGCTTTTTTTTCCATTCAGTGTTTTAGCTTGAGCAGCTGTCTTTGTGTCAAGCGCCGCACGGTTTTTCCTCCTGAAAAACTTGCTTGAAACGAGTGTCATGCGGAAGTTAGTTAGGATGTTTATACGGATTGCCTGAAAGAAGTTTCCACGGCGTTGCGTCAGGTCGAATGGCAGCAGACGATCTTACCGACAGATTTGACTGAAATCCCATTTTATCATGAGGGACTCAAGGGTGTGGGACAGGGCAGTGCAGTGCACTGCATTCTTTTGGTGTGTGTGTGTGTGTGTGTGTCTGTGTGTGTGCGTTTATAGAACCACAGGGGTATATCCTCCACGTACCCCAATAACTTGTGCAAGTTACATTGTGTGTTTTTATTAATTGCACAATAGTTCCAGTAGACATCCGCCAACTATCTGTCAAGAAAACAACTTGGTTTCCTTTGTTGATACTCAGTTTTTGGGCAATGTAACACTGCATTTAAACTGGGCATGTGATTCTTTTAAAATGTATTCATTTCTGTCTTGTGTACAGTATATGACAGGGGTGTCTGTGTCTTATCCAAAAAGGGCCGGTGTGGGTGCACGTTTTTGTTTTAGCTCAACACCAAGACGCCTGATTCTAAGTAATGATGCCTTGATTGAAGACCACGATTAGTTAATTTGTTGAATCAGGTGTTGTTTTCTCAGGCAAAAGCAAAAGCCTGCAGCCACACCAGCCCTTTTCAGATAAGATTGGACACCTTCGGTGCATAACATTTAAATTGGCAAAGAGAACTTCCCTTTGTTCCACTGCTTTTAATAGGAATGACAAAACATCACCTCAATAAATTGACCTTATGAATGAATTGAGACTTCAGCCTATTTCAAAGACTTCTAGCTAAGCATCATACTTGGCTGTCTTGACCCAAGCACCCTAATCAGATCCCGTTTCTTCAAAAGACATTTCCGTGGATTGCATCTGTCCAGGAATTGGATTCTTTGCGATGATTGCAGGAATGACCTTCTCAAATATCTAATTAATCACCGGAGACAGGCATCAACCCTTCTCAGGATCTTCCAAAGAATAGAAGTCATTTATCATCTGAGGGCACACGAGGAAAACTGAGATATTTTGGTAAATAGAAAGTTGTCAGCCTGTGATAATTAGGGAAGAGGGGGGAAAATTTGACAAAGAGAGAGAGAGAGAGAGAGAGAGAGAGAGAGCCAGCCAGTAGGAGAGAGCCAGGGCATCCTTGCTGAACAGCCTTGCCCCCTAGCAGAACTGCTGAGTGGATTTGCGCCGGGTTTGGATTAGCAGCTTGGTTTGTTCGACGACGAGTTCAGTGAGGGCACATTTAAAAATGAAAGTATGCGAAATAATTTAGACCAAACTGAATGTGTAGACCTAACCCCCTCCTGCCCCCTCCCTCACCTCCGTTGTAAGGGCACATTTAAAAATGAAAGTATCCGAAATAATTTAGACCAAACTGAATGTGTAGACCTAACCCCACCTTCTCCCCCCTCCCTCACCTCAATTGTAAAGGCCCACTTAAAAATGAAAGTAAGCGAAATAATTTAGACCAAACTGGATGTGTTAACTCTGCCTGTGGTAACCCTGCAGAGGTCTGAATCTCAGAATGACAAAGCGGGACGGAAGCTGGGACCTCTGCAGTGACCGCAACGCGCCTCATCAGAGTAACGCGGGTTTTTAAGAGGGGGCGGTTCGCTGGAAGGTCCCGGCGGGATGTGGAGCGGGCTGTGGAGTGGTCTGTTAAAGCGCACGGTGCGGGTTCACGCTGTCCCCGGGTACGGTGTGACTGCCGCGGTACGGTGTGACTGCCGCGGTACGGTGTGACTGCCGCAGTACGGTGTGACTGCCGCAGCACGGTGTGACTGCCGCAGCACGGTGTAACTGCCGCAGTACGGTGTGACTGCCGCAGCACGGTGTGACTGCCGCAGCACGGTGTAACTGCCGCAGTACGGTGTGACTGCCGCAGTACGGTGTAACTGCCGCAGTACGTTTTCCCCGAGGGCTCCGCATTAGAGAGGGATGTTGCTGAGAGTCAGCTCGTTCCCTCGCCGTGTCTCAGGCTCGGCTGATTGGTTTATGTCCCTCGGGATGGGGGCGGGGCTAACACGAACCGGGAGTCCCGAGTCTATATACGAGGGGTGGCTATTAAATAATGAGACTAATGCTGTAATTCAATTTTAACGAAGAAAACTTAGATTTCAATTGCTTTCCCCTTCATTATTCCCCAGCATTAGTCTCATTATTTAATAGCACCACCTCATATATATTCTTTTCAATCTGCCATCAGCCTTGATTTAAAATGGCATTGTACATACGGAGCCACCATCACATTCCTGTTCATGTTACTTTCTTCAAGATTTTCAAGACTAGGCTTGATATGGTGTTAGATACTACTATCTAGTCCGTAGGTAATCAGAGCACTAATTTAGTCAGGAAAATGGCGAGCATTGTTGGGTTAAATGGCCTGTTCTCGTCATTATGATATGTTATGTTAGGTTATGATTGTCTCACCTCTTTCAACTGCTGTGGAATTCAAGTAAAGTTCAAATCCCCAAGAAACCTTGCTTCATAAATGGCTTTGTCTCTCATAAGAGAAAGCTATTTATTTTTGTTTAAGTAATATTTGACGTAACACAAAAAAATTACGAAAACTCAATAGACCTACTATATTTACATTGCATGTATAACAGGGTCCTGTTCAACTTAATATGTTAACTCCTTATTTGTCAAGTTAGTTTAATTTAAGTGAAGTTATTATTAATATTACATTATAGCCGACCCACAATGCTGTTGATTTCCCACAGGCAATTTCTATTCATCAAGAACAGCCACACACAACTTCACCTCATTATGCTCTCTCTTTGATTATTTTCTAATGCCACATTTATCAAGCGCATTCGTATATGATTAATAATGGCTTATGATGACTACCTTAACTGAGGTTTTATTGAAGTGGAAACAAAATGGATGAAATAATGACAGAAGCTATTAAGCCAGATGTGTGTGAATTATATTCCCAAGGTCTACATAAAGACACACACACACACACACACACACACACAAAGCTCACAAGCTTTGGGGTCACAGCAGTCTTGGCAATCAACAGCACATTGCGTTGAGCATGTCCATCAGCCTGCATCATGCATTCCCATTGCACTTGTACAGCTGAGAACAAAGTACATTATTCATTCTTTACTTCATGTCCTTCTTCCAGGTTTGTCACCAGGGGAAAACATACAGGCCTCAAACCCTTGTCAGTTGATGAAGTCCAAAGGTGAGTTCGGCCAGCCAGCTATTTCACATTGATTTTATGTCATCGCTGTTGATCGTCTGGAGTAAACATTATCAACGGACAAACGCTTTGAAATAACTCGCCGGTCTCGTGGGGACCACGGGGGAAAAAAACGACCTGCTTATCCCCGTGCAACAGAATGGACGGAATCTTGACAGCAGTGCATGCTGGGAGAAATGCACATTCCCCGTGCGACGAATATTAGTGTAAAACGCACCAAGCGAAGCCATTCTTAGACGATTGGAAAAAATCAATGCGGTCTAATGAGCACTGGTCCAAGGGAATAGCAATTGTGGACACTGCCATTTTAGGTAAAAGGTCAGCACTATTAAGTTGATCTCACACCAGAGTTGTGTAAGATGGTTCTGTGATAATGCTGATCAGCGTTCTAAGGAGTGGTGTTTTTATTTTATTTTTTTTTACCACAACTGGTGTACCAATTTTTTTTCTTGCACCCATATGGAATGTTTTTCTTTTTGTGTGCATACTCAGAAAAGAATGACACAAAAGTAGGTACTTTTTTTTGACATTTGTTACTGTTCCACATTGTACTCTAGTGCTTTTTCACAGTGGTGCACTTGTACCACCATTTCTCCCACCATACCATGCTATTGTCTACAGTATTGCTGAGTACATTATCTATCGATCCACTACAGCACTGTATTGCAATGGCTGATACTGTACCATCTACTGCACTGCTAGGTAGAATACTTTGTTACCTGTGCAAGAGAAAAATTGTTGTAAATTCACTTTTCGTCACTACATAAACTGTTATATTATTTTTTACATAGAAAGCCATTTCTTGTACTTTCACCTGATGCATATTACTTTATACTAATACTGTGAAAAGTATTGAGCACTTTGAGTATCATTCTTCAACAGGCAGGCCATGTATGCTTACTGTAAGAAAAATCTAGAAGCCTGTTCATCATTTGCTCCCAAAAGGCTGATCTGGGAGGATGTTTTCGGTGGTTATTCAGAGGGCAGCAGTGACCTTATTGATGTCTTCATATCTTCTTCTTGACCGAGTCCTGGATGCGGACGGACTCTATAAGGGAGATGCTACTCTTCTGACTAGCAAAAGGTTTAATTTGAACCATCAGGAAGTCTGCAGGAAGAGATGCTAACAAAGCAGAAACTGTAAAATCTGTGCGATGGGCGTTTGCTCCGCCTCCGCTAATGATAGCTCCTGAGTGCTAATGAGGACGCTGCGCTTCGTCGTGTTCCTGTGTCAGTAACGTTCTGTCTTCACAAAGCGCTTATGAGGAGAGCAAGGCAGAGCTTGGTCTGGGAGACAGAATGTACCGTTTGACAAAAGGCTGTTTGCATGGGCTGAAGCAACAGCCTTCATCTTACATTAACTGTAGGCTGGGAGCTCAGGGACGGCCTTGAGCGTGTGAGAATAAAGACACCAGCCTGTCTACCGGGCTGAATTTATCCCAAAGGTCAGTTCAACCAGAAAAACCCAAAATCTCCTGGCTGCATTGTGTATTAGTGCTTGTACGTAAAGACCCAGGCTTCTCAGAGAAATCACAATGTTTCACTTTGTGCAGACTTCAAGTCTCTTACAATATGAGATTATATAATGCGTGGGTCCTTAAAACGCATAGCCTTTATGCTTGTATATTTAACTTTTTTTACATGGGATATACAGGCGCAATGCCGGTGCTCTGTTTAAACATGCACTGGCAGAATGTTTTCAGGACTTAGACTCAAGCTGTAAGACTTGTGTTGCAATGGTCTGTCTCACCCAGAACTAGTTTCTCTGCAGTAAACTTTAATGTGCTAAAAACTCCTAGTTGAGCCATTACAGTAATTCATTACGTAAATCCACCTCGACGCGCCTGAAAGATTTATCTGCTTTTAAAAATCTGAAACGTCCCTTAAAACGGGGGAAACGACGAAGCTAATAAATAACGAGGTCCTTAAGGAGATAAAAGGACGGCGCGAGTTAATATCGTCGGCGTGCGCTCCGTCGCGTTACCGCTACCGGTCTGAAATTTAAAACGCGCCGCGTGCCTTAAGCGGCCTTTCGTTACCGCCAGGCAGGAGGGAGGAACGTTCTCGCGGCCCGCCTGCCACGAGATGCCATCGCGCACGTGCCCGAAATAACAGACGGCCCGGCTTGGAGAGAGAGAGGGAGACGCTGTCGGGATGCATTAGGACGACAAAATAAACAGCAGGTGCGAAACACGAAGCTGATATAAATAACATAAAAATAAACGAAAAGAAAGGGACGGAAAAAAAAAAAATCAAAACCCAGATGAATCTGTCTGCCGGTAATCAGTCAAGAGCGAGTCCCGTCATCTCGAAGCGAAACGACCTTAACTCTGCTAACGCTGAGCCGCGGTGCCTAAACTGGACGTCGGCTCCTCCGTCCTCCTCGGCGGGACTACCTGTGTCCGCATGTTCGGCGGAGGGTCGAAGCAGGACGCGGGTGCGCGTGCGTGTTTACGCGCTCGGACACGCACCGACGCTCCAGCACGCTAGCAAGCGCCTGTAGGCTCCAGCGTTCGGCCTGCTATTGTTATACGAACCCGTGCAGCGGCGGTCCGCTAACGTCAAGACCATCCACCGAGTATTTAAATGGCTCTCATTTGCCTTACCTCGAATTCATTAGTGGACCTCTGGCTTGACAGTTTGTGCAGCGTTTTCCAAGGAACAGCGGTGCCGGTGGCTAACGGCTAGTCGGTCGGCAGCCCGTGAGAACTGCGCTGTTCGTTGGCTCGCTCGCGCGCGCACGCACGCACAAAGGCACACCGATCGACCCCATAATTGACTGAAGGTAAATACTCTTACCGGTGAGCACCATGAGAAAAGAGGCAAATGAAGCCTAATTAGATCATTAACCACCGGTGCCCCTGTGAGATTCACGGCGTCTTGTCTTCATTCCGACGCGAATCGGTAAATCAATTGTTTACTCGGGGTCATTGATTGGGTGGGAAGTTCGGTCTCCTTTTCTTCCAGGGGCTCAATCAACAGCTGGAAGGCATGTCTGTATCACTACAAATCTTCACTTTCGAAGAGCACCGTTCATTGACAAAGTATAAATCAGCCAGGTGGTAAAAAAAAACTTGACCATAGTGTTGTTCTGACTACAGTTTACACCTGTAATGAATTTTGAATTCATGCACACTTTTGGTTTGGAATGTTTTACATGTAATTCTGTGTAAAACATTTCCCAGTTGTAGGGCCCCTGTACATCTTGAACAATGATTTGGAGGCCAGACCCAAAATATGATAGTGGGTCAGATTATATGGGGTGTTGTGAGGTCCTCCCTATATTTTTTTTACCCTATATGTTTAATAAATAAATAAATAAATAAATAAATAGTTGGAAAGCTGCGGTTTGTGGGGGGTTGCGGGGGGGTACAAACGAGTTTATCCTCTGCGCTGCTGCGGGTGTCAGCGGACCACCCGTGCGGAAAGAGATGGCGCCTCGTTTTCCATCAGAGAAACGGGAAGGAGGCTGCCATTTCCTTACGGCTGGCAAGTGTAGGCGTTACTCTTTTATGGGTCAGTTACCCATAATTCTCTGCGGCTTCTGAGGGCTTAGTTTCCCTTCGGCTGCTGGCTCAGTCCGTCCATTGACTCCGTTCCGCTCGAGCTCTCGAGAGTTAGCGTTCATGCCAAAGACATGTTTCTTAAAACCACACCGGCTGTGTATTATGGGATGTCTCTCTTCCTCAGGAGTCCGCACAGTCGAAGTAGAGGACAAAATGAGAGAGGACGGTCGTAAAGACAGCTTAATCGATGTGGATGTTGTGTTCTTTCATTGCACCAACTTGCATTTCATTCAGTGTTTTTAATTTGGCTGCTGTGATTAAATCTATTATCCATTACAGGCCTTTTGTGTTCCTGTGTCATTATGTTTTAAAGTCTAGAGTAATATGGAGGATTTAATCCTAGGATTTAATCTCAAGTTAAAGGAACATTGTGTGTATAAAGTAATTGCTATTTTTTCCCCATTGGTCCTGCTGATAAATGGTATACCTTATACTCAAAATTCACATTTCACACATTGGACTGCTTAAGAGCTGAAGTTAGCATGGCTTCCAGAAAGAGGCCTTCCCCTGGCTGGGCCTTCAGCAGACCATAATCACATAACTGGCCATCCAGTGCTCTGTTACCAAAATGAGGTTTCGGTAATTTCATCATTGAAGGGTTAATTCAATGTTACTGCAAAAACTCTTTCACGAACATGATTTTTTTTTTAAAGATTCAATTGACAGTTATGTAGTTCATTAGAAAGTAAAGATTAGACAACTTCAGGAAATGTAATGAATAAACAATCAGAATAAATTATTGCTAATAATAATAATAAATAATAATAATAATAATAATAATAATAATAATAATAATAATAATAATAATAGTCAACAGATCATCAGGCTTCAGTCTTCAGGGCTGACAGATTATAAAGGGTGAACTGTTGCCTCTGCTACCACAGTGGAGGCTGGTGCTTCACTGTCCACTGAAGAAAATGAGAGAGAGCAAGGTCAGAATGGGTCAGAGTATCTCACCAGATCTACAGTAAGCTTTTAATAAAGACCAACCAAAGTTCAGTTCTGCAATTTATAACCCTCTGGAGGGAACTGTGGACCTAGAGTAGAATTAAATTGGAATCCGGTGCTCTAACGCAAGCCTAAAATAATTCCAGCCAATTATTTTCTGACCAAATCTACAGTAAGCTTGTAATAAAGACCAGACAAAGCTCAGTTTTGGCAGTTTCTAATCTTCTGTAGGGGAAAATAAGGACCTACAATAGAATTAAAATAGGAACCAGCACTCTAATACAGTGCTAAGAAAATCTATTATTGTTATATCGGGGAAATGTAATTCAAGCAAATGCATGCTTATTCTGAGAGAACCCCTCCCCCTGGTTTTAACCTTTGTCTCAAAAAAAAAAAGATTTTCTTGTGAAAACAAGATACTTCATTTTAATTATGCATGATTGTATGCCCAGAGGGGTGGGGGGGGATGGAAGCCTTATCTTTGCAGACTGGCTTTTATTTCGCTTTTGCCTCTTTTAATATGAATCAAGAGATGTTAGCTTATTGGCGTCAGCTTCGTGAAACAATACACCTGTCTCCATGGAGATCCGAAGAATGACTTCCATGTGTCTCGGAATGAAGTCTTCTGGACCAATCTGGTGTAGTCTGTTACGTACAGGGTTGTTTTCAGGATTCACCCTAATGCTTATGAAATAACTGTCACTCCACTTAAAGAAGATGGAGTGGTTTTATTTTTATTCAGTTATTTATTCATTAATTATCAATTATGGCATTGTCTTCAGCGATTATGCATGATTATGAAACAGCCCTTCCATGAAACTTGTCCTTAATGCATCGTGTCTGGTTTCCTGCAGGCCTACATGCTCATGAGTACAGCAAAAAAGTTTTCAGAATTATAGAAATGAACCTATCGAGTTTATATGGTCCCTATAGGGATCAAATGTCCTTTGTCACACATTTTGCAGGGTTAACTGTCATGTTAACTGCCATTTCCCATGCAGTCATAGAGAGATAGCGTGGTATAGTACATTGCTCTTAGAAGACTGTATATTATATTCCTATGTTGTGACCCTATATCACATCTTGAGTTATTGAGTAGTCATGCCAATGTAGTTTCTTCAGTGTAACATGTCTTTGCTACACCTTTAGCAAGAAAGAGGCAGGTATGAGAACGGCTAAAAGATGTATCGGTGGAAGAATGGGGCTTGATAAAACAAAACAAGCTGAGCTGTAATATTCGATTGATGGCTCACCGATTTAACCCAATCGTTGTGTTTTGCTGTGGAGAGTAGAATCTTTTCGATTGGTCGAAACAAGCCAGTGATTGAAAGATAATTGTTCCTCAGTCCATTGTGGTGTTCAAAAGCCCTCAGCCTCCCTTCTCCAGTAAAGGAAATGCTTGGATGAAAGAGGAGCAAGAAACAGACTGTTCAGGAACTGCAGATAATTTTTTGGATCCCCTTTTTTAGCATGACGTTTTGGGGAGTCTGTCAGTCAGTCAGGGAGAGCGACTGACATTTCCATAGTTAGCTGCTTAGCTTCAGACAAATGCGATCTGTCAGTCTCGAAGAGCGTTTGCCCTATGGGAGTGACCGCTGACAATTTTGTCGGCAGACGTTTCTTTTGTGAAAGCATTGTATGGCTGCCAGACGATGAGGTCACAGAATCACAGCGAATCCTGACCCTTTTCTCAACATCCATTTCCTCCGCCGTTTGAAATTTTTTTCATAATTAAATACTTGAAAAATACTTTACAAAACGAAAACCACTAGCACACTTGGTACCAACTCTCTGCTGGCAGTTCTCTAAACCTTTTTTTTTGAGTCCACAGACCTTTAACACAGAATAGTTTTGTCACGTTAAAAAAGTTTTTGCATAGAGAGAAAAAAAAAAGTTCTCTTTGCCCATTTGATTAATACAACCTGAAGAAAAACGCTGTATTTCAAACTGAGGGTTAATATGGGTTCATGAGTTGGCTGAACAGTCACTGTTCTAGAATGAAAGTTGCTACGGTAACCGCTGGAGTGCATCGTCTGTAATACCCACAAAAGGCAAAGAAGAAGAGCAGGCATGTGACAGCCAAAGGAGGTCAGGAGAGCGGTTAAGATAGGAACTCTGAATGCAGCTGGAGAAAGCTGATTGGAAAAATGTGGGATAGATAGAAGTTTCTTTCCTTATTCTGGGGTGTCTAAGCAGAGGCTTGGCACCTGCCCCTTACAGACATATTCTGTTAGTGCTTAGCACTCCACTGGATGTCCTGGGATTGCCCTTTTAAACCTTTAATCGTTTTATTCTAATAAAGTGCAAGATTATTCACATCTTTGACGAGGGGAGAGGGAGGAATGAATGTTTTCTTGCGGAAAGAGTATACGAGCTCGCCGTTATTTATGTACCCTTTTCCAATAATGCACCGCGAGAGAAATGTGTCCTGCATTTCGGTCTGTCACTGTTAGAATTATTATTTCCACCCCCCCCCCCCCCTTCCCCTCCTCCCCCCCCCAAGGGTTTTTTCACATTTCGCATTTCAGAGGATTTTTCCTGTATAAAAGATCATTCTGTGGGGTATTTTTGCACGGAACTTTGACACGCTCCATATCTCCGTGGGGACAGACTTCAGCTCCCTCCTCTAATTTATGTCAATTCTTCGACCCTTTGGCAGCTCGCTGAGTTCTCTTTGTTGTTTGATCTTCGCAGTCCTCACTAATTGGGAATGAACTGGGCCACGGCGATAGGCTATTTTGAGTAAAAATTCATAAAAACTTTCCTTTAATATCGGAATAAGTGCATCCTAAATAAATTATTTAAAAAACTGGAGAGAAATGCTCTCTGCTTATTTATTTGAACAACGTGATCCGAGACCTCAATACCAGATGTCGTTTGCTCTTGCAGTGCCAGAGCCTGGAAACCTTTCCGACAGAAAATATTTTGAGCACCAAATGTCGACGCTCGGGAAGTGACTTTGATTGACGGTGACATAAAAGAAGGGGCTAAGATAAATTCAGCACAGAATTTTTTTTTCCCTTAGCTTAAAAACCAACCTAAAAAAAAAAGGAATTTGATTTTAGAGTTCAGAAACTGGGTTGAGCAAAAATGTCTGAAAATGTCAGTTGTGGTCACCAGAAGAAAACAGAGTCAGTGCAAAAGCATGTCATTGTTGTCGATGCATAAAAATATCCCTGCTAAGTCCTTGCTCTTGGTATACCAGTAAGTATCTGGAATATAAATTCTATATTATCCTGATACTTGAGTAACAATATGATACTATTTGCGATTCTCTGTGCTTTGCAATACACTAAGTATCATGAGATATACTGCTATTTTATTTATCAATCTGCTTCTTATTTGGTTGCAGTAAAAATTTTAAATGATGTGACTAAGCAGAAAAACAGGGCAAAACTGATTACATCCCGTAATAAAAAGCCTTGCATCAAGTCATTTCAGTCAAACTTTCACTTGCAAATAAACACTGCAAGAAAATAAAACGGGCAACAACATAGGGCCTGTTCCGCAGCTTAAATCATTGTCAATAAATACATGATAATGCAAATACTTTTACATAGGAAAAGAATGGAAATAATATATACTGGCTTGCCACTTGACTAGAACAGGCAGAGAAGGACTATAATGAGCATCTGCTGACTAGTTAGTAGTCTCTATGGTTTGAGATATTATCCGGAATCATGCAGTAATGTTTCTGTTGCATTGCAATCTCATTTATGATGGGATGCCAGTGGTTGTTTTCCAGATATTGGTCTGGCGATCATGTGTTGCCAGGGAAACAGCACCTCTCTTGCTAATAACCTTTAATTGTGAACGCAAAACATCTGACAAAAATAAGTCCACGCTCTTGTTTTCATTTTTTCACAAGCGACCATGGTATAAATGGGATAATCCACAACAGGAAATGAATTTTATATGTTCAAATGTATTAAAATCAAATGTTATATGATTTTAATACACTCCACGCAGGGTGGTTCTTCGCCTCGCCCTTGTACATTAAAATCATAACAAAGATAGCACGCATTATAAAATGTCAGCTTAAATATACCTCAATAAAGTATTGATGCTTGGCGTCACTGTATCGATAGAGTATCACAGGAGAGTATCGCAGAACTGCGCTCTATCGATTTTTTTTCCCCCCTAGCTCTAGTGCTGTTCGTCCAAACAATGGCTGCACCTGTTTACTTAACATCTAAGCCGATACAGTTTCATCAACAAATATCTGGCCCCATGTTTTATTCAGAGCATTCGTCTGCTATATAAATGCTGAAATGTTATTCAGTCCTTGTTTCGATGTTATCATATTATGATGCATTGACTGCGGGTTTATTTTTCTCCCTACGGTTAACATGAGAATTATCAATGTAAACTAGGTACGCATACTACCAACAGATTCTTTAAAGGAGCAGAAGGCTTTAAAGGAAATAAAGAACAAGAAAAATGATTTGTTTATTTTGGTTTTTGCAGGAATGCCACTCCTCAATTTCTACAACGGTAGACGTGTGAAAAGTAGAATATTCAATAAAAAAAATGCAAACTGAAGTTAGACAGAGATGACTGACAAGGAAGGAAATACATTAAGAAAGTGATGCCTTCAGTCAGTCCTATCTCGTTGAATACATGAAAGCTTTTTTTTCATTCTGATGCATTGGGGGCCAATCATCAGAACATCAAAGGCCTGGAGGACCATTTACATATTAATACAGACATGCGTGTTATACCTTATTGTACCGCGGTGCGCAGGCTCGATTGCCGTGTAGTCCAGTGTAATATGTTTCTGAGTCGTGCCGTTAGAGCACGGGGGGGGGGGGCGGGGGGGGTGGGACGCTATTACAGCACGGCGCCGATCGGCTGAAAGGTTCATTTCGGCCCAATCAGTAAATCAACTCGACGTATCGGTCTGGGGGTGATGGAAGCGTGTAGCACCTCCGCCAGTCATGAGGGAGCCAGGCTCAGCCCGGGGAGAACAGAACTGTACGGGGGTCCGGACCGGTCAGGAGTCACACGGAGGGGAGACGGAAAGGCCGGCGGGCTAGCCTAGCGCTCAGCGGCTAGCGCAGCTCTCCCGTCACGGCTGAGAGCTGAGGGTTAGGCCAGGCTCCGGGGGGGGGGGGGGGTCGCTGGAACTATATATGCGAACAGTATTTAGCATTTTGACTACTGAGAAAATACAGCTGCCACTCTACAACATTACATTACATTACAGGCATTTAGCAGCTGCTCTTATTCAGGGCAACTTACACAACGTTTCTCACAGCATTTACATTGCATCATTTATACAGCTGGATATATACTGAAGCAATGCAGGTTAAGTACCTTGCTCAAGGGTACACTGGCAGTGGCCTACCTGGGAATTGAACCTGTGACCTTTAGGGTACAAGGCTAGCTCCTTACCCATTATACTACAACGCCGCCCTAAAACTGCTCATGCCAGTAGAGGGAAGGGGGCGGTTACTTATTTGATATTTGCCAAGAGGGAAAAGAGACGAGACTCATGGAAGCTTTGATAAATCGCGTGGTTTGTTCCATTGAGCGGTAAGGGCAAGCGGTCATATCTGGTGTGGCACCCGCTTGTCTTGTATCGGACGAGGTAGTACCTGCTGTCTCCCGCTGCGAACAGACAGGAGGTGAATTATTTCAGAGGTGTCTGAGCGTTTCTGTCCAAGTACATCGCAAGATGTGATTAAATATAGGACAATCACTCACCAGGAATTCTATACTTGGAAGAGGTCTTGACTCCTATCGATTTCGACAACAGTACGCTATAAATAACTTGGTCCAGGATGCGGAGGCATATTTTATTAATGAGTGCTGAACAAAAGGAACGGCGACATAAGCTAGAAGGTTTTTAATTGAGCCAGTTAGACCAATGTATTAATGCAGTGGTTCAGCTTTGTTAACACACAATGTACAGTCGGCACGGTTTAATGGTGTGTTGATTGACCACACATTACCAAAGCAAGAAAGCAAAATACTATTAAACCAGAATGTGACCCCAGGAGAAATGGGGTTTTTTTTCCCTGCTTAATGAAAGAGTTGTAATTTAGAAAATGCATTGTGCTGAATAAACTGTTTCTTTATTTTCATTATCGTTATATATAGGCAGTAGCTATAATATTGGTCTGGAAGGTGAGACATTGCTAGTAATTATAGTGTGGATAGAATGTTGGAATGTGTGTGCGTGCATATGTGTGTGTGTGTGTGTGTGTGTGCATACAGTGAGCTCCATATTGTCTGGGACAAAGACATATATATTTTTTCTTGATTTGACTCTGTACTCCACAGTTTCAGAATTCAAACAATTCACATGTGGTTAAAGTGCACATCTTCAGACTTTTTTAAAGGGAATTTTTATCCATTTTTAACCATGCAGAACTTATAGCACTTTTTATACATAACCCCCTCCCCCCCCCCCATTATGTTTGGGACAAATGGCTTTACAGGTGTTTCTGATTAATTGAGTGTGTTCAAGTTGCTTCCTTAGTGCAGGTGTAAGAGAGCTTTCAGTATCTAGTCTTGATTCTAGGCTACCGATTGCCTCTGGAGTCTGTTATCAGTATCTGTCAACATGAGTACCAGGCTTGTGCAAATGAAAGTCAAAGAAGCTATTATGAGGCTGGGGAATGAGAAGAAAAAAACAGACAGAGACAGACCAAACCTTAGGCTCACCAAAACCAACTGTTTGGAACATAATTAAGAAAACAGAGAGCACTGCTGAGATCTGTAATCCCAAAGGGCCTGGTAGACCAAGGAAGAACTCAACAGAGGATGATCAAATAATTCTCACCATAATGAAGAAAAGCAACCAGACACCTGTCCGACAGATCAGAAACAGTCTTCAGGAAGGTGGTGTGGGTGTGTCAGTGACAACTGTCCGCAGAAGACTTCACAGACAGAGTATAAACTACAGAGGCTACCTTGCACGATGCAAACCATTAGTTAGCTGTAAAAACAGGATGGTCAGGTTACAGTTTGCCCAGAAGTGCCTAAAATAGCCCGCATAGATCTGTAAAAAGGTATTGTAGGCAGATGAGATCAAATTTGACTTGTATTAATGTGATGGCAACAGAAAAGTGTAGAGGCCCTGTGATGGACTGGCTAACTGTCCAGGGTGCATTCCTGCCGCTCGCCCAGTGCATGCTGGGATAGGCTCCGGGACCTCCCACGACCCTGACCAGGAATAAGCAAGTATCGATAAAGGATGGATGGATATATGTGAATAAGAAATTTGATAAAGAAACCCCAACATAAAACCTCACTAGTGCTGTAAAGATATGCGGAGGTTTACGGTACAAACGCCTACGGGCAGTGAAACGACTCTTCCGAGATGGAAAAATCCCAGCGAATAACTGTATCCTGCATCATCAGGGAATGTTGAAGGCTTGGCACGACTCACTGCTGTGCTCATTAATACTGTTTTAATGAGTGTTACCTGGAGGAGGAAAAACACATTTGTCTCAATTCTGAGATGGTTTACAAGCCAACAGACAGTAAATGGTTTTCAGAACGGGGTGTTTATTTTAATATCCCACTCCATTTGTAATTGCAGAGAGAAAAAAAAAAAAGAAATGTGTGTGCCACATCAGCATGCCAAGAATGGCTCTGTGACTCTTTTGAGTAATTGGAAAGAGACGTTCTAGCACGTTGACACCTTAAAAAAAATTTCCAAGGGAAATATGTTTCCTTATTTTTATTTGTAACCTCACACATTTTGTTAGACCTTAAGTAAGCCTTACCTGAGGGAAACAAACATTTCCGAATGGATTATGCGGTGAACGACTACAAAGCTTTGTATAATTTGCTTTGTTAACTGACTGAGGTGCATGTTTTTTGGTAAGCTGAGCATTAGGTAAATTTTGCAGTATGTCCTATTAATACGTTACATTTATTCAAGTACATGTCTGCTTAAGTTGATATGCCTATTTAAGTAAACTCACTATGTACGTAAATGTGTGTGCTCATTATGGTGAGGTTTAAATGTGAATCCGTGTCCTCAAACTTGTTTTGTAACTCCAGTTTCCTTTATTAAACCCATACCCACAATGCATCTCTTTATGGAGCATGATGGTGAACTTACAGGCGATTCAAACTTGCAAAGCACTGAACAAAGATTTGCTGAATTGTACTGAAATAAGTATAGTAACTGTCTCAAAGTGCGGCAGAGCAACTCTCAATTGCAGTTTTTTTTCCAGCTGGCATCAGAACAACAAAACCTCTGTTGCATCTATGCAGTGTCAGTCCATTTCCCCTAGTGACAGAATATATGGCCAGTAATAGCTGTGTATATTTTAAGAAATTGTTTGCTTTGTAATATTTTACACATACAAAGACATGTCGGTTCCAGGGTTCACGTGCAAAAGAGATGCCAGTCCCAATGTGACTACCCTGGTTAAATAAAGGTTATATAACTAAATAAATGCATAAATAAATAAAATTGCATTGCATTATAGGCATTCAGCAGACACTCTTATCCAGAGCAACTTACAGAACTTTTACATGGCAGTATAAATGTAACACGTGAATAATTAGTAGAATTAGTACATATAAATTGTTTGGAATGTTTGGCTGTTGTGTACAATTTTTAAAGTAGAATCTGGCCACCAGGAAGCCATAGTTGAAGAACTGCCTGGCCTGCTGTGAACTGGGAGGTCCTATTTCGAGAGTTTTGCTTCCTGTTTTTCCTTCAGGTTCACAACCTTGTCATGAAGCGCATTGTGTGTTGTAACCATATAATTCTGATGTATTTTAAACACTTTTAACACTGGTAAAAGTCATGCAGATTAATGGGAATTTTAAAGGAAACATTTGTTGGCAAAACAATTAAACAATGTAAAATAAATTAGCTCAGTGGCTGATGTGTTGTTGTAATGATGATTTATTTGTGTACTCCTTGCGAATGCACGCTTTTACCTGTGATACAATTTCTTATAATAACAATATAAATCTTATTTTTCTGAACGACTTTAAAGTGATTTCACTGATTTAACTCAGTCCCCAGAGTATCTTACTTTTATGAGATGGCGGGGGGGGGGGGGGGGGCTGACAGAGCAGAACCACAGTACTAGCTCACTGACAGCACAGCGCCCAGAGATTCACACATTTGATGAATCCGGATGTAACAACAATAAAAAGGATTTCTTGTGATTAGCACCTACCTGCACAACCGAAAGCATAGCACTACACTACCAGCTAGTCAAATATTTTTGAGAATGAAAGAACTAACTCCATGTGAAGCACTGAATGGATTTTTTGGAACAAGATGTGGAAGTGTTTCTGCATTTCTACAGACCATTACAATCCTTTTAGTATTCTGAGTTAATGCATCTCAAGGTCTTGTCACAATAATTATTTGATCAGGGATAGGCATTTCATGTTCTCTGGGTGCCAAACTCCATTTTTATATGTTCATTGAAAGCTAGTAACATTTGCTTAAAACAGAGAATTGAAAGCTTCTGTCTTTCTGTTATGGAAACAACAGTATGGTACATACCCTGAGACACATTCTTTTACATGAAGATTTCATATCCACCACTGCCTGCTTCAGCCAATGAAGTCTCCAAACTTTTAATTTAGATGCAACATCAGAGGAAGACATCAGAGGCAGATGTTTAAATGAGATGAGAAATTAAGATGCCTCTAAGTTTGTGGGGTTTGTACAGAACAGAGAAAGCTCCCTTCTTTTTAAATTCAAAGAACCTGAGTGAACCAGCAGAGGAATTCCTTTGTTGACCACATTTCTGTAAAAAATGTTCTACTCAACTCCAACTTAATCAAAGACTCATTTATTTCAAATCACATCAACTGCTAAATTATTTAAATCAGATTAAAATGATCAAACACCTCATTGTTCATGGGAACAAGATCATATTTTGTCCTCAATTATTTTAGCATGGTTGACTAAAATTACACAAGTGTTCTGATTTGTGAACCATAGAAAAAAATATGTTAAATTAGCAAAACAACATGATGTAGTTTCTGTTTCAGGAAATGAGATTGTCTATAGCACACATTAGTGGTGACCCAGGAGAATGTTAATAACTGGAATGAAAGCCACAAAATATCTGCTGTTTCTAGAAATGTTCACATCACTCTGTTTTATTTTAAAAGGAGTAAGCACACAAATCATAGTTTTATCATCATTGTTATAACAATGTTTCACAATGTCTTTTCCCTTGTATTACATTACATTACCAGCTTTTGTTGTCATCTCTTGACAAGTATCAACTGAGATGGAAGTATCTAAGCTTGTGCCAATTATGAAAAATTGCTGAACAGGACGGATGTGTTAATCTTAGGTCCAATGTCTCTAGTTAGACACTAGCATTTATTGTGTCTGCCAGAAGGACCACTCCACCAATTTACTCCTGCTTTTTATAAGCAGAAATATCAAATGTAGTGTCAAATCCAAAGTAAAAGTATAATGTACTTGTTATACCTATTGTCCATTCCAGTTTTAGTTTTCATCTGAACTTTGATCATCGTTTCTAAAGTGTAATGATCTCAAACTGTGATTAAGTGTGATGTTTCTCTGATACACAACTAATATACTACACTAGATATGTAGTCGTGTGAGTGCAAATGCTTTTAATGGGGGAACCATTTCTCTTATGTACTCGTCATAGTGCATATTAAGTATCATTTTATCACAGAAAGTACGGACAGGTGGGCAAAATACATGTGATAAAACAGCGTCAGCACTTAGCGGTGTAACTCCAGCATCCTCCACAATGGCTCATCCATTACTGTTAGCCTACCCATAGCTGCATGAATCATTTAAGGGAGAGGGTGGTGTGAAGCGTACTGTGCATTTCAGGCCTCAGATTGATCTGCATCTGGGCTGTGCGTCCAAGAGTTATGTGGTATTTGTGTCGTGAGGTCAGTGGGTTCACGGCAGTCGATTTTCTAAACTTTACAGCATCTTTCCCTGACCAAACTCAAAAACTAATTTTGTTCAGGAGCACATTGAAGGTGCACAAAAATTATGGCTTTCTACAAAAGCATATTTCTGTTTTTGAACCTTTTTTATAATGGCACGAATGGTTCTAGCATATACAAGACAAAAACTAAACATGGATCCTATGGAACTGAAGTACCATGGCACATAAAGCCAGTTCAGAGAGTGAGTTGAACAGTACTTTACTTTATATTCTATCATCTATCTTTGCTTTTAGATGGCTAGTGGACACGCTGTGTGTTAGCATGGCTAGCTAGCCACAACTCTCACCATTAGTTTCTAGAGAGCAGCAGCTGTTACAGGTACTGGTTAACTGTCAGAAAAAGATGATTTCTGTGCCAATGTCAGTGACAGACAGGTCCCCAGATATAAACAGAGGCTGGCATCATTACCCTTCAGTTTTAATGGATGGAAAAGCCTCTGGTGCCTAAAACCATAATGCTGTCACTAGGGTGTTTCCTTAAATCCATGAAGCACAAGCTGATGGTAGCGATTCAGTTCCCGAAAGTATTATGCTTGTCTCATTGACTCTTGAAATGTTGCTGGCTATCTACCCAGTCAAGAGTGCTGATAAACTGTTTTACTTTAATTTATATAAAAGTTTCTGGCCAAAAGTAGGTTAATGCATCAAACCAAACATCTGTTTCCGGATTCAAAACTTCTCAACTTCTGTGTTTGGATGTTTAGTATGGTTGTTTAGTATACATTTTTTAGCACTGCCCACAGTGTCTTTTTTAAATGAGCTTCCCTCATGTTGATTTTGTGGCTAAATTGGCAGGGTGGATAGATTCCTCACACCGTATCCTAGTGATAGTGTGAATTGAAGGGGACTTCCACGCGGTACTGGAGCCAGAGTTAGGAACCTGGTCAATATTAACATGAAACGGATGGGAAACGACCATGGTTTTCAATCTGTGGCACGGCGCGAGCTGATTGGCTTAGACCCAGTGGTGTGATTTGGAATGTTTGCACATGGAGAGAGTGCAAGGGAATGGGTGCTCTTCTGCTGCAGTGCTCCTGGCGTGCAGGTGCGAGCGGCAACGCGGAAAATCAGGTGGCGCAACTGCCCATTCCAAAATGAAATAAAATAAAATAATAAAATAACAACCCACGCCTGTATTCCAGAATACCGTACACCTCTGAGAAGTGAGAGGACTGCCAGTCAAATAAGGGTGTCTACTGTTGAAATAATTTCATTCATCTTTTAGACATTGTTTATCTCTGGTTTAAGTCCACTCAATCCCCCTCCTCTCCCCTCCCCCAGGAAAATCGCAAACAGTGTACCGGGTTGCATAATCTAATCAGGCTCCTATGCAGGGCCAACCAAACCTGCGTATTGCCTGTACGATGTACCACTTTCGGCCCTCCACCCCGAGACGCCTCGCGCTCGTCCGCGTTAATCCTCCTGGGGGGAACGGGGAGGGGAAAAATGAGGAGGGCGCGATGGAGGAAATGGAGGGCTGTCGGGAGGAGCCGCTACGGAGGAGATGACCTCTCCGTCACGCGTGCTGTCTGTCTGCCCCCGCCCCCCCACCTCCGCCGCCCCCCCACCCCGGAGCACGGGCCCGCAGAGGGCCCGGAGAACGGGCGCTTCACCTCCGCGCGGAAACGTTATTCCCGGTTTTCCTCCCCGGTCGGCCTGTTGCCTCTGGCCTGCCCCGGAGGTGGCTGCCTGTGGGATGAAGCGGGAAAAATGTTTCATTTCTTTCCTCGCTTTCCTTCCGCGCGTCAGTTCTGGCCCCCAAGGGAAGAATTTCATTCTCGCGCGCACTGCTCGGATGAAAAACTCGTAGGGGTGCACAAGAAAAAACAGGAAGAAAAGTACAAGAACGGCGAACTGAGGATTTATGTGCTTAATTACAACCAGCAGACTCATTGAAATATTTGCTCTTTCATGACCCTACGTCAGTTCAAATAATGCAGTGTCGACTAGCAAAATTGTTTTTTAAACTACTCTGCATTTGCAAGCATTTTGCTCATAACAAATATTGTGAGGGCGAAAAAGCTTCCAACAGTCTGATGCTTGTTTTTCGACCGTACGCTGTGCGTTTTAAAGCGAGGCTTCTTCGCAGCTCCGACTGTAGGGAAGTGATGTTTGTGTTTACACAGCTCGGATCAGCTTGGCTTTTGGAAGCAGAGGTGTAAAAATAATAAAATAAGAGAAAGCTGGGGTGCGAAGCGGCGACGCGCGCGAAGGCATCTTACTATTTTGGCACCGGAGGAACGTGTGATGTGCAATGAGGGCGTTACACCGCTATTCCGAGGAGCGGGGTGATGGAGAGCAGACGAAAAAGAGAGAGAGAGAAATGAGAGACTGGTGTGATGCAACGAAGGGAGGAGGAGGAGGAGGAGGAGGAGGAGGAGACGTACGGAGAATCGGCGACTGAGGATGTGTCATTACGGTTTCATGCATTTCAATGCACCGCAGGACAATAACGCAGTGATAAAAATGCAGACACAGTTCCCTCAGTGAAAGCACGCCAGTCCCTTTATATCTAGGCTTTCTTTCGTTTTTTTTTTTTACCGGGAACATATTTTCAGGGAAGTTGAAGTTAGAGCCTGGCATCCATAAACAAGAATGATATTATATAATGTACAGTACTCACAGACGCGTGCACACACACACACACACACACACACACACACACATACATGCCTGTTAAGAGCTGCACAAAAAAAAAAAACAACTACAGACCTAGGGTGACAGCGTGTTGCAAATCCATGGTTCAGATGTTTCTAGATTGTTCTACTTCCCATGTCGCCTCAGCCCAGGAAAGCAACCAACTGGCACCGCAACCACAACAGCTGGCCGGTACAGGTGCAATTGCCCGGAATGTCAATAAAGGGAACGTTGTCAAAACGTTATAGATTAATCTACTCACCCGTGTCACTGTTCTGTTTCCGTGGTCAAATTAGAGTTCATTTGGCTGCGGGGCTTATGGCTTTTGCCAGCGTTCCATTGTCGTAATATGATTACGCGAGCTAAAAGACACAACAGCCTCGTGTCGCCCGTTGAGCCAAAATGGCTGTTAAGGTGGAAGGGCCGCCTCGCTCGGTGGCTCACCGCGCTAGCCGTACCGTGCGACTGGACTGCGTCTGTGTCTGTTGCTAATAAAATGGCTGGCCTGCATCTGCTGAAATTCCTTTTATTCGATCAATGTTGCATTTGCACCTGCAGAAGGCCCCTTAACAGTCATGGTTAAAAAAGGAGGCAGAGAGAAAAGCATCAGAATACAATATTTGAATGAATGACATTAAAAGAGATGTACCCGTAATGGAATTCTTTTAATAAGATATACTCTGAACATCCCCGCTCCCCCCCCCCCCCCCAACCCCTTCTTTTGCCTTACTTATCCTGGCTATATAATATATTGAAATTGATTTTTGAGCGTACTGAATTAGCAATAGATGCACTTCATTCCCTCTTTTTTTAAATGTATTGTACCGTCTGTCACTCAAGAAGTGTCTCTTCCTGTCAATTACCACGCTTTTATTCTCCCTTCCAACCAGCTACTCCGCTCGTTATCTCCTGGGCCTTTCAAAGTTTTATGTGGTATGTGCAATTAGCCCGGTCTCGAACGCGAGGCTTCAGCTGGCTTCACAATATTTATTCTCAGCGAGTGTAATGACCCAGATCCAATCTGGACCGCGAGCCTTGGTAGCGTCCAGCTAAACAGCAATTACACAGTGTCATTTGTTTAATGTAACGGACCATGGCTGCACCCTGTTGGCTGTAAGGAGGCCTACACTTCGGTCGTACGGTCATAACTGCTTTGGCGGGCATTGTGGCGTCACATGGTGAAGGAGGTCTTACGGTGTAGCCAGAAGGCTGCGGTTTTGTACTGTTGGCGGAGAACGGCGTGTTGAACGACTGAGCCGTAACCGGAAGAGCCGCGGATATTCGGCACTAAAAACCGTACAGGCGACGCAGGGCGCCTGGGATTAAGATGCCTGGTAAGCACATAAAAGGACAATAATGGAAAAATGCCCAGATGAGCTTGAGGGAAAAAAACAAAATGGGAGGACACCACCAGGAAGTGGGCAGGGACGATTCTTCCGAAGAGTAAAAAAAAACATACTTTTGATTTTGCTCGGCTGTGCTGTGTCAGCATGAGTGGGGCTGTTGTTGCCCCCACCCGTACCCCCAACCCAAACCCCAACCACCCCCCCCCCCACCCCAAGTCATTAGAACAACAGTAAAAGTGGGAGATGTTTATTGTGCCAATTAAAATATATATGGCATAAAGACATTAACGAGGCATTGGAGGGGCTTGCAGTACACTAATGCCGTTTCATTACCGCGTTAACGCAGCAAACAAACATACATATCCTGCTTCTTGCATCTCCCATGACATCAACTTATTTTTATTATTTCCCTGTGGAATATGCAGCGTTCTTTGTATACTCGCACATATAACGCATGTTTTGTTTTTCATTACAGTATTTTTCATGGTTTACACACTGTCCCCTGACACTAACAGGTCCTCCTTGATTTTAATCAGCTATTTCCAACACTAAATGGATCATCAATACCGCCTGTCTATGATCGAAATATGCGGAGCATGATATATGGACCTCAGTTCAATTTCACTAAATCTTCTATTTTGTTTCCTCTAAGAAACCCACTGTAAAATATTGGTTGGATGGATGGATGGATAGAATTTTGCAGAGCTTCACTAATTGAATTTCCACAGTAAAGCCCCATAAAAACAAACAGTGTTATAAAAGACAGGTACAGAGGTACATTCTAACATCTTGTTTAGCTTTTAGTACATTATAGTTCATATTCACTAAGAACAATGTTATTGAACCAAATATCCTCATAACATAATTACATTAGAATACACAATTTAATGTAATGCTTAATTTAATGTGTTTTGAGCCCATTTTCTGTCCAATTTCTTTGTTCCTCTCTTCCGTCTTTGCACCACTTTGTGAATTCAGGCTGTGATGCAAGAGTGGAGGTCTGTAGAATATATGCAAACATTCGCATGCCTTTTAATAAGCGTTGTGATGACCTTGAGTTCGAGCAACAAACTAACCTTGAGCCGCGAAAGATGGCTGAAATCTAAATAAATAAATGAATAAATAAATACTAAATAAGAAAATGGCTATAAAGAAACCAACATTTGCTGTATGGACATATGCAGATATATGGGGAGAAGGTTGGGTTTCTGCTGCCGCCTGTACATTTGTTACAGTTGTTAATTTTTAATGACGGCTATAAATGTACAGTACTATGACCATGGAATCAGTTCCCAGTGGAGACCAACTTTGGGAAAACATCAAATGCCCCCCCTCCCCCAAAACTGTTATTTTCTACTGAGTGGACCTGTCAGTGCCCCCCCCCCCCCCCAAAAAAAAGAACATTTCCTGTTTGTTGTCCTTCCAAAGTTGAACTGAGACCTTGAACTGAACTTTATTATGACCTTCCTCAGCATCAGCACAGATAAACTTTGTATGCTGCTGAATGAGAATTTAACAACAGTGGATGCGCAATCAATTTCCTTAGATATTTTGTGGAGGGAATGAATATTGCAAGAGGGAGCGTCCCTTTAAAATCACTTCATATCTGGCCCCCTTTTGTCTCCCGCGAAATTGTCTGTTGAAGTCGTGCTGTAGCGGGGTGGGCCCTGGAATCAACCGGAACAATGCGGAAACAGACATGGAAAAACACTAAATCAATCAGATCCCATTACCTGGAAAAATGATCTTTCATTCAGCGCTCCAGAGTCGAAGCTCGTTCGACGCTCTTTAGCATTTCTAAACAAATTTAGAAAAAAAAAAAAAAAAACGTTTGTTATCGGCATTAGTGACAAATTAGCATGTCAAAGGAAAGCCCGCCCGGCGACGGGATATCCAGTTCCCTCAAAGGCGCGCAAACACGCGCGAACACAAAAAAGGCTGTCACGCCTTTCAGTCACGGAGATTGAGGCGCCGTTTAAAATTCGGCGGCCGACAATGGAGCGCCCCCTTCTCCGCTAATTTGCCGCGACCGTCTCCGCGGGAGCTCGGGGGGTGACGTGACAAGGACGCGACCGTTTTAACGAGCGCCGCCGCTTAACGAATATGACGAGCCCGTAAACCTCAATCTTCCTTTTCTTTTCGTCGACGCGTAAAGGAAGGAGGGGGGGGGGGGGGGGGAATCGTCTGAAAGGATCCTTCGGTCCGCGCTGACGTCTGGAAAGAGCCATCGAGTACGGAGAGAGGGAGGCAAGCTATAGCTTTGTGTATATGTGCCTTAAAGTATATATATACATGGTCTTGCGACACACAAAGGTTCTGAAAGAGCACTAAAAACATGTAAATAATTGCCATGGCGATTTTCCCTGTGAAGGAAATGCCATGTGACCAATCAGGAATTGACAAAACAATGTCGATAGTTTTGACTGAAGCCATTGTTAAAATGCTGCTCTAAGACCTCAGTATCACCTCTTTTTGTTGCCTTGGTACTCCTGGACAGTAATCGGAAATCGGAGAGGGGAGAAAAATTGTAAAAGTGTCACTTGTCTGCTCCTTCTCCACTTATGACCTCACAGTCTGTCAGTCGCGAAAGTGGCGGAGACCCTTGCCATGTTCAGATCAATGGTGCCTTTTCTCAAACACCAACTGAAAGATGAGTCATGCAGCACTCAAGGGAACCGACTCAGAATTTCGCCCCTCTCCAAAGGTCGTGTTCTGTTGAGTAAATAAGCCAAACGTTAACTTTGGAGTTTCTTTGACTTGTCTTAAATAGCCTATTGGATATTCCTTGTGTGGAATATGAATCAAGAAGTACAGTCGCTGGTTTCTTTCGGTCTGATGGTGATTAAATTTTGCTAGCGAGGTTAAACCTGTATTTGGTTCTACCAAAGCTGATTGGTTGTAAATGTCTTGGTCCATGATGGCAACTGCACATCACCTGGGTGGGTCCCACAATGAACCAAAGTAAACTATTCCCAACGGTGAAGCTATCCCACTGTACCTGCCTGAAGGAGCTTTAACAGTCTTACAGCTGTGTGAAGTTTCTTTTTCTTTTTTCTTTTTCTTTTCCCTTTAGCACAGAGAGGAGGATACCGTGGTGTAAAACAGCGGGTGTTTTCCTTTCTCACTTTATTTGTCACTCCTAAAAAGGTTCAGCGGTTTCATGAAGCCTGGCCACTTCATTTACGTGGTAAGTTAATTGCACATTGCTTAATTGACCTTTCACTGAGGACAGACCGCTCTCATGGGTAGCCTTGGACAAGAAAATATGACATTGAATGAATTGTATTAAACAGATGCGCCCAAACCAGATTTTGCCGGAAACAATAATACTGAAATAATACTGTCATATTAAACCACCGTATATTTTGTCATGTGATGCCATTCAGGTAATTCTTCTCCTCTTGTTTCAACCTGTTCTGATTGGAGCGTTACCGCAGCATGCCAATACAAAGCTTGTTTCTTATTGGCTGCAGCTCAGCAACCCGCATTGGCAGTCACCTTGGGCCTCCTTTATCACATGATCATACTTTTTTTTGTATGTTTTGTTGTCCGTGTGCATACGCCAGGTCTAAAGCTTCCTTAAATACAGTAGGTGATATTCAGTGCATTCGTGTTCATACAGACGTATCAAATAGCTTCTCCGCGAAATCGTTTGATAAATGAGGTCTCATAATCTTCAGCTCGGGGAAGATTACTGGCCGTGGGTCCTCTCTCTGTGCTAAAAAGCCATTTTCACCTCTGAACCCTCATTTTCAAACCCAGTGCATTATCTACACCAGTTTCTCTTGCTGGCATTTTTCAGACTGTGGGGGTGTTTCATAACCACTACTATATTTTGTGTTTTTCTTTCACTTATGTAACAAATTTGTTTGAGCATCCAATACATTGATATTGTCAAACTTTTGTGACATTTTGAACTTCATAACACTTTGAGCATTGAATTTCATAAAGCTCTGCAAACTTTAGCACTGTTTGAACAGCCGAGAATACATTTTTAATGTGGAAACTGCAAGGCACCACAGAATTAAAATAGCCATCAAATTTTCTCAAATGTTAAATCAAAAGAATGTTTTTGTAAAAAGAGATCCTAATACATACCTTCTGGCATTGATAACGAAAAAGAAAAAATACATTTGTGGCTGTAATTTATAACAGATGCCTGTGATACTTTTATGTATGTTTCCCACATTTAAAATGCAAGGAAGATGCATACTTTACTTTGACTTCAGTTGGCAACACAAGCATATTGATTAAGTCTTAAACTCTCTGAAATGAAAATCCTGTGCCTCGGAATCAGTTTATTTTCTCTCTGTAAACACTTTAGAAATAAATTATTCTTCCTAAGTGCATTATTTCTGAAATAGCTTTCTGAGCTGTACACTACGTTGAAGGTGTATCGAGCTCTGTAATTACATGATTATCATTATCATGGTCTTTTTCCACTTCGTTCCTTTCATGTATTCATCATTGTGATGTTTATGTTTGGCGGAACCAATGATATATATGTAATTAGTATAATACTTCTGAGTGTTTCCATGTGCATTAAAATGCTTGAGTTTCCCATGATACATGCACCACAAATGTTATGGACATATCCATAAGCACTGGCATGGCATGCAAGTTCTCAGTAGGTCACATTAACATCTTTGATTGTAATACAGACTTTCGTTTCAGCCTTGTGTTACAGATTTGACACGCTTGTGACATCACGTAGCATTCCTATACACCCAGCTTCTGCTGCTGCAAGTGCTCACATCTCCTTACTTTGCGGTGGAGCCTCCAAGTTGTTACCAGGGGTTGGAACCGTAAATATTTACTGGACTATGATTTTCATGTTTTTGAATTGACAGCTTTGACAGTTTTTTATGTTTTAGATTAAATAACCAGGTTTTATATATGAAATAACCAGACATCAGGTTTCACCGGTGTATTCCCACCTCTCACCCAATGCATGCTGGAATCGGCTCAGGCACCCCCCCCCCCCCGCACCTCTACTCAAGATAAGTGGGTATAGATAATGGATGGATGTATATAAACTTAGAAAATGCTGTGCAACAAGTCACATATGTGCAACCACTGAAGAGTAATATATGTGAAACACAAATTGTGATTTGGTAGTGCATGGTACTTCCACAAGTTCTATTAGTGACTCACACGTTAAATCAAAAGCATAACCTTGCTTCTCTAATCTAATCATCCTTAAAATTAATTATTAAAAAGAAACACATGACATTGACAGTCTAATTTAAAAGCTCAATTTAAATGAACATACACTATCCATTACTTAGTTGTTTGCATTTGTGTTCAATGTCACACACAGTCAAATCTTGTGTCTGTCTATTGATCTCCAAATCTATCTGTCAGGTTCAGTTGGTGTCGCTGTAAATAGTATTTATCATTTATTTCAGATTGCGTTGCTTCATTCTGGGTGACAAAGACAACCGATTTTGGACAGTGTCCCCAAAATGATCTGCAAATTGATCCCTTTTAAAACCCTAATTGCCCTTGTTAAATTCACTTTGTGTAGATGTATTATCAACCGTGCCAGACACGTCCATCAACTGCAAATTATTAGATTAGGTACCTTCAAAATCTAAAGCATTTGTTTGTGACCTACACTGAACAAAAAAACAAATAATTATGATAAAAGGGTAAAATCCCAGTCTATCATTAAAGATGCATCAAATCAACAGCTGATATATAATCAAAGAGGTAGCATTTACGGCGTGTCAGTTAAAACACGCATTTAGTTTTTGGGCCAATGTTGCAGTGTTCTGTGTGCTCTGTGCAGATTTCCCTGTGGGCACATAGGATATAATCCATGCTTAACGAACACAATATATTATCCAGAGTTCCCAAATAAAACCAGATAATCAGTTCTCCGTTTTATACATGTTAATAGGTTTTATTGTAAATGAAGAAAAATCAAACCTACGCTTCTGGGGCTGATCACCATAAATACTTCAGTTCTCAGAAAGTCAGTAAAAACCTGTCACAGCAGCAACCCACCTGTGATTAACAATAAACTATTCCTGGACCCAGAGTACATAAACACGGGTGAAAGTCGCAATTCATCTAGTTCTTTATTTGCAGCGTAGATTTGAAATGGAAATGGATGGTACTCTTTATTTCAGCCGTTTGGATTAAAAAACAGGCGTGTGCATGTCTAAACAACTCAGTAGCTTCTTTCAGGAAGTACCCGTACTATAACAAGATTCTGCAGTTACAGTATGTCATGTCCTTCATCGTTGAAAAGGCACTGTGCTATCGGTATCACAGATGTACAGACTAAAGGGATAGAGAAGACTTCCAAATCAGAGGCTCAGTTTTCAGCTAGGCTAAGTATTTGTTAACAGGGACTCTGATTGGTAGTCCCTGGTGTGCGATAAGATGACATCATCCCAGCCAACTTAAACTCTTCCTCCCTGGTTGACGCTAGAGCATTTCATTACATTACATTACGGGCATTTAGCAGACGCTTTTACCCTGAGTGACTTACTCAATTTTTGCGTTTTTTTTCTTCGTAGTATCCATTTATACAGCTGGATATATACTGAAGCAATGTATGTACTTGCTCAAGGGTACAAGGGTAGCAGTATTCTGCTTGGGAATCGAACCTTCAACCCTAGTTGCAGGGGCATTAAAGGGAAAGAAAGCGGCCAATCTGATTGCCCGTAGCCACACCCACAGGTGATTTGTTATGAGCCGGACACGCCTTAATTCACCACTGCCGTGAGTTATCACTGTAGTTTGACATTTGCGCTTTGACTGAAAGTACAGCCCTGAGTCTGCTAAGGTGCTGACTTCCTTTCGGTCTTCAATGAGAGCTGTTAGCCGTTAATGAATCGTGGGAGCTTAAGCACCTTGTATCCACAACCACCTTTTTAACAATACATGAAATCTCTCACTGAACTGATAACGTGTTCGCTGGAAATTATCAGCCGTTGTACCAATCCAGGACACCCAGGGCTTTGAATATTAATTAATCTTACAAGTAAAACTGCAGGCTTTTGAAAAATGGCATTGCGTGTTAGTGGCTTTTCACATAAGAAGCCAAGAAACAGTGTGTGTGTGTGTGTGTGTGTGTGTGTACACGTGTGTGTGTGTGTGTGTGTGTGTGTGTGTGTATGTGTGTCTCCAGCATTTACCACTGTTCAGTCACTATTGTGTGCATATTTTGAGTACACTGTTATTACCTTGAATGGAGTGTGCGAAAGAAAGCAACATTTAGAGTAGAAAAATAACATGGGCAACAGCACACAGCGGCAGTTCTACTGTAAGCCGGAAGTATTTATCATTTATTTCAGATTGGTGTGCTTCAGCATCTCCCAAAAGGTCTGCAAATCGGTCTCTTTTAAATTCTTTATTGCCCTTATTAAATTCACTTGGTGCAGATATGTCAAAATGTCACACAGGGTCACGGAGTGTATGTTATTAGGAAACATCAGCCTTTCTAGATTATCAAAATCCTCTCTTCTACTGTGAAGAAACAACTAATACTTATAATGGAAATCACAGGCAATCGATGAAATGAATAAAATGAAAATACATATGTAAAACAATTTCTTTCAAAAGGTCTTTTTTTTTTTAAAACTAAAGGAATTACAGTTTTAAGGCAGAATTTACTGTATACAGTATATATTTACCTTAGATATTTCCCAGTGGAAACACAGGATATCGGAAACGTGTGAATTATTTAATGTTCCAAAATGAACACAGAAATCCATTTTATTTCACTTTCGGTAGTAGCTATGATTTTATCTGTTTATTTTTATTTCCTGCTACAATTTATATTTCAGCAAAGCTGCATGTACAAGAAAAGCTGTTTTCCCCTTTGATTAAATTGGTAAGAATAACAAAGAATGACAAAATAACAAAGTAAGGGAAAAACTATTTTTCTGGGACAATCTGTTCATTTTCTTTAGCTGATTAATTGTGTAGCGCTGGTATCTGCCGATGAATCAACTGACTTTTAATAATTCACTGCAGAACCATGCTGTCATACTGATCATAAAATGTGTTGCACAAATCTATTGTGACACTAAGTAATAAAGACTGGAGGTTGTGTATCCAACATATGATAATATTCCTTGTGTTAGGGTCTTAAGATTCTCAGGACTGGATTTTATTTTTGAGTTTATATATCTCATTCTTTAATTAAAACTGTGAGTAAAGTGAAGTGAAGCCGTTGCATTTTTGTTCTCAGTCTGTGGAGTTTATGTGTTTGTCCATATTGTTTAGTTCAGGAATGCACACTGCATTGATGTCCTGCCTGATACAGAGTGGAAACAATATCCCTTTGAAAGAAAAGTCACAATCAATATGCATTAACTTTTATGGAGCTGTGTGATTATTGAGAAAACAGCGCTATTAAATGCAATCGCTGTCTTAAAACACAGCTTTTGTGCATCGCAGAGTTATTAAATTGACTGTGACTGAATTGGGGCATATTTCATAAGCCTATCCTGAAACTGCGTGGACAACAGTATCCATAAACCTGGGAGGGGAGTCTGATCCAGAGCCAGATTGACTCAAAGCTCCTTTTGCCAAACCTTTTCCCACCCCGTCGTCGGTTCGAGCCGAACCTCGTTTCCCCTTCGTCCGTTGAATTATTACGCGCATTATCCCTGTCGTCACGGAGACGGGGGCGACCTCGCCCCGGGCCGACCACGGAGCCACGGACGGATGGCCTGGCGACGGCGCCGTGCTGAGTTTGCGTGCGCCGCGACAGCGTTCGCCCGTTAGCGCCCCCCCCCCCCCCCCGGGCGGGGCCGGGAGCCGGGCGCGCGCATCACCGGGGGTCGTAAATCACCCCCGCCCCGACTGGAGCGCCACCGGTGCCGCATTAGGGACAAAAAGCAGCGAATTATCAGGCGACGGGGGAAGGCGGCGGGGGTGATGGATGGAGGGGCGTCAGCGGGATGACACCTCCGGGCGGAGATCCCATCCATCAGCCCGAATCGACTCCTCGCCGGGGCCCGGAACGCGGCGGGAGGGAACTGGGATCGGGGGAAAATGGCGCCCTTGCTGGGGGCCGCTCTGCGTGTCTCACAACACGCAAAAAACCACGGCTGGTTTTCAGTGCAACGCACCACACAGCTACATGAGCGACAGTGCCCATGAACAAACTCATATTCTTTTCTGTTAAACACATTATTTTTATGCTTTATTACTGCATGTTGTTGTAAAGAACTTTGGCCTGAAGAGTGCTCCGCAAATTAAGTTTACTATTAGCGTAATTAGTAGCAGTAGCATCAACAGCAGAAGTAGCAGGAATAGTATTGTTAGAAGCAGTAGTAATAGCAGTCATAGTAGCAGTAGAATATAACTTCACTTTGGTCATATATAATACACAGTCTCATGGGAAAGTCATTTTCTGGATTCGTCCATACAGAACTTTTATACGTGGCATCCAAAAATACAAATTAAAAAAAAAAAAATATTTTTATGCATACGTATACTTGGTGGACACCGTAAAACAGGATGGATATTTTGTAAATTAGGGCAATTAAGTGTTCTGAGTAATTTACTGAAGCGTGTATTAATAGCAGTTGTCCTTGCGTGTGGATTTTAAGAGTTCTTGAATGCGGGTGGTAATTTTCTCAGCGCTGATATAGCTTAGCTTTCGCTTTCTATAAAAAGTCTTTTAATAAGCAGTTCTCTCTCCAAAACATGTCAACGGTCCCCAGAGCCAAGGGGAAGGCAGAGAAGATGAAAAAAAGCATAATAAAACAGGAAAGGGTCTCTTCTCCAAGAAATACCCTCTTGTTTGTGCTATGTTCAGTTTCGCCATCAATTAATATTTAAGGGAGATCCTTGTTATGGCAAGATCTGTAGGTCTGAGGCTCAATAGGGTGCCATTGATCATACTGGCCCCTGTCAAAATGTACAGCCATGTTCATCATCCCCAGAGAGATTCAGTGTATCGGCCAGAAACCAGTAAAGAAATCATGTGATTTGTATAATGGCGATGGCGATGTAATAGTCACTAGTTAAAATTAAAAGGAATCTAAATTAAAATTAATTTTTCCATTAAAAGGAATCTTTAAGACATCATCCTTCATGCCATTGCATTTATTCTCATTTTGATGAATCTCCTATATATAACTTTTTGAATGAAACAAATATCTGACTGTTTAGATATGGCGTTGATTGAATCCAGTTTTTCCCTGGGTCTTAATTTACAGAAATCTTTATTGAGATAATTAAATCAATTATTTAGCTTGATTAAGGCATGTGACTGAAGTTGTACTGAAGTGCCCAGACGTTAGTCCGTAATTGGCAATCTAGGGTGACCTGCAAGTCCTGCAAAAGCAAAGCTCTCAGGGGAACTGTTTCCTCTCTCCTGTTCAACAGAGTCTATCTTGTAAGTGTCGGGGCTTTCAAGCTAAACAGGAGTCAGAGAAGCCCGGTGAATGAGTTTACTCACCTGTGTCAGACACCATTTTTTAACACAGAAAGGTACTAAACAAGGGCTTAGAGCAGGAAGAGGCAGATCTCAAACTGGAGACCTGGAACCATGACCACTGAAATGCTGTCCATACTCGAGTATATTAGAGGACTATATGTTCTTGCTGTCAATCAACCTGCAACCATTAGATTTATTTTTGATTGCGCTCGATTGACGTGTTCGGAAATAATTCCTTTGTGATTTATTCAGAGCATTGCTTACTTTGATGAATTATGTATGATCCTGTCAGAATATGAATATTGGGGGGGGGGGGAGTAAAGGGTTCTACGTGTGTATGGGTCACCTTTTGAGCTTGTGCAAGAATGACAGTTATTTTGAGAAAGCCGCTGGGTAACAGAAACAGACCAGCTGAAAATGGCCAACTTTCAGTGAGAATAATAACCGCTTGACTCAACTTTTGCAGTGAACGTGCTGGCTGTTGTTGGGGGCTGTTGCTATTTTGAGGCTTGTGTTGTTCAAGAAAGAAAATCCCTCTCTGTGTAGTATGTTGATGGCTGGCAAACCATTACCTAAAAGCTCAACTAAGCTAAAAGTGAGATCCTGTACTTCCCACCTACACTGCAAAAAAAGTATTGTCATCTTATATTTAGATTTGAAATCTCATCTTTTTTTGCTAAATATGGAAAAATATTGGCAATGAGGTATGAGAGTGTTACTCATTTCAAGATTTGCAAATGGGGTAAGACAATTTCACTTCTCAAGCAAAAAGTAACTTAAAACAAGCAGTTTTTTTGTCTAAGTCCTTCCTCCCTGCTTCTGCCTTCAAACCTGTGCGGCTCATCCAGAACGCTGCTGCCCAACTGATCTACAGGCTCCTCAGGCTCAGCCATGTCACTCCTCCTCATCTTTCTCCACTGGCTGCCAGTGTGTGCTCGGATCTACCTCATGCCCTTGGCGGTAATTAGACTGGGCAGCTAAAGGGACTGCTCTGTCATATCTCCAGAAGATCTTTACACCCTGCCCCACCAGCAGATCTCTCTATTCTGCTACCTCTGTGTACCTGCCCCCCGCCCCCCTCCCAAATACCTGGACTTACAGGTCATGTCTCCTGTCAGTTCGGACCCCACGGAGGTGAAATGAGCTTCCCACTGCAGTCAGGACAGCAGAAACCCTGCCCATCTTCTGATTTTGACTGAATACCTGTCTCATCAGATTCCATCTTGTCTCCCCCTCACCTTCTTTACCTGTCCTATGTCTTTCTTTTTTGGATTTCCTTTTGGCATAATTTTATGCACACAACTGGCAAAATAACAGAAACACAAACCATAATATCCCCCTCTGAAGTTCGTGAGGCACTGATCTTGATGAATTTGCCTGCTGACGCATGAGATAGATATTTGCAGTCGTCTGAGTCAGAGTTGCTCATCTGCTTTGACTTGTGACAAATTCACATCTCTGTCAAAAAAGTCTGCACTTCTGATCATGGTCGCCCCTAGCTGACGATCTCTTTCCCTTAGTCGTCAATGCCAACATCACCCAGCCACTGCTCCTTGTGAAGCATCAGCAACTTGAGCAGTCTCAGTCACTGAAGCTCCTGAATAACATGCCCCATCAATCACCTCTCTTCCAAGATCACTTGTATCTGTTCTACTCGCCATGGTAGCAAACTTAATGGGAAACTGGGCCTGCCCACCATTTTATTTACACAACAGTGACCCTGCTGGGATGTCAACACCTGTGTGGAAGCACCTGATTTCATATACTCGTATACTCAGGTGTTGCTTTCGTTTGGCAATTAACTGTAGGCATAGCCGGGTAAAGCCAGGCTAACTGAATGGTGCCATTTGCTTTTGTTTGCAACGCCAGTTGACAGTTTGTTTGGTTAACTTTTCGCTCGTTGATTATAAATGGCCCTCCTGTGCCTTTTCGGCAGTATCGTTCAGTTCCCGTCATTAAACTAATACCGATGTTTTCCCACTTCTGTTGCTCTGGATAAGAGCATGATTGTAAAGTGATTATTATCAAATTCTCCCCTCTCTGCTATCTGTCTATCTGTTATTAATTCACTGGTTCCCGAAATGAAGGAGTAGAAAAGGAAAGAACTGGAATTAATTAAATGTAATTAATTTCTGTTTTCGACTAAATGGTTTAATCGTAGGATGGCTCTGAATGTCCGCTCCAGTGCAGAGGCATCGGGACAAGGGTTATTTATTTTGACGTACAGTAGCTTTGCGCAAAGATTATTTCTGAAACAATTACTGTCATGCTTTGACGCTTGCTGGAGGAGTATTAATCAGCCTGGTGCTTTTAAAAACTGGAACAGGTGGGTAGAAAAATACATTTTAAGCGTTTTGTTTTTGCTCTGTAGTGATTCACCCTTACGTATGAATAGTCATATTTTCAACAACAACATAAAATTCTTCTTCTTGTGGAAATTAATTTTCCCTCTGCAGTATTTACTTGCTTTCTCAGTTCTCAAAGAGAAGTCATCCTACACTTTTATCTTTTGTAAGAAGGGCATAAGGGCATTACCAGATGCATACCCAGACCTACGAAGACTTGTTTCTACGACTGTAAATTGGAAATCTCCAATGGGAAGTCGATTAACTCTTACTGCTGAACTATGCAGCAGTTTAATTACAGTTTGACATGTCATTGGCTGAACCTAGGATATAATTGACTATGATTATAAAGGTTTTAGCAACCATTGTGTAAGAATCTGCTCTTTTAATTTAAAAACATTTTTTAAAAAACATTTTTTACACCCTAAATGGTATATAAATTGTCCAATGGCATTGTGCATGGCAGACTTGGTTCACAAAGCCTGCCCTGACATTGACAAGTGTTTAGACCAGATCTGGCTCGAGCACACTCTGCAATAGATTGGTGGCCTGTCCAGGGTGTATTCCTGCCTCTCGCCCAATGCACGCTGAGATAGGCTCCAGCACCTCCCATGACCCTGCCCAGGGTGAGCGAGTATAGATATTGGATGGATGGGTGGCTCAAGCCCATGCAAGCCTGTATTCAGGCAAGGTCTATAATATGGATTTGACCCCATATATTTTTATACAGGGGGCAATGCGAGTATGGAAGGGGCATTCGGGTCATTCATATGGGGGCCATTGCTGGAAAAGATCCGGCAATATCCAGTCACCTTCCGCCCAGGGCTGGTCCACGTTCGGCACATGAATTTCACCCTTTGTTTTTCCATCTCCCACCTGACGCTGGAGGTGCAAACAGGTGTGACTGCCTCGCAGATCTACTGTGTCAGGCCCGGGAGCCATTTTATGTGTGGGTAAACTCCCAGCTTCCCCCACTGTTCTTGTCACATGGAGACTGTCACCGAAGCCTCAAATGCGCTGGAGCCCAGTATGTATTATTTGGTACCAGCCAGCCCTCTTGTGTTCTTTTTCTTTTGAATTTTCCCCTATAACTTGGTGCCAAGGATTCCTGCTGAAACTGAAGCCAAATTTTTGGACCAATCCATACAGTGAGAGGCATGATGTTTGGGACAAAGACATATATATTTATTTTTATTTATTTGTACTCCATAATTATCGGTGTGTAATCAAACAATTCACGTGATTAAAGTGCACGTGATCAGCTTGCATTTAAGGGCATTGACTTTATACATGTTGGTTTCACAATTTAAATTACAGCACTTGTTATAAATAGCCCCCCATTTCAGGGCGTCATAAAATTTGGGACAAATGGCGTCACAGGTGTTTCTGATTAGGAAGGTGTGTGCTTATGAAAGTCAAGGAAGTCATGTGCTTCCACAGACTTCTTGCAAGTGTTGTTTGCAACGTCACATTACATTTTTGTAATGAAATGGTGAAGAGGTTAATTCAAAACAGACAATTCACTTTCAGTTGACAACGGTATTGCAAAACGTCTGATTTAATTCATGCCTGTACGCCTAAAAATAAGGTAACACCCCCTCAAGCCCTATGTCTGAATATGAGAAGTCGCAGGTAAGCACAGTTGCTTGTTGAATCCAGGCCTCCGGTGGTTCCAGGCTCATTAAAACCTCTCGGCTGCGTTTAGGAGGCGGAAGAGATGTATTATTTTGGATTCGGGAAAAAAAAAAACGTCTTAATTCCAAACAAATCACGGTTCCTGACGGCGATCGTCTGGGTTTAAAAGGCAAGCCGGAAAAATAAGGAAACAACAGAATTAAGCGATAAAAAATTTAAACAGCGCTGACTCTGTTCAGCTCAGTTCTTTATCCAGCAACGTTTCACAGTTACCTCAGTCAACTGAGAAACATTAACTTACTGAACCTCGCTCTGCTAAAAAAAAGTTATGCTCACAGTGGGTCCCCTCTTTGAATTCTGCTGTGGTGTTTTGTGTAAAACAGGCCGCGCTGATTAGCATTAATCCTTTAATTTCAAAAGCTGTGTAGCGTGCTTCTAGCATTGAGGTATCTGTCAGTACAGAATCTTAAATTGAAATTTTGTGCAACGCAGACTCTGCTTATTATAATTAATCCTTTAGTTTTTTAAATCTATGTAGCATGGTCCTTTTTTTTATCATGGAGGCATCTGAGAAAAGGCCCCTCATTCTTGTTTGACAATTTCCGAGGCTCCGACACGTTTCATGCGAAATATGAATTGGATTTAATATGTCAGAGTATTATGTGGTTAATCCTTGAGTCATTTGTGACATGGACTGGGTGAACCACACACTTCCAAATGTCACCTCGCGTCTTTGACGGCTAGCTCCGGCAGAAAGGTTCTTCTCTCTAAAAGGAATTAAGCAAATATTGATAAAATACTGACATTTTCAAATGCCTGCTTGCATATTAATGCGCAATGCAGTGCTCTGCTTTTATTTGGTTCAAACTTTTCTGTGGCACAATTTAAAATTAGAAACATTTTTACATACTTACGCTTGAATAGGTTAGTAGCAACTTCAAGCTATTTCTGAAAAACAGTTTTTTTTTTCCCCAGCAGAGCAACTATAATAACTTTCTTCACTTGAATGACGCTGTTCAATAAAACTTAAATTAGTCTTGAAATTATAGCTATTACATTGAAAGGTTTTAGTACATTTTGATTCTCTGTGATTGATGTATTTCATTTTTGTGTTTTACACCTTACTTGGAGCCTTGGCCAGAAAAGTTTATAAGACAGGCACATCACCACCTGCACAGTTTTACTGTTAAACAGCCGGTAGCTGTTTGGTAGATGGTAGAAATCCATGTGTCAAATTGTCAAAGACAACCGTTCCAGTAATAATCGCAGCAGGTGTGGACTTGTCACAGTTGCTGTTGTGTATCGTTTAACGTGATCCGTGCGAGCTGAACTGAGACCGCTCCCTTGTATATGCAAACTTACTTAGCCAATAAATCTGATTCAGATTCAGATTCGGATTACTGGAAGCATGATTCGTAATTTTGGAAAACCACGGTGCTGCTGACTGAACGGACTCCTGCCGCTTTGACACTATTAAAGTGCAGTGGGTACACTGTGTTTCAGCTTCTGGGCCTAGATGGCCATAAAAGCTTAATACAGGAGCTACTCAATGTAATATCTGGGGCTTAAATTGATCGGGGAAAAAAAAAAAAAACACCCAAAAAACAGTTTATCTCTGTCTACCGAAATACAATTTAGCCACTCGCAGCTCCGTACCAGAAACCCGCAGAAGTGTATTTCACATCTCGGCCACTCTTCCATTCCGTGTACCCTGTTGTTCAGACACGGCCATTAGACCCCGTAAAGGCAGCCGGGCTCTCTCCGTCTCTTAATGCGTACGATAAATTGCGAGCGCACCCCCGTCCCGCTATCCCCGCCTCCGCGTGGGATCTGACGGACAGCTCCAAATAGCCCCCGAAAATGGAATGTCCTCTCTCATATTCCACGCTAACGCCGCGCCGGGGGCTTCGAATAACTTCATCAGAACTCGAGGGCGACGCGCTAAGATGGCTTCTGACACTCGCGACGCACGCGCGCTCGCGCTCACGCACGCCGCTCCCCCCCGTCGGATTCGCCACCCGTCCTCCGCCCAGCCCGGCGCGTGATTGCGCGCCGCGAAAGAAGAAGAAGCCGTTCGGAATGAGTTTGATTGAGGGCGGCGGGGATTGTGGGTATTGACGTGGCGAGAGGACTGTGATGCGAGGGGGAAGTGACAGCGATGTGATGATTTATTTAAGTCTTGCTCGCGAGGAGGTGGAAGGTCAGGATCAACGAAAGCTAATATAAAATCAAGCTCCCCTGACAAGTCGTCAATGGGCTTTCTCAACCAGGCGCGAGGCACCGCAGTCCATCTGCTTTATGCATCTCGGATCAGGCGTAATCTCGATGTATTACTTAGTCAGAGTCCAGTCGATGCTATAAAACAGTCATAAGCAGGCAGTAACCGGGCTGTTTGCTGTTCCCCTGCAGCAGTGGCAGTTAATTATGAATGCTGGGATTCACGGATTCATTAGGGGATTGTGCCCGCACTTCGTGACCACAAAATGAATGCAAAAATATGAAAAAACCTAACATGGGATTCGCAGAGTAATCACAAGTATTACAGTTACTGGCTTTTCCCTGTTGGTAGTTTCAAAATGTGGCTCCACGATTGGTCCACATATGCCTATGCATATTTGCGGTGGGGGGGTGGAGGTGGGGAGGAGGGGGGGGCAGCATGGAGGTTTCGCAAATGTGGTCCAGTTAATGTTGGGTGCCTAGTGTTAATAAGGTGGAAAAATAAATTTTGCACGTGCATAAATCATGATGAGTAAATATTGAAACCATTTACTCTTGCATGCCATCATGCTGATGTATACATCATTGATTGGTCCCTTGCATGTACTGTACTGTCAAACCATTGTGTTAAAATATTAACCAACACTAAGTTGGAATTGCAAAATTGTACATTAACTGTATCACTTTTACTGTTGTTTTTTTTTTTTGCGGCAAACAAATTTCTAAAAGACTGCAGCAAAAATATTAAAATTTAAAGGAACTAGTGTGCGCAAGATGAAACTACGGGGGTTTCTCATGGGCACAGTCTCAGAAGAGATCCTGCGCATTGATTGGTGCGTGCATCAGAACTCCAGCTCGTTCACCCGTAGTCTGAAGTGTCACAGCGCGCAAAGACAGAACATTGTGAGGCCAAGGATTGGCATTTCATCTTTTGGAAGCGCGCAGTCAGAGCTTACCCAGATAAATAAAACATCAAAAACATAAAACTAGGTACGAAATGAATAACAGTACAAGAGATTTTCGGCATGTTTTGAAGAGAAACTCAGGGCTCTTGAATTTCAATGCGAGTGGAGCTGAAAAGCATAATTCCAAGGCCAGTCTGTTACAAGTGTTTTCCTTGGATTCGATTCCCAGACTTAAGAACAGAACCAGGAAAAAATTATATGAAATATGATATATGAAAATATCTGAAACAAATCGACTGGATTATATTAGATCAAGTTATATTAAATTAGATTACTTAATGAATTTATAGATGATTTATTCAGTTAAATGCAATAGTTTGGGTCAGTGACACAAAGTTTATTCTCTAGTCCAGCATGTTGGATTTAAAGTAAAATGATGAATATGAGGTTAGTGCAGACTGTCAGCTTTATTTTGATGTTCTTTACATCCCTTTTGGATGATCCATGTAGGAATTACAGCCCTTTTATATAAATAGATTAAATAATAGATTAAAAATGAGATTGATTGATGGATAGACAGATATTTAAATTGATGGATAGATGAATAGATGGAGGGTGGCACTGTCACCTCACAGCTGGGTTAGAATTCGGCTTGGGGCCTTTCTTTGTGGAGATTTTGCATGTTCTCCCCGTGTCCGTGTGGGTTTCCTCTGGGTACTCTGGTTTCCTCCCACAGGCCAAAGACATGCAGGGAGTCTAACTAGAGACTCTAAATTGCCCATAGGTATGAGTGTGTGAGTGAATGGTGTGTGTGCCCTGCGATAGATTGGCTGCCTGTCCAGGGTGTACTCCTGCCCTCTCGTCCAATGCACGCTGGGATAGGCTCCAGCACCCCCACGACCCTGCCCAGGATAAGCGGGTATAGATAATGGATGGATGAATAGATGGATCAGTATATAGATTGTTAAGCAATGGATTCATAGATTTATTGACAGATGCTAAATTCGGAAATACTAACTGCCAGCCTTAGAGATTCGCACAGTCACCTTACTGCTCCTTTAAGCTTCATCAGGCCTTTCACTGTGGGATTATTATTATTATTATTATTATTATTATTATTATTATTATTATTATTATTATTATTATTATTATTATTATTATTATTATTATTATTATTATTATTATATTAATTATAATAATTATACACAGTGCTTTGTGCTGTCCCCATGAATTAGGAATGGGGATGGTGGCTATTAATGTATCTGATATACTTACAGCAACTATCAGTTCCTATTGCATTCTCACACATATAGGAACTGAATTATGAGAACAAATGTGTACATAATAGGACATAATACGACACCGCGAATGACAGAGATTGTTTCAGAGCTCCTCTTTAATTGCAATAAAATGTCAAATTGTCCCGGTCTTTGGCGTGTCTCTGGACGAGCGGAGAGGTAAATATTTGAGCAGCGCGTGGGAGATTACAGCCGTTTCTTTACATGCGTAATAACATTAACGCTATCTGGAGTCGAGCTCACTGCACTTTCCCCTTCCGACGCCTGTTCACTGACAGCTGAGTGTGTTTTTTGTTTCACTCCAGTACTTCCCGTTGATTTCATTCTCCCTTTCATTAGCTGTTTGTAATTCAGGAATCATATTTGTTTGTGAAGATTTTTAAAAATTATAATAATAATTTTTTTATTTTATCTGCTCCTGTCCTGTCCTTTTATTTGCGCCTGTTCTGTCCGTTTGGGTAAGCTCATTAGAGTGATGGATTGGGTTAAATGAATGAGAAGTTGTTTCATGCGACGCTCGGTGTCAGGAACGAATCGTCTTTAATCATCGCAGTCTTTTAATTCCTTCTCTGGCAGCTCCTTCATCTTTCATTATTCCTGAGGGCTGTTCGGAAATCACTCTCTTCCTCCCCGTGTAAATGGGTGCCTGAATACAGAGACTCAGCGCCCAACAGGCATTACCGATGCGTATCATGTGACTTTTGTTTCGCGCGTGTTAAATGTTGGTCTTCCATGCCCTTGCACTTCCTGTACAGCTGCCATTTCCCAACATGATTTTTAATGGCAAGCAAATCAGATTTTCCAGTTTTTATTGACCTTTCGTGCTTTTTTTATTATTATTATTTTTTTTTTACCTTGCTTATTATGTTGCTATTTCACAGTACTACTGGATATTAGATCCAAAGCATTTGGAATTATGTGTGTAGAACAACATTATGGTGAGCGTATGAAAAATAGCTGTTCGTCTTCAGAAGTACATTTTGTGCAATTATTTTACAGCCACTAACATTTGCTTTTTTGATTGTATTTGAGCAAAAATAATAAAATAAATTGCAGCCGGCTGCATTGATGTACCGATCAAGAGTCTGAAAAATAAATGGATGCAAAGGTGACTCATCCAATGCTTAAGCAAATGACACCGTGCACCGTGGCTGTGTGCGAAAACTCTGGACAGGCCGGTTGTCTATAATTACGACCGGCATGGATTCGAGACGAGACCTCGGCAGAGGAGAGCTGCGTGAACTCTCACCTGCTCTGTTCTCTCTTACATCGGCGATGTCAAACTCAAATCCCAGAGGGTCTCAGCGTCTGCTGGCTTTTTAACGCGCTCCTGCACATAAGTGGTTCGTTTAAGTCATCGATTGGCTGGAGAGTCCCCGCACCTTGTGTCCGAGGCATAAATAATTGGCCGCTGATTGAAAGGAGACCAGAAAGGCCTGCAGGGACTGCAGCCCCTCTAGCGCTGGACCTGGAGACCCCCCGCTGTACGCCAATAACCGCTCCCCCAGGGACTCCTTCCGTTAAGCCCCTGATGCTTCCGGAAGACACGATGTCGAGCGGGCCCATATGCAAATGGTGATGTGCCTGAACACGGACAGGAGGTTGAGCGGCTGGTTTCCATAAAGCTGCCACAACAACTTGGAGGTTAGTGCTCTGAGAACGGTGGAGGTGACTGTAGACCTCAGGAGAAGCCCCCCTCTACCACTCCCCCTTCCCCATACCCCCTCCCTACGCCTCGTTGACATCACTGGCTCCACAGTCAGCAGCCGAGTGGAGTCCTTCGTGTTGCGGGGCACCACGTTTTCCCAAGGCCTTAAGTGAGGAGACCAGCATCATCAGGATTGCCTAAAAGGCCCAGCGGGGGGTTGTATTACCTGAGACAGCTGAAGCAATTCAGCCCGCCTCTGACTCTGATGGTTCAGTACTGCACCGCCATTATCGAATCCGTCCTCAGCTACTTCATAACCGCCTGGGCCGGGTCGTCCGCCACAAGACACAAGGCTACGGCGCATCATCCGCTCTGTGAAGAGGATCATGGGATACTCTAAGAGTCCAAGGCCCTCTATGAGTCCAAGACCAGGAAGTTGGCAGGAAAGATCACTGTTGATCCCTCATGCACGGTCCACCATGTATTTTGATTCCAGACAATCGGAACAAGAGTGGACAGATATGAGGACAGCTTCCCTATGGAAGTGGCCTTAATTAAAAACTAAAATGCATACTACTATGCCAGTATATGGCAAGATACCACTCTACAGCTGGTGTATAGTCCCTATACTATCACTACCAGTATAATATATTATCTATATTACATCACCTACACTACATTGTTACAATGTTAATACCGTTATTACTGTTTCTTATATTCATATCCATTTGCAATGCTCTAGGGGGTCTCTGTACATAATTCTGCTAATTTTATATACTTTATATAATTTTGATTTAGTTTTTTTATATACTTTATTTTCCATTTATCTTGACTCATTCCCAGTCTTTTTCCTACAGTTGTTGTGCATCGTTTAATGTGAGCCAAATCGAGACAAATTCCTTGAATGCGCGAACTTGCATGGCCAGTAAATCCGGTTCTAATTCAGCAACTTTGAAAGAGGAGCTATTATTGGTGGGAGCCATAGAGACTCTGACACCTCATCTTTTCTAATGTTCCACGGGCGGTGAACTTTGTCAGAGTGGAGCCGCGATGTAAAGACAAAGGGTGACAGTGGAACGGATCTGCCGGAGATCAGTTCACTGCAAATATTGACATGTGGGGGAAAGCCGCCAAATTTGATCAAAGCAGCAGAGGCCCAACACCGTGTTAATGCATTTACATCGGAGTTCCCATTCTCTGTTTGCTTGCAGTAGGCAGGAACACAGAAAACGACAACAGAGGTTGTTATATCGGGTAATAAAATACTAAGAGGTTGCGCTGCAAACTAGAATTTATTTTTCATTGTCCTCGGACCAATGAGCTTCAACTGCCTCCTTTCAGGATGTCCACAGCATCGCCATTCTGCTGCAGAATGCAGAGATTTTTTGACATTCCTTATACTGTATGCCATTTCGATAGGTCTTGGTCATTTAAAGATGTTTTCAAGAGTCGGTTTTTTAAAATGTTTTTTTTTTTTAAGCCGGTGTTCTAGAACTCTGTTGGTTCCAGTTACCAGTGGTGATTGTTACATCAGCATTAGAATGTTCAGTCAAGAACATTCTAATCACATACTTGTGATCTCACACCTTAAAGGGTTAAAGGAAGCGACTATTTAAAGGTCAAAGGTATGACTGTTTATTAATTAGAACAGGATTGGTAGTGCACTGCAGGGAGGGATGTGCTGGTTTTTAAGAGGAGAGAGATAACTTGGGGGCAGTCTGCAGTCGCTGAAAAAAATATATACAGTGGTTCCTTCTCCTGTATTAGCCTCCAGACATATTTTAAATAGGCTCGCTCAATACGTCCGTGAATATGCCTGAGCGTCCATATTTGTCGATGTCTTGCATCCTGTAGGATCAGTTTTGATGCTGGTCGTCATGCTGAGATCAGCCAATATCACATGCACACTGATACTCCGGAGGCCACGGGTCACACAGGGGATACACATAAATGGAATATGGCCTCTCCATATTCAGTTCTGCGAAGTGAATCTGCTGCTTTACTATAATGCCTGAGGTGGAATATGCAGAGCAAGGCCTTGTGCTTCACACTACAAATCCAGACCGCAGTAGCAGGGACAAATAATTGGAACAAACTTCAAACAGTGGCCAGTAACCCAAGTGAGGATTGTGTACTACTGTCTTGATACAGAAGTACAATATGGTCGTACAAAACAAGAAATTAAAATTACTAGCAAGCAAAACTAAATTAAAATAAAACTAAATTAAAACTGAGCTACCTGAAAACATTATTGTATTATTTTTATGGCAACGTGCAAATAACCTGTGGCAACTGCTTGAGATACCACCACAAAACAGGGTCAGTCTGGACAAAGAATGGTTGTGTACTCCTGTTCAGCATTTCACCCGTGATTGATTGAATGTAGTGAACTCATAAAGGTATCTGTAAAGTGCAGTCATTTGTCGAGTTTTAAACAGACATGTTTGTTCAGATACTTCATTCAAAGGAATTTGATAGAATTAGGCTAAGTTAGTAAGGTCTATGGTTATTTTGCCAGGCTACTTCAAACTCATTCTTTTGATATACTGGCCATTAAAAACAAACAACTCTGCTCAGCGAAAACTCCCTTGAGTATTGAAAGCACTCATGTTCAGTCGTAACTCCTTCACCATTCAGAGAGAAAACCGTCTGAAGAGTGCCTAGCAAGCTTTCAATCTCTGGCCTTCAGCAGTTCATTGTTTACATAGCATTTTTAGTGCTCCGACAACCTTTCACATGTTTGTATGTGGTTGGGTTTTAACACAACCTCAATGAGACATTGGGTTGCAAGTGTTGGTGCTTGTGTGTGGTTGTATGTGTGTGTGTGTGTGTGTGTGTGTGTGTTTGTGTGCATGTGTATGTGTGCGTATGTATAGTATGTGTGTGTGTGTGTGTGTGTGTGTTAGGGCTGGGCAATATGTCACAATGATAATTATCGAATCCAACAACGGTCTTTGCCACAATAGGGTGAATTACCTTACTTATCTTTTCCTCTTTTTCTCTTTAATTAAACCTGATGTGGTTGATAACAACTGTGCTTCAGAGGCCGTGCAAAATGGTTCCAGAGACCTGTTGGGTGTTGATAAGACAGCCAATCGGCCGTAAGTTCATACAGCTTCCATGTGATCATGTGATGTGTTTTTATTAACCATAGGGAACCTGAGAGGTCTTGCTGCTGATTGGCTGTCTTATGGTCACCCAATAGATAACAGTGGTGACGTTTTCCAGAAGCATTTCATGAAGTGGGTTGTTGACCACAACATCAGGTATAATTAAAAAGAAAAAGACAAAAAGAAAGGCAATGCACCACACGATGGCAAAGACTCCTATTTCATTCGATAATTATCATTGCAGTATCACCCAGCCCTAGAGTTTGTGTGTGTGTGTGTGTGTGTCTGGCGGAAATTACTTTAAACAGTTTGTTGGATAAAGTCAAAACTCCTTGCTTCAGCGCTGAGATAAGTAATAAATGAATGAGCGAAAAAAAGTATTGCTTCATTTGAGTCCTGTCATGTTCACTTTGATCACCAGTGAAGGGAGGAAAAATGTGATGATTTAGGAGAAAAAAAGGATCATTAAGAAAAAAAACTGTTTTTGTGGACTGTGAGATTTATCAAGGTTGCTTTAAGTCATAGACACAGATTTGATTTCAACTTTGAATATTTCAGAAGTCATAGATTAAAAACTGAACCCAAGAAAGATTATGATTAAGATTCCAGCTTTTAAGCATCAGCAATAAACTAGACTGATATAGATTACGACCCCTTATGAATTATTGCACAGAACCTAAGAAAGGAATAAAATATTTTAGTGGAAGAGAGATGTGTAATTCATTTCAGAATAGTATCTGGAATGACACTTTCCATACATCACTTTGCCCCTTTTATGTCGTAAACTACAACAGGCTATTTATCCTTCAGCATTTTGACATTGCATTTCACACTCTCGGTCATAAATGTGTTGTTTAGCATTGCAGGTTACATGGCAATCGCTAAACTCAAAAAAAAAAAAAAGATGTGTTAATATCCAACATACTACATGTTACTATTTTTGTATCTCCTTCGACAAATTTTCTGTCAAGATGACTAGTTTTGCATTTACAAATATACAATTTAAGCATTACAAAGGGAGACTGTGTTGAAAGTAACACAAAATGTATTGTCATTAACTAGCCATGGAGGTGTTTTTTAAAAAAAAGACACGGTTATGTGTCGTTTTTTAACATTGGTTTTGAGAATGTCGTTTCTTAAGTCTTGCAGGAAGGACGTTTCCTCACTGTTTCGAAGTGCAGCGGGTGCAGAAGTTGACGTTTGCGGGCGGTGTGTGTGGACGGCTTCTCTGAAATCAGTGGAGGCACTTATTCTCAGGCTGTTACCGATGGATACGGGTGATTGAATAATGACTGTCATTTCATACACTTTTACATTGCATCCATGTGGACTCAAGCACTTTGACTTCTGATTCGCTGGAAAATCTGGTCACGTTTTCCCCTCGTTAGACGGCAGACACTGCGTCCAATCGCAGAATGTCCATTACATGAGTCATAATGTACTACAAAGGGGGCCGTTGTTACCTTAAATAAGATAAATGGCATTAAGGGGGCCACTAAAAACTTAGGGCAAATAACCATGTTTGACGGCACATACTGCGTCAAATTGCTGAATGTCCATTACATGTTTTCTAATGTACTAAAAACTGCGCACTACCTCTATTTCCTTACGGTGAATTCAGAGAAAATGTATCCAGAAATAAAAATATATTGCCTCCTAATCCAATAAACTTGTGCATTGCGTTGCCATAAATCAAGGGTATGCAGCCCTGGTGCTGGAGAGCCACCAGTTCTGCTGGTTTCTGTTTTCACCGTAAAATCAGTACCAAGTTCAGTCCGAAGTAACCGGGTGAAGACGTAAAGTGCTCTAATTGACTAAGTGCTGTAAGTGCAGAGTAGCAGAGGAAACCAGCATGGCCTATGGCTCTCCAGGCCCAGGGTCGCAGGCCCTTGACTTAAGTAGATAAATGGCATTTACTGGGGTGGGGGGTGGGGGGGGGGGGTGCACTCGAAGCTGAGGGCAAATGGCAGCTTGAGAACAAATGTAATAACCGCCTTCGTTCTTTTCAGTGACCTGAAGTCTGCACGGAAGCGGTCTGGGCAACCGGCGTTGTGATTTCCGGTTGGGCCGGGGGTTGGGCTGCGTCCTGCGTCGAATTTGAGCCTGACATCACATGGGGTGGGGGGGAGCGAGGGTGGTGTGCATCCAACCCAGGTGGGCCCTGAACTCCTCCTCCTCCGACACCCGTGAGGAGAACACTAAAAAGAGCAGGTGGGGGGAGGGAGGGGGGGTGAAGATCGAAAAGAAACACCGCTGCTCCCCGAAGGGGTGCCCCCCCCCCACCGGCAAGGCCTCAGCGCAACCTCGAACAAATCCCAGGGTCCGCCCTTTCCTCCTTTATTCTTTACGCCACCCTTCTAGCACTTTCCGCCTGGCTTTCCTGGCACTGCTGGGGTGACTCCTGTGCAGTGATCTTGATCTCATCTGAATATTTGGCGCTGGATGTCACGCTTGACTGAATCACAGAGAATCAACAGGGCTTCAAGCTGCCAATGATCTGTTTTAAAAAATAAAAAAAATCACGTATAGCGATGGCCTATCAGTTTAGCTCTCATGTATACACGTTATTAGCAAGGTTGAAAATTGTATTATTCTCGTATCAAATCAATATTCCACACAAGGGATTCCGATTGACCTTGTTTCAGTAATTAAACATACTAAAGGTATTGTTGCAGGCACAATAAAGGAAAGCAAACCATGTCAGCATGCTCTAATGTGCGCATAATATTATGTGTAAATCACACTAACCATTAAAAAATGATCATTTTCGATCATAGATCAGTACTTATGATAACAAAATTCTTCTTATTACCTGTGTAGTGTACCTAATAGTATATTGCGTGTTTTGTTTTTTTTCACTAAATAATTTTAATTGAATTGTTTGGTTGTCAATTATGTAATTAATTAATACATATAGTGAATTCCATAAAGTTTGGGACAAACACTATTTTATTTATTTGGCTCAGTACTCTACAATTTTAAATTTGTAATAGCACATGTGGTTCAACTGCACATTCTCAGCTATTATTCAAAAGTATTTTTCTCCACTCTGGTTTCACCATTTAGTAATTACAGCACTTTTTAAACACTTCCCCCATTTCAAGGCACCATAATGTTTGGGATAAATGGCATCATGGATGTTTTTGATTAGTCAAGTGTGTTGAACTTTCTTAGTGCAGCTATAAGAGAGCTTTCAATACGTAGCCTTGATTCTAGGCTTTTGATTGCCTTTGGAGTTTGTTATTGTCATTTGTCAACATGAAGACCAGAGTTGTACTAGTAACAGTCATTAAAACCTTTATGAGGCTGAGAAATAAGAAAAAACTTCCTGAAACATTGGCCAAATATCAGGATTATCAAAGTCAAGTCATGTTTAGAACATCATTAAGAAGAAAGAGAGCACTGGTGAGCTCAGTAATTGCAAAGGGCCTGTAGGCCAAGGATGATCCGTGTGGTTGCTGGTTGAAGGATTCTCACCATAATGAAGGAGAACACACACACACACACACACACACCAATGGTGCAAATCTACTCTCATGATGATGCCTACAGACTGATGTCATAAATATAAATATAAGATATAAAGGTGAGACTTAAAAGGCAAACTAATTATCCGGAGATCTAAGCCGACTAGCCGCTAGCAGCGAGTGACATGGAAGAGGTGCTTGCAAATAGACGTGACTAAATCGGCATTCTCCCTCAGGTTATACAAATTTTGCCCAGAAGCTAAACACAAAGGGGAAAGACTTCAAAGCAGGAATAGCGAGCCTGAAGTTTACTGCAGCACAGCGAGCTCCAGCAGAACGCGCAGTTGCTCTGCTTACGCAGTGCTGTTCAGCAAAGGCAGATTTCCCACTGCTGTGACCCCAGGGGAAACGGGGCTTAAGAAACTCGGAGAGAAGCTAAAAGTGTGTGTGTGTGTGTGTGTTCATGTGTGTGAGAGAGAGAGAGAGTGTGTATGTGAGTGTGTGTATATATGAGTGTGTGTGCATGCGTGGGTGTGTGTGTGTGTATGTGTGTGTGAGAGAGAGAGAGAGAGAGAGTGTGTATGTGAGTGTGTGTATATATGAGTGTGTGTGCATGCGTGGGTGTGTGTGTGTCTGTGTGTCTGTGTGTGAGAGAGTGTGCGCGTGTGTGTGTGTCTGAGATACTGGTAAAGGTATTGCCAAATACGAATCCTTGGTCTACAGAATCTCCTCTAATCTGGTGGTTATTCTCTCTTGTGAATCTTTCATTTCAATACATACATTTTATTTGACTGTGTGTCAGTGTGTGTGTGTGTGTTACTACACCCAATGTAGTATAAAACGTTGACTTCTGGAAGTTGATTTCTGCCAGCAGTTAAGAACAATTAACAGACCATTACTTTTATGACGGCTTAACTAATGTTGCTTTTCATGACTTGTCTTATTGCAGCCATTACCACTACAGTGAATATAATAAACAGTGTAAATGCCATGAAGGGTGTGGACAATCAGTACTGTCCCGTAGTTTAGATTCTCAGTGTGTCCATCTATTTCAAGAAATGCACAAGTGTTACCTGGACTGCAACAGATCAACCTGAAATTATAATTTTTACAAAAGTGATTCATTAAAATAACAAGCAAAAAAAAACAACAGTTTTCAAATGTGTACAACAGCCTTTCCTCAAAATTTCTGATATCAAGCTTTCTTTTTTCCCACTAGCAGAAGCAGAAGGAGCATAAGGTTTTTTTTATTTACATTTGAAAATAATTTGAAGGTTAGGGTAGGCCACGGAAACACAGTAAAATGCAAACGCACAGACGTATCGGGGCGGGCCTGATCGCGATAAGGCCTTCTCAGCAGCCTGTTGTGGTCCAGATGGCTCTGATTGGGTAATTTAGCTGTGTTTCCGTGGCACCTTATGTTTGATGTGGTATTAATGACACAGATGGGAGGAGAGGCGGAATTTTTACCGCTCGTTGGCTGAAGGCGCACGCCAGACCGAACAAACAGTATTTACAGGGAAGCTCATCTGCGCGCAATACGAGGGGCACGACTGTACATAATTTCGTGATTCTGATCCCGGTGCTTCCGTCGTTGTCATGGCATCGGCGCTCATTCAGCCCGTGGCCGGGAACGTCCTGCTAAATTCATATTTTTATCCTCTAATAAATGTCCTGTGCTCCGTGTCAAACTGCCAAAAGAGACTAGTGGAAGGGGGTTGGCTCTGAGGAAATGCGCCAGTTGGTGTTTTATATTCATGTAGTTTGAGTTTTATTTATTTATTTACTCATTCATTTTTTTTTGTAGGATGAAAGTATTTACTGTGTGTGAGCATGCACCGTGTAACTAACAAATTGGCTCACTTGTAAGGGGGATTATGAGGGTTTATAAATTCTTACCTTAGCCGCTGTGTTTGTCTGAAATTCAAGTCAGTGCCTGGCTGAAGGGGATTTAGTTCTGTGATTCTCTTCATGGCCTGAGCAACATTAAACGGGTTTGTAATCAGCCTCTCGTTTTTTAAGGAGACTTTTATAAGTTTGCAAGGTATGACCCGTGTTTGCTCTCCTCGGTTTTCTCATGGTGTGCTCCAGCTGTAGAGCCAGGCTCTAGCGTAGGCTCCAGGTCATAGCCGCCGTTGCCAATGCAGTGCTAAATCGCCACATTCGTCCAAATTCGATTTTTAGCGGACACAAGTTGCATGATAATACAATGTATAGTAATACATAGAAATCTGTAGTACATGTGATGCTGTTCACAGAAGCTTGTGTGGGTTATATTTATTGTACATGAAACAGGCTGAAATACACTGATCGATGAAAAACTTATATACAACAAAATAAAAAATAAAAATGAAGCTAATTATCTAAGCTGAACAATTGCTGCTTATATGACATCTGTTCAACTCATATTGCCTCCTTGTCTTCATTGGAGTTATTCTTTGCTTATATCATAGTTTAATTAATTTACCCACATTTATATATATACATTTTTTTTCTAAATTGGTTAACAAAGTCAAATTAAATACCAACTGTTGTTAAAAATAAATAATTGTTTAAAATGGAGGGCTTTGTTGTAAAGCTTCCTTAAAGTTGATACAGTATTATGTATGAAATACTGAAGGTAATAGAAAAATGTGGCTTTATAACACTACAGTACATTTCTTAAAACTTACGACAAAACTAACTGATCACTAAACAAAAAATGAACAAAAAATGTTGACTCCCATTGATGACACAGAGTGCTGTTTAGACTGAAATGTAGCTTAGCCCAGACACGCTAATCATTCAATAAATGTGATTTACACATCTCTCTCAAGGAGAACAGTGCTCAGCACACACAAACAAGAGGCTAACGTGCAACAAGCTAAACGAACCAGCACCAAACACCTGCACATGCTACAAACACACGAAACACTTTCGCTTGAGCTTTCACTCCTTTCGATTTCTGTTTAAACATCGCAATTAAATTCCGTTCGTCGTTTCGCGATTCGCGTAATTAATTAGTTCCGCCGTCGCCGACCCGTGAAATATTGAAGGTGCTGAAGTGCATGTGATGCACGGCGTGCTGGGATGTCTTCATTGTGATTAATTGCAGGCTTGTGACATTTCCGTCTGAGGTGTCAGCTTTGCATTTATGCCTCCATCCATAAGTCAGTGACGGGAACGACTCCGGTGCGCGCGCGCAGTTTATTAGATCTGTCAGGTTCCCCTCGCAGCCTCCGATATGCTGCTCTCTTAACTTTGGTCTGATCCTCCAGGGGGTAGGATGAGGATATTTGGGCTGAGCTCCAAAGGGCGATGCTGTTCTGAGTTCATCAGATGTTTGTGTTGGTAGCTTTTACATTACATTACATTACAGGCATTTAGCAGACGCTCTTATCCAGAGCGACTTACACAACTTTTACATAACATTTTTACATTGTATCCATTTATACAGCTGGATATACACTGAAGCAATTTCGGGTTAAATACCTTGCTCGAGGGTACAACGGCAGTGTCCTTACCCGGGAATCGAACCTGCGACCTCTCGGTTACAAGCCCAGTTCCTTACCCACTGTGCTACATTCCGTCCATATAGCTCTCGTCTGTATCGTGCGCGTGTTTCTGTTCAGGCTTTTAGCAGATGCCCTTATCCCAGGCGACTGATGACTAACAAATATGTCGATGTGGCAATGCCCAGAGAAGGCATCTAGACCAAGAAAATGAAGTCACGGACAAATCTAATTGGAGAAACCGTTGAAACAGGTTTGCCCAATCGGTTGCAGAAACGGCACAAGATTTTCATTTTGTTCATCTTATTTCAGTAGTGAAATCCACAGAGTCCCTTTAATCATTAAAATAGTTACCTAGGGAGTAAGGACGAGCGGTTGTGATTTTCAGCATACAGCATTTGGTGGAGAATGTAGCGGCATGGTGTCCGAAGAGACCGTTTTTGAGTTTGCGCTGACAGACGGCAAGAGCACCATGGACGTCTGCTGCTGGTTCGTTCTGAAAATGGCACGGGGATGACGTGAGTGCGAAATGTGAAAGGTGGAGAATTTGGGTTAAAAAAAGACACTGCAGCATGATGAAGAATGCTTCTGAAAGGAAGGTGTCGCGTTTTCTGACCACCAGCAACAGCAGCGACATCACCAGGCCCCCCACCAGGCCACGCCCAGATTCAAAACACTTTTCGGCCTTCACTTTGTCTGTTTTACCGACACCCTTCAAGGTGTCATGGCAACTTTGTGTGGATTACTTTCACACACGAGTTTGCTTCAACACGGGGAAAGAAAGTGGGGAATGATATCTTCATCTGCCCTTTCTTGGGGAAGGTATATTTCTTCACAGAGCGTATTTTTGGATAGATAACACTAATTGAAGATCATCACGAATCCCACACACTCGGATAATAATATCACAGCAGATGGAGAGATCAATCCAGAAATCGATGCGGGGGGGAGAGGCACTGATAAGCCACTTTTTATCAAACGGCGCACTGACCAGCCGACCGAACGCAGCTCCTGAGAAGGTTATCAAATGGTAACAGGACACCGATGCACTCATTAAAAAATATATATATATTTATGGACAGCCAGTGACAAGCATCTGACCCGTAAACATGGGCACGGTGGACTGCATTAATCGCACAACTTTCAGAATACCTTAATAACCTCGGCCATTTTTACTGCGGCCTTCCCCTGCAATTGATACAAATCGATTGTCCCTGTCGCTCAGCGCGACAGCACGAAAACACATTTTAATAAATTCCAATTAGCAATTAGTTAAACGGTGCAGATTTGTTTTACACCGAACATGCTGTGGCGAGAGAATGAGAACGTATCAATCTGAGGACTCCTCTATTTGCAAAAAAAGACCTTGTTGGTCGGAGAGGATGGGAAAAGAGGTTGAAGACACAGAGCCTCACGCTAATGTAGGATGAAATGAGCAAATCAGTCCTTTTCTCTGCCTGAACTGCTTTCATCCCGCTAGTCTAATAGCGTAAAGTCCCCGGTGCACACCAATGTGGTGATCAACTTCAGAATGTGTGTGCGTGTATGCGCGTTGTTTCATGCTGGCCGTGTTAAGCAACGTGAGGATGAGCTTCCTGTGGTGGAATGAGCATCCTGTGGTGTTCAGGAGAGCAGAAACCCCCACCATTCCTCCGACTGGAGGTCCACCTTTTCAGACTATACCATGGCTCCCCTGTTCTCTTGGCTTCCCTTTTGGGGCAGTAATGCTCAAGGTATAGCTGTGGAAAGATAGCCTAGCTGTGTAGTTGTTTCCAATGCTGGTTGTTGGTTTGTTTGGCTAACTTTGCGCTTATTCATTTTAAATGGGCCGTGTGTGTCTTCTTGCTGATATCGTGCGCTTGCATTCCTGAGGCTAACACTGACTTTCTCTGTTTTTGTGAGCTGCTTTGGAAGAGAGCATCTGCAAAGATGACACAAAGTGTGTCTGTTAATTGTGATTGGTGATGAACCTCTGTGGGACTGAAGAGATGAGTGAACTTTTATGTAAAACAAAACTTTTTTTTTGCCTGGTAAATTTTTTCCTGTCCCCAAGCTATTCATGCTGTGTTACTGCCAAGACAGGCTTGCGGATGGGCGACATACATAAATGCGATTGCTTGTGAAACCTTTACGGTGTGAGATTGGGTGACGCTGTCGGCTTCAGTAAGGTCTGAGCGAGTATTTCTGGGGACCTAAGGGTGGAGAAGGCATTGCAGTCGATGTGTAAGTGTAAAGTTCATTCCGCTCACACTTAAAGGCATACTATGCAGGATTTTTACCTTGACGTTATTATAATGTAACCATGTCCAGTCATATTTGTGGTGAACTGGCAATCTCTGTCTCTGTGCTCATTTTCCAAATCTCCTCAAAGAATCAAGGGTCTTCAACCCTGCACATTTACCTCGAGTACCCGGAGGAGGAGACCTGTTTGATTGTAAACACCTCAGCAAGGCTGGAAAATCCAGCATAGTATGCCTTGAAGCAGTGCTTTGGGATACACTGATGCCTGCACACAGACCCCCTGAGCTGCCCTTTATGTTGGCATTGCTGGCGAAGCCTCTCCCTCTTTCCCAGAGTGCACCGCAAACAAACTCTGTCTAAAGGGGTTGAGGGATTCTTGCCAAATAAAGCAGGGAGAATGTGAACGTTTTTCTGCCCCGAGCGCTGCCACTTGATTGATGCGGCCTGTGCAGGGAACCATTTTGATTGTGGAATCAGTAAATTCATCGAATGCATCCAACATAAATTGGTGTTTATGTGATCTCCATTTTGGCCTGGAATTACGGCTGAGGGGTTACACCTATATGACTGTATGACTTGTAATGAGGCGTCAGGGGTTTCAAGAGATAAAATCGTTCTCAATTCTTGCCTAATCACCTAATTATACATTATACTTGCAAATGATAGTACCTAATTATTAAATCACTACATGTCATGAGTACTGATATATATATATTTTTTTAATTTTACATCCTCTAGGGTAACACCAGGCACAGACATACACACTCATATGCAAATATACAAAGGTGTACACTAAATGGCCAAAAGTACGTGGACACCTGACATCCAACATTTCATCCAAAATGATGGGCATTAATATGGAGTTGGTCGACCCCTTGCTGCTATAAAAACCTTCACTCTTCTGGGAATGCTTTATACTAGATGTTGGAGGATTGCTGCAGGGATTTGCTTCAATTCTGCCGGAAGAACATTAGTGCGGTCAGGCCTTGATTGGGGGATTAGGCTTGGCTAGCAGTTGGCCTTCAAATTGATCCCAATTGGTTTTAGTTGGGGTTGAGGTCAGGGCTCTGTGCAGGCCAGTCAAGTTCTTCCACACCGATCTTGACCATTTCTATAAGGACCTTGCTGTGTGCCTGGGGGCACTGTCATGCTGAAACAGGAAAGAGCGTTCCTTAAACTGTTAGGGAAGCACGGAATCGTCTAGAATAAGTCCAGTTACTTTTGGTCACGTAGTGTACATACGCAAAACATAAAAAAACAAGTGTGGGCCCTATACAAAAATGAAGAAATAACAAAGTTTGATACTCAAAATGAAAAGTGTCAGCTCCTGACAATATTATGTTTTAGTCTTGTAAACAGATGCAGCATCAAAATGTGCACTTATCCGGTTTCCCGTTCTTTCCGCAACGGTTTTACGATGCTGCGGGCTTAACAGCATTCATAAAAATTAGCATTACACAATGCGCTGATCTCTTCATGTTTTTCTTCTTTTTTATTTTTTTTAAAAACCATCCATAATTTTCCTGTCTCAGCCCTGACACACGGATAATGAATAATTCCCCCGTTGCCTGCAGCCTGCGCTAGGACTCCACGCGGAACCTACTCAGCTCCTGCCCAACTGTTTCGACACCCCCTCCGCCAACCGCGAGCGCATGAATCAACCGCCCCCCCCCCCACCCCCGTGTCAGCAAGCCTCCTCTCTCCGGGTTGAAGTGGTCACGGTTGGGTGAAATCGATCTTTTGCAACTCTGAAAAAAGGCTTCAAAAAGAAAAAAAAAAAAAAGAAAAAAAAGCTTGTACTCGAATATCCGCGCAGCGATGCCCTCGAGCCCCATTTGTGTTTAACGCTGGCGTACAAATGAGTGGGATTTTATTTTATTTTTTATTTTATTTTCCTGACAGTTTGGCAAGTCCAGCATTCACCAACATTGACTTGCCAGGAAAAAAAAATCCTGCATTTTTTTTGTCAGTAGAAGTGTAGAAGTTGAGGGCACATGTTGATCAGTTACTCTTTAATTTTAGCTGGACTGTAATATACTGATATCTCGTACCCAGTACTGGGTTAAAAGCATTAACCTTTACAGGCCTAAAAAATTTGAAAATGTCAAGTATTTTCAAATAGTCAGGTCCAAACTAATTTAATCTCTCTTAATTGATCCATTTGGCCAATGTTTTGAAGATATGAATTATAGCCAGTTATGCTAAACTGCAGTGAAGGTCGTCTGGCCATAAACCAATAAACCCAGTAGTTCTTTCTTGGCTTTCAGAGCTAACCGTTAAAAGCATTAAAAGGCTGCCATCTTATCTTTGTCCCACATTGACCCGTTCTGGCTATCCAATTGGATCTCATTGCCACGGGCTGAACTCCCACTAATGCACAACAGCCTGTGGGGCGACAGCAGGCTCGGATTTACACTATTCGCACTCCCGTCTGTTTACCTGGCGAGGCAGGGGTGACGGGCGGGGACTGCAGCACCCAGGGTCGTACCGGAGCCGATCCTGTCAGCGCTGCTCCGGGTATCCCTCCCCCTCGCCGGCTAACGCGCTGCTCCGGCCTCCCCTCCCCTTTAAACGGCAACGGTCGCACCCAAGGCGCGTTTTACTTTCGCTTTGGGGGGGAGAGACACGGTGCGCGACAAAAAGCGACATCGCCGCACCGAAAGCAGGTGTCAGCGGGAATTGCGGTTCACAGACCGGCTCCCCGCGGCCTTCCCACAGCGCGCCGTCGCTCTGGCAACGCCAAGCACTTTATTCCCAAGAGGAGGAGCAATACACTTTACTCTCTGCACTCTCTTGTCCATATGTGAAGGCCGAGGGGAATGTTGATTATTATAATTAGCAATAAGAACATTTGTGAGCATGTGTGGCAATCGTGTCTTAATTTTAAAACGAGGATCCGATAATTTGTATTTATACGTCATGCTTTATTTCTCATAAATAAAAAGAAAAAAGAATGGAATGCATCTAAAGATATATACCGTACGTAGCAATACAGTGGTGATTTCATATTACATACATTATTAACCACCAGATGATCCAAGGCTTTCTTCCTGGCTCTAACAATCTGTTTTTCCGATGTGGAAATGCATTAGTCACACTCGGGCAAAGAGTACTAAAGATTTGTGGTGTAGTGAAAGACAAAGAGTAAGGGCTCGCTCATAAAGAAATTAGTATTTATACAGGAAGCTGAATCGCCTCATTCTACCTTACAGAGCGAGTGGGACAAACCCAAGGCGCTTTCACAGTCTGTAACTAAAGGGACTTAAGTGTCTTTAGAAACACTCAAGAACGCTTGAGCTCACGTACAGGAGCGGAGTCGGGGGTGCGATGAAACGGATTTCTGACTCCAGAGTCGGCGTCTTCGTTACGGGCCTGTTGGCTCGACGCTGAGCCAGGTGGAGAGCAGCATTACTGGAAGTGGGCCTTTGTACAGAGTGGTCCTTTTTGATGTTTGATTCCTCAAATGTACGGAGCACTTGGCTTTAAGATCCTACTTGTGAAAAAGTGAGAGAGGGGGGAAAGAAACATAAAACAAAAAAGGCAACAAGTGTCACTCCACGCAAAGAAAATACTGTGACCAGGATATTTTAGTAGCGTAAGGTCTTCCTTTCGTGGAGCCTCAGTAGAGTTTGGATTTTGTATCCTGACTGAGGGGCAAAACAAATGTTACACACAAACCTGCTTTGTAAAGAACTTTTTTTTTTATTTCAGTGAGTGCTAAATTCATTATGTGGGGAAGAACACATTATTAAGCATTGCTGCTTGCTAATTTGCTGTAGTTTGAGCAGAAGGACTTAGCATAGAGAGAGCCTGGAATAAATAAAGTTATTTGTTGTTTTTGCACCGTCCTTATCATACATTTCCATGACAGTCAAAATAATGTTTCAATGCGTTAATCACAGTTGCCAATCAAGTGTTTCGCAGTTATATTTGAGTTTGACTGAACTCCCCGAAAACATAAATAATGACGACACAAATTAATGAGTTCTGGTTGCTTTCATGCTTCTGGCTGTTTTAGGGGCTTTTTAAAAAAATAATTTGAACAGAATTTCACATTTAAATCAACAAGGCAGTTAATATTCAGCGCACCAGCAATGCTAGCAAAAAACCTCTGCCTTATCCGCGGTCTTCCTTGTGCTGCAAATCCTCGCAGACAGCTGTAGAGGAAATGGTCTTATAAACACATTCACTTGTCAACGGACGCCGACTTTCTCCACGGCACTTAACGGACTTTCTCTTTAATACGGTGGTGTTGTTATTCATTTTCCAAATGTGTTTTGGTATTAAAAAGCATCCTGTTGACTCTTGATAATGTCATTTGCTATATTCCATGTTTCGAGGCAGTCGTCGGGGCTATTTTGCATTGCATTAATTTGTTTCCGGGGAAACGAAATGGAATGGCATTAGCATTGCATGCAGAGATTTGTATTTTCCGCGCCGATCTCAAGATTAATTTTAATTCCTGCGTGTTTTCTGTATCTCATATTTATTTCCTGATGGCAAGGTTTATTTATTTTTCTCAGTTTCCGTGTACACTCAGCCTAATGCGCCTTTGTTATTTAACGCACATGAGCAACCGTATGCAGTTCACTGTGTAATCTTCAGGAGATGAGTAGATGCTGGGTACATGACCCCTTAACTGTAACATCTTATTTCCTTCTGGTTAGTTAAGCCGCAAATATATTTGTCAGAACCTGTCAGCTTTATAAAGAAAGGAACAGCTTGTGAACAAACGGCTTGATGCTGTTCTCTTCATCATCCGTTCTGTCGACTGAATTGTCCTTACTGAACTTGAGAATTAAAAAAGTTTTATGTCCCCTTATCTTGCATTACTTGAGTTCTAAAGCGATGGAATGAAGCAATATGAATACCTGGGTGTGCTAGAATTGCAGTGGATCCAGAAGTGTAGCCTGTTAGCTCGTTTGCTAATTCTAGAGACAGTAATCAATCCAGCCCTGCGACCTTTACCAGTCTACCAGTGAGCTGCTGACAAATCAAACCACACCTCTACAAACCGGTGATCTTGAATTGAGTGGCCTCGTTTGACTGAGAATGCAAAGCCTCATGGGAGGTCATCTAACATCGTGTGCCCAGAAAAGCCTGCCAACAGGGCTGCACAGGTGAATTCATTTATACGATTGGCATCACAGCTGCAGATCCATGGAGGCTTGGCAAGCCGGCTACAGTGGAGGAAAAATGTTCTCAAGAGTTCAGTTTCAGTCCAGAGTAATATTACATACATTTAATGTGTATTTTAATAACTTCAAAAAATATTCACGGAAATCTTTTTGTTGTTGTTGTTGTTCTAGTGTGTAGTTGCAATTATTTGGAATTCCCAATCATATATACAGTAGTGCATCAGTGCTCATTAATGCTACCTTGGCTATCGGTTCGGGAGAGTTTAGTCAAGCACGTGTTCTCCGCTGAAGCAGTAAAATCGCCGCCCTCTTCTTATCACCTCACAGTTCGCAAGTTGGGCTCACGCACGCGTTAGCCAAGGAGGAAGACACTTCACGTGCAGCTCAACTGGCTGCCTTGTTCAACTGGCATAGGTAGGCAATGAAAGCCTCTTAAGTCTGGCTGACTTAAACTCTCCCGTTCTGTTCCTGGGTGGCGCTAGAGCCAAGTTTATGTCCCTCAGCAGAGCTGGTGGCCCTGGCATTGTCCAGATTCGATGACCATGTGGCCCATCCATGCAAAGAAACAGTTCCTTGATGATGAGCCACCCAGCAGTCCATTAATGTACCTTGTGAAGGTACTATTTTCACAGGATCTTGTCTGGTTTTCCAAAAAAGAAAAAAAAAAAAAAAGTCCAGTTTTCAATGTGACTTTGTGATGGGCTGTGGAACTGTTTAAAACGAATGGAAGGTTCTGGAAAACCTGTTGAGAGCTGAGGCTGAGACTAAAAAAAATAACGAAATGAGACTCAGAAAAGCATTGGTTGAGCATCCGCTGCCGAGCAGATTAACACATCGCTGAATTCCTTTTCGGCGAAAAAGCGATAAGAACGTTTGAACGTCGGTGTTTGCGTGGGAGCGCGCGTGGGTGTGCGCTCCCTTCGCGATAAATAAAGAAGCGAGCGAGCAGGAAAGCTTCCTCCGAGACCTCGTCGCGCGGCGCTAACATTAGCTCGGAGATGAAGAAGAGCATGACACGACTCGGGCAACAACAACGGCGCCAAATTGGATTTTTCTCCCTCCCCCGACCCGCGGATCTTGTCCGAAAGACGCCTTCAGCGATCCGCCAAAGTCCAAAATCCTGATCGGGCGGGGAACCGTCTTTGTTTACCGCGGTCTCAGAAGTGGCTGGCCCTGTTTATCCTGTGGGAGCACACACACCGATGACAGAGCTAGTGGCGAACACGTTCCTCGCGGGAAAAAAAGAAAGAGGCAGTTTTCACAGGAAGTGAGTGGAACAGAAGGCGGGTAGTAAATACGTGTTAATTAGTGCATGGATACCGTGACACGGTTTGTTCAGTTACACGCTTGGGTTACCGTTGGAATCAGGATTATGATTACGGCTGCGGTAAGGTAAATTGGTAGGGCTATGTAAATGTAATTACCCTAAAGGAGAATTCAATAGCAGATAATTTAAGTTCATAAAGTGTATCATTACCAGAACACTTGTACGGGGGCAATTATGAGAGCATTTTTTTGAATATTTTACGTGAGGTGGCAACAAATGGCACTACAACAATAGCAATTTCATAAACCCATCTTGAGGTAAATAATCATGATTGATTGCTACAAAACAATTTTCACAATTTTTTTTTTTTACTTCACTAATTGGTGAAGAAAAAGTTTTTTATATGCTTGGGAAAATTTTCTCCTCAAATTTGGAATGCCCCAGTTGTAAACATCTACCCCGCATACATGCTGCTAACTTCATATGTGATGTCGGCCGAGTTATGAAGTTACACCATTGGTCGGCCGGATCACGTGTGTTAGGTCCAGCCATATACTAGGTTTTGACCTGGTCTTGTTTTCTTTTTATTGGTTTTTTGGCTATACACACCTGTGGCAATATCCATTAACTGAGCATAACAGTTTTATCTTCCTTTCAATTTTAGTTATGTGCCACTTTCTAATGAAACCAATCAGTTGTGGAGAGGGCAGTTTGTCTGAAGACGTTTGAGGGCTGGTATCAGACAGAATCATGGGTAGAAAATATTTACATCCAAGGGCTGCTGGGCAGGTCATCGAGGGCACTGTCGTAGCGTGTGAATGGGCTCAATGGTGCAGTGTGAGATCGTTCATCTGCTGGTTGTGGCCTGCAGCCGTACACAACACTTAATTGTATGTAGTGGCACTCGGGGATGGTCAGAATTATAGGCATTGCCCACCAGCCAGCCAGGCACCCACCCATCTGCCTGCACAAGCCACAGGTTTATGTCCTCTAGTTCGACTCTAACAATATTTGTGGAGTTTTACTAGCAGACTGGGGTAGCGCCTGGCATCATGTATTACAGAAGAGACTGTATGCTTGCCTACATTCTGCCAAATGGACAGAGGATGCTGCAGGTATGCTCCTACCCCAGCATGCAATGGGCAAGAGGCAGGGATGCAATACACAGTGTAGGGCACACATACCGTTCACTTACACAGTCATACGCAAGGGCAATTTAGAGTCTCCAGTTAGCCTACCTGCATGTCTTTGGACTGTGGGAGGAAACCGGAGTACCCGGAGGACATGCAAACTCCACACAGAAAGGCCCAGGCCAGGATTCAAACCCAGGACCTTCTTGCTGTGTGGCAAGTGCTACCCACTGTACTACTGTGCCAGTCTTAGAAAAATAATTTATTTAAAAAGAATATAGCTTTGCATAATATGCAGTATATGCAATTGTAATTATTACTGAATATTATTGAAGTCCCAAACAGACTATTTTTACCATGTATTTTATTCATGCCCAACAGGGAGAAACATAAAATACGATATAAATTATGGAAGCCACAGTATGGGTGACTGTGCAGTGCAAGGGTTAGGGAAGTGGGTTAAGAACTCAGGGGTTGCAAGTTTAATTCCCAGGTACACTGCTGTTGAACCGTAAAGCAACATACTTAACCTGATTTTTTTTTTCAGTTCGCATCCAGCTGCATAAATGGGTTGTGCGTATTTTTTTTTTTTTAAAGAAAGCTGTATAAGTTGCTCTGAATATGAATACTTGCTAAATATAAATTACAGTATTCTGGGGGGCATCACCGATACTCAGACAACAATAGTACAGAATGAGAATTCCTTTCTTAGCATATGTGGAATATGGTAATGCCCATTTCCCTCACTGGGGCAAGAAACTGCAGTGTCACACACCTGAAACAAATGTAATCTAAAAAATTAATGCATTTTAAGATGAGCTTTGTGGAAAATTTTATTGGTCAGTTGAAGGGGGAGAACTTTTATTTGTACAATTCTCTAAAATTGTGTAGTGGGATGGATGTTTTATATCATTTCTTTAATGTGTTTTTTGTTGTTGTTCTTGTTGTTGTTGCTCAGTTCTAGCATTCACTGAGAAAGCCATTTCCTTCCCTTCATAAATCTGAAAAACAACAAAATAACACCCCCCCCCCCTAACTCTGACTCCCCCCTGTGTATTTCCTATCCCTTGAGTCACCATGAAAAATGTGTGTTGGGGGGAGTAAGGGGAGTGATGGTGGGGAACTAGGAGATATGACAGATGCAATATGCCCAACATGCCCTGTATCAGTTACATTGGGTAGATGAGATATAAATGCTCGCAAAATAGTGAGAATATAAAATAAGTCTTGCGGCAGTCCCCCCGTTTGACTGACAAGGTTCCCGGCGATCAAGATACAATTTATCAGTGTTTCTTGAAAGGGAGAAGAAAAATAATAAAATATATAGAGATTTTTCCATTTCCTTGTTGATTTTTCTTCCGTGTATATCTGTGAATACCTCATATTCAGAGGCTGTCATCGAGACCTGCCAAAAAACGCCTGCTCTGCTCGACAGATAAGAACAAGTCATTTACACTTCCCTCATAATTCAGAAAGCCTCAGCAGAAAATTGCCCCCAGCTCTTCTGCATGTTTGTTATAAAATGCCTGTGGCAGAAGATTTGGACATTTTATGGCACGGGGAGACAGGGAGGGTCAAGGACATGTGATCCCGTGATGTCATGACTGGGAGGGGCTTGTGGTGTGGTGGGTTTGTCTTACTACGGCAAGGGGTGGATGGCTCAGAGAAACAAAAAACAAGAAAACATTTAATGTTAGGTATATTTTTATTGCATACAAGAGGGATATCTCCAGGCTTATGGCTTGTATGATTAATTAAACATGAAGGAAGTTATAGCGTCTGTTCAGAGTCATAATGGATGCCAGGCCTCTTATTGTTCTAGTTGATGCAGCAGGGCAGTATAACGGCTTGGGATCTGGGCTTGTAGCTCAAACAGTCTTGTCTGGGTTCCTGCTGTTTGTACCCTTGAGCGAGGTGCTTAAACCAAAGCACTGAACTGCTTTGGTAAAAAAAAAAAAATATATATATATATATCCGGCCGTACAAATGGAATCCGTGTACGCCGGTCCGGATAAGAGCGGGCCCTTAAATGCTGAAATGGAACCTAACAGCTGAATTTTTTTCTTTCTTTTTCTTTTTTTTTTTGTTGCAGTCTTCCAAAAAAAAAGCCGCGCGTCTGATAGAAACCGACGGGTGCGATTGAAGAGAGCGCCGGAGCCGAACGGAGAGCGCGCCGCTGTCCCGCGCGCGGCGGGATGGAGGTGTGAGCGGCGCCGGCCGCGGCTCCAAACGCCAGGGAGGAGGGGAAGGCGGCAGTAGATTTATCATTGTATCCACCTGTCCCGCGATTCCGCTCTCTCGGAGCGAAAAGCGCCCCCCCCCCCCCCCCCCGCCCCGGTTCCGCGCCGATCCTATCCGTCACCTCCCGATGGATGTTACAGAGCCGCTCCCCCCCCGACGCATAAATCAGATAGGCCCGGGAGAAAGATAACTGGCGGGCAAATGAACATTCAGATCGCTTCACGTCAGACGCGTCTTATCTTTGGAAAAACCCGGGCGGCGCGCGTTTCGCCACTTAACGTTCTCCTGTTCTGCGGGAATCGCGTCCTGTGAACGGTCGCGCGGATTGATTTATTTTGAGAGGCCGGTTCGGTTTTTTTTTTCCTGAAGGACGTTCAGCCGTTGCAATACTGAAATGAAATCAATAAGGAATTAAAAGCTGGTATTAACGGCAGTGAAGTGACTAAATGCAGTGGCCACATCAGAAAATTTTGTCTCGGGGTATGTGAATGAATGCACTTCATTGATGACTGGATGTGCGCATATTTTATAGTCAGAAGCCACAATAAGATTTTTTATTTATTTTTTTGCTAATTCCTAATATCATAGTGAAGTGCATTTTAGAGTTTCATCATACAGTTAACAACAAAAAAAACAATACATTTATTTCACAGTAAATTCCATTACAATAACCAAGGTGCATGAAATAAATTGGGTGTTTCATTTTAATTTATGAATAAGTATGTTACAACGTGAATAATTTATGCATTAGCAGTGGATACACAATTGCTTATCGATCGCTGCATGAGAAATATCGCCTACCCATAAGAAAACTGTCCTGATATGTTTGCTGTTGAACGAGGGGGGAAACTCCAAGCGCACACATTCAAAATTAGCTTTGGCTTGTTGCAAGAAATGAGCCATTTCATATTTCATGCTGCAGTAATTTTATTATTCGCCTACCTCGGTCTGGAGGATTTAAAGCACTGAATAATTAGAGATTTTATGGATGATTTTATGAAGAACGCCGGGAGGTTTTCCCTTCTTCCTTCCTTTCTTCGTTATTTTTTTTTTTTTAATTTTAGCGTCGTTCAAAACGACACGTGCGCCCTGAGATGTTGCCGCCTGCGGACATCACGCTAAGCAGTGGTGAACCGCGGTGATGTCACCACCGTGCGCGATGTCGCCCCTCCCGACCGAGAAGCGAGAGTTAATATTATCTCGGTGTCAAACGTCGCCGGATCTCTCCCAGCTCCCCTCCTGCTGAAGGTGCCCCGGCGACTGTGGGTGACAGCCTGACTCTCCCTCTCTTTAGCGTAGAGGCAGACGGGTGCCTTGAGATCGTTTAGCATCAGAGGTGGAACATTTCCGGTTCAGAAAATATAGAAGTCCTCCCCAGTATTTTGTTCCAACCACTATTAGTGCAGTTCTTCAGCCAGCAGGTAGAACTAATTAGTGAAATCAGCTGAGCTGGGTTAATGGGTGGAAGAAACACATGGCAGGACTTTCTGACCACTGGACTATCCACCTCTAGCATGCCTGGAATTCAGAATTTAAGATGGCGGGTTTTGGTATTTGGTATCTCTTCAGGCTGTACCTTGGCTAACTCAAACACTACTGTTCCGCAGGGTTACTCCCAATCTTGGATCACTGCCTAATATCACTTGTACTGTATCTTCATCTTCTAGTGCCTTTATGTTATGCTTGTATCTTCATCTAGCACTTCTGTGTTGCACTTGTACTATCATCTTCATGTTGTAGGTCTTTATCTTCTCTTGTAATCACGCCTCACTTCTAGTTTATGACTAGCCCTAATTGACAGCCTATGCTTATTGCGTGAACTAGGCTTGATGTTCATGGCTATGGATAACTGATACTTTATGAGAATTTTATCTTATTCAACCTGTGTTCTGTAGTTGTTCCAATGACCTACGGTATGCACTTATTACTTAGTAGTACGTTGCTTTGGATAAAAAGTACTATTTAGTTGGTTGTGTGATGGCAGGTCATCTTCTGGCATCAACCATAATCTGGTTTGGGAAAGACTTAACAGGCTTGACTCCTGCTATCCATTGGTATTTTGCTAAGTGGGTCCCAATGTTTGTCTTGCATTTGTATATCTGTGCAGTTAATATTCATAAGTAAGTAAAATAATAGTTATAAACAGTAACGGTATCATTCATAATGCCGTGAACTCTATGTCTTGACACTGTTAGAATACCAGGCAGAGTATCAGTAAGTGTAATAGACAGACCAATTACTGCACATCCATTTAGCAGAGTGAATCAGACAGATGCTTTGGATGATATGTTATGTCTCCTTTTATCTGACAAATAAATGCCAGTTAGATCACAGTATGCAATCCAACCAGGGTATCAACACACAGTAAACCAGGGTGATTGCTTACTTCTTCTGCAAATAATAATAATAATAATAATAATAATTCTCATTGTCATCATAATCATCATCATTGTCATCATCATCATCAATCATCACCACCATTCAAATATTGTGCTACATTTTATCTGCGTCAAGTTATAAACACAAATGTCAATCCATGCCAATTGGCAACTCTTATAACACGCTTTTTATAAGAACTTACTAATGGACAAAGGAACTTTTTGTGGGTGACCTTGCAATATGAGCAAATCCTGAATCATTTGATTAATCCGGCCATAAAAATGACTTACTGCCAACGTTATTATAGCTAATTCAATTTCGACAGCACCAATGACTCCTGTCTAGAACAAGTAAGACATTATGAAATGTAAGGCCAGAGGTTGTTAGTGTAATGCGAAAGACCATTTAAGGATATCCAGTCACATCCAGTAAAATACCGGGATTTGCAGGGACTTTCCCCCAACTGGATTGTTGAAATAGTTTTGCCATTTTAACGCAGTTTGCATTGGAGAGTACTTGGCAGCCATCTTGTCACGCCTCAGGTATAAATTAACTACATTGCACAGGAACAGTGATCTTGTTCAGTCAGCAAAGCCAGAAAGATCCTGCTCTTTAATTATGCAATCAGCCCTGAGGTCAAAGTGTCAAACAACATCAGGAAATTACTTAACTAAATTAAAAAAAGAATTAAAAAGAATTAACTGAGGCAAAAGGCATTGGATCAGTAAACTACACTGGCAAAAACCTTGTTTTTTTATTTTGTACAATCATATTACATGAGTTCCATGATTTTGTTTTCTCATATCCATTTACTCTAGATATGAGATGATACTGTGAGACTGCTGATTCATAAGGACAAGAGCTAATCATTATATTTTTTGGTTCTCGTCTACAGAAAAAAAAAACATTAAATTTTGTTATTCTTTAAAAGGCTTGCCAGACACACATACCAGGTCATTTAAAGTGTCAAACAGATACCTTATTATACCTAATTCAATTTATGCATAACCAATGTCCCCTGTCTAGAACAAGTAAGACATTGTGATATGTAGGGCCAGAGATTGTTAGTGTAATGATAAAGACCATTTATGGAACGAGTGACATTCCGGGGGTAAAATATATTGCAGTGACCCCCCGACTACTGGGGTGTGGTAAATTGCTGTCATGTCAAATGACAACACATAGTGTAAAGAGGTAGATCCGGAACTCAGCGAAATCGGTGACGACAGGCGGCTTTTCTCTGAGGACTTCCATTGTAGAAATTGTACTGAAGAAAGAATAAACAATTTTTCACAAAGATCCTGACACTAGAAACAAAGGGGAAAAGAAATATGTTTAAGTAAATTATGCAGAAATACAATAACATTTGCCAGTGTGCGGGAGACAGTGGGTAATTTCATGGCTCTGAGCAGCCATAATGCTATCAGCACCCTTGTTGCTGCTGCTGGCACAGACATACGACAAAGAGCAAATCTGCTTTCTCTTTATTTGCATTTTTATAACAAGGTGTCATCTCTTTCTCTTCCAAGGATTTCACCTGGTACACAGAGCGCGGATATTTGAAGGGAACGGGACTCGATTACAAGCCAGAAGGAACTGAATTTGTTAATGCCCTGACCTGAAAACTAACAGCATTAACCAGGCATAATGCATTTCCCCCCAGATTTCTTGCATATAGTCTTATTGCTTAATACGCCTCCCATTATTTTTAGCACGCAGTAAAATGTCCAGTTTGAATTCAACTTCAACACAGTACATATGAGTCCAGTAGGGACCATACGTACTCTGTATGCGTTTATTTTAACACGAATCATTTTACATGCTGTTTGAAGTTTTTTGAACTTTCTCAAATGATGTGTGGGTAAATTAACTAAAGGAAGAGTTTCACACAAGCAGCTGTTTGCTTCCTAATGTTGTGCTTTTGTTTCATTATCAAAAGGTGACAACCAGTGTGGTCCAAACATTGCAGTAAAATGTGAACTCACCACATATGGGAGAAACAGCAGTGTGTGGCTTTCATTTGACACCTTGTGAAACAGTGCTGCATTGTATCTGAATTTTCGTCTTTAACTGACAAAGGACAGAGTTTAAATGTAACTGCTCTTTTGATGGTCTCTAGCTCTTAAAGTGGCAATACGTATAAAATCCTGACAGTTCTCATTTGAATAAAACATAATTGCAAACCAAACAATACCACTAATACATCATCATGTTTAGAATGTTTTAATAGTACAAGTTTACATATTCTTTAACCAGAAAGGAATATGACTCTAATGTCTTTTCAGGACTTTTAATTTGCTGGGTGGTTTAGCCTACAATGCCATTCAGTCGTGTGTATGCCCCTGTGATCTGGCATCAAATCTTGACTGTACCAGCAGCAGAGATTGGCCAGCCTATTTCAACATGATTCAACATGTGGCGCGTAATTGGTCTCAGAGTCGCTCAGGAAGATTGGTTTGCTTGATTGCGTTCCCCTGACTTGACGTAGGTCATTATGCAACAATGATTTTCTCCGAAACGAACGAAAACTGTTTTTGTTTATTGCAAAGGTATTGTGCCGAAATCACTGTCATTTTGTTTTAAATTATAAGGAGTTTTATACCTTTATGCTCCCAACGTGGACCGCTGTTCCCAGCTATTTTGGATGATAAAATCATAAACTAGCTGGGCACAGCAGTCTACACAAGTCAGAATTGCCTATTCAAACTTCCTGTCTGTGCTTGGCACGGCGATATTATTTGTAAAATTGGTGCATAAAATGTCAGCTTAAACCTTCATAATGTTATGACTTCATAGTGTGTTAATGTGTTAATAATAACAGCATTATGTAGCTGACCCAGGGTGAAGATTGCATAAATGTACTGTATGGGGGTTAGCTACAAATGGCCACAATGAGAACATGAGTTGAATATTATATAAACAGTCTGTCTATGTATTGTATGAATTTAATGGAAACACCTTCCCATTTAGACATGCAAACACACACATACATATAGAAGAAGAGAGAATGTGTATATGTGTGTGTGTGTGTGTGTGGGAGAGAGAGAGAGAGAGAGAGAGAGAGAGAGAGAGAGAGAGAGAGAGAGAGATAAAGAGAGAGCTAATGGCTAAATGGTTTCTTGCATTGCTGACTAAGCAGGATGCTCTGAGTGGCTTTGCTATAGAGATTGTCTGCTATTGTCCGCTACATCTGCGTCTAACTTTCAAAACAAGCCAGGAAACAAACGCTCCGTAAGTTACTGCTGCACTTTACCCTTCCTCTAATTGTCTCTTGAACTCTGGCTGGAGGAGTCTGCTATGTGAATAACTCATTTATACATCCCTCGTATTTTGCTTGTAATGTTTTCTCTCGTCTCTTCAAAATGAGGAGCTAAAAGATTCTGCCGGGGCTCCACTTCTTCTGACCGGGCGCTGCTTGAAGGGCAAACACAGCTTGATTTCATGTTGCCGTGGGAGAAGCTGGAGCCAGTAACAAGGAAGCTTCAGAAACACTATCCCTATCCCACAATCCTCTAGCTTATCAGCAGGCAACTCTGGCCCTCTTCACAAATTGACAAAATGAAATTTAAGGTGCATCAAGAAAAAAGCTAAATAATGTCCCACTCCAGTAAAAGGCTGTTTTTTTACTTCTTATTAATAAAGATGCCGGAGGTGATGGTGGGGGGGGGGGTGGAGGCTCGGGTGGGGGAAGCGTGTAGTGTGTAATTTGTGGATGTTATTTGGTGTTTTGCCAAGCTCAGAACGGAAATGAAAGGGGATACTCTCCGTGCTTGGATACATCATACCTCCAGCCTCACTTCACTCAAATTCATTGCAGTTTAATTATTTTATTTTGGGGAGTTATGCGAGATAGGCAACCCAGAAGTTCAAATGTGAGAGCTCTCTTACTCTTGTGTGCCAACAGATGAATTTCCTGTTGACCCTGTTATGTTGTTCACGAATAGAAAATGCTGAGAAAGCAGACATATTGTTGGTAATAATAAGCACTTAACAGGATACAACAGGAAGAAGATTTGACAACCATTTTTAAAAAAACAGGAAGAGCAAAAACAGGCCACGTTGCTTTGTTAAAGGTGATTGCTGTCTGTATGGTTGCTCTTACAACACTACACTTTTTTTTTTGATAAGCTACCCATTTTGGCAGTTTAGAAAATATGTTTGGAACTAAAATGTTGTATGAAAAGAAGGGTTTCACCATGCAGTGTATTATGGTGTATTCTAATTGTCTATTCTAATGCACCAATCACATAAGGACTTATTATACATTCATATGCCATTATTACATGCTTATTCATCCACAGTGTAACCTTCAGCCATGAATTGATTAATATTTAATTGTGATATTTATAAATTCACGTCTCAGTGTGGCTGCGTTGGCTGGTTATGCGACACCACCGGAAGCCTTCCTTCCCAGCCGTAAGTCGAAGTGATGGACGGCATTTTCTGGTGTTGCTTTGTGTGGAATTAGAATCAGTCACGCGCCTTACCATTCACTGAACCTGAGCTCTTGATGTCAAAAATGCAGTTCATGTACACAAAGTATAGTTTATTGGAAAGCAAGTTAACATACGCTGTTCATAACTCCTTGTCATCTTGCCCTAAGCCAGTGTGAAATGTTAGTCTCTCCGGTGGATATTTTCTATTGACTGTAAACCACAGTGATATTGCTAGAAGCTAAACCTTCTTTCATGTATCTGACAATGAGGAAAGGACGAGGGAAAATAGTTTTTTGAGAAGGAAATAATAACGTACTAATTTCTCACCAATTTATTTCCATTAACACTTTCTGCCGTGCTGTAATTTCGTTTTTTTCCATGTCCTTTTTTAATAGTCAGACAATATCAATAGTCAAACGAAACTAGACAAGTGTGTGAGTAGTGGTGCTTTTCCACTACAGTGTCTACATTCATCCATAAACACAGTGTGTGTGTGTGTTGGGTGTGTGGGTGGGAGGGAGGGAGGGGGGATTGTCTGTATGTATTCAGGATATTTATTTTGCTTATTGAATTTGTATTAATGCTGTAGCAATGTCATTCACTGGAATGTTGTTGTTGTCTGCCACTGTTTCCTGTTTGGCCGCCTCCATGGAAACGGCATCTTTCAGCATGTATGAAACTCACAGTAAGGCTTCTGTGAGATAACCTAGGGTTTTATAACAGTGAGGCCTTTCTCTCAAACAAGGCCTTTAAAAAAAACAGTTCACTGAAGCAAATGCTGTGACTGCTGCTGCTGTTGGTGGGGATGCATGTCTTCGTCAATACAACAATGCATGTATTTTATGATACTGATCTCTTGCCCATGATTCTTGTTTTTTAGTGAGAACAGACATGCACTTTATCTGCTGGAGGTGCTGAACAACAGACAAAGTCAGTTTGTCTTTTTCTCCTCTTTCCTGTCTGCTCAAACCCCTTCTTGGATGGGAGTGGACACACGCGTGGCGCCCACACAGAGCAGTGTGCCGAAACGAACGCTCGCGGGTTGGGGGTGCGGGGTGCGGGGTGCAGGTTGGGGGCAGTTGCGTAGATCTTCAGCTACGGTGCCATCCTTTAACACGATGGCTCTGCGTGAGAAAAATCCCCCGGAAACACGGCGCTCCCGAATTTCATCCCACGTTTCCGTGCGCTGGCTTCCGTCCGCTGCCTCGGGAGGCCGGGGGGGCGGGGGGTCACAGCACCCCCCGCACGCGTGGCCGTCTGATGCAGAGAGAGTAGAGGAGTCCCGCTCCCTTCAGCGTAACGATACCTGACACTGTAATCCCGTAGCGCTAGTGGCGCTAACACGTCGCGCGGTATCTTATGAGGTGGAATAATGGAGTATTCAGCGCTAAACAGCGAGGCTGTCGCAGGTGTCTGGCAGCTATGCTTAGAACCAACCACACGCTAACCTTTCGACCGCAAACTGCTGGGGAATGCAGTTCCTGTATGCTTGTGATTTTTTTTTAAATTTTGACTTGAGATTTGTTTGTAATATCTTTCACTGGTCATTCCTCCTTAGTGCACTGAAACAGATACACGGAAACTGATATACCATTATATATAATGTGTATATACCAAGAAATGGTGTATCTATGTCACAGTTCAATGTATATACTGTATATCAAGAATATATCAATTTTATGTCACTGGGGGTGGAATTCCTCCATTGCACATGCAAAAACAAGCATGGAAAAGTAGTTCAGCTTTGTTAATGTAATTACCTGTAATTTAATCCAGGCTAAAGAAAACTAGGCACTGTCATTGCCCCGAATCTGTTTAGTTTGTTTTCCTGTTTTGAATCGGACCGGAACACCTTGTTGACCTTCCAGCTTAGTCGAAGATAATTATGTGAGATTGATTGCGTGGGATATTCTAGCTGGAGAGCAACAGAGGACCCAGTTCAAGCAGTCCAGAACAAAAAAAACCCAGTTACACAACACGTAGAAATGCGAAACCTTAAGCCTGCCTAAGAACTGCTTCGGAAGAGGGCATTACGTTTCTCGGAAAGCACGGCACAATCTGTTCAGATGTCAGAGGCTTCAAACTGATGCAAGAGTTTGCTTCGTCTTGAATATCTCTCCCTGTACACACATTGTAACATGGAGATTTGCTCAGAAGAGAAACAGTGAAATAGCAGCAGACTATGTACACTCACGTGACCTCATGACAAACAGTATGTCCTTTCAACACGGTAGTAGCTCAGTTTCTTGTGTGGTTTGGTCCGTAGCTCCTAGTAATCTGTCGATATTGCATTGCCTCAGACGTCTCGTAATCAGACCTGTGGTCGTGTCGGAATTAATCCTTACGCCTGAAAGCCTGGCTGAGAGACGGACGGCTAATTTTAATTGCGAGCTCGCCGTTAAGCCGATAAGAGCTCGTTAATACAAATGCCGCTTTTTTTTTGTGATCGCGCCCCTGCTCCCTGCCGCCGCCCGTTATTGGAACGGAGGCTCTGTCGGGGAGGTCGACGGCGTCCTTTTCCGAACGAGGCCCCAATCAATTACGCCACGCCTGCTCGGGTGAGGGGGATGAGGGCGCGCGAACTTTAAAGTCGACGTGGCTGCAGATCTCGGATCGCTAACGGTGAGCGCTAACGGTAGAGCGCGAGTGTTGCGAGGCTCCACGGTTCTGTGAGTCTATCTCGTACGTAAGATAAGCCATCAGCGCATTTACAGAGCCGCTGTTGACTCTGTGCCTCATTTGAGTGCCTTTGATGTGCCTTCAGACTTCTATTCTGAAAACAAACGCGTATTTGCTCATTTGCATGGTGTGCACCTCACCTTTCCACCACACGTGGGAGTCGGCTTTCTTGACCAAAATGAATGTTGTAATGTTCATGTGCTGTCAATCAGTCCATATTGTGAACCAATCACATAATTTTGCAGTCCAATTGCAATCCAGTGTTGCAATTTTGCAAGTAAAAACATCATGATTATTGTTGATTAAATCAAAGGGGACCTAATAACATACGAGGTCTTCCTCCATTTTGGGATACACGAAACCTTAATATCCCATCAACTTACACCCTTGACCTCACGCCCATCCCGTTCCAGAATAATGTTCTTCACATTCACATTTTCGATGCACCCCAGTGAAAGAACCCATGAAAGACTACCTCGCATCTCGTCCTCTCCAAAACATCATGTGGAGCTGAACGCAGATTGAACCGCAGTGTGCCATTAATAATGCTCATTTTACATTGTCACTGACAGTTTTATGCGAGTGCATTATCTCGGTCTGTTTTTTGGATGGGAGGTCTGATTATAATTCTCTCTGCACGGCTGTAAATCGGGCTAGGATGTGCGGCCTGTCAGGCAGCTGCTGCCGTTACACTGCCTCCACGTCCGCTAATGTGCATCCCAGCTTCAGAACCCCAACTTTATTTACAACTCGCTTTATTTAACACTGTCTCTCCGCTGCTAATAACGTTTCACTCTCCTGTCAGTGTTCCTAAAGACTCTTGTTTTCATATATTGTGTGTGTGTGTGTGTGTGTGTGCGAGACTGTGTGCGCGTGCATGTGTCTGTTTATTTATTTGTTTGCATTTTTCCCATTGTTTCCTGTAATTAAATGACAGAGAGGAAAGGGCACATATTAATTCTCCTACTGTCTTCATAGTTCAAAATAATCTCCATAATCTTCCTCTCCTGTCCTTATGATAGTAATTATATATTAGACATGGCTATGGAACTGGATTCTTATATGGTATTTTTGCAATTTTGAAATGTGAGACATTGTAAAATGTTTCAGTCTTTAATGTTGATCAATTTGGTCAGCACGTTTGATTATAGATATAATTCATCACTGTCATTTAGCTTACATCATAAACTGGATGGCTTGGAAAGCTTATGGTTAAGAGTGTTGGAAGGGATAGAAGACATCACTTCATATAACCTGTAAAATAAAATGCGATAATACGGATAATTGTTCCAGAACATTCCATGAATGCTTGGTCGTGTTCAGGCCTGGTCACAGAGAAGGCCTGCATCACGCTCCACAAACCGTACAGTGACCACTGCTGCTCTCTGGATAGCGGGATAGCGGCCTTATCATCTCGAAAAGACACCCCTCTCCGCAGGAAATGAACGCTCTAGCACGAGGTGAAGATGATAGGGATCGCTCCTGTACCAGCCAGAACCTTTCACAATTTCCTTCTTTCCTCACTTCCTGTACAGTGGGCCTCACTTCCTGTACAGTGGGTAATGGAGCGGTACACACGACCCCCCATGCGAGGAAGCCGTGGGATTGCAGATCCTGTGAGTGGCAGCCCAGTGTAATTTCCTAAAGCAAACAGCCAGGGAATGGAACATGAAAGTTAACCTACGCTGAAGACTGAATGAATCATAAAGGCTTGCCACTTTTGAACACATTCAGCCCTAAACGGTATCTGATTTCCTATTAAATGTTTACCGTGCCATGTCCATTTGAGGGTACCGTACAATTCCAGTAGAACATGATTCACCTGCCGGTGATATCAGTCAGAGATTCACCGGGTTTGGTCGTTGTTTACTTTTTTTTTTTTTTAACGGCTTGTTTACTTTAATTTTAACTTTTATATCATATATATTTTTATTTATTTACATTTTTATTGTGCATTGTATGAGGGGTCCTGAGACCTAAGAATTTCATTGCCAACGACTGCTTCACTGTCATCGTTGTGTATAGGACAATAAAGAGCTTGAAACTTGAAACTTGTCACTTGACATATCAACTTTGACTTACAGGTACAGCGTTGTTTCATTGTGAACAGGTCTAACTTTGGTTAAAAAATAATAATAATAAAAAATCTCACTTTAGTTTTGAGTCAGATTCGATCGAAGGCAACGATTATTGAAACCAGCCCCGAGTCTCGTCTTACGTACACGGGGTGTGTCTCTCGGTAGCAGAAGTTGGTAACAAGTTGTCGTTTGTGATCATACAGTTAATTCGGGTCCAAAGATAGAGCTGAGAGCTGTTTTGAGGTTGGTGGTAGACAGGAGGTTGGGTATAAATAACTTCCAAGCACTCGGTTTATACATCCATGAATAGATGAAGAGGCTTGCATTGCAATCCGAGTGTGAAAGTTCTCAGCCCATGTGCCACGGATGCGGACTTTTTGCACAGCACGTCACGCACTTTCAAGAGGAACCATACCGGGCGCATTAGCATTTAGCTTTGTTGAAAAATATGCGGATGTCGTCAAATCCGCTTCATTTCGCTTGTTTGTTTCTTTGTGAATTCGTGGGAAAAAAAATGGCAAAAGCTCTGGGTTTCTGCCAATGTCAAAATGCTTCTACCCTTTGCTCGGTGAGGTTTGTCAGAGCGAGACTGACAAAGCTTTGCTTTGTTTTTTTCTTCCTGAAATCCTCCTGTTTATTCCTTTCAGGATGAGTATTCATGTGAAGCGGGTCGGTCCTCGGCTTTGGGAGATTAAATGTAAAGCACCTTTCCTTTTCTCCCAGCCTACTTTTGCGCATACATACATACACTAATATAATTACCTGACATCAAATTGAATTGTTTTCGCCTATCTCAAAGACGGAAACCAAAGGCTGTCAGCAGAAGCTCACAGCAGACGAGACACCTCGCAAAAAAAAATAAAAAAATAAATAAAAACGCCGTGATTGATTGATTGATTTTGATCGCCGTGCCCCGAGTAAACAAATCCGCCGCCTCCTCGCGTTTTTGGAGAGGCGTCAAGCGACTGTCGCGCAGTGATCCTAAGCCGCCGCCTCCTCGCCGGTACGCGCTGTCAAGAAGAAGCGGCTTCCTCGCGCGCCTTTTTTAATTTCTCTGCCTTCCGCGAAGGAAAAAGAAAAAAAAGAAAAAAAAGCCTGACGTGAATTTGTAAACAACTGTCTTCCCGATTTATGCTCCGGTCCTTTTGACGTAACCCAAGGTGATGTCGATGGGATAGATATTACTTGGGTTTAAAAAAAAAAAAAAAAAAAAGTTTTCCTGCGTCTGTGAATAAATCAAAAAAGACGGGGGGTCCTCTTCGGCTATGTGCTGCTGGACATTAATAGATCTCCTTCTGTATAGCCAACTGCCCCCAATCCCAGCTGCTCGGGTGAGAAAAATGACAGGGCCTCTCTTAAAAAATCAATCCCACGCGTGTTTCGCTAATGTGCAGTTGTACGCGCTCTCTAGTTTTAATTTTTGTCAGGGCCCCGCTGAGGCCTGTATAGATTTGCCAAGAGATTAATTTTCTCTAATCTGTTTACATTATCATAATGGACTATTGGGCCAAAACAGCAATTCCTCACCGGTGGAAGTATTGATTTAGACATATCGTCTGAGCCCCTGACACACCACTGATGGCAGTGTTCACAAACTAATGGTGAGAAGTTTTCTTTTGTCTAAGACCCATACATATGTACATGTTCATATTAATCCACATTTTTATATGGGGGAATTTTGGGGAGCACTTCTTTGGAATGCAGCTTGTTTAATTTGTGTGAGGTAAGCTAGCCAATAGTGTTTTTTGTAACTTGGCTCAATTTTGACATCTGTACCTTTAATGGTCTAGATTTTCCAAGTTTGAATTAATGGCTTATAGACAGTACTTTGTATGTGTGAGTAACTTGGCATTTTTGTACGTTGAAATGTATGTGTTTTCTTCATCTTCAGATTTTATATACTGTAAAGGAAACACATTGCAATGCATAAAACAGGTGCAAAGGCCCAAACCTTCGGTGAAATGCAGTGTAAACGGCTGTTCGAATGGCAGGCATTTCAGAATGCCGTTGTTTGCGGAATGAACGAGTTTCCAAGGTGGAGACGAGGAGAGGCAGATGGTTTGTGAAGAATTTCTTGCGCGACGTTGTGCTGGAGGGGACTGTTAGAACACGGAGGTGTGCGTTCGTGTTAAAGCCTTCTGAATTATGTCTGGTTTTTTTTTTTCTCCTAACATGTACGTTTTTGATCTCTAAGTGTAGCCTTTGGATCCAGAGAGTATTCAGCACATACATAACTGGCATGTTATAAAATTACACCCGATTTATGTTTATGTTTGTCAAGTTTTGACACTTTAAACTGTAGATTCTGTTTAGTGTACCCTTTGAATATTGTCCCCAGGGAACATTTTAGTTGGTCACACAAAACAAGCAAGTTTGAGTCTGCTGCCATGTAGACATTATACATGCTTGGTTGCTCAAATCAAAGCCTGTACTACACATTTTCTCTAGGCATCATTTAAAAGGACTGGAATGCTTATGAGACATTCGGGTTCAGGTTTTTAGAAAAGTTATAGGCAGAGTCGCATAGTTTGACATAAAACTGTTTGTAGGCATTTTGGTTACATAAAACAAACATAAAAATTGTGTCTGTTACAGATCAAGACTGAATGAGCTTCCCAAAAGCTGACAATAGAGCTGTTTGTTATTGAGCCCAGGGGTAGATTCTGTTATTTTTTTAAACGAATTAAATGTATTAAAATAGGTTTTATAGGGGGGGATACATTGTGATAAAAAATGTTCCACTCTGTTTCAACTGTATTCTCATCATGAAGGTAACCAGCCTATTTCTTGAATAAAAAATAAAATAATATACAGCAAGAGAAATGTAACAAGTGGCTTATTGTGTTTTTATTAATATTTAATATGTTCATATTTCATATTTTCATTGTGAAATATTAAATACTTTTTTTCATAATCAAAAGATATTCTTTGTTATTGCCTTTCCGAGCCATTATGTTTAAAATGGAGGGAATGCCCATCCTTTTCTTTTTGTGAATTGTCTAGAAAAGGAAATTATAGAGTTAATGATGGATTCAAATAAAAACCCAATTTAATAAATGCATTTTTATATCACAGATGGGTTCATTTAATAAGCGGAGGAAGCTTATTCGCCATTGTACCACTACCGCGTAATTAGGATATAATGATTTTTTTTTTTTGTTCTAGATGTCTGGAGATGAATGTAGTGTGATACTCAGCCAAATGTGGATTCATTATCACCTTGTGGTCATTGGGAGCCAAAATTGTTCTTGTGGTGAAAAGAAAATCCAGCTTGAAAAAATAGAAATGTTTTGAAGTGAGAGAGTCTTTAACTTGGACATGATCTTACCTGTAGAATGTGGGTCGGTTTAGTACCTACCGATGTAGGGGGGAGGGGGTGGAAGACAATGCAGTGCCATTCATTCAAAAAAAGTCCAACCGAAAATACAAAATATTTCTGTAGGCCATTGCCAAAGTAAGTCAAAACATTGACTCGTTGAATGACTTGCCAGTCAGCCGCCATGAAAATCTAAGGTAATTAAAAGACGCAAGGCAGTATAGAACTAGTACGTTGTAGATGGTTTTGCAACATAGAAATTGTACTAGAAAGCAGTGAACATTCTTGTTTTAACGTGTGATAATCATACATTTCTATGGACCTGGGTGCACACACAGACACACAAATAAACCTGAAAGACACGTGGCACTCAGATCAAGAAAGTACACAGTAAAATGTACAGTGTTAATTCAACTCTTAACAGTGTTAATTCATTGCCAACAGATAACACCTGGTCCACCAAACGTAATCCGCTGGTGTTGATTTAATACTGTTGAAATTGAATTAACGCTGGGCATTTTTTTCCTGTCTGACTCAATTCAAATTCACCTGGGATGTCACATGTCGTGGGTGGGCACTGACGTCAAAAAGCAGGCGCCGTGTCTTTTGAATACCTTTCAATAGCTGGGTCGCATTGAGTTTCACGAAGGCTTGTGGCCCCTGCATTGTTCTTGAGGGGTATCAAGTGCCAGGATTCCACTGAAGTGCTCAGATTTTCCCCCAGCAGCAGCAGCTGCAGCCGCAGCAGCAGTATTTCAATAGAACCATATAAATGGGAGAAGCCATTAAGATGATATAATCCATCACGCATTGTGTGGTTTAAATTTAGCTCCATTTTTTGGTCCAGTAATGGACTCACAAGTGTAAAATTAATGGGGCCCCTGATGCTTGCAAAGCCCAGGCCCTATCGTATCTTGTAGGAGATTATTATTTTGATTTAAATGAACCTTAATGAAATGCACATTTGAATTACACACCGTACATATCAACTGCACCAGCCGTCACCAACCGAGATCCTGACCCCCTGGAAAATCTTTGGGAAACACTTTGGGATGTTGGTGTATTGGAACCAATGAAATACTCTCAAAAAGTGCAAACCCCACCTTCCGGTCATATTGGCAGGCTCAATTACATCAGGCAAGATCAATAGAGCATAGATAGAAGTATTTTAATCCGGACGAAGCTGAGGAGAGAAGCAGGCTGGAGAATGGTTTTCTACCCACGCGCTTTCTGCCACACAAACGGCAGAACTGAAGGCTTTTCCAAACGCATTCATTTGCGAGAGCGGACGCTGAGGGTGGACAGACACGCTGAGCGCTTGGCGTGCCCACCTTCCCTGTGCTATTCCGCCAGTAAATTCACTTCAAGGGTAAGTCCTGACATTGGGCTTCCTTGCAAAAAAAAGAAAAGAAAAAAGTATGCGGCGGTGGTGCTGGTGCTTTTCAATTCTTTTATTATACGGTTGCTTCAAAAGTTCAAACCCCTTGCTATTTTACAACGTCCAATCAATAATTTCGGTGTCACACAAGCCACCTTGTGTTGCAGAACTGGAGGCTATTATGGCTTGTTTCCATGAGACAGCAGTCCAGCAGGTTAACTGCATGGAACTGGAATGAATTCAGCTGGCAAACCTACTTGGTTATTTCTGCTGCAGTTTCTGTGATTCTCTGCCTCAATATTTGAAGAAGATCTGTACATAAGTAAGAGGTATTAAGTTTTGATTGTGCATCAGGGGGAAGAAGTGTTCCGAGCTCATTACTAATGATTCACAAAACTGCCATGTAAGCAAGTCACAAATATACACATTCACAAAAAAAAAATTGGGCTTGGTAGTAATTGTATGCAGTTTAATTTATGTAATGGTTACAAATGTGCCGTTTGTTCTAAGATCAGTTCTTCTGAAGCTTCTGAATATATTACTCGTAATGTTTTTTTGGTTCCTGGGCCCAGTTGTATGAAACTAAGTTTAAACAATTAAACCAGTCTTGTTTTAGACGATCAAAAAAGAAGTCTGTTGATTACGTACTATAAAAACCAGCCTTCTCCATAGTTTTAGCAGAGGCAGTAGGTTAGAAATGAATATTGGCATAAGCCTGAGAACTTTTTACTGCCTAAACCTTTCTTACAGCGTGAAATTTGTGACTTTATGCAGCTGGTCTAAGAGAATCAACATTGGGCACAGTAATACAAAGGAGCACATTGTTAATGTTTCAATTTCTTTGATTAACGATGATTCTAATTCAGATGCTCATGTTTTGATGGATTGAATAAAACAGCTGGAAAGAGGGTAATTAATGCACTCTGAACAGTTTAGAGCACAAATTGCAGAGTATCTCAGTCCAACGCTTTTGTTCAAATCGAGCTTTCCACTGTTGGGAGGAAGCTATGAACCTAAAATGGTTTGGCCTCCAAAATTTAGCATGTTGTTTCTTCACAAACACACAGTCTTTGCCAAAGTCGAACAGGTGCATGCCAGTAATGGGTTTTTACGCGCTAGTATTATTTTAACGCGTGACTGGTGATTAAAAGATTATAAGTGTTGTTAATACGGTGGCTTGTGCGGACGGACTCTGCCCAAAACCTGAATGAAAAGCCGGAGACGGAAGAAGGATTATTATGGGATGGGAAATGTAATCCCTGTTGGGTACAGCTGGCTTGTCGTGTGCGTGCAGACAAAAGTGAGGAACCCTGGGTCCCAATTACTCATAAACAGCTGCGATTAAATGAAACTCAGGTAGCACTGATGGCATAAACGCTGGCTGTCTTGACACGCTGTGCCGGAACTGGCGCTGCAGTCGAACGCTGACCTTTATTTTTCCCCGGACCCTGCCCGTAAGTCTCTACCCCACCGCCAACTGCCACGGGCCCCTTAAAACACAGATGAGAAACCTCAATTTCCCTCTCGTCTCAAATCCTCCTGTTAAGAAGTTTTATCCAGTCCCTTTTTTTCATTTGCTGGAAACTTTACAGAGAAGATAAGGTGAGACAATACTAGAATGTTTAAGTATGGATTGAAAACATCAAAACATTCCAAAGCAAAGATAAAGTTCCACAGTGCCATCAAACTGTTCAATGTGGTCTTTGCATAGTCATTTTAAACAGTCATGAACAATTCATATTAAATATATTAAAGGCATACACACCACTGCTATGTTCTTCTAGTTTCTGTTCATCATATTTTCTCAGTGGCCTTCCATTTATTTAGTAATGGAATTTGTATTCAATATTTTCCCAAAGTGTATATTTACAAAGAAACCAAAAAAGGACCCATTTGCATAATTTCCTTTTTTCATATTCGGAAGAAAAAAAAGCCTTGGTAACATGGATATAAGAAGGATATCTTGTGCAGAGCAAAGTTTTGTAAATGCTTGTAAATGTTGTGAAATGCAATTACTGAAAATTAGGCATATTTATGCATCTCTGACCATGAATACCCAATGCCAAAAGTGCGCAGTGATAATGAGAAAGAAATTACCAAGAGGTAGATGGAAGTATTCCTTTGGGAATGCAGATGACAGGAAGTTCGGTGCCCAGTGAATTATGGGAATTTGCATATTTTTCCATTAACTGCTATCATCTGCCCAGTTCACTTTAGCATTTACACGATACATGACGGGTGGCCACTTCCATGTTTTGTACGTGCATGTGGACTCACAAATGAGAGGCATCAGCAGCTGGTAATGCTGTTGGAACAACATTATACGCACACTCACGCACACGCACACACACACACACAAGCGCACACACACGTAACTATATTCTTCAGCCTCATATGTAAAGCATGCCTTCTGGTGAATGTGACCTCCTATTATATTGTGTTAGATGCTAATTAAGGCTTTGTTCAGATATTTCTGCTGTTCAGTAGACGGAGGAAAATGGCTTGATGCTAAAAATATGCTTCACATAGAAAGTGGGGGAAAAAAACAAAATATTTCTTGTTAATAATTATCGATGTAATGTGTGTGAGCCCCCCCCCCCCCCCCCAAAAAAAAAAAACATGAAGTTATCATGTCTGACAGTGAATCCCTCCCCCCCAATAGTATAGTCTGTCTAAGGAATAAGAGCTTGAAGGGTAAGCACAATGTCATTTGAGGCATACTCTTTCCAGAAACACAGCACATACCCGCACCGTCGATGACAAGGATATATATATATATATATATATATATATATATATATATATATATACACACACACACACAGTACACTCCGGCAGAATTGAATCAATAGCGGCTGATGGCTCCAGGATCTCTGGCTGCTGAAATGTTTTGAATAGACGTTCCGAGGAAACGTATTCTCCTCCGCCAGATGTCTCTTTCAGCGGCTAGGAGCGCTGCTGGAGCGTCTCCAGGAGACCGGGGTCTGAGTCCGATAGCGTCGCGTCAGCTGTCAGCTCTCCTCGGCGGCCCCCGGCCGTTTAACCTCTCGGACGCGGCCGTCGTCCCGCCGATCCCGCGGGAGCCGGCGTTCGCCGCGCGGAGGCGACGCTTTCTGAACGGGGCGATTAGTTCCGTTTCCAAAAGGACAGGTGGCTTTTAATTCAGTTAATGTCACGAGAGCGTCCTTTCGTCCTTATTCACACACAAAAATAAATAAATAAATAAATAAATAAATAAATAAATAATGGCCTAGAGACATTTTTTTTTGACTGAAATCCACAATAATGCTGAGAATGATGTCCGGAAATAATCTATTGGCTGCGCCAAAAAATCTTTGGAATCCGGATGCGACTTGTTTGAAGAGAAAGGCATGGAAGGATAATTATTAAGTAACAAAGCTTAAAGAAGTTAAGTACCAGATTTTGAAGTAAGACCACGATATGCAACCCTAAATTAGACCAGAAATGCCCGCTACATAGCAATGTACAGTAAATGCACACAGGCCTGAGTCTGACCATTTCGTTTATTTTATCTTTGTTATATTAGTTTGTGTTAATTTATACATTTTTTAACCTGGATCCCATGAGGGTGAAAGGCGATGACATTATGTATTTAATTTGTGTAAAACCTGCACTCTTGGTGTGTGTTCCCGGTCTCAGGAGAGGAACGCACCTTTAGGCACCCGGTGCTGATTAGCTAACGCAACCCAGGTGCATGTGCTCCTTCCACCAGCCGGCACAGCCGAGACCAACCCGCCTCTCCGGTGGACCGAACGCCACAGTCACATATGTACATTATACCGTGACAACATATAGGCCCCGACTGTGAAAATACAACCGTGGCAATAACGTGACCCCAGAATGATGTGGTTATGGTGTGGGTCACCAGTGTCTGCTCACCCCAGTCAGTCACTGAGCCAGCGAGGTGGCTCTGAGCACCTTTTTTTTCCTCATTTTCCGGCACATTCCATTACATCGCTGACATTTGGCAGACGCTCTTATCGGGAGTGACTTACGGCGCGACCACGGGCGCTTGGATCAGGAACCGCGGTTCAATACGGAGCAATTACAAATGCCGCTGGACCTTTTCATGAATATTGTAAAAAAAAAGAAAAAAAGAAAAAAGATAATAACTTCAGTCCATTACGTATGGGTTCTCACCGATGCAATAACAACACATCGGTATTGGGAAAATTAATGGAAAACATGAGGGGCAGTAGATCTACGGATTTGGAACGCAGTTTAATGGGGGTCACTGGCAGTCACATTGCTTCTCAAGAGGCTCTCAGACCACAGGCAATTAAATAGTATCAGCGTATTTTGTTCGACAGAACTTATGTGTTTTCGTTTCTTTAAAAATCCAACCACAGACGCTAACCCGATTCAGACGCAACGACTCTCCTAAATTCATCGCAGTGTTCTAAGATCACATGACCAGGGGTTATGTGCGGGGGTCTGTGACATTTTGGGAGGGGGGTCGAAAAGTTGTTGCTGGGGGAAACGGGTGGGCTGAAAAAGACGTGTGAGCGCGAGAGAGCGGGCGGTTACAGTTTCTGGGGGGGGGGGGGGCATGAAAACACAACCATCTGCTCCCCTTCGCAGATTCAATTAGCGCCCGCCTTCACGTCGGCCGCCGCCCCGACGCCGCGGGTTCACGCATCTGGGATGGGTAAAGACGGCCATTATGCAGATACGCTGCGGAGAGCGCTGTCGGCGAGCGATCCTGTTCTAGCGTGCGCTCACGGGATCTAGCGAGTACACTGAACGGTTAGAGTGTAAACGGATGGAAGCGTAGATCTACGGTGGCCTTGGCTGACCAGCGCCAGAGCTGGGCTGCTGGAGTAACAAGACCAGGTCAAAACCTAGTATATGGCTGGACCGAACCAGCCGACCAATTGTGTAAATTCATCAGTCAGTCACTCAGTCACAGACATGCGCGGTGTAACTTCATCACTCACTCAGTCACTCAGTCAGTCACAGACATTCACGTTTATAGGGCTGGCCCCGCTGTTGCGGTCCAGCCAAAAACAGTCTATGAGGTTCTGTAGGGTCACAACCACAGATGGGCCGCACAATTTAGGTTTCACTTTTCACTTTCACTCGAATTACATGTTTGAAGTCAGGGATTGAAAGTATTTTGTCAGGTTTAAGATGTCTTTGAAGATTGTTCCAACTGTACGGTGCAAAATATCTTCAGAGAGTGCCAATGGTAGGCAGAGGCCCTTCAAGTCACAGTTCACGGCAAACCCGGTTCTTTGTATCCACGTCTCCTGACCCGGGCCAATCAAGCTACTATTTTCTCAACAGTCCCTTTCAATCCTGCTCTCGGCGCAGTTTCTGAAAAAAGAAATGACTCTCGTATCCATTCAGCGTCATTCAAAAGCAGACAATGAAAGGGCAGCCGTGTTTATGGGTTTTCCTTTTGAGCGTTTCGGCGATCCATTACGATCAGAAATGATCAAAAAGGAACCCCCCGCCGGGTATTTGAAATGATTTTTGATCTTTTCCGTTTCACGTGTCACCGCTCTGTTTTTTTAAATGCTCGATTTTTCGCGGTGAGGGGGAGTGGCGGACCGCTCACCTGCTCGATAGGCCGAGGAGGCGACGGCCAGAAGCCGCTACTTGTCGAACCGCGCGCCAACAGGGGCACTGACAGTGCTATCGACCATCTCTTTAATTAACCTGGGGGGGGGGTATAGAACCACACACAAAAAAATATCCTTGATAATATCTGCGTAGATATAAAAACAGTCCCCACTGAAAATGCACTGACAGGAGAGGGGTGAGGCCCGTTGAATCAGGACGGGGGGAGATTGGCGGATCGCGGCTCGCGCACAATGCGGACGGCGACTCCGACGCCACGGCGATATGCAAAGTATCGATCCCCGCCGTTCGCGCCGGCGATAAGGAAAATGAGCTTTGCTTTTTTTAAAATTTTTTATTCCTCCTCTTTTTTAATAGGATTCCGGGAGGTCACGATCGGCGCAGATGTGGAGTCTCATTATGGAACCTGTGTTTCTTCTCTTCATGGTTTCCTGCGGCGTTTTTGTAGGCGAGCTATTTTTTTTTTTTTTTGGCTGATTAAGGCGCCGGCCTCCTCTGCTCTCGGCCCGCGGCGGCTTCGCCCCCCCCGGCTGCGCGTTATCGCGGGTCGGGCTCCTGTCCCGGGCCTCGTTACATTTCACCGATAAGGGGCGCGTCCGCGGGCCCCTGGCGTGGCAGCAAGCGTGGGCCTCCGGGCGCCAAATTGCTCAGGCCGCGCGACTGAGGAGACGCACCCCAAACAACGGCGGCGTCGGTCGGGACAGAAGCCGTCAAATGAAATCCCCTTCCCCCCTCCCCTTCCACCTCCGCCAACCCTTCTCACAAGCCAAATGTACCTTGAGAGAGAATGAAAACAGAAGCTCGCATCTGCTGGCTGATTTGGCCTAAAAACAGACCTTAAATTTTGAACAATTCAGCTCCCCCCTTTTATCTTTCAACCCCAATTTTATTTGATTTTCTTACTCCCAATTTTCTCCGTCGATTGGGAGCTTGTAGGCACCTGACCCGTAATTGGCAGGAGCTGCAACCGGAGGAACCCGGCCCAAAGGAATCCGTAACCCGGGCAGAATCCGTAAATCTAGCCGCCGTGGACTCCCAGTAAGGCTAGCCTTGAACTGAACTTCAGTCCCTAGATTGCCTTAGCCACTCTGGTTCCCCCCCCCCAAAAAAGACATCCTTCTCCACATCGCGTGTATGAAACATATCAGAGGTGACTTCAGGGGAAGTGGGGCGATGGCTACTTTATAAGCCTGGGTACAGGTACTACTGATGGACCCGCGGTGAGCATCACTCTTGCACTTGTAAAACCCCTGCCTGCGCTGATTACCGCTAGCTGTCCCGTAGCACACTTTATGACCTGGAGAGTGCTGAAAGCACTCACGGGCGAGCCTGTCGGAGGGGCACATAATGTACGTTCTTCAGCCGAGCTTCTCCCTGCGCGGTTGAGAGTGAGAGGAGGGCGTCCATTTTGTTACCACTTTGAAAGCGTGAGTAGCTGTGGCGTTTTCAGTTAAATTCACAGGCTGGGGTAGGAGCTGTACTTTTTTGTACAGCACAGTAGTTGGTTAACAGTAAAAGCTTGAAGTAAAGACCGTTTTTCAGAAACACCAGCAGAAGCCTCTTAGACTATGTAAATTGTAATCTAATATTGCATACAGAGGTGAAATTAGGTGAATGTGTGGATACTGTAAATAAGTACCGGTGCTTGCCTGTGATATTGCCTGATTTTCTTGCCCATGGCCCATATTCATGAAGCATTACGGGGGAGTAGTGCTAATTTTGGATTAGGTTATACTCATCTTACCCATTAAAAGCAAATGGAAAAAAAAAACTGATCCTAGATCAGCAGTCCAACTCTGAGACAATTTTTGAACACAGTCCCCTGAACCTAAATGAAAATTGCATCTGGCAATTTTGCAGCTCCTGTACTTGTCTGCAGTTAAAATAAGAAGAAGAAGAAGAAGAAGAAAAAACAACAAATATGCAAAAACCAGATAGGTTGTAATAACATTTAAATGACAATGCGGCAAGATGGATGTAAATGTTCCTGTCAGTTCCTAGCTGTATAATGCATTGTAGAATGATTGACAAACCGTGACCTAAGTGCTAATTTACTCTTAGAATTGAATGCACTCTTTCCCTCTAATTGGTGCAGATGCCGTTTTTTAAGCATCTGAGCTGGAGTTGCATTCGTCAAGGGAGGCAGAACATTGTTTTCAACATATCAATTACGTGTGGCAGTTGTGAGAATATAAGAGAACTATCACTGTAAGTGTTGAACAGTCTGCTGTGTGTTGTGGGATTATAGAAGCAGGTTACTGTATGCCAAGTGTTCAGTTCAATGTGATAGTTCTCTGAAATATTGACTTTGACTCTGTCATCACAACTGATCTCAATAGAAAATGTATTATTATTATTATTATTATTATTATTATAGACAAAAATGTAAGCATATTAACAGAGGAATGTTTAACAATCAATGAAGTTATTCTTCTCCTGCTTTTATCAGCTTCTCTTGGCTTTCTTTCCAAATAACTATGACATCACCGTATTAGCATGAGACACCTTCCACTGATGGACACGCCCACATCAGTGCATGAGTATTCTACTCAGAGCCAGCCTCAGCTTTGGCATCCTACTGATAATCATTGAGGATGACCATGAATAGAGGACCATTGCCATTCAATACTGGCCTTCAGTTTAGCCTCCATACAGTATGTCTAACCTGGATGGCACTGGTGCCATTTTGGTTTGTGGAACCTAGGATAGTTTGAGGGACGTGATTTAGAAATTGAGAGATGTTTTACTCTTTAAATGCAAGACGACTCTCAAGATTATGGAATGTTACTCCCTCTTCTCTAAGGATCAAGAATAAGAGATATGTGTAAATATCTGAAAATAATCTTTCATGCACTTTTAAAAGCCCTTGTTGAGTTCTCTCTGTAGGCATTCTAAAATAACTTATTTACTTAGAAATAAGATGGAGGGCTCATACCTTTCATGATACAACTGATGTTCTGATGTTATTTGCTGATTCAGATAATAAAAATGATACCAGTACCATTAAGAGGGCATCCAAATCTCTTATGAGACTGCTGTCTACCAGAAAGACATTTATCTATTACAGCAGAACTTTCATTTAATCAAAAATGAGTTTTCAAAGGTCTGCTATGTAGCTCACTTTGTTAAGGGGCTGTTTCAGTGTGTGGATGGGCCTCACAGTCTGACATATATGACAGCTTAGATCTCTACCTTTACTTGACGTTTTCATCAGTTATTAGAGGAATATCACTCTGCGCAAGCAATGCAGTTAAGATGGATATAGCATGCTATTTAGATAAATATAATATATATATTTTTTAAAAGTGTTAGGCTATACAGTACATAAAATAAAAGTGCAGGCAAGATTAAAGTCTGTTTAGACTTGAAAATAAGATTAGGCGATTGCTGTGAAACTCAGAGTGTGCGTCTCAGTGGACAGCTGTGTTCTTGATTGAGCTGTGAGCGTACTCAGCGTATTTTCAAAACTTCTTATTCCGAAGGGAGCCTAAAAAGGGAAAAATAAATAAACGAATAAATAAAGAAACCCAATTCTGCTGCCTTGAATCTGTCACGGCCGATAAGGGTTGCAGTCTTTATTTATTTATCCGCGTCCCAGTGCAGTTTTTCTGGGGGAAGGTTCCACACCGAGGGGGTTGAAGCCGATAACCTCCCGCGCCGTTTAAGAGCTATTGTTGGGCCTCGCGCGGGGCTAAGAGCATTCGATACAAGATGGAGAGAGACGGGTGCTCCCGGAGAGCGCTTTCGACCGACGGGGAGATGGGGGGGGGGGAGAGCCGCTTCGTCGACGAGCGCTCCGATTTATCCGAAAGGAGAAGCGCGGTGCGGTGCGGTGCGGTGGGGTGCGGACTCCGTTTTTTTGTCTACCTTTAAATGGATCCCTGTCTGATTTGAGCCCCGGGCCCAGTTTCGTTGAATCAGATCGGGCCCCCTTATCGGCTGGAACAGATGGACGGGAGTTAAGCGGAGATACGGGGGGGGAGCGGCCTGTCTCCCCGTCCTGCGTGTGCTGCGATGGGGTAGATTAGCCGTCTCGTTACCGCATGTTTTCTGACTGGATTGTTGCTTCGAGGTACCCATCCCCACCCCCTCCCCCACCCACCTCCCACCCAGAGGCTGCATGTGCTTTTGAAAAGTGGTGCGGTTTCCTGGTTACATCTCCGAACATATTTCTGAGAGCATGTTTGAGGGCGTCTTTTACTTCAAAGGAGAGGAAATTTCCCCTCATTTCTGCAGGAAAGACCCAGAGCAATGGAGAACAGTCCTCAACTGCCTGATGTATGCAAGCAGCTAGCTGTTATATTAGAGGAGGGGGGGGGGTTGCATTGACTACAGAATAAGTATCTGAATAAGACTTACTTTGATCCATTCATTAGAAGATTCTTTCATCTGATGCTGCTATACAGTGGGTCACAGCAACCAACCCTCTATCCAGAAAGGATAGCACTGGCTACAGCAGCTGCAGGGGCTGCCATTGGAGTTCAATGCTAGCCTGCTGCATTTGCTCAGAAAGTTGACCTCAGGCCATGGATTCCAAAGGGTCACTCTACTGTGCTGCTTTGGAGGACATCCTGGGCAGTCCCACCTGTTCATCTGTCTCCTGAGTGGCTGCCCCGATGAGCTCTGTTTTTTTTTTCTTTTATCCTGGCCACCCATTGGCCGAGGGCTCCCACCGGTCACTCGCCCGCGCCGTCCCCTCGGAAACCGCAATCTTCTCCCCACGGCCGTTTGAAGCTCAAATTTTAAATTAAAGATCTGCAGATACTATCCCTCTCCGACTGAGCCCGGGACTTCTTTCATTATCCTGCCTCAGCACTTTGACTTCCAAGACCCTGCTGAGCTTGGGAAAAAAAAGAAGATCTTTGGAGAGAGGGAGAGAAACTTTTTTTTTTTTTGAGAAATCACACAGGCCAGATGATGAGATCAAGAACCAGGGCCTGCAGTGTGGCTCACAATGGAAATGGACCCGCTGACGTGGGAATCAATCCCTGAAGGACATCGAGAATGCATATGCCAATATTGCTTTAAACATTTGTGACATGTCCCTTAGTGACTACATCAGAAAAAATAAGAATTGTTTGCTAGACATTTTTACATTTCTATTACATTTGTTAGTATGCTCTGGATGCTTTTCCAGAGCACCTTACAGTGTCAGAGAACATTTTTTCTGACTCATATGATCAACAATGGCAGAGGTTTGTACTCAAAAACAGCTTGTCTCTGTAACTAAGTCAAAACTACTACGCAAGGACCGGCATCAATACATTCAAAAGTTACCCAAGTTACAAATATGCACTCTTGGTTTATGTGATTGGACAGTACACCTAATCTGTACGATGCTAACCCTACAGTATCCAAATTCAACTTGGAAAACTAAAAACCTTCAAAACTACCCCCCCCCCCCCACACACCCAGCCATAATCCTTCAGGGAACCGCCAAAAGTCCGGAAACAATTTATCATTTTGCAGTAACTCTTGGAGTGTAGGTTAATAGCGTAATGCCTGCAAAAGCTGTTTTGCATAAAGTTCTAATGTGTTGCGTTTAGTCATTTCTCGGATGCTCTTATCTGCAGCAGCCTGCACGAGCTTACATTCTTTACATGTAATCCGCATAGCTGAGTGTTTTAGTGACGTAACGCAAGCTGAGCATCTTGCAACAGCAAGCGTGCCGCCTGGAAATCGCACGTGCAGCTTTGGAGGCCAGCTCCCCAACCATTGCACTGCTCTGCGTCTGTCCAATAGCAGATAAAGTAGGAAATGTTCTTCTGCTGAAGCACTGCTTTGCTGCAGTGTACATACACATGTGCCTCAGTGCTGCAGTGTACATACACATGTGCCTCAAAGACATAGGTAGATAGAATAACCAGGGGCCACAAGGATGATGAAACCTTCTGTGCATAATGTTCAGATTTATTTTTTATTTATTTATTTATTTTCTTAATCCGAGGGAAACGAGGTTCAGAGAACGCGCTAAAAAGCGTTTGATTTGGAGCGAACGCGTTCGCAGATAAGCGAAACATTAATCGCTCGGCGCGCCGAAGCATCAGCTACAGATAAACGACATTCCGGCTCGGTGTCGGAACAGATAATGAACTGCGTCGCTAGAGCTTAGAAGTCCTGCAAGGTGTACGTATCGGAACAGAACACACATACCTGTAAATGCACACGTTAGCACGGTTTGCAGCGTTGCACTTAGACTGCCAGTTAGAGGTTTGGTATCATTTATTATCAACTGTAATGCTTGAGAATGGATGGATTTCACATTTTAAAAGGCTGTGAATAATGACGGGAATTACGTCCCACTAATTGCTCCATTTTATCTTGGATTTATTGTCTGAAACTTTTATGTCTAATGCTTTTTTTAAGATTATTGATGAGAAAATCCCGTCTTTGTTCGGTAACGGCTACAATTTATTCTCTCTTCCCTCCTTAACTGATTCCCAATAACCACATGAGGCTTTATGTAGACAGTTTCCAAGCTGTTATTTTGGAGAAATAAAAAGATTTATTTGAACATGTCTGCACAGGTACACTCATTCCTAATTAAATCCACTGTCGTTTTCCAAAATATGGTAGTGCTGGGAGAGTGAGGACTTGAGAATTTCAGGAAGTGGTTATTGTTATTTGTTTGTAAATCACTGATTTGAACCAGTCATGGTTTTTATTCCTTTGGAGAAGAAAGCCTTCCAGTCTGCACATACAAACCACGATTACTTTCACAATTAATAATCATCTTGTCATGACTTTACATCTATTATATCAGCGGCAAAGATCTAAATCTACATGTCTACATAGTTTCTAAACAAAGTGGCATTTAAAATTTCTGAATACTGTGGACTGAACGAGATTGCACATCCAACAAAAAAAGAGCTATTCATTCTGTAGGCAATACAGACAATACATATCTGAAGTCAAAACATACTTTTATTTTAGAAAACCTTTTTACTGCAGCTAGCCTACATACTACACAAAAATTGGCTTAAATGTTATAAGAATCCAAACTTGAGAAGTGTAGCTGACAATTGCTGCAGATATTATCTTTTAGTAGTGACTTTGCGCCTGGAATCAATCAAAGCAAATCAGAGCTCATCTACCCGACGTCAGGCAGCAATCTTCTATCAGGCTACCCCAACGCGACAGAAGATTACCTCAGAAGATTTTCTCTTGAGCTGCAGTTTGTGTTTCAGAAGAAGTAATGATATCTCGGTCCCTGTGACCCTGGAAGGGGTAGGAGGAGGAGGCGACAGGGCCGTTCCTCCTCTTTGGCTGCTGTAAATTGTGCTCGATTCCCTCCCACTGTTGGGGGGGCCTACAGGACCTTGGACAGCAATCCGTGCAAGTGCTGACTATTGCCTTCATTTGGTCTGTTATAAAGGCTCACTGTCCTGAATTTAGGAAAGACACTGTGTGGGCTGGTTCACCACAATCAATCAAATTGTCTGTCTGTCTGTCTGTCTGTCTATTTATCTTTTTTCAAAGTTTATGTTTCAAATTCCTAGACTTGGGGAAGTTTATTATTTTAGGTTAACAGCATTCTTACTTTTTGTCTGGAAATAAGCTCCCTGGAGGTATCAGTTCTGACAGTGTGGCTTCACTGACACTGGGCCACAGTCTTCTTCTCTTTTTTTCTTTTTTTTTTGCATTTGTCCCCATATGTGTTTCCATCAGATCTCCTTCCAGAGTCCTCAGGTCTGAAGCCCCATGCCATTTTTAATGGCTGCCAGCCATTGTTGGTTCTTGTGATGTCATTTCTCAGAAATGGGCGAAATATTGAGCTTTGTATACTTGCTACATTGTTGCAGAAATGTGCCGGATTTTGTCACAATGAATACTGAGATTACACCAGCAGCCCGTGGCCACGTGTTACCGAGAAATTTGCGATGGATTTGTTTTAGCTTGAGAAGCTTGATGAAGCGCTAAATTCACAATAAGGATGAAGAGCAATGTATTATAAAATTTAAAAAGGGTTTGATCCTCATTTAACTATTGCAATTGCCTACCACAGCCTGCAATGGTCAACTTACATATTCACTGGATTTTGTACCATACAGCCATTTTGTCTGCATTCATGGATGCTGTTGACAAGGACAACAGTCATGGAGCATCAGCTATAAATTATATTGGCTTTTTTGTAAGGTTTTTAATGTGGTCATTGCGGGTTGAGTTCTGAAAGCTAAGTGGAATCTGCAGTGTGCTAAATGCTAAAGCGATCCCCATTTAAAATAGCTGGCACGTCTGCCTGAAATAGCTGCTGCAAGTGATTTTTTTTACCTGTGGGTGTAAGCTGGGATCCCTGTAAAGCATTTAATCATTACAGCTGGCTGCCACGGCCTACACCGATTCTGTTCACCAGGGATGGTAATAAACTCCAGGGTGCTGAGAGGAAGGGTCCAATTTGGTATGCATGAAGATCTGCAAATTTAAAATGTGGGTGAGCAGTTGTCGGCTTTGACCCCTGTAATATGTATTATATGCTGCATTGACAGGCAGTTTCATAATTTAATTCTTCACTCCACAGTATATTCGGTGAATGTTTTTTTTTTTTTTAACTCGTTGAGTGTTTTTTTTTTTTTTTCCAAATTCTAAGTCAGTATTCTAGAACGCTGTTGGTTTAAATTACCAGAAATTATTGTTACATCAACATTCAGTTTAGTACATTCCAATCACATATTTGTGATCTCACACCTTAAAGGATTAAAGCCTGAAAATGTATCTCTTTTGTATTCTTTATAATAACGCAGAAGATGTGGCCTTGTGTAAAGGTATGGTGGCCACAAAAGTGAAGTTCTGGCCATGTAATTTAGTCTGAATGACTTGGGAAAACATTGGACTTTATGGATATCTTCATTTTGACTGGCCAAATTAATTTGTGTTACACCCTCATGCGGAAGGTGTGTTTTGAAACCGAGATACATTTTCAGTTGTCACCGGTGTAATTACCTGGTGCAAACCGTGGGAACAAAAACTGCAAGAAACAAATGTTTCTGCTGGTGACGGAGGGCAGCAGTTTGTTTAATAAAAAAATTATGCACAGTTCTTCTGAATAGCTTCCGTTTCCTACCACCTGAACATAGACAAACTTTGCTGAATGACAGAGCAGGCACCTTTAATGTGTGCGCTGGACAGACTTTTGTCACCACCACTGACTTTCCCTCAACACTGTGTGGCCATAAAGGTGACCCATACCCATGGACATTAAATGGTAAATGGTAAATGGACTGCATTTATATAGCGCTTTTATCCAAAGCGCTTTACAATTGATGCCTCTCATTTGCCAGAGCAGTTAGGGATTAGGTGTCTTGCTCAAGGACACTTCGACATGCCCAGGGCGGGGTTTGAACCGGCAACCCTTCGACTGCCAGACAAGCGGTCTTACCTCCTGAGCTATGTCGCCCCCCCATTATCAGCCCAAATAATATCAATTACCCTTCAATTCATTTCCCTAGAGAGAACATCTGGTGTAAGAAATTTCTAAAAACAAACAAACAAAAAAAATCGGTCTTCCGTGGCCTTGCATGACAAACAGCACAAATGCTTTGTTTGATCTCAGATGCTGCTGGAAATGAAAGAATTTAACCTTGTGATTTAGCACACACAAGGGAGGGAATGCCTCTGTCTGTACAGCGATATGTTTCATTTAACTCTACAGTTTGTTTCTATTGCCGGTTTCTTCTGGTAGGATTTTATTCACCGATTCATATTTACTGTATGTACACTTGTGAGTTGAAAATATATCAATTGAAGGTAGCTAACCCAGGATTTTTCAATGTGATGGAGATTACAGACATTTTTCCTCTGTCTGTCAGCAAGAGATGAAATTACCGGCCTGTAAGCACCTTGGGAGCAATAAGCTGGAGCCCATGCCAACCTCAACATTTGTGGAATGGCTTAATTTTGGGGGCATGGGAAGGGAATGGGAGGGCTGGGGGTGGGGGGGGGTGAGGGGGTGAGTGGGCAGGATTTAGGCTGAAGAGAAACAGACCCCACCCCAGGCGACATGGGCCGCCTGCCTCCGAAAACCCTCCGTGGGCAACCGTAACAGGATGAGGGAGGCAAGGAAGTGAATTAGAGAATTGCCATTGCCGAGGCTGTTTCCTGTTAGCGACACATTAGTCCCGAAAGAACATTGAACATTGTGGCCCAAAGGGAGTAAGATTACATCGTGACAGACGCCCCCCGTCCCGTACTGAAAACACAGGGTTTCGCCGCGCCCCTCTCGCGGCGCGTCCCGCGCGAGCCGAGGTTCGATCCTCCTCCTGTTCCTGTCTGTTTAACGCACACCGACAGGGTGTTGCTCCGGGAGAACATGATAATCAGCTTGTTTCCCCTACCAGCTTCCCAGATCAGGGAAGGGGGGGATGGGAGGGGAGGGGAGGGGGGGAGGAAGCAGAGAGCCACAATACGTTCTGATAAACATTCGCCTCATGTTATATTTATGAGACCTTTCAGGAGCAACCTTGAGTATAAACACCGCTGTAATTACAGAGACAAAGGTAGCCTCTGGTTAATGAGGATACAAGTTCACTGAAGTCTGTGAAGAGACTCCTGGACACAGTCTCAACTGGATGCAGACATGTGTTGGTCCTGGGCTCTCTTAATGGCAGTATAACTTATGGCTATATGCGCTGCTACAGCGTACGTTGACTTCAGAGTTAGTCAGGCACAGCTGTATACAGAGAAATGCATATAAAACACCTCTTAATTAAATTTCTTTATTTTGCCCATTAGCTATTACATTCGGTAAATGTCATCCCATTATGCGAAAAACTATTTTCTAATATTGCAGATATGCAAATAATAGTGTCTGGCAAATGCTTAGAATTTTTTCATTAAAATACACATTGAGAGCTTGGTGTTTGCTTATGTTTTTTTAAATGAGTGATATTTTACGTATTGGACAATGACACAATTTTTGTTGCTTTGGCCGGCTTATTAAATGTGAAACAAGGAATGAATTTTAGGTTAAAGCACAAACTATCATCTTTAACGTGAGGGTATTTGAATTTATATCAGGTGATCCAAGTTGGAATTACAACCCTTTTTACCCATAGTCCCCCCCATGTTAGGGAAGCAATTTCATTGGACGATTGGCTGTTCAGCCGTTTCTTGCACATCTGCGTGTCTTTGCATCATTCGTTTATGTCAAAGAAAGCTAATAAAAGTTCTAGAGTTGATTGTACAGTATGTGAAGAATTTTCATAAGTAGTCTGTTGCTGTTGTCTCTTAACATGAGGACCAATTAAGTGTCAATATCAGTTAAGCAGGCCATCGGCATGAGGCTGAAAATCATAATAAATCAATAAGAGACATAGCCAAAGCATTGAGTGTGTCAAAATCAACTGTTTGATACATTATTAGGAATCAAGAGAGCACTGGTGAGCTACACAATAGAAAATGACCAGGATAGACGTGGAAGAATACTTTCCCTTGTAAAGAAAACCCCATTTGTAGGTATAGATGTGTGAAAGACTAACATGAAGAGAAAACTATACCAGCATAACCTCAGAGATTTCATCGCAAGTTGCAGGATGGCCAGATTAGAGTTTGCCAAAAACAAAGAAGTGCATTAAAAAAACTGTAGTTCTGGAACAAAGTCTTATGGACCGATGAGATCAGTATTAACCTGAAATAATGGAAAGAGGAAACTGTGGAAAAAGAAAGGAACAGCACGGTCAGATATCCTCCCCTCCCCTCCTGTGAAACATGGTGAAAGCAGAGATATGGTTTGGGCATGTACGGCTGCCCCTGGACCTGGCTCACTTGTCTTCATTGATGATGTGACTGCTGACACCAGCATCAGGATGAATTCAGAACAGAAACATTTGCTCAGAAAAACTGAAAACTCATTGGACGGCACTTCACCTTGCAGCGAGACAATGACCCCAAACACATTGCTGAAAAGGATTTTTTTCAAGGCCAAAATATGAAATGTTTTTGACTGGCTAAGTCACCCATTCTGAATCCAATTGAACATGCATTTAATTGGCTTAAGAGAAGACTGGAGGCCCCAACAGGAAGAGGAACTGAAGATAGTACAGGCCTGGCGTGGCATCATCGGGGAACATACGCAGCTTCTGATGATGTCAATGGGCCACAGACTTCAGGCGGTCAAGTACTAACACTCTGCACCGTATACTAAAGGTATTAGGCTACCTGGGGTTTAAAAAAAAAAAAAAAAAAAGACTTGAGATTGTACTCAATTTAATTACCCCTTCATCTCCCTCTGACCCCCCCACCACCCACTTTGCAAAATGATTGGATAGACATCCAATAATTTGTTTAATTGTAATTGAAGCCAAAGGCTATTTTGTGAAAAGCCGCATCTAAGATTATTTTGTTTTTGTAAAACTCATCTTTTATAGGTAGAAATAGAAAATAACTGTTTATGCTCTGGCGTGTTATTCAATAAATGTGCATATATTAACTGGATTCATCTCTACCTAAAGAGGAAAAAAAAACCCAGGTGGCCTAATACATTTGGCCTGTACTGCATACAGGTATATACATAAAGTGAGTAAAAGCACCTTTATATGTACTCAAGCACAAATTATGACTTACAAGTCATTTTGTTTGTTGTAAGGGATTTCTGGTCATCGAGTAAAGGAGTAACGGCAAAAGCAAACTGCCCCCTAAACACACCAATGCCTTGTTTTTATTTCCTTTTTGTGTCAAATTCATGTAGCCTGTCAGGCACGGCACGGCCTGCTTCCCTGAGGTGAGGAATGGCCTTCACAACCATCGTTTACCGCTAAAATTAAGCCAATGGCCTCTGGGTCAAAGTTGCAGACCCCTGGTCGTTCCTTTCATTTCAGTTTTTACTGCACAGATAAGGGGGGGGGGGGGGCAGGGCATTTTCAAAGATCAGACGGAGATGGTGGGCTAAGAGGATTGGGACCTCTAAAATGCCTTGAAATTACCGCGTATTCTTCGCACTTTTACAGAGAAGTTTGGTTTCATCTGCGGAGAAAATTGCACCTATTATCAGTGGACAAGATCAAGAGATAATGATTTAAAAGCATTTTCTATTGCTCTAAAGGAGTACACAAGCTCCCTCGCCCAACACTTCCTTCCTTTTTTTTTTCCTGGAAAATAGCCGTAGCACACCGTAGCAAAAGATGATAGCTTCTTTACAGAGCCAAGGCTGTGTGCATTTTATTTTATTTATTCATTTTTTTAAGTACACTGATATGAATTACCTTGAAATATATAGTAGGTTTTGCTTTGGGGTCTATATAAGAAAGAAAGAAAGAAAGAAAGAAAGATGGATGGATGGATGATGGATAGATAGATGGAAGCAGGGCACTGTTCTCTTTTTTTGGTCAGCCTCGAGTTGTTAGCAGAATGTTCTAATTGTAAAGCATAGAGCTCCTCCCAATAATTAAAATGTTCATTCAGAGCTACCACCATTCAATCTTACCCATAATGTTCTTTTGTCTTTGACTTAATTGATTCATTAAGGGCGAGATTTTTTCTTTTTCTTCTTTTGATTATGACACCGTACAAACAGTAATTTCGGGAAGCTGGAAAAAGAAGTGACAAGCCAAGGGAACGTTTTCTTAAATTAGCTTCCCGAGTTAATGGAAAAAACACGTCGGTGGCTGGATTGAAATGGAACAGAGGCACAGTTCCGTCTCTTTTCCTGTGAATAATTCTGTGTCTGTTTAAAAGGTAATGTCCCTGTCCTTTGCTGCATAGGGTTGCCTTGCAGTTTTTACATTCGGTGACAGGGCCTTTTCTACCCACCCCCGATAATGCAATTAACTTAAAACGATATTACAATTCTTGAGTAATCTTCACATTATTTTAAAGTGAAAGCACAGTCCTGCACAAGTCAATCTTCCATTCTCAAGGTGGTAATGGCTCGTCTGATTGCTTTTAATTCCTCCCTTTCAATAATTGAGCAAGGGGGAGTGATTGAAAGCGTTGCTCTTGAAAATAGCTTTGCTCTATTCCCGCGACTTGGTCTCGAACAAAATGAAATTTTAAATACTTATATCAGCTCCCGGGGGTGGGGGTGGGGGTGGGGGGGCAGTGCGTTCTCCACTGGTTGAGTGACAGGATCGAAGCCAATGAATCATAGAAACATTCCTATTGGCTCATTAATGTAGCTTCTCTGCATTGGATGCAATGTGATTGGTGCAATCTTACGGCAAGGCATTTACTAGTCCAACCTTCCCTCCACATTATCCCGCTATTGCTGTAGTTGAAAACTGAGCTTTTTTTCAGCGATATTAAAATGAATAGAATTTATATACGCAAAAATCTTAGCTGTTGTTCAATATTTTATATGCATATTTACATATTCACAGGTTATAACGTGCTACTTGTACAGGGAACAGGTGGAAAGTCTCATTTTGCTTTTCAATTTTTGATCACTCGCTTTAAAGTAAAAGGTCCCACGTCTGAAAGATATTTTATACAATTAGTGAAGATAATGAAGATAAGCTGTGCGTGTCACCTGTAGAGCCCATAAGAGTTTACTTCCTGATTAGATGAAAATAATACACAAAATTATATGACTGCTGTGCCATTGTAAACGTTCTACTTGAGATATATGATGCAGCCTGTTTTTTTTTTTTTTTTTTAATTTATAATGTTCTAGCAACAAATTAATTAACACATGAACTGAAGCTTCTCGAGGCTGCAAGGTAGGGTTCACACTCTTCCCATGTCATAATGTAATTGCAGACTTTTCATTTTTTATTTTTTGATAGCATCACGAGAACACGAAAGTGTAGCCTTGGAGAAAAGCAATCATGTTACAGACAATTAGATATAGCAAGTGCTGAGATGACAGTTTTTTTAAGCACTGTAGCATATTCTACTTATGCTGTTTAGCTAGCACATATACACCATTTTTTAATTTATTTTATGCTCCACATTGGCAACATGGTCTCTAGCCCAGACACATATCCCAAAAAGCTGGAAAGAGTCATTTTCCCTCATTCAAGTTTTGGAAAATCATAACCAGTATAGTCCTTCAAGTATAAGTCTGCACATATAAGTGGCATACATAAAGATTACACATAATTATTTCAGTACATACGCAGTGTGTGTGTGTGTGCGCGCGCATAGGTATGTGCATGCATGTGTGTTGGTGTGTGTGCGTGCATGCCTGTGTGCGCCCGTATGTGTGTATGTGTGTTATTCACAAAGCAATGCTGTATATGGCCTTGGAATTTGCACAGATGAATGCTTTGGAGTATCTGGTGAAGATAAGTAGTTATTTATTTTCCAACTGCAGACTATTATTTTCACCTTTTTTTGTCCCATTGTCAAAGTTCCTTGCACCAAAGAGAAAATATCGGAGTCTGTGCTTTCACACTTCTGGGTTAAAAAGAGTAAAATGTCTTACTGAGAGAAACTTCAATATACAATCGTAGGTCCAATTATCTGGACACTTAATTGGATTTTGTTTCGTAGCATTTTTTTTTCAACCGAGTCTAATACAACGTGGTACGTAATCTTTCTTAATAAAGTAAACTAGGGGCTGCTGGGCGGCTCACACGGCAAAAGCGTCGCTTGCGGATCGAATGCAGTTCGGTGCCAGTGCTGACTGTGGCGGAAAGCCCCGCAGGGGATGGCGCACAATTGGCTTTTTGCGTCGCCTAAGGGGCATATATGGGATATGGGATTCAGCTGCCGGAGATAGCAGTGCTCATTGCTTGAGCAATGGTCGCCCGGGAGCCCATGGCTTGCTCTCTGCGCACGCGTATGATTGGGTCTCCCCCCCCCCCCCTTGTGCACGTGCGGCTTGTGGCTGCAGTGTGAAATGAAGTACCTGGCTGATACCGCGTATTTCGGAGAAGAACCGCAAGTTGTTTTCACTCTCCCAAGCTGGCAGCTGGGGGCGTTCATGAGCGCGCACGTACATAGTTCGTGAACTGGACATCAAAATTCAGGTGTCACTGGAGATGCCAAATTTAAAAAAAAAATAATAATAATTCAAACATAAAATGAACTAGTTATCAATCCTCAGCAAAGCTGAAGTGAAAAGATTTGAAGGAAGGTAAAAGCGAGGTTCTGAGAAGAGGACGGAAAGCCTTCCCTTTGTCAGCACCCTACAATGACTTGATTGGAGTCAGACTTTTAAAGTGGTCACTTTGAGCTTAAAACACGAGTGGGCTGGTAAACACAAGGTCCTGTATGTAATTTAGCGCCCCCTGTGGTGCTAAAAAAAACAAAAAAAAACGACAGTCTCTCGAGCTTTTTTACCTGAAGGGAGTACAGTGACGTTCGCCTCTGGAAATTGTTTGGCACTCCGAGTGCACTGTAATTGCCTGCAAAATTGCCTTTACCTGCGACGGCGAGCCAGGATAGGAGGTCACCCTTCAGCGACTGCCAATCGGGTGTGCCAGAGAAAAAGCAGTCCTCCCCATTGACTGATGAGAGCCCATAATGCACGGCTCTGATAAAGTCGCTGCTCTTAATTATAGAAGGTGTCACCGCGTCTCAGCTTCGGTACGCTTAAGGTCTTCTTCTAAGGCTCAGCGACAGGATCAAAGGAAACCAGCCAGTCTGGCGCGGATGGTCTCACGGTCGCCTGTGTGCAGTTCAGAATTGTAATTTAAGGCAAGTGAACCAGGACCGTACTGCAGTAAAGGGGAACGCTGCATATCTCAGAAGTGTAAGCTATTGTGGGGGGTGGGGGGCGGGCTGGGTCGTCTTAACATGTCCTCTTCATTGGTTCTGGGTTAGTTGGTTGGTTTTTTGTGTTTGTGTAAAATTAAATTAAGGAAGTAGCAAAATCGTGATTTAGGTTTGCCCTGCCATGACCCTACCCATTTTTCACCATTCTCAAAAGAAAGAGTGAATGATTAAAAAAAGATTCATAACCCAATATGGTTTCTCTTTTTCCATTTTGTTTCTTTTAGAGAACGGATTTGTATGTGTGATTGACATCAGATTGTCTTTTGCAGGAAAGCAAAATTTCATCGAGCGATGAGGGACCGGGTGCTTTCCCTGCTTTTTAAATGGGATCCATTCCTGAATATATTGCATTCATAAACCACCTGTCCTCTGTGAACAGACTGCTTCAGTGTCCCAGCTGAGGGAGGCATCTTAGTCATAGAAACAGAAAAGGAAAATAGTGCTTTTCATGATAGGAAATCGGTTTCGGGTGCGGGTGCATGTCCTGACATTTTAAGCTAACGCGTTTTGTTTGGTAATGATCAGAACTGCACCATCACCTAGCCTCACTTGGGCTAACAACTGTGTCTGGCCTGCCTTGTTAAGCCAGGCATATGTCTGTCTGGCTGAAGAGAGAATGCAATATCCAATATGTTAGCATGTTGTTCTTTGTTGTAGCACGAATGTTATAGCGTATAGTGTATACATAGTGACAGGATCTATGCTAATAATAAAAATGCTAATTTTTTGGCAGCTCATTGAAACTGAAACTTCCCATAACGATGTGAAAAAGCATAAAGTACAGTCTGAGAATGAGGCACTGGGGGAAAAGAATATGGATACTTTCCTCTGTTGTTTGTAAAAGATGACAAAATATTGATGTCATCTTTGTAAGAGCAAACCACTTAATACATCCAGAACAACCTTGTACAAATACCCTGTACAGAAGACCCCACATTACAAATGAACCATCTAAACTTAAAAGTAGAACATACATTTGAATTACTATCTATTTGCTACCATAAGATTAAGCATCCCAACAAGTGAGACACCCATACAAAATGGAATAGACTAAAGATATCGTCAATATGTAGACATTTTGAAATACATGATGAATATATTGTGCAGAAAGGTTCTAGGTTTGATTCCCAGGTGGGAATTACTTCAGTAAATTGCCAGAATTTTATATAAAAAGAATGCAATCTCCGTAATCACTCTGAATGAGAGAGTCTGCTGAATACTTTAAGTCTAAATTTATGTTTTAGTATTAACTTCTTCAATATCTGAAAGCAGAAATAATTTCTATATCTGCCCATATATTTTGTTGCGATATCTTTTTTTTCCGAACTTGATCATATATCTTATTTCTTTGGTATACATTATGTTCTGTTTTCGTAAAGGCGTGTTGCCGTAGAGCTACGTTCGAAACAGACTCTCTGCCCGAGTTTGATTTATTCCCAGTGCACAGGCTCGGTGTCTCTTAGCATAAGTGCACATAACTCATATCTCATTTCCTCCAATTCAATCACCATTTATCTCAATGTCTCTGTACCCTAATCCATTTTGTCAGTAGAGCACAACTAGGAGAGGTGTGCGAGCATACAGATGAAAGCTAAAAAAAATACATGGTGCATTTTCAGCGGGGAAAACTATTGAAAGCTTGGGGTAGTTTGGATTCACTGTATTAAAACTTTACTTTCAGTATCAGTGTTGTAACACAGCCAGATAGCATAAGGCTAATCGATACCTCTATGAAAAATATACTCTGGATAAAAGTACCCTTTTGGGAAATACTTGGTTATTTGATCAAACCTGAGGAAGATGTCCCTTCTGGCGTTGACCACGCTGTTTGTTCTTATTTGTATTTCAGACCTAAACCTTTCTGCCTTCTTCATTCAAAATGGCTGCAAGGCCAAACATTCATTACAGGAACAATAGGGAGGAAAAGATCATTTTGAAACTTAAGCAGTTTCAGGGTCTGTGCACCAACACACACACACCCCCACACACACATGCACGTGCGCACACACGCACGCACACATGCGCGCACACACACTGTCTAACACATACACACAAACAAATGTTCACACACATACACACACACACACACAAGCATGTGTGCACACACACGCACACACTTACGTCCTGTTGCACACACACACACGAGGACATATTCATACTCACACCTACTGTCACACACACATACAGTACATGCAAAAATATATTTGCGAACACACACACATGCAGTCACACACACATACATTTCATCCTTTATTCTCACATTTTCTCCCCGTCGGGGAATTCCCAAACGCATTTTCGCGGGCCCGTCCTGCCAGGGCCCATCCCCCGTCCGTGTGGGACGGCGCCGACTCGCCCCCGCCTCCTGAAGCGAGCGCGGTCAGCCGCTGCGTGATCTCGCCGCGCCGTCCGCGGTGCCTCACCTGACTCCCCCCCCCCCCCCCCCTTCCCTGGGTGACTCCGCGGCAGATTGTGTCATGATTCAATTCCAGACTGAAGCGTGCGTCACGACGAGCTAGCGCGCTAGCCAGACACCCTTCCCAGGATGCCGCAGGGCTGGGACTTTAATTGTTAAGTATGAAAAACAAATGTGCTGCAAATGCGTACTGGGAAAATATGCAAATCATAACCATCTCTGGAGCAGCGTTCATTCGGATGAATTTGAATTATCCTACTGCTTTGAAAACGCCATTCTTTTTATGATATTGTAGAAAAGTACTATTGCATATGCGAGGAAGATTAAACACTTAAAAAAATGAATGCACATTTACTTCAGCTTCATAATAGATTGATTGTTACATGGTAGCATGCTAGATTATGTACAGGTAGTGTTAAGTCATTTAATGGGGCGCTGGCCCACCGTGTTTGGCCAGTACAGCCTACAAGCACTCTGATGTAGAACCTACCTGGAATTCTACTGAAGGAACATAGCACCACTCTTCCACAAGGAAGTCCACCAACTCACAGTGAGTTGATTGGAATTGGAAGAAATGCTCTCTCGGGTGTTTTTCCCTGATATCCCATAATGCTCAGCTGGGTTCAGACCTGCCAGGACAATTGGATACAGTGAGTGACAGGCTCCGAAACCACTGATAATTACTGGTGCTCTGTGAACAGGGGCTCTTTAGGAAAGAAATGCTTAAAAGTAGGAAGAGGGTGATCCTTCATCCTTCCTATTTATTTAGTGACGGTGCACATTGACCGTGCCTTCGAAGGGTATACGTGCACCCAAACCCTGACATAAAAATGCACCCCACACCACTGTGGGACCATCAGAACCCTTTACTGTTGGAACGCTTTTCGGGTTTGTTCACTACCTGTAGTCAGTTACTACTCTCAGGTCATTCTAAGCTTGTACTACATTAGCCACTCATATCGAATATTCCTCTCTTAAATATTTTACTTCTCATCCGCACGAAAACACATTTTCTTATCTTATTTGATTCAATACAAAGTTTAAAGCTCTCATATGCACTTTAGTGTTTCAGCACGAACACTTAGCTCGGGCTGTATTGAATTTAAATTGCCAGGTTTCAACCCATAGAATTGAGTTTATATTAAATTTTAATTCAGTTTTGTGTATACTCACTCTAAAGGTGCTTGTGAAGAGAATATACAAGGGGGGGGTAAAGGTTTGAAGTGCAACTGAAGCGACACAAGTGGGTTTTGCCGCTTCGCTAACGTGCTAATGCTGCGGTCCCTATAGCTTACAGGCCTCGCTACGATGGTTTCGAATCGGCTACGACACAAAAGCCCGCTGCTCTCAGTTCACCCCCCGCTGACTGCACTGCACCCGGGCGGCTGCACAGCATTTTAGTCGGTTAAGCGATAGAAAAAAGGTTCCTCCATTTTGTTGTCGGCTCAGGCTGAATCCTTACCAGCGCATTAAAGTGAAATAAGTTTGAAATGGCAAGAGACCGTTTAGCGGCCGCTTATAAAAGCAGTCTGCAAAAGTTCAGTTTTAGCCAGTGTCTCACTGGTGGCAAAGATTTCAAAGTTGATTTTCACAGCGTCCAATGGAAGGAGAATATGAGCACTTCAGACATACGCCTACACTATAATTAGCTTTGTAAGTGATAAAACTCCTGACAGCTAATTTTCTGTCTTATGTAAGAACAATTAACCAACCATAGTCACACTGCAATCGTAAATTACAGAAAAGGGAGTTTTAGTCTGAAATACTTCTGTTTTGCTTTATACAAAACCATGGTGTAGGCACTGAATTATTATTCTTTTTTTTTTAGTTTTCCAAATAATGAGAACAACAACAAAAACAGCCAAGAATAAGACCATGAATGCAACACGGATCCAAAAATAAAACAAACGTTTCTGTTGTTCTGGTGGAATAATTGATTGGTGACAGACAAGAGAGGAGGAAGTATCTTCAAACAAAAATTTTATTAGTGATGGCAGTTACAGCAATGATGGGGCATGCCCCATACCTATACAGCAGAGTTCGGCACTTTTTAGGGTTAACCACAATGACCACTGACTCTCTCAGCCCTTAAGAACAATACTTCTGTACCTCCTGACCTCATGTAAACAGACGTATTGTCATCTTATTTAATTACTTATAGGTAAGGCATTGTATGTGTAACTTGGCATTTTTGTATGTTAAAAACATCCTTTTCTTGATGTGTGTGTGTGTGTGTGTGTTTGTGTGTGTGTGTATATATCAGCATATTTACGGTGCTTTCAGTTATGACCCCATTGCATCCGTTATGACCCATCTCTTACCAGAATAAATGGTATCAATGAATTTCTTATGACGGTTCCTTGCCAAGCTTGGTTTCCACAGCAACGAGTGACCCCCCCACCCCTCCTCACACCCCTAAACCACATCTCTCATACCACTCGGGGTGGCCAGAAAACATTGGGGTGCAGTTCTCAGAACTGGCTGAAGGAATGGGGAGTGGGGAGTTGGGGTGGGGGGGTGTGTTGGTGGGGGGGGGGGGGGGTGCGGTGTTCAGAGCGATGACTGGTAACAAATGACAGCCGCCGCTGTGAAATCGTCGTGGCGACGGACGAACGGGGGGGGGGAGCGGCTGACTTGTCACCAGGTGGAGTCGCCTTGTCAGCGAGGCGCGCTGTCGTCTCGACGCCAGTCGCACGTGCTCCGTGTTTGTCTGCGGCGATCACACGGAGAGAGAGACGCCGCTCTCCCCGCCGGGGGGGGGGGGGGGGGGGTGACGAGACAGTCACGCAAATCCCCCGCTCCCTCGCAACGCGACACTCAGCCACGCCTGCGACTTCCATCTCAATAATAAGCACGTACTCCTGTTGAAAATATACATATATATATATTTAAAATAGTTTTGTTGCTTGCTTTGACGGGGTGGTCTGAAAATCCCTATTCTGTGAAATGTGCTGAAGAACAGATTTGCAGCCAACAACAGAAAAACAATATGAAGAAAGATGCCTATGCAGAACCAGAACGTCCATCACTACGCGCTCAGAATTCATTGTTTGTGTTGCGTTAAAAAAAGAAAAATGTTGCACCGTGAAGAAAATCGCATGTGTTGCTATAATTGATAAAGGTCTATTCTGCAATATTCCAAATTTATGTATCGATAATTATTCTGTCTGGGGGCTAAACACCTGCTTGTTGCGACAGCTCCAGAAACACAAGCTGTCTTTTCCTTTAGCCAGAATATTGCTGGGTGTCCTGATTGAGTTTGTGTTACCATGGAGAACGATCCGAGGTGCGCGTCTACGGCTGCTGTCTAAAAACCCCGAATGCGTACCCCGGTATCCAGAAAGGAGGACATGCCTCTTATCCAGGTGGTGCAACAGGTGTAGTTTTAAGTACTACGTCTGGCCCAAAGAGCTGTTCTACATGTATGGCCACCTGGAAAAAAAAATGCACACCTGGAAGGTATGTTGAATAAATGAAGGGCTGGAAGCGATATTTAACTGGGGCCTGGAATGGAAGATTTGATTAACCTGTCAGGGAAATAAATGAGGAGGAAAAACACTCTCCACTATCAGGTCTATGCTTTCATTGTACCTTCAGCGCACACAGTGACATTTTCCTCCCCCCGTCCTTTGATTTTAGGGCACGGCTTTGTAAAGCTCGCGCGGCTAGACGTCTGCACGCGTCGCCTGTGGGCATTGTGAGGCGCGCTCACTCCGCGCGCGGCGGGCTAATGAATTATGCATCCTCGGCTAAGCTGACACGCTCAACGCAGCGGAGCGTGTGAACGGTCCCATTCAAGGCCTGTCGGCCGAGAGTAAGACGGGAAGGTAGCTACACGGAGCGTGCCGAAACCTCGCGCGCGCGCGCAAAAAGCACGGTTCGCCGGACGTTAAGGCGCGTCGGGCCGAAGGCGGATAAGCGTCCGTTCGGTTTGTTCGTCCAGCGCACGTCCTCGTCCGCGGAAGAGAGGTGAGGAACGAAGCTCAAGTGTGGGAGAGCTCAAAAAACTTCACCGCTAGTCGTTTTGACGGTGTGCGCTTTCGAGGACAATGGCAAGAATGTTCAGAATCAAGTGTCTTGGTAACAGCAGCCTGCAAACTAGACTGTAATAACAGCCTTGGTTTGATTTAAGTACCGTCAAAGAAACAAACTTCCATTTGTCAGACACTACAGTATATCATTATTTATCCCCTGACCAAAGCACAAATAGGTATTTACAGTCGACATTTTGAATAATTATATGATAAACTGTGAAATGGATGATAATGGGCATAGCTATGCAACATGAGTGTATAGGATACATCTATGATATGCGTCTGTTGTTCATGTTCCATAACTGCTGCATGGTTCACAATTGATGCATTATTCCTGTTGTCAGAGGCGGGGCTAAGGGGGGTATAACAGGGAAAGCTTTCCTGCATGGGCACCAGTAGGTTCAGGGGGGCCCTAGAGGTGGGGTGTTTGTGCATGTGTGGGTGGTGTTGACAGGAGGGGGGGCGAGGTATGGGGGCAGAGGCTCTCTCATAGTTTCCTCCCCGCACAAATAATTTCTAGATCCTTCTCTGCCTGTAGTGTAAAGGGTTTTTTTTTTTACCTTGCAGTCATTCCACAGACAAAGCCATAGGTCAGGGGAAAGGTCAAAAGACATAAAGTTATAGAATAGTGCCCTCGTAAGCGAATGTGCCGATCCACTCTCTCCCCACTGAGTCACCTGCTATTAACATTCACATGTCCATCACAGGATTCTCTTTAACACAATGCACATTCAACATAATGGCTGAGAACAAAGCGCGTTTCTTTGAATGAGGCATGCTAGCGCACCTTTAGGCTGTTGTGTCTTCTCTGTGAAGTGCGGGGAGCTCTCCGCTCCCTGCCTGCCGACTGCTAACTATTCAAGTACACTGGATTAGACTATAAAAGGAATACAGGATGGGAATTGTTTGCATCATTAAAGCGACATAAAAGAAATAGATGAGCAGTCCCATCCCTGTCAACATATTCATATCTTTCCTTTATAGTCGACAATTCATTTGAGCCATTCTGCAAACAGCATTACAGATAACATTGAAAAGATATTCTAACAAGGTAACAGAGGAATTGCATTGTTCTTAGACTGTTTTCTGACTCGGAGCCGTCTGCGTCTGTGGAAAGACAGCAAACATAAATTTAAATAATTGTAATTCCGTGTTTGCTCAGGCAAGAGATTTTATCCTCCGTTTGATTTGTGGTTACCCCGGCGCTGTGCGTTAGCAGCGGCTAAGTCGGTACGCCGCGGTGCAACTTCGACCGGGTGAGGCTGAACAAGGCCATGCGGAGAGAAAGCTTCACTGACCATCACACTGACCCGATCAAACCCCAAGGACTAACTGTGGGGGCCAGGGAAGCTGTGAGTCCTCTGTTGCTGTGCTAGTTTTGGTTCTCTTCTTTAAGCTGAGAGGCACAGAAACTGCACTTGGCTCCATCCCGTAGTCCTTGAACTATAATGCCGAGTCAACATGGGAAAGCACTGTTTATTAACCCCTTACCTCTTCGCCGCAATCGATTGTGCTCTTCCAAACAGTGCAGGTTGCAGTCCCCGAGGCCCGGGCAAATCCAATTTCATGATTGGCTCTTGGCTATTATTATGGATGTTTGCAGTTCTATAAGTTGTAGTTCTCTCAGTGTGAGCATGGGGCAATGGTGAAATGTTGCAGACATTTTAATTGTAAAATATATTTCACTCTTTTTTTTTTTGCTCTGTTCACTCCCAATGCATCCCAAAGTTCCAGAAATGATCAGACTTCCAACACCCAGATAATAAATAAACTGACGTTTCCACTGCATTATTCCAGTGAATTAAAGAAACTGCACATTTTTCTGGTTTCATTACCAGATCCACTTCAATTTAAAACGCGATGTGACTGCTGTTAAATTCAGCGTTGCGAGAACCCCTCGGTTTGTGCCAAGTATATTAAATTACGGTTATTACATCAATCACAACTTCGGTCTGTCTCAATTAAAGAGTCATTACAATTAATTCTGTAAACCTTTCTAAAATAACCAAATTTCAATGCTTCGGGAGGCCAGGCGTTCACACGGAACAGTCCATGAACTGAGTATTCAACAGTTAGTCTGTCCCACCTTCTCTGTTTTTTCTTCTCTCCCCCTTCTTCCTGTCCTGTACAGCTGTGTGCTTCTCTCATACCATTCAGAAGGGTGCATTTCTGGTTTTTTGGGTTATACAGTTATGAGGGCTGCCCAAAGATCCATTACTTTTTAGCCAAGATATACAGGGAAAAAATACATATATAATAATCAGTTCCCCACAGGGGCATAGCTGGCCTGTCATACATATGGGTACATCATGCTTGGAATAAAGCGAGTCAATTTAAAGATACTTTCCATTTCAGTGTGAGCTCTGATACATATTCAGATGATAAACTGTTACTTGCCAACATTCATTCAACAATGTTTTTCATGAATCGGGCCTAAGGGAGTGTCTATGTTCGGGTACTCAGGGGGCTCCCCCACGGCTGCTCTCATGGGTGCGCCACACCCACGGCACCCCCGCCAATTCCGCTTCTGCATCCCTGGAATCCATACGGGCGACGTGCGTAACTCTGCCACATTCCCCAAGCTATTATTTCCTACCTGGATTGGCTCTTGCCGTTCTTGGGAGGCGACGCGACAGTCCGGGCAACGGTTCGGCGGCTTTGCCGCTAAGTCTCCCCGCTTATTGAATGAAGCGAGAGGTCGCTTCCGTCTCAGCGGTCACGTCTGCAAGACTCCGCCGCCCCCCGTTCGGAACACGAAGAACCCTGCCACATGTCACATTCTTCGGCGTATCCCAGAAGCCCCTTTGTGTTTCGGTGTGAGAGAAATTACTTGGGACCCAACCCAGCGTCTTGCCTCTTTAGAGGTGGCAACTCATTACTCGCGGAGAGTCACCCTCGGCTTCTCCTCCCCGTTTGTCTCCCCCCCGGTGCCGAGTGTTGTGATAATGGTGTAATCTGGTCTGTACACTGACCCCAATTTTACAAGGGCGAAAGAGAGTTTGCCTGGTCGAGCATTTTTTTTTCGTGCGGCGACTCTCACAAAAGGTGTGCATGGCATCGCAGTCTCGCCCGTGCTGTTATGACACGTCCGAGACGTACGCCATGTGAGCCACGATGAGCCACATATGCGGCACACGTATTTATTTGTAATGAATGCGGACACACAAGAATAATTTCCACTTAAACAGTGTGATACTTTAAGGCAGTTGATCAAAAGGCCGCTAGTGAGCTAGCTTTTTTTTTTTAATGAAGCTAAATTAAAAGGCCCCAGGGGTTCTCACAGAAACCCTGAATGCCATGAAGAGATATGACACCAGGCCCCTTAAAATCTATACTGATGACACTGATAATATTCCACCCTATCCATCCAGAAATTGCTGGGCTCCATCCAGCTCTGGGGCCCTCTAAATCATTATAACCTTTCGTCGCATTAGCAGATAGGTCTTAAGTATGCCTGAAGCTACTGACTCTGTGACCTCACTTCCCAAAAAGTTGTGCTGTCGCTGACCACTAGAGGGAGATGTTTTCCTGTGAACTTTCCCTTTCACATTCAAAACGCCCTCCACCTCTGATCATGCTACTTAATGACTCTTGCGTTTATTTATAACCAAACGCAATTTGCTGAATTTCACCATGCTGTTGTGTGTGAAACGCCTATCTACGGATTTTCGGAAGAATGATGAATAATGTGGCCTTGATGAAAATCACTCCATCAATCACTCTGCCTTGCTGTCCCAAGTTCAAATGGAAAACTAAATAAGTGGATTATCATCTTTCTGTAAGAGTTGTAAACTGCATCTTGAACTTGTGATGTGGATGAATAAGTTTCAATCACACGGAGTACAGAAACAAGGATTAATCAGCCTTTTTACAGCATATATAAATGATTACAACACTGGCTACATGCTGCAGTATTTCTTACAGAACTCAGTGTACTGTACATATGGTCATATATGAGAGTCAATGTACCCTGCAACCGTCATTTTGCATCGACTACTTTGCATGCCTAAGAATCACAGAATATCATTGGTCGGTTGTAGACAGAATGGATGTTAATGTTGTTCGTGTTGATTTATGTTTTTGTAATTCCTCATGTAATAGCCCTTTTAAAGGTGCCATTATTGCGCATATAACTTTTGAGGCTGTAAAGTGTGATACTCTCTCCTCCAATAAATAAATAAATAAATAGTTCACCAGGAGGTGATTGGAATTCAACATTTGTTGAAGTTCTGGAAAAAAAAAAATAAAAGTAGTGCTGGCTGTAGAAATCTCTAAAGATGGGACCTTTAACATAAGGGCATGAGAATGACTCCAAGGTCATAAGTATTTTTTCTTCTTCAAAATGTTAATGAGAAAAATTAGAAAAAAATAACTTATGCTATCAAAACTTCTCTAATACAATATCTGTTAGATATGATAAAACAGTGCCATAAATACATACATGGTCACATTTCATGTACAATAATTACATTAACATGTACTTTTTTCTTTGTTTAGTTTTTACTAAATCATGCAAAATGAGAATATTAGTTAAAATACATCCCTCGTAGTTGAAATTTGGATCATTCACTGACATTATTCACTGGAATCATTCACTGAGTTTTTTTTTTTTTTTTTGTCCCCCCCAGGAGAGAAAAATATGGCCAAAAAATAACCAGTGGAGAGGCTGTTGTTTTGTTTCCTTTTTCAGAGCCGACCTTTTACAGTATTCCAGACGACACGAAGTCAGTCATCAGCAAGAGCAGACAATAATACATCTGTCCCCAAAGACCCATAATTGTTTTGTATGAGTGACTCCAGTGGACACGCTGTTTTATCTGGAGAAAACAAAATTGCTATCGGCAAAGCTCCGCGGAACAGCCCTTTAAAGTTCACCCTCCCCTTCTCTGACAAGAATTTAATGGCGCACTTTTAATTGTAAATCGGTGATTTTTTTAACTTTTGGAGTCACCAGACTTCCCAGCTAAAACCTGCAACACACAGTTCGCAACGGTAATCTGTTGAGATGTAGCTTGCAGTAACAATGGCAATGTGTACGGAAATACTGGAAACTGTTTTGCCAGTTCTCCTCGCGAGGAAGTGAGTGCAAAATAACACACAACCGGCTGTTTCAACTTCTACATCTGGTTTCACACTATACACCAGGTGGATGTTAATTAACACCCCGACCTACCGCGAAAATTCTACATCAGGCTACCACACACTTGAAGCGTTGAACAGCGGCTACAATCGTTAATGTACAGTACTTGGAAGCTAGGACGCTCCTCAGTATCAAACGAAAACATATGCACGAAAAACGATTAAGTATATTATGTTCGTATGTAACTCGGAGCAAGGTTTACGTGGTGCATTGAGCGCAAACTTTTTATTTGCTGCGCGTAATTAGCCGTACTATACCTTATTTTCAGGAAAACCTAAGCTCCTCCTTATCTAACGTCACACGATTCTGATCTCCCCTCCGCGGTTGTCAGATACATTGAAGCATTTCGGGGTGAAGCATTCTTATAACCGGGCAGTATCTACCGTCTGGGATTGCATCTAGGGAAATTGAACTTCTTTTCTTCTGAGGGGGAAATATTGTCTTAAACAACAGAAACAAAGGATAGCGTATCCTTCAGTCAACCAGTTTAATATCCAAATATTCTAAGATTGTAAAACAAGGAGAAGTGGACGCTTGGATTTTTGGAACTTTAACATCAGGCAACAATTAGGGCAACAAATAAGACTCAGTAAGCAAGTATTTCGGATATTTTGAACATGTATTGAAGATACTGCTGTATTTGACGTGCTATGAGCTTAAAAGCACTAGGACAGAACAGTTCGTGTGCTTTGGGAACTTGGTAGGCTACAGAAGCATCGACCACCCCCACCCTCCCTCCCTCTTCCAAAAACTAAGAGTGGGGGGTAAAGACACAAGCAGCGCTGCCGCACTGCTGGGAACATTCTGGATATAACAGATATAGCGGAGTCGTTTTCACGGGAAACAATGGATTGCTAAACTCGATTTATCTATGCTTTACGTCGATTTACACCGGCATCCCGTCTCCGCGCTGCGTTTCTGCATAGCGGACTGCGAGCGTTTTGTACCGCAAGCAGCCAAAGGGAAAGACCGACGTAACTGCAAACTCGTTTAACCGCTCAACTTGGAGTCGCTGTGCTGTGGGCTAGTACTTAAAATTAGAGATTGTAAGCGAAATAATCTTAGTTTAAATCTCTGGGGCTCTGCCAGCGTGCGTCGTCCAACTCCGATCCCAGCGGAGTATCGGGCATATCCCATCCAACCGGACAGGAATTTGGACTGTGTCTCGTGTTTAAGTTGAATGCCTAAACGAATTCGTCTCGTTTGAACACGTCTTGCCGCTCAGGAGTTCCAGGGTCCAGGGAAGTCTGAACATTTGTGGAAAGGTTGCTTACATGGCGATGGCGATGTTGCCGAGTTTTTGGATATTCCTGATGGCTGTCTGCGTGCCAGGTAAGACACTTCTGCACCACTCCGTTAGCTAATGGCGATGCCTCCGTCAAAACTCCAGTTCCTTTTTTGGATATGATGCGGATGGGAGAATGTTTCAGTTCTATCAAATAGCACCTTTCCATATCTCCAGCTTTCACTATCGCTGTTCCTCTAAAAAAATCTACTGTAGCCTACACACTGGTACAGAATCGTGAGGAATTGGGTTAAAATACGATTCACGGAACGGCTGTGGGAACATTCACACAGCCCTGCTTAAGAATAACGTGAACTTGTTTGAATGATTAAATCGCATGCTGCACGAGCTCAGGCAGAAGATGGCGGTAGGGATGAAATCCCTAATAACGTTGGTGGTACGGCTGAATGAAAAGTGAGAAAAAATGCGGTAGTTATTTCCCCCAGGTGAGAATGATGGCAGGTTGCCAAATAAATAAACAAATAAATAAATTAAAGTCTTGTGTTTGTTTCCTATCCGCATGTTTTGTTACTTTATTTATACACCTTATGATATGTTTGCATCAATAAACACGTGAAATTTGGATCCCGACCTTAAATTCGGGTTATTAATCACTAGGTGAAGAAAATACATCGGTTTGTCGTAGTCACCCTTATGGCTCTTGGCTCTACAGATCACCACAGTTTCCCACAAAAATACGACACACTGTTGACATGCATGAAGAGTATATCTGAAGAATTTGAAGAAAAACGTCATTCTACTCAAAGAACGCAGTATATTTTAGTCATTTGCATGTTGGTTAATCATGATTATTCTAATTAGATTTCCAACAATGATGTTAAATACAAATTTTAGTTCCCAATTAATTTTTTCATCAATGTCCTTGTTATACAGTATTTCATTAGATGTTATGAAATTGCTTGCATTTGTTCACATACTCTATTATGATATTTCACAAATGCATTCTGTAACTGACAGTGCAAACAGTTTTCAGTGTGATTAAAGAGGAACCACCCACACATTAGAATGTGATGGCTGGGTTACTGGTCTCTCCATATTCTTAGTTTTTTCTTACACTGATTTTCAAAACGAGTTGGTTATCATGCCATCAGATGCTAGTTATCAGAAATGTCTGGTTAAACTTGGATGAACGGTTCATTTTCAACCTAGTGGTCAACCAAGCTTGATTGATTGATTGATTGATACATTGATTGATTCATTCATTCATTCATTCATATTTCTTCATATTCTTTTATTTTTAAAACAGAAATGAGAGGAGAATGTATTAGCTCTCAGATGTAATGCACAACGTAAATGAGGCACAGGTTAAAAGGGTAGCCTGGTCTTTTTTGCTGACATCACAGCTGTCAGTGACATCACATTGTAGATGTTTGATTGGATGAAGCTACAATAGTCTCACATTCGCAAAAGACTTTATTAGCAATGCAGCTATACACAAAGGTGCATTGAAGAAAGTCTGCTATTCCAAACCAAGGTCACGTTGCACAAAAAATATAGATGCGTGCATGAACATTTTGCCCACAATCACAATGTTTCTTGACAGGTATGGAGAATAGTGTAACTTCAAGGCAAAGTTGAGTTGAATGATTGGTGGTAGTCTTCAGATGGTATTAACTAATTATTTGTAGGCCAGATGTCTTTTGAAATCTTGGCCACACTTTCACAATTGTTGTGCACGTGATTGCACTGACAGTGTTTACGCAGGCTACTATATAACTGACAGCTAGTACATAGCTATCCTATAATGTGCATGTGCTGTGGTTTGGATTACGGTAAGAGCTAAATCTTAAGTTAGTTGATTGGGATTGTCAGGGCAGTGGTTTGGAATTGATTATTCAGATACTCTTGCTTCTAAAAAATGTGTATTCCAAAGTAGTTACTACATGCTTATGATTGTAGATACACATTAGTTACGCAGTAGTGACAACGTAGTTTAACTGCTAAAGTTTCCAGTTTATGGAGTCAAAAATGCCAAGCTAGTAAGAACAGAATATCATCTTACAAGTAACTGTTTTGGAACCTTAAGTATTTAAGTTAAGTACTTGTGAACTGAAGTACACTGAAAGAAGTCACGGCAAGTGTTTTTTTTTTTTTTTTTAAGCATACATGGTTGCTATTCAGCTTTGCTCTTACTGTATGTCATGAATGAAAAAATGGTGATGTCAGTGTGGCTCGCCTTTTAATGAAGGCCCTCGGGCCTTATGATGTTAGCATTAAACAAACAACATCAGTTCATAAATCCGCTATGTAATTTGGACGTAGGGCTCTCTGACCAGCCTTGTTAAACGATAATGAACCCAGTTGACCAGAACAGCTGGACGTACGTAGCTCACCAGAAAGATAGCGAAAGCGAAGGTTGTTGTATTCCCCCGTTCGTCGCCGCGGTTTGTTTACTTTCAGTTACGCACACCAGCGGCGACTTCAAATCGAGTTAATTGACCGTTGTGCTCTAATCGCGTTCCCTTGGTAAAACCTTTGTGAGATGACAGTTAGGCAGTTTGAAATTTCTGCGCGGAGGAGCTCGCTTTCGGAGTGAAATGACGTGGCCCCACGCCGCGGCAGAAAAACGACGGGACGAGGTCGTCTTCACACACCGCCCCGTGTTTTTCTTCATTTCACGCAGCGTCATTGTGTTCTAAAAAAAAGGGATTTGCAGGAGTTACGCGCGTTTTCTCTCTACCCTGGGGACCGACACAATCAAATATCAGCTAGGCCCTGACTAGAAGCCAGGTTTGTTCTCGCCTCCATCAAGCTTGCTGTTATTTCAGCCACAAGCGCTGGCTTTTCGTATAGCCACACCTACCAAGTATTAGACATTGGATATCAACAGTATTAGATATCAACTCTGAAATATTTGACCCTGACAGAATACACTTGGCATCTTATCCAAACATATTACAGCATGTCAGATCTGGTTTATAGAGACCACTCTGCCCACAGAGGATTCTCCATTACCCGGGATAGGCTTGGTTTTTCTTTTTTCGGTCCATTGCTCAACAATAAAATTATATGCAAACTGACAGTTTACTGAAGGGGCCCTTTGTGGAGAGAGTTTCTCTATCGCATCTGTTGTAAATATTTTTCCCATACTGGCAAGTAGGTCTGCAAGGGAGTAATCCAGCAAATAGCAATTCTGATATGCATGAGGAGGGGGGAGTTGAGGTTTTCAGTGCTAAAAAAACCTGAGGTAGGTTGTAAATGAGACCATGCTGACTTAGTTCTTTGCAGTTGAAAAAGCCAAGCTTTGGGAACATCTGGTGTTAACAATAGGTTTTTCATGAAAACTAAAGCAGTGCTGTATTAAGTGGGGATAAATAGGTAATGTGACACCAGAGGCAATGTCACAAAGTGTGTGAAAAGATCTAGCATTTAGGATTTGTCATCTTTATCTTGAATACACACATGCTTCTGTATTCACTGTCCTATAGTTACTGTATTATGTAAGAGCAGAGGATGTCTGTTGAGTTAATGAAGGGAAACTGTCCTGTATGTCCCCCTGCCTGCAAGCCAGTTTTTAACCCTTTAAGGTGTAAGACTGCAAATATAAGATTAGAATGTTCTTAACTGAACATTCTAATGCTGATGTAACAATCACTACTGGTAATGGAAAGCAACAGAGTTCTGGAACACTGACTTTGCATTCCAATAATCCTGCTCTTCAAAGGGTGCTCTTCAGAGGGTTATACTCTTGAAATTCTGGTGGTCCTATTACCCATGATATCAGGGCACAATACATACAGGCCTATTCTGTTCAAGTAGCATGAGCTGAGCAGTTCAGTTTAAATTTAGGAAGTTAATTGAATGTACTTGTTGGAAAAAAAAAATGCTCATAGAACTATAAGGTTCAGTTCATCAGTTGAATTGACATTCGTTTCCTGAATTGACTGAATTGAAATGGAATTTTCATCAGTCCCGGTTCAAAGGGTGTCTAGTTTTCATTCCGGCCTTAATTACTTGATTGGCGCCATTGATCCGACGGGAACTTGAATCAGCCGTAGTTCCCGGTGTTGGTAAGCCGCTGGTCTGACAGTCACCTCCGAAACCCCCCAAGGACTATGAAACTGCAGGAAAAGGGGAGAGGAAATCACTTTTCTAGCTCATTATTTTCAGTGTGGAAGGCCCGCAGTGGAAAATGAATTGAGAGGAACGCAGAAGAACTGCCCAATCAGACCGGCGCGTCGAGGGCAATTACGCCGCTAGTTATCGCCGGGGACGACCCCGCGGCTCGGGCCACCGGCGCAAAAACACACAGGAAGTGGCCCGGGTTTGCGAGGATTCATTTGAATCGATGAATCGGTAAATTTAGCGAATGAGCATTTATCATGGGCGGTGCAGTGAGTAGCACTGGCGCCTCACTGTATGAGGGTACCGAGTTTCAATCCAAACCGAGGACCTTTTTCCTGTGTTTGCATGTTCTCCCCGGGTTCGTGAGGGCTTTTCGCCAGGTACTTCAGTTTCCTCCCAAAATCCAATGACATGCAGGTTAGGGCTAATTGGAGACTCGAAATTGTCCATAGGTATGAGTGTGTGAGTCAGTGTTCTGTGGGCCCTGCAGCGGATTGGCGACTCGTCCAGGGTGTATTCCGGCCTCTCGCCCACTGCATGCTGGGAAAGGTTCCAGCCCGCCCACCACGACCCTGAGCAGGAATGAGCAGTTTAAGAAAATGGATGGATGGATTATTTATCACTGGTGCCAATCAAAGCAGAGCATAAGCCATAGCCAGTTAGCATTTTTAATGTGTCCTTGAGTGAACTTCATAGGAGTAATAACCTCAGTGTCTTGCGTACTCTTAGTTCCTATCTGAATTTTGTGCTAACTGACATTTCCCGTTAGGGCCGCCAAAGTAGAAATGTGCCTCTCTCATATGCACACAAAGGTCACATATTTAATAATTCAGCCGATGCGGGGGGAAAAAATGGCAATCCTTTTTCTCCCTCCCCTTAATGCTTCTATAGAACTGGAAATCTTCCACAGCTCAGAATGAGGGGAAAGCTTTGCTCATATTTCATTTAAGGAGCAAAATTAAATATAAGTGAGGAAAGTGGTAATGCATCACACCCCCAATGCCCAGATTGTATAATTACATTCTACCCCCTGAAATGGAAACAAATGACAGTGGAAGGAATGGAAATGAAGTTATTGGTTTAGTGGAGGGGGGGGGGGGGTCCAATCTTCTCCAAAAAGGGGCCTGTGTGGGTGCTGGCTTTTTTTCCAGCCCAGTGCTGAAGCACCTGGTTCTACGTATCAAGGTTTTGATTGAAGACCATGATTAGTTAATTGAATTGGGCGTCTGGGCTAAAATGAAAAACCTGCACTCACACACCGGCCCTTTTTGGATTAGATTTGACACCCCTGGCTTAGTGTATTTTGCAGGATCTGGTTTGCAAACCAGTGCGAATGTAACTCTTGATCAGGAAGTTGGGAATGTTTATCATGGACGGTAGGATTGCGTATGATCTCAGCATCGGCTTGAATCAAGTAACAGCATTATATCCTTCATTTATGACTTTATGGAAAATTCGGTAGTTGGTTTTCTTAAACGCGTTTCCCTCCATTTAGTACGCTTTATAGCATCTTGGCGTGCGGACGTTCGGCTGGCAAGTCAATGTGGATTTTCACAGGGCCCAGCAGGAAGATGTAAGAGAAAAGGAACTGAGGATGTGAGAGGACGCATAATGCACCCTCATTATGTCCTTCTCTTTTACAGCCTATATCTCTTGGGAATTGCTCATGGGGAAAACAAATGCATGGGAATGTCGTGGCTATAGGTGGTCTGAGTTGGTATTGTGGCTATAGGTGGTCTGAGTTAGCATTGTGGTGAATGTCGGGGTGGGGGGGTGGGGGCTGTTGTGGCTATAGGTGGTCTGAGTTGATATTGTGGTGAATGTGGGGAAAGGGGGGGAGGGGCGTTTCCATGGAGGAGAGTAGCATACTCGCCATACATAGCAACCAAGCCCTGACCCCTCAGCCCATATTTCAGTGGCAATGGCCGGGCCACTTGCTGAATATCTCGATTCAGAGCTCTTCTTCTGTTGCCCTTCTCCTCAGACATGATCGCCTTGTATTAAATGCAAGTTACTTTGGCTTGTTAAAAGAAAAAATTGAACAATTAAAAAAAATAAAAAATAAAAAATACAACCATATATTTTTGGTATCAAGTCAGACGAGGGTGGATTCAGAAGTGTCAGACATTACGCACCATCTGACACAGGTGCTGCTGTGGGTTGCAGTACAATGCTAATGTTTTTTTTTGTGATCAAGTGTTTTTTTAAAAATTAATTATTAAAGGGACAGTGGATACGGGAGTACAAAGATACAGAAGAGCAACAGAAAATGTCAGTAAAAAGAAGCACGGTGCTAATGTTGAAGTTCTCCATAAACCTTCACTATACTTCCCCAAGTAGGCCTACACTGCTACAGAACGTTCCTGCGCAGTTGGAAGTCTGCCAGTTGATTGCACCCACATTGATGAACTCCCCATATGTCTGAATACTGAGGTTTTTTTTAATTTGCCGTTGGTGCCTGTGGTTTCTTCACTCACGCCCACTTGATATTGTGAACCGTGCTGCTTTTTTTCTCCAGGCAGTCCTGTGCGATCGCTTTTAGGATTACTGCTTCTCTCATGTCGATGCCCAGGATTAGAAAAAAAGCCGCCGCTACTGTATTTTGCGGTGTTTATCTGGGAACATTTTAGTGTTGAACCGCATAAAAATCATTCGAAAGCACGGATCTGTCGTTCGGGGATAAGAGCGAACCGATGTGCTTTTTAAGTTTCTCGGTAATTGTCTCGGATCTCTGCAGTGCGCGTTTGTTCATCTAAATTTTAATGAACTGTTGCTGCTCTGCGTCCCTGGTTGGGCTGGGACAGAAAGAGTTTTTAATACTGTCAGTGCATCATAATTAAAAAAAAAAAAAAAATATATATATATCCAATGATGCACGGTTTTATTTATGAAGGGCGAGGAAAGCAATCAAGTAATCCCTTCAACCATTACACCCTTTTGTGCTTCAGAAACATTTTCATGCCCCCACAGTACGTAGAAAGTTCTGCAGTCTGCAAGTTTTTTGCAATATATGTATATTATTTCATCATTTAGGACCCGTGGCTGCAAGTTGCCTGCCCATTCATTAGCTTGAGAAAGCCCTGTGCACTTTATGCTAATGCACTAAATAACTTTCATTGTTCTGTAGTATGTGAACAAAGATTCTTGTTGATTAAAGAATGCAGTATACATTTACTTCCTTATTTTAAGTGCTCATCTAGTTGCCAGTGACTTGAACCATCATTTAACTGTTTGTGGAGGAAGGGAGAAGAGTTTGTTTTTTTTCTGCGTTCCAGTATATCAAGTTTTATGGCTTTTTTTGTCAGGGATAGAGAAGAATTCAGTCATTCACTCTGAGGTTAAAAGGCGACACAGTAAATTTCCTCAACTCGTTTGATGTTCCTGATAATTTATATAGCTCTTTTTTGACTAACAGTGTTTGTTGTTCAAACATAGAAAAAAAAAAAAGCAAGAGAGGACAGGTTTTTTGAAAGTACCGTGGGGCTTTTGGAAGCTTAGGGAGTTTGAATCATGGAGAGCATGCGCTTATGAGCACAATGCAAGATTTTAGCAAAGTAGAGCATGTTGGCATGCATCCACAAGTGGTGGGGACTACACTGTGCTTAAATCTCCTTGAGTTATTTTAACTTTCAAACATCTGCTTCACCTCTGAGTTTAGCGTGTTCATAAGTAGCCATGTTATCACTAATGTCTTTATCAAAATAAAATGTGAACAAGGAAAAGCGCAGGTCAATCCTTAGGCAACATTTCCCATCACTAGTCCCTGGGGAACTACACTTCCCATAACACTTCATGCACAGACACGATCTTCCTGATTGTTGCTCTTCGTGGTCTACTCTGTAGCAGACTTGGAATCCACTCTAGGATAACTCTTTTAAACCCTTCTCATTTCTGTCGTGATTTCCCATGTGGTATGAACAACAAATTTTTGGAAAATCCAAAAATACTATGCTATGCGATCAGCCCAGTTTGGGCTAAAGTAAACTGTAATGTCCTTGAAGCATAATAATGGTTTATAATAGGTCTTTCCAGGAATAACTACAAAACAGCCTATCCTTAATGATATATGACAAATCTGATTTGATATACAATAGTATATCTGAGAAGTATATTTCACTAAGCTGGCTTTATTGGATCTTGAAATCACTTTGATATCCAAGATTTTATTTAATTATATGATGTTTTTAAGTAAAATAAAAGAGTGTAGGACTCAACATACACACACAGGCACATTATCTTATAAGTGAATGTTTACAGATTGATATATTATTTTCCAAGCTTGGCAAATCCTACCTAGTTTTTGTCTTGTATGGGGAAATTTATCCAAGTGCCACTCAACATGCTCTTTAAGTTGAGTTCCAGTATGTTAGGAAACTACAATATTGACAAAAGGACATTGGCTCCCGATAATTAGCATTTAAATGGGCTTATTTACATAATATAGCTGTCAGTTGTCAGCTCAGGGGTGGAAATGATTTGTCCCCCCCAGTGGCTTGCTTGCTGTTCCCAAGACAACACCTCAGTCAGAAGCAATGAACACTGGCCTGCATGAATCCTCTTTAGGGAATGCTACACTACGCTACATATCTTACAAGTGGAACCAAATAGTAGAACTCAATGCCTGAGCCTTGATATCCCTCACGGCTTAAATTGACGTTTAATAATAGTAATAACAATACAACAACACTAATACTAATACTAATACTACTACTACTACCACTACTACTAATACTACTACTGCTACTACTACTAATAATAATAATAATAATAATAATAATAATAATTACTATTGGTCTACTGTAATATTAAAGTTCTGCAAACTTTTTATTCTTCTCACATTAATTATACATCTAACTTTATACCTCAAACTCTGTCTCAATATTTAAATGTGTTTTATGTGAGAATACAATAGAATACAATTTTGGATAAAAATGTAAAATTTAATTGCCCAAGTATTTTCAGATATGTCATTGTCTGATTGTCTGTTGTGAGGAAGGCCAGACATTGTTTAAATAATTTGTATTAGCTATTTGTCTAGAAATATCTAAATTGCTTTCCCCCCAAATTGTTCATTGTGGAATAATGGGACGTAAAATCGTGTCTTGATTAAAGATGTCTGCCTGCGCTCTTTTGTTCTGTTTTCAGCGGAATCACGGATGTGCGTTCTGCAAATGGCCTGTCGAAAACACGGTCACTGTTGTGCGCTTTGTCTTGCTGGCGCTCGCGACAGCTTAATTTGTCTCTGCGTCGCTAAAGCGGTTCCTCTGTTGTTAGGGCGCAGTGTGGCGGGTATGGTGTCATTGTGTTTCCCTGCGGTAAATATGCTTATTTTGCCTTGCTGCAGTTTGCTCATCTTTCCGTTTCGTCGTAACAGCTTCGGGATAAAAACGCAGCTAACTTCGAGGAGCTAGTTTCAATCAGGTATTCTGAAGCAAGATGTTTTATCAGTGTGAGAGAGGACATTGTTAATTTAGAATGCTTGTGGAAGAAGAGGGAGTAGATCCCTCAGCGTAATGTATCTCTAATTCCATTCTCCAGCCCAGCAGGAAGTGTTATCTGTGAACAGACTTGTTTGCTATTGGTGTGACAGTGTCCTAATGTCCTGACAGGAAATTGGTACACTGAGGGCAGCCGACCAGTTTGGGACTAGGAGGTTAGTAGGAGGCCCTACGAGAGATTGGAGTTGCGTTATGGTTCCTTCATCAACCCAAAATAATCCCCGGCTAGGCGTTACAGTAATGAACAGCGGCAGAAAACATTAACAGGAATTATCTGCCCGGGAGCTAGAGATCGAACTGAAGCCACCTTGGTGCTGGAGCTGCATAGCTAATGCTCGCCCTGTTCTGAAGAGACCGGCACATCTTCCTGGTCACTCCGAGCCGAGATGTTGCTGAGACTACCAAAACGTGACCTCCCCCTCATTTACAATCAATCTGTGTATTGTTTTTTTTTAGTGTGGAGTTTGCCTGCTTAGCAAAGTCAGGTCAGGACAATTTTCCAGAGCTATGACCTGTATATTCATCCATCAATTCTCCTGACTGAAAAAACTTAATTTACACACGGACACACACACACACACACACAACTTATACCACACATACACAGACAGAGAGAGGGAGATGGAGAGGGAGGGAGGGAGTGAGGTAGAGAGAGCTTGGAGCTTGTCCAGAAAGAACTTGAAGTGTTTAATTCATGAGGAATTTCTGAGGTGAGCCATCACAAAATGATCACCTCATTGGATATTTTACGATGGCATTTGGTTCCCATTCAACTGGATACATGGAAAATCACTTTTGCAGTACATGCCCAGCAGCATTTTTTCCAAACCACAGTAACTAATAGTCAAAGTAGCTAATGGCTAGTATAGTAACCATTCAGATAATTACCTGCTAAGAGCTACTTCCTTAGTATACTGTGAGCCATATGCAAAATTAATAGGAAATGAAATGAATGCCCTTCAGCTATGGTTTTTAAAATGGCTTGAAGACCACCACTGTTATAGCCATATTCCAGGCATTATTTAGTGTCTCCTCTCTCATTTGGCAAAGCGTCATGGGTAATAAGCTTCATTGGGAATAGTCTATTCTCTTGCCTTACAAGTGCCCGCGGGTCACTCAGCCACAGCTCTTCCCTTTGGCGGCGAAGACCACCGCGCTTCGTTGCGTTTCTGTTCCCAGGTTACCGTCGCGTCGCGCTCCTCGACGCCAGTCAAGGTGGTCCAAACGCCGGCCTCTGTGATTTCATAGCCCCCCAGAGGAGGCCGCGTCTGTCCCAGAAGCCTCGCCGACAGGTTTACGGAGATTTAACGGCGTCAAATCCGCGTGTTTTTTTTTTTTTTTTTTTTTTTTTTTTTTGAGGAGGGGATTAAACATTTGGGGAATGCAGCCTCCGGGATGATGGATGAGCATCGGGCGTGAAAATGCAATTACTCCGGACCGGAATTTTGTCAAACGTGGAAATCTAATCCGAGAAGGTATCGGGTTCGAGGGCGAAGGTATCAGGTATGAGGGCGCGCGCGCACCTCATAATTTCCTCTCGGCTCGGCTGTTTGGTTTCGCCCGTCGACGGGAATTAATCCCGTGGCGGGAGGCTGAAGAACAGCGGTCGGGGGTAAAACGCTTTTCTGACGGAAGCTTTCCGTTAAACCGCCATCGCCCGAAAATGTATGAGGGGGGGGGAAAAAAAAATCTCATTTGTGCTTCAGATGCGTGTGTGTGTGTGTGTGTGTGAGCGTTTCATCCTGCGGGCTTCATCCGGTGAATTCACACTCGTCCCTTCCATCTATCACTCGGATGCTTTTGTCAGCTTTCTGCGAGTCTGGGGGGACCGAGGGTGAGATCATAGAGTGGTCAAGCTTCGGTAACGTGTGCACTTGAAACGCTTTTATTCTTCAGAGGCGGCAGTATTTGAGATCTGTCTTGCGAGGCTCCTGACGACTTTAAAGGAACGTGGTACTAACCAAAATATGTAAACTTTACCTGGGTTCTGTTCTCCGTAATGGCTAATTATCCAGGTAACATTAGCCATCTCGCTAGCTAACATAGGCACTGTCCAAATTAATTCTCAAGTGACATGATGAATTGTCTCACACTGCATTTCTTCTTAAAGAAGTGCTTTTTGAAGTTAAACTTGAGTACAAAGGACAATGACAACAGCACTTGCTGTGCGTTTTTGTATGAATATACTTTTTTTGATGGTTTTAGGCATTAAGGATCAAGTGCGTTTGTACACGTCAGCTTTAGGCACAGCATTGTACTGGCTGCTGCCTTCTTTCCTCTACTCCTTCGTTAGATACCCTGTACATAAGTTCACACATCCTGATATTGATTAGGATTATTATAGATGTTGGACAGGGATTTCACTAGTCTGATTCGGGAAGTATAGCTATTCAATGTCCACAAAAGACACAACATTAATATATTATTCATGAGTCACACTATCTTATCAAGGACAGGCTGTATGGCCCTGATTTTATGTCGTCTATATGAGGTTAAGTACCTTACTCAGGGGCACAGGAGCAATGTTCCACTCGGGACTTGAACCTGCAACCCTCCAGTTATAAGGCTGTGCCACCGCTGTCTTACACAGTAGGGTTTTGGCAGGGTCTTCACGGGCCATCCAAGCCTAATTATCTGACATTTGGAAAGTGCCAGACCTTTTCTCTGCTATTTTACCACAAATGTCACATAAGACCAGCGCGCACCTGTTTGGACTCGGAGGGACGAGACCAATCCTTCTGTGTGGAATTTGCATGTTCTCCTCGTGTCCGCGTAGATTTCCCCCTGGTACTCCGGTTTCCAAAGACATAGAGGTTGCCTAATTGGAGACTCTAAATTGCCCATAGCAGGTATGAGTGTGTGAATGATGTGTGAATGGTGAGAGAATGGTGTGTGTGCGATGGTCTGGCGAACTGGCCCAGGGTGTATTTCTGCCTCTCGCCCAGTGCACACTGGGATAGGCTCTAGCACCCCCCGTGACCCTGACCAGGATAAGCGGGTATAGATAACGGATGGATGGATTATAATGCCATTCAGCTGGTTACAGCATAGCTTGCACTGTTGCGGCTGTCTAAATGTGTCTTCCGTTACCAGGTTAGGAAGGTTTTATAACTGTATAACTGGGAAGTAGGTTTTACGAGATTGTATAACTGTAAAAAAGCATTTCAGGGCACATAAAGATTTTTTTTTTTCATTCCCCAGAACCTATATTAAACAGATCCAGATAAGGCCCGATAATTTACTGCATAGTCAAATCTGCTGTGCTTTGGATTTGATGGGTTGAACCCACGCAAAGACCTTTATCGCTTTATGTCACCTCATTTATTTCGCTTTCTGATTCGCTGTAAAATAAAAAGGGGAGCGGGGTGCATGTCCGGTGCTAACGAGCGGTCGACTGGCAGATGAGCTCGTCCCGCACGCGAGTTCGCGTTTATTGAAGACGACAAGAGCCAGCATTTCGACACCGGTTTCGGCACAAAGAGTGCGAGAGCCGCAGTGGCCCCGGGCTACGCAGTGTCTGGGTCGGGAGCGGTACTAGCGCTGATAGATTTGGTCCGGCCGCCGCTGATCACGTTGAGCGCCCGAGCGCAGCTGCTCGTCGTTTCATTCCTCGCGCTGAGTCCCGTCGTCGCGAATTGAGCAGGGAGCTGAAAAATGATTCAGGCGATTCAGTTTTCCGTTCTTTTGTGGCTGTGCAACTTTGGCGTGAACGCGTTTAGCTCAGCTCGAGCCTTTCAGGCGTTTCGTCGCATTGAAATCCGACGGGCGCTTTCCTCCCGCTTTTCGCTCGGCGGTCGGATTTCGACGCTTTCTCACGCGGCATCTTTCATCGCTTCCTCCCGTAGGAAGCGTCTCTTGGCTGCGGATCGGCGTTCAGTTCCGATTCGCTAATGTCCCCCGTCGGTGCTGCGGAGTGACATCAGCTGTTTTTTTTTTTTTTTTTTTTTTTTTTTAAAACATCCTCCGTTCGCAATTACCTCACACAAACTCCTTTGGTCTTTTTCTAAAAAATATTATAAATCGAACGACGCTGTTGGAGGAAGCTGTGCAGAAGCATGTTAGCATGAGTGACAGGGTGCTGTCTTTGATCGTGTTTGCGTTCGCCTGGATGCACCCCCGAGCACTTTATTCCGGCATGTTCTTTCAGAAGTGGGCACAGTACGGCTCGTTGCAAATGCCGCCGTGGCAGGGATCCAGTTCAGTTAGTTCGGAAGTCTGGCTGAGTGGCTGAAATGAAACACTAAAATTTCTTGTTTTATATTCAACATGAGCCGTGTTTAGCTGCTCATTCAATGGCCCATCTTCTCTAGGGCAGGCTTGGACTGGCCTGGCTTTTTGTTGCTAAAACAAACACAATTAAGCCTTTTTCATTCTCTGTTTTTTTTCCTTCTTTCTTTTACCTCGAGCCAGGTGGCCACTGAAGGAAAGAAAACAAAGCATCCTGTGGTCCGGGTTCGCGGGGTCAGATGTGATTGTCCTCCACAGGTGCTACTTGACAGGAACAGAGCTGGTCAGCTATCTGCTCAACGCATCAGGAAATCCAGGAAGTGTGCAGCTGGCTTTCCTGAGTAGACTTGCAGAAAGGGGGTCGGGGGTCGGGGGGGGGGGGGGGGGGGGGGCAGGTGGGGGGTGCTGGAAGTTCTGGCTGGAGGCTTTCGCAGGTTCCTCTCCAGCAGTCGGGGAGCGTGTCTCTATACCCACAAGGGAGCACTTTGTAAATGAGAAGCTTGATGCCAGGAACAATGCTTGGGAACAGACCTGGCAAAAAACTGGGAAGCTGATGTGGAAACACAACTTCCCCCCACACACTTCCAATTTGTTTTGTTTTTTCCCGTTGAGGGATGTGTGTGTGTGTGTGTGTGTGTGTGTGTGTGTGTGTGTGTGGACGTATGTGTGTGTGCACGAGTGTGTGTGTGTGTGTGTGTGTGCGTGCATGCGTGCGTGCATGTGTGTGTGTTGTTTGTATGTGAGTGTGTGTACATGCCTGTGTGTATGTGTGTGTGTGTGTGTGTGTGTGTGTGTTCGTGTGTGTGTGCGTGCATGTGTGTGTGTGTGCATGTGTGCTCGTGTGTGTGCCCCCCCCCCCCCCCCAGACAGAACTCCCCCAGCATGCCAGACAGTGACAGATTGTCTTTGGCTTCCCGGGCCGCAGTCTTGATGTAGTTAAAGTGAGGAAGCGATTATGCTGTTGTTAGAGTTGATGACTGGAGCGTGAATGCAGAAAGCCCACCCCCCTCTCCCCGCCCACCCCCCACCCCCTCCCCGCCGATTCTGCGTCCCTGGTGAGTCACTTTGACTCCCCGTTGAGGTGATGAATGGGACGGGGGCTCCCTGACCAGGAGAGGGTGGCCTGCGGAACGAATTATGGCTCCGAGCGCTGGTCCGCCGCGTCCTTCGTCGGGAGGAAGCTCGCGTTCATTTCTAATGCGCGGATGCGCCGTCCGTCCAGCTCTCTTCTCCGAGGGAGATTCACGCGAGTGCAGGCCGCCGCACTCCCTTCCTTTTGGCCCGAAACCCCCCTCCACCAAACCCCCCCCCCCCCCCCCCCCCCCCGCACCCCCCCTCCCCGAGTCGCTGCTCGCTTGGACAAATGCGCAGCCACATCTTAGATATAAAATCCAGACCGGCCCGTGGAAGGAATTACAGTGCTGAATTAAGTCTAGCGTGTCCCCGCGGGCGCTGGACATGTTCTTTAGTTTCGTGCGCTTTAGCTTAGCTCGGGAAAAAAAAAAACAATAATAAAAAGAAAAAGTCGTAACAATAGTCCGAATTTGCTGAGTTTGCCGGGTTTCTCTCGTTTCTGTGAGAACAGCTTTTTAAGAAGCGGTTCTGGTCGCCGTGAGGGCGCGTTTTATCGCTGCGGACGAACAAGAAGAGCCGTCCCGTTCTGGTTCGCGCCCACGGCAGATTTACTGCGGGCGAACGCAGCCGTTCCCGTACCGCCCCACCCCCCCGGGTCCGTTCGGGCGCTTCCTCTGACCGCTGACGCTTTCGTCTGGCGTCGTTTGTCTGGCGTCGTTCCCGCGTAGGTAACTTTTTCCTCCCCCTGGTCTGCATCGCCGGCGCAAAACTCCGCCTCGGCGACTCTGGAGGAACGCTGCGGACCCCTTTTTTCCGCTCCGTCTCCGACTCGAGTTCTGCGGTCACCGCGCAAAAACCGGCACTCTTTCTCCAAAAAAAACCCCCATTCCCGCATCGACTCAAATCACACGGAACCGCTGAAGCAAGGAGAAAAGGAAATCAATGAGCGGAATCCAATCTTGTTTGCGCTCCTCTGATTGGCCGTTAATCTGATTTAGAGCCGCTCTCTCGGTTTTAGAGATTAAATGGTTAAGCCCCAGCTCTCCACTTTCTCCAGACTCGCACCCGGAGAGTTCCTTTGGTTCTTTTCTTATCTGACTTTACAAAAAAAAAAAACACACCCTCCTGCCCTTTAAAGACCAAGCCATTGTGATTCCAGTTTTAAATCCCACCAAGGCCTGGGGGGGGGGGGGGGGGGGGGGGGGAGGGGTCAGCAAGGCTGAAAAGGGACTTGAAATAAAAACATTACACCTACTTTACGACTCAGACCTGATGTTTCATCAGTCAAGCTGGGGGGGGGGGGAGAAAGACAACAGAAAGAAACACCATTTATTAAAGCGCCATGTGATTCATGGTCCTGGGAGAAAGGGGTGTCAGCGTTTTCGGCTGGGCCCCGCGGTTTATCTGGGATAGATCTGGCGGTCGACGGTAAGCCCGTTCGGCCTGTGCGCTGAGGCAGATCATTGGAGCGTGAAAAAATGCGTCAGCAACCCGGACCGTACCCTAAATGGCCTGATCTCACTCACTGAGTCACTCACTCACTCGCTCACTCGCTCACTCGCTCACTCACTCACTCACTCACTCACTCACTCACTCACTCACTCATTCATTAAACTATGTTTATTATAAACATGCTGTGTGGCAGTAAACCTACTGTCCATCTCCTGATACAGACTGAAACCTCACCCATTCAAATCTTTGCTCAACACACCTCGACTCTTCCCTGACCTAAACTTTCTTTCACTCTGGGTTAAACGCTCCTGGACGTGCTCACGCCACATTTAACACTGTACCCTCAAACCCATTACACTTCTTAGCACCACACCGCCAAGCTCCCTCTTGCGCCTACTTTGGCACTTAACATTGTGCTGCGGGTCTGATAATTAACACTTACTTACCAGCTGTGACACTTAACAAATTGGTATCGTTACTTTTTATGGCCTTCTTCTCGTATGCACTTCATAAGTCATTCCGGGTAACGTTGCCTTCTAAATGACTGAGTCTGCCGTGCGGTGACGTCATAGGTGTGGGTGTACGCATCACACAAGTACTGGTCTGTGCTATTTTCAGGAAGTGCAAGAACACAGGAGTGTACTTAGCTACTTTGCAAAACACGACTCCTATGAGCGCTCTGCTCATAATGTAAAACAGCAGTGGTGGTTGGTATAGGGACACAGCGTACATTCCTAGCATGCATATGTATACCACACATCCCTAAAATCACACGCTGATCAGATCCAGGGTTCGAGACAGGGGGTCTCATTTTGAAGCATGCATTCTGGTCTCTTGATTAGCACTCATAGACTTAATCGCTGGCTCTGATTGGCCTGCTTGCTCATGTAGCGGGGCACGCTAGGGAAGTGCAGGGGGGTTAGGGTTGGCTCGTTCTGACGTGTGGCCCGGGACCTGGGGAAAGCCTCCCGCCCCTGATGCTCCGACAGGCCTGTGGAGCCTGGACGAGTTCGCCCCAGGCCTGCTTTTCAGAGGGGGGTAGGGGGGGAGCAGGGTCATTTGGGGCAAACGCTGCGGCTGTTATATCCCCTCTAGCAAAGCTGCAATGGAAAGGGGGTTTGATCCCCTTATTATACATGCATAGCATGCACCTCTTCATTTGAACATCCTACTACCTGTTAGTTTAATACCTCAGTCTGTAATCTGCTGGATTACTTACTGTGATAGATGCCTCATTACGTTTATTACCATCCATTCTACTCTTACTTTCCACCAGGTCTGCCAGCAGAACTGCCCCCCCCCCCCCCTTCCCCACCCCCGGACCCTGATTCCTTCTGAGATCTCTCCACTGTGGGGAGTTGTTTTTTCGCCTGCTTGCTTTCTGGGGGTTCAGGTCTGGTTTCTGCTGAATCTTTCTTCTGTTTCTCTGTAAGGATCTTTGTGACAGTTCTCTACAAAAAGCGCAATGCAAAATAAATCGAGCTGAACCGAATCCTTTCCCAACACTGACTGTGGCCAAGACAGAGTTAGAGATATTTTGCTGTGACATTTGTATTAACATTGTCTCTGGTTTCACTGTCATTGTTACCGCTATGAAATACTATGTATTCTGCCCGCAGAGCTCAATATAATTACACTTGAGAAATGAAATAAATGAGAATTTTTTTTAAAAGACAATGAAACATCAGAAACATTCTGAATGCCTTCTTCAAAAATGCACATGAAATGACAGCAAAGTTTCCCTCTGGCAAAAAAAATAAAAAATAAAAATCAGTTGTGATGACGGCGTAGGCTACAGATTGAGGCTGAATTCAAGCTGTGAGCCTGTTGATTGAGGCCACGCTCTTTGGGGTCGCTACGCGCACACACACACGCGCACACACACACACGCGCACAACGCAGCGGGGCGTGGAAAGCAGCTTGTTTCGGACGGGTTTCTGACGGATGAAATTTCGGCGGGTGGGTGGGTGACCGGACTGCGCGGGCGGAGAAAAATAAGATGAATGGCTTGCTCCCCAAACCCCCCCCCCCCCCCCCCCCGCCATCCCCTCCGCACACAGTGATGACCTCTCCTTAACCCCAGAAGAGAGCCGACTGGCTAAATCTGAAAGTGCGCGCGGGGGACAGTTTTTTGAGGCGCGCGCTCTGCTTCGCGGCCGAGATGGCCGTCGGACGGACGGACGGACAGACGGACGGACGGACGGACGGGCTGAGAGACGGGGAGATGATCGGCGGCGGACGGCCTGGCGTCGGGCCATCGATCCCTCGCCTCCCGCCGCGGGCGCTAACGCCAGAGTAGCTAAAGCAGGCCGCCATTGATCCAGCGGTTTCAGGCTCGGCTGCAGAACAGGCCCCGTCCCCGCCGGGGTGCGGCCACACACCCCCACACCGCTCATGCGCGTTTGGGGAGGGGGGTGGGGGGGTTTGTGTGGGAAGTGTGTGAGTATGTCAGCGAGGACTGTGTGTGTGTGTGTGCATGTCTGCGAGGACTGTGTGTGTGTGTGCGCATGTGTGCGTGTGTTTGTGCGTGCGTGCATTTGTGTGCATGACTGTGTGTGAGGACGGTATGTGTGTGTGTATGCGCCTACGTACAGATAGTATATTCGAAGAATGTTTGCGGTGGGTGTGTGCAGGGAGTGAGTAACTTGTAAATGTGTGTGAGGCACACACTATGCGAGGAGTGCGTGTCCAGTGAGTGTGTGAAGTATGTGTGAATTGTGCAGAGACACTTGGAAAAGGGTTTTACAAGCATGTGTAGAGAGGGTGTGGGGCTTGCACAGATTAAGTGTTGGGAGCATCTCTAGAGATTGTGTGAGAGGCTTAGAGGACAGGTGTGAGTAGAGCACGTGTGTGTGTGTGTCTGTGTGTGTGGAGAGAGTGAATTAACTGCTTGTGGAGTCAGTAGGGCGTGCGTGAGGAGCATGTTCAAAGTGTGTGTGTGTAAGTAGTGTGTGTGCAGCGCATCAGTATGTAAGCAGTGTGTTTGAGGACGGAGTGAGGAGAGTGTGTAAAGCATCAGTATGTGAGCAGTGTGTGTGAGGACAGGGAGATGGGAGTGTGTAAAGCATCAGTATGTAAGTAGAGCGTGTGAGGACGGACTGAGGAGCGTGTGAAGCATCAGTATGTAAGCAGTGTGTGTGGACAGGGAGTGAGTAGCTAATCCTCCTGCAGGGTGGTTGCAACAAAAGTGAAGAACGTGTTTAAATTATTCTGTTCATGGATATTTTTGATAATGCCTTTGGCCCTGCATGAGGAGCATGCTCATTACTGCACAGGCCCTGGCTGTAATCATTACGGCCGGCCTTGATCCATAAACGCCGGCTTGTTATTCCACGTTTGACAAAAGAGATTCTGGTAATTTCGAAAAAAATTTATGAAGTTGCGTAGAGACATGGCAAGACTAGCGTTGATCTGTTTAAATATGTCTTTCCCTTCCTTTTTAACGCGGATTGATTTATTTAAAGGGCAGCAGATATCGACCGCCTCCTCTTTCCGAAGGAGAAGGAAAAGGATTTATTAAGCCCCAGCTTTTTTCAGTTTTTTACCTGGAGAGCTCAGTGCTGTCAGTCTTAGAGATAGGAAAGTTTAGGGGGTGGGGGGGGGACGGAAATGGGGAGGATCCGTGGGATCATGTTCAGTACCCTTGGGGGTGGGGGGTGGGGGGGGGTTTGTGTGTAGGGCTGCTGCGGGGATGGGAGCCACTTTTATTCTCAGTTCAGATCCAGTTCACCTGAACGTTTGCCAAACACAAAGCCCTGCTGCTGGTGCGTTTCCCATCGCTGGCTTCAACGCAGAGCCCGACCGATAGAGGATTTCAGCGACCGATGGAGATGCTGATTTTCAGAGGGGAAATTCACCGATTACCAATATGGCGGCCATTACAGTGAATTTCGGAAACAGAATGAAAATAGACCTTTTTTTCCATGACAACCTAGGAAAATAAACATTTTGTATCTGTTTCTGTGTTTAGCATTACATTTACTGTAGAAGCAGATGTGGAGTCCTAGGAATGCCCATGTGTCAGTTAAAAAATAAATATATATATGTGTGTGTGTGTGTGTGTGTGTGTGTGTGTGTTGATATATATATTTGTGTATATAACGTATATATGCATATATACTGGTCCTGTATATTAGGTGCATGTTGTCCTTGATTACCGATACAGATATGTTTTAAAAATGCTAATATCAGTCCGATACATCCGACGTGTCGGTCGGGCTGTACTTCAAAGGAAACAGGAATGTTATTTACGACGACCTGAAGCCGAACCGTTTAAAGGCAGTTACAGATGGTCGCCTGGACCGTGATTCAGGGGCGAGTTCCGGCCACTCTCTGGCTTTGTGCGGGCGGAGCCTTGCGCTGGGGCGGTTGGTTGGAGGGGGAGGGGGGGTCTGGAGAAGTGAAGGAAAGCATTTTCCATGGAGAGGTGCCGCAGACACCGTTTGACCCCCCCCGGAATGTCTCGGTCGGTGGAGAAGTCCGCGAGGAAGACTCTCTGGCGGCGGGAAGCGTGGTCGGTCGAGGGGGTCACCGCGTGACCCGGCCGCCAGGGATCTCCAGGACGCTTACGAGCGAGCGAGGAGATCAGCGGGGCCAAACTGCGTGGGCTGGGCCCGGGCCTCTGCTGGGCTGCACTGTGTGCCAAGAGGGGGGTGTCGGTCTGTGGGGGGGGGGGGGGGGGGGGGGGATGGCTGAATCACTGAATCACAACTAAATAACCTCAAAACCCTGAGAAACACACGCACACCATCATGTCACGGCATACTAATCTCAAAAGCCCTGAAACACACACAAACACACCCACACACAAATAAACACGCACACACACGTGCTTGCACACACAAGCGCACACACACACACTAAAACAGTTAAATAATCGCTAAAGCCCTGAAATACACACAAACACACCCACACACACACACACACACACACGAACGTGCACGTGCATGCACATGCGCACAAACACAAAGGTGCACATGCATGCATATGCAAGTACAACTTTCAAGTCAGCTCTTATAAAAAAAAACCTAAACTTTACAATCCTGCAAGTGTTTTGGCATGCAGACCTATGATTGTGTATCAAAACATTCCTTGAGCTTGATTTCACTGTAGACTGTGGATGACTGGCACAAATTATAGCACTTCATTAAACGGCACTGGATTAGAATTTAAATGGCATGCAGGGCTAATGAGAGATGTCTATTTCCGTGCAACAGTTGACTTGGTACTGATTCAACTGTAAAAAGGGGGATAAGACTCGGGTTGCCAACGAAAAGTTCAGCGTTTGACCCCTTGCTGCTAAAGCAAGCGTGGCCACACTTCAGCGAAATGAGATGAGAACGGACCTTTCTCCAGCATGCAGACGAGTACGTTCGAGGTTGCCAAGTTTCCGAGCGTTGGTAATGATTCATTGTAGAAGGAAAATGGGGGGAAAAAAAGAATGAATTGCCAGACAAGTACTGCTTCAGACTCCCCGCTACTCAAAAAAAAAAAGAAAAAAAAAAGCACAGGCCACACTTTAGCGGAATCTAGAACAGACCCTTTCTGCACGAGGAATGGAAGCCTCATACATGCCAAGATTTTTATGGAACAAGATACGCTGTAAAAGACTAACGGGACTTGGCATCCTGCTCTAATGTTTTTCCTTCCTTTTTGGGGGGGGGGGGGGATCACAGGGGGACACGTTTTTTGTTGTTGTTGATTTTCTTACGGACACAGAGATAAATGGAGGAACCAGGCCCCTTTAAAAGACGTTTGGGCCACCCCGCCCAGAGCTCCGGTCCACAGGACGCTGCCTCCCGATTGGCCGAGGAGCTGTCAGACAGCACCGTGGGGAAGGTGTCTGGTGGAAGAGCGGTTTCATCCGGGAGGGGGGGGGAAAAACGGCTGATGCTGCCATTTTTCTACTCCCTTTTCCTTTTTTCAGCCGTGCAGCGAAGCCCCCCCCCCCCCCCGTACCCCGAATCTAGCGCCACGTAGATAACCGGCCGAGTGTTTCTGCATCCCTGGCTTTGTCTCGCATGTAACCCGACTAAATAAATGCATTAATATACACTATGTGACCAAAAGCAACTGGACACCCCTTGGTCTGGGGCTGCTTTTCATGGTTTGGGCTAGGTCCATTAGTTCCAGTAAAGGCAAATCTTAATGCTACATATAGAATCACAGTCTAGATGATTCTGTGCTTCCCCAACAGTTTGGGGAAGGCCCGAACTGTTTCCTGTTTCAGCATGACAGTTCCCTCAGGCACACAGCATGGTCCATATAGAAATGGTTTTGTCAGGAACAGTGTGGAAGAATTTGACTGGCCTGCACAGAGTCCTGACCTCAACCCTATCTAACACCTTTGGGATCAATTGTAAAGCCAACTGTGAGCCAGGCCTAATTGCCCAATCAGCGCCCAGCCTTACTAATGCTCTTCTGGCAGAATGGAAGCAAATCCCTGCAGCAGTGCTCCCAACATCCAGTATAAAGCCTTCCCAGAAGAGTGGAGGTTGTTATAGCTGCAAAGGGTAGACCGAGTCCTTATTAATGCCCATATCTCTGGATGAGATGTCAGGTGTCCACATACTTCTGGCCATGTAGTGTAGCTCATTACACACGCTCGCGTTCATAATCAGAACGACGGCGGTTGAAATCTCACTTTAACCGCGAGCGTAAATTGCACTCGATTGTAAATTTGAAGCTCGGTCCGACGCACCGTCAGCACTATGGAAAGACACCGGAATGCCCAGACGCTGGTTTATAATAATCCGGGAAATTCCGGTCGAGCGCGCGATGCCGGTGATGAAACCAATCTGGGAATTGCGTGGCTGCGGCGGGAACGCTCGTTCCCCAGTGGCTGCGGATTAATGGGAAGTCGGAAAGGAGAATGCCACCTCTGCTGGAGAAGCTGTCCTGTAGAAGTAATTCCTCAGCCTAGGGGGGGGGCTGTTCCTTTGCAGAGCTTTAGAAGGGTTTAAGGGGTTAATCTTGTTTATTGTGCTGAGATGTGTCGCTGTAAACACAGAGAAATATCGCCCTACCCACCCCCCCGCACCCTTCTAATTTATTCATGAAGTAATGTTTTAGGCTAGGCATGTACACACACACACACACACACAGCAGTATTGGTTATTAGTTGAAAGGAGTGGATTTTTCTTTTGCAAGGGAATGGTGCATCAGGAGGCTAGGCTGAGTGTAGTGGAGCATGACTGTGTGTGTGTGTGTGTGTGTGTGTGCGTGTGTGCGTGTGTTAATGAAGTAAGCAGACCTGCAGCATGAATGGTTTTGCATTCTGTGGCCATTCCCTTCCTGAATCTGACCCACTTACCCCACAAAACTCACACCCCACTGTCTGCCCTGCTTCACATCCACCCACTCCCCCCACCCCAAACTCAAACTCACACCCCACTGTGTGCCCTGCTTCACATCAACCCACTCCCCCCACCCCAAACTCAAACTCACCCCCCAACCCAAACCTGCCCTACTTCACGTTCCTACTCCCCCAACCCCAAACCCACCCCCATCCCCCCAACCTGCCCAGCTTCACGTTCCCACTCCCCCAACCCCAAACCCACCCCCCCACCCCAGCTTCACGTCCCGTCTTTAATTGCAGCCCAGCCACACTGAGACCATCTGTTCGTCTTGGGCCTGTCGCCATGGAGACGCTGGGAGGCTTTTCGGATTTGCCACGAGCTGACCGGTCACATTGGGCGGGTGGGGTTGGGGGGGGGGGTCGGGGTCACTAGGGCAGGGCTGTCTGGATGCAGGGCACTGTAAATGTGTGAAGAGCCAATGGCACTGGCTCTCCCATGCACATGCATCCAACTCAAACACGTCTCAGTGTGTTTCAGTGTCAACAGTGGTAATGCAGCAGTTTCAGGGCCAGATCCGACTTAAGACGATTAAGAGACAAGATGAGCGCATTCTGTTCGTACAAAACTACATGCAGTACTGTGCGTTTACAAACGCATTCAGCCTCTTTCCAATTTAACTTCTATCATGTGAAATACCTGGTAATTATCCACTTGTTTCCATTATTACATAGTAAACACATTTACCTTCTTCTACAGTACATTTTAGTTCTGATAAACTGGTTTTAAAAAGTTAAATTAACACACATAAAGCCTGGGTCACGTACTTAAAGTGGAAAATAGTGGTGGATCTGCTGTCTTTGTGTCCGTGGTTCATTTATTAATTTACTCATGAGCGAATGATTTTGGCGGAAAGTGAACGGGTCCAGGCGTGGCTTTGGTGAGCCCTGGTTGGCGGAGGCCTTCGTATGGGAAGGCGGCGCTCGGCGAGGTTAGCGGTAACGAGAACTTTAGCGCTCTAGCGCTCGGCCGACCGCCATCGCCGCTGGTATTTACGCCATAACACAGCGTCATCCGAGTCGCCTCCGGAGGCTCTGTCCGAGCGGGTTCCACAGGCTGGAGCCTCCACCTCGGTCGCCAGGACAGCTGCTGCGCGATACATTTACCCATAAGGCCATGCTCAGGCTGCCATTTGTGTTTTATAGCCAGAGTGAGGACACATTTTGGCAGGGCTTTTGCTGGTGTGGGTGTGTGTTTGTGGTTTGGAGTAGGGGGGGGGTTATTTAGGGGATACAGTCATGGGTTGAGACTTGTTCGATGCCACCATTTAAAAATACGATCGGTAGGGAAGATCACTTTAAAGCAGTGGTAACCAACCCTGTTACTGGAGATAAACCATTTTTACCCCAACCCTAACAAAGCACACCTCATTCAACAGTTAAAGATCTCGACAAGCTGCTGATTAGTCCAGTCAGGTGTGTCAAATTAGGGTTGAAATGAAAACCTTCAGGACGGTAGATCTACGGGAACAGGGCCAGTCGCCTTTAAAGTTTACAGGCCCCCTAAGGCGTTTGACGTCTAAGACATAGACGACGCGTTTTCCTGCTTTTGTTGACGCGACCTCAGGAAAGCATGGAAGGGGGCAGAAGAGTTATTTCTGTGTGGGATACTGACCTTTGGAGGTCCGAGCCAGTGGTCGAACACGGCGAGGAAGGTCACGCGTCCGGCGTAGTTCACCCACCAATCATTCTTTGATTGTCCTCAGTTGGGCCTTGCGAGCAATTTCGCTGTAAGTGCTTCTTTTTTTCCAAAGCAAACAATGTTTTTCATTCGTTTTTATGGTGATGGCTTTTGTGACCAAACCAAATTGTTTGTAATGGAAAAAAAAATTCTCACAGGCATTATTTGGCTCCAGAGTTCAGAATAAATATTGATTGAATCCCTGTTACAATCTGTAAGTTTCACACAGTTTGTGTGGGCTGCTTTTTAGAACTGGTTGTGATTTGACAGATTTTTCTTCTGTCCGCTTACGCTCGGTTTTTTGATAGATAGTTTTGATTTTCGTTTGCTTTTGCTTTGAGTTGTTGATAGTGAACGGTGTTAGGGCTGGATGTACCCATGTTTCTGATGTCTATTTTACGCACACTTTAAGTTATTCTCAGGTGTACCCTGTCACGGTTTCTGGAGACCAGAGAACTTCTGCTCTCCCAACCTAGACCTGTCCATATTTTCCCCCCTGCTTAGCTCTCCTTTGTTATGATGTACTTACCTGTTTCCCGTGTGTCTGGTCGTTTAGCTTGATCCCTTGTTGGTTTTTCTGTTATTGTTTTATTGGTTGATGAGTTTTCCCCAGCTGTTTGCTGTTAGTCATTAGTCTCACCTGATTGTGCTCTGTATTTAAGTTTGCTCTGTCTTTGCTGGGTTTTTGTTGCTTTCTTACGAATCCTCGTTTCTTGTTCCTGCATTTTCATAGTTCCTGGGCTATTTTCTTCTGTGTTTGTTGTCTTCTTTGTTCCTAGTGTTATTGTTTTTTTTCCCCCAGTGTTAGTATCTCATGTTCATTCCTGTTTGTTACTTTGTTTTTGTTTTATTTTTTTAAATTGAAGTTTACTTGTTTGCTTATTCCCAGTTTTGAGTTATTCTCTGCTCTCTGTCCACCTCACTCCACGGCATTACATACCCTCTTACTCTCGGATTGGCTCAGCCCTCATTTCCAACAACCAATCACGACTACACTCGGAACCAAGAAACCAACCCAGAAAGGTTGGGTAGAGCATACAGCCAACCTGGAATCTGCTTAATTTTTGGATGTTGTGAATTTGGAGCGTTTGATATTAAGGTTCCACTGGACAGGATTGACTACTTTGGCTGGTCAGATGGTGTGCACTTCTTACCTAAGTAGAAAGAGGAAGACTGCATGGTGCACATCCAGACCCTTGTGCATGAGGCCTCATAGTTTTTGTTTGTATCTTCAGGCTTTAATCATTACTGTTGGGTTGAAGTCCTCCTTTTGTTTGTTGGTTATTTGGATTTTCAAACAAATCAATAAAAATAGACGAAAACGTGGAAAAAGGCGGGAAAACCGGTCCTCACTACGTTGGTTCTCAGCCAGGCGACGTAGCCGATCCCCTGAGCCGACCCCCTGAGCCGATCCCCTGAGCCGACCTCCCTGTCTCCCGTGACTCCCACGGCGTCCAGGGCTTTAGCCCGCCGGCAGAACCGGGCGTCGGAACAGCCGGCGCGACGTTTTAAATATTCACACGTCCCGCGCTCGCCGCCGGGGGGTGTCTCGCTGCCCGACCCCACATCCTCCCAACTTTATTTTTAGGAGCCCGCCGTTCAAAGCGTTAGCGTGATTTACAGTGATACTCATCCATCACCCGCGCTTCTCTCCACGTCTCCTTATCTCTCGGGGACCTGGTTTTATTTTTTTTCCCCGGCCCCCCCTGAAAAAGTAATTTTGCGAGCGGCGTCCTGCGGGAAGGGGCGCCGGTTTTTTCGGGGAGAGAGCGGCCGCCGCGCCCCGCCGCCGAGCTTCATCAGTCGGCTCCCTCGCCCGCAATCACCGATATTGTTCGGCGAGTTCCCGCCATCTCTCCTTCTCTCTCTGTCTCTCTCTCTCTCCCTCCCTCCCACCGTCTCCCACTGCCTGCCATTTAAAAAGCCCTGTCATGATTGTGTTCATTCACGCTGTGTGATTGACACGTCCCAGACAGAAGACGGCGAGATTATGGCTAACTTTTGTGAATAGTCTTCCTTTTCTTGTTAAATTTGCGATTTATGAGTCAGAAAAACGGGGGTAGGTGTTACCTGTAAGATCCACTTGTGTTAGAATGATAGGGTTTGAATGTCGTTTTTATGACTCATTACAGAAGCATAGTATGGAGTGCAGTTTCCTTGGTTCATTATTACCATTCTCCTTGTCTGAGCTTAAAACAAGCATCTCATTTTTAGTCACTCTAAATGATAAGCCTGCTGGAGTTCTCATTGTGTGTGTGTGTGTGCTTATATGTGTGTGCGTGTGTGTGTATGTGTGTGTGCATGCGTGCGTGCGTGCATGTGTGTGTGTGCTTGTGTGTGTCTACTTGTGAGTGTGTGTGTCTGTGTGTGTGTTTGTGTGTGTTTGTGTGTGTACACATTCCCCTCTCCTTAAGGACAGCTTTATATTGCACAGCATTACATATTGTGACATTAATTAGATCTGTTTTTGTCAGATCTTCCTTTTGTCTGTCATGCCTGTTTTATTGACCTTGAGATCTGGCACCAGACAGCGTTCCCTCTTCTTTTTTTCTTCCAAAAAAGGGACAACAGGTTGAAAAGAGAGAGAGGGAGGCTTTAACCTGGCTGTCAGAAGTATGCCGCCCGGCTCGGAGCAGTGAGCTAAACGCAGTTAGCGGAACGGTCTGTGAGTTTTGGCTAATTGGGACAGGCTGAAACTCGCCTTACGTTGGGGGGTGGGGGGGTGGGGAGGGGGGGAGGGGCGTCCCAAGCGTTCTCTCCTGAGGGCGCGCTGGCCTTGTAGAGATTCTGCTGCCGCCACTCCCAGCTGTTCCCCCCCTCCGCCCCGCCCCCTGTCGCCGTGCCGACGCGGACTGGGGCTTGCAGGCCCCGACGTGCATTCTGGGAAGGCAGCTGTGTGAGCGCTCGGCTCTCTCTGCGATTAGGGGAACAATAGGATCTGTAGCGGGGAGAAAGTTAACAAGCAGGTGTCACCGCCATTAATGCCAGCCTTTTGTGATCGCTGATCTTGTGTGTGTGTGTGTGTGTGTGTATGAGTGTGAGTGTGAGTATGTGCGTGTGCGCTTGTGTGTGTGTTCGAGCATGTGTGTGTATGTTTGTGTGAGTGTGTGTGTGTGTGTGTGCGTGCGTGTGTGTGTGTGTGTGTGTGTGCTTGTGTGTGTGTGTGTCTGCGTGCTCTCAACTTCATTTTTGCTCTCTGAGCCTCAGTGTTAAGTTGAACGAAGACACCATGTAAGGTCTCAGATGCCACATCATAAAGCTGTACCCGATCAATTGAAAATGAATTGTCGGTGATGTAGGTCTGATGAGAAAGTGGTGAACGCTATTTAGCAGACCGTGTTGTAACCCGGTCAATAGAAACCTAGAGACAGGTAGTGCAGTTATCCTGTAGCTACCCAACTGGCTGACTCGCTGATGGATACAAACTGGCTGAAGGTTGTCGCTGTAGTTGGAGGCCTGTCTAAAATAAGATTGTGTTTAGTCCTTCCTCTGGAAAAGGCCATGTTGATCATGTGCTTTCTTCACCTTGGAGAGGGGCAGAATTTTTTCAATGTCTCATGATTACTGTGCTGAGTAAATGTATTCTCTCTTTCTCTCTCTCCCTCCTCTTTCTCTCTCAGATTCAGATCTCTCCCTCTCTTTCTGTCGCTGACTCTCTCTCCCTCTCATTCTCTCTCTCTTTCTCTCTCTCCCTCCTCTCTTTCTTTCTCAGATTCAGATCTCTCTCTCTTTCTGTCACTTCCTGTCTCTCCCTCTCATTGTCTCTCTCTTTCTCTTTCCCTCCTCTCTTTCTCTGTCTCTCTCTCTCTCTCTCTCCCTGTCTCACTCCCTTCCTCCCTCCTTCCCTCTGTGTCTGTCACCCCCGCCCCCTTCCTCTCCCTGGACTCTGGGGGATAGAATTACACGAGGAATCAATCATCCAGGGAGAGAGAGAGAGATTGAAAAAAAACCCACAGCGGTGTGATGTCATCATGTCAGAGGGAAGGCCCGCATCACAGCGGTCCCTGTGCCTCTCATTTGCTTCCTGCTTTTATTCATTTACTCCAATCTGCTTTGTGCCGGCGGGCCCCGGGGGAGCGCGTGCCGTACGGTCGCTTAGCGCGTTCGCTCGCGTCAAATCGGCCGCGATTGGCTAAGGACCTCGGGACGCGGGACGGGAAATTGATCGTCAGCGAAAGAGCGTCGCGGGGGGCGGGGGGTGGGGGGGGGGACTGCTTCAGCGCGCCCGAGCGGGGAGACGCGTCTGAGGCCTCCGATCCGGAAGGCGTCGCTCGGACTGTGTCTTCTGTGGAGGATTGGCTCCCTCCGACACCGCCATTCGCCACCCCCCCTCCCCCCTCCCCCCTCCCCCCTTCCTCACCAAAACTCAGCATTCATCTTCCCCAGAGAAAATGAAATACATGTTGCTTGCTGCCGTACAGGAAAAAAACAAAAAAAAAAAAACAAGAAAAAAAATTGTTGTGTCCCGTGGAAGCAGTGACAGCTTCTTCATGTCTTGTTTTGAGAGAAACGCTCTCGGGCGTGTGATGTGAATATTTCACCCGTTGAAGAGTACTGTAGGTGTTCTAAGTCGGTGGTCTAGAACTCCATTGCTTTCAGTTACCAGGTATGATTGCTATACCAGCTTTAGAATGTTCCATTTAGAACATTCCAATCACACATTTGTGATCTTACACCTTAAAAGGGTTAAATAGCATTTTTAGTTTTCTCAGCCAATGGGGCCAGTCCGCCTAAATTGGCCGTTCGATGCCGAGTGTGCAATTCCTGGAAATAAAAGTGTATTGTTTGCCTAACACTTCCGCTATCTTCGCCGCTAACGTTAAAAAAAAAAAAACGCAATGACACAACGCATCCGACTGCACTGTCTCCTGTGGACGCCCTGGAGACTTTTTAAAGTGCTGGATACGAGCTGCAGGAGTGCTGTGAGTGAACAAAGCTCGCGGTTTAATATTTCCCGTGGCACTGCGCGGAGAGGAGCCGATGAAAGGAGCGGGCCAGATGTTGAACGCATCGGTGGTGGTGGGGGCGGGGGGGGGTGGGGAGTGAATGGCGAAGGGGGGGTGGTGAGCATCTCGGGTGGCGAGAGGCCTGATGGGGGAACCGTGTGGGCGGAGTGGAGCGGTTGAAGGGTAGGGGAGGTAGGCTGGGGTTGGGGTGGGGGGTGGGCGGAGTCAGCGGTGAAGGTGGATTTGGGGTAATGGATTCTTGGGGGTAGAGCGAACGGCCTCTGGATGAAAGTTCTGCGCGTTTAATGAAATTGTGTGATCCAATTTCACCGGCAGAACTTTAAAGTGGAACTCGATCCAGTATATCAAATGGGCTTGGCAGGGATTCTCCATCGCGGCCTACAATAGGGATTAAGGACGGGGCTGGTGATATTAAACAGGGACTTTGCAAGGCTATTCTCTGCGTTGGCCTGCATGGTTGCATGGGACATATTTTCGGAGAAAAAGCGCACCTCAAGAATTGCTGAGCAATTCCTAAATACCCCAAAGGACTAGATTATTTTGTTCCCCCCCCCCCCCCCACACCTCCCCCCACCCCCAACCCTCTGTGTTTGTTTGTGTGGTCTGCGATAACATTGCAGTGAATTTAGCGTTGCGCTGGCGCGGAAAGAGGGTTCTGTAATCCGACGCAGAGCATTCCAGTGGTGCTCACGGATGGAGGAGCTTCACGGCGCGGAGAACGCCAGACAAAGGCCGTCGGTTTTAATTCGTCCTTTTGTGGGAATTCTAAAGACTTTTCGAGGGGGTGGGCGTGTTCCAGCGCGACGCGAGGAGACGCCGTTTGTGCCGAGAGTCGTTCTTTTTCCCCGAGGCGTTTGCCTTCCGGAGACGGATAATGCCAGCCGAGATTATGAGGAGATTGATTTCGGAAAGCGCTCCCGCCCCAAAATAAGAAGGCAGACGGGGTTGCTGCGGGAAAAAGCCCAGTTTATTGCGACTATCTGTTCTCCAGATCGACCGCGTGTCCGCTTGATGTGTTTCACGCTGTCAAACGATCTCTCATTTTTACTTTTTAAGTCTCAGCGACCGTCCTGATTTCATATATTTTTTTAAATCTTTCTTCGTTTCATGAATTTGCAAAAAAAATAAAAATTTTGAAAAGAAAATTAAACTAATGGGTTGGCCTAATTATTTCAGGACTTTACAAATATTGTTCCATTTCTGCGGTGGACCTTTTTTTTCCTTTCTGTTTTTATTTATCTTAGGACTTTACCTCGAAGCAAAGTGTCTCTATTATGCAGCGATGGTACTCCTGGGAGTCCAGTAAATGCCCGTGCTCTCTGTTTGTTTAATTTAACGTGGTCTCGCTATCCATACAGGGATCTCTCCGGCTTCTCGCTGCGTGCGCACGGAGCTTTCCCAGCTCGGCCCTCTTCAAATTTAATTTCTCTACGCTGCTTCTTTCGAGTCGCCGTCTTTGAGACGGAAGGTCGAGGCAGGCGGCGCGCTCTCCGCTATTACAACTAGTTTCTCCCCTCGACTCAGGACCGTAGATTTATTATTTGTATTTACAAGGAAACGGTGTGGCGACCTGACTGCAGGCTGTGACTGAATCTGGCCGAGCCGCTCGACAGGACCGCGTCGGTCGCGCGCGTGTGTGCGTAGCCGAGCGCTAGGTTAGCGCTCGACTCGGTTCCAAAGCCCCCTGGGCTGTGGTACCGGGAAGAGCCGCCGGAATCCGCGGAGGGCACGGGGGGGACCTGTTCCCGTTCACACGGGCGAAGGCATCCGAACTGAATCATCGCAATAAAAGGGAACAAATAGTACCTTGGAGCCCGTCCACGTTAGCGCTCGCGGTATCGAGCAGAGCCCAGATTTTTTGCATTATTTTATTCAGAGCAGATCCGAAGGCCTTGAAATGCAGATTTAAACGACCCGCAGCTGTCTCACGGTTGACGTTTTAAGAACCGGGCTGGAGCCGTAGGCTTGAAATCGTGCCTGTTTTTTTTTTTTTTGTTTTTTTTTTTGGCGAAAGTGACATTTGGTTCCCCGCCAGGGCGAGCTACAGGTTGCAAGTCATGTACCATTATGCAATTACGTTTCAAACTCGCGCGGTGTCCAACTCCCGAAATGTTGTTTGCGTTTGGGTGGGGGAAAAAAGGACAGCGGTTTTATTTTGATCCGTGTGCATCATCACGCTCCAGAAAACTGGTTATAATCTTCTGGCTGTAGTCATAGGAGCTTATGAGGCAAGAGCAAAGGGCAGAATGGAACATGCTAGCTGGCCCGACACGGCTTTCAAAAGCCCTAACGAAGATGAAACTAAATACACTATATGACCAAAAGGATCTGGACAACCCCTTGACCTGGGGCTGTTTTTCATGGTTTGGGCTAGGCCCCTTGGTTCCAGTGAAAGCAAATCTTGATGCTACAGTATACAGTATATAACGTTCTAAACACTTTTGTGCTTCCACAACAGTTTGGGGAAGGCCTTTTCCTGTTTCAGCATGACAATGCCCCAGGGCACACGGTGAGGTCCATCAAGAAACGGTATTGTCGAGAACGATGTGAAAGAACTTGACTGGCCTGCACAGAGCCCTGACCTCAACTCAATCCAACACCTTTGGGATAAGTTGGAAAGTTGCAAGCCAGGCCTAATCGCCCAATCAGCAGTCGACCTGAATGAAAGTAAATCCCTGCAGCAATGCTCCAACATCTAGTATAAAGCCTTCCCAGAAGAGTGGAGGTTGTTAACGCAGCAAAGAGTGGACCAGCTCCATATTATTGCCTATAATTCTGATGAGATGTTGGATGTCAGGTGTCCACATACATTTAGCCATGTAGTGTCACTCCGTCCTGCCCCCTCCAGCTGTGCTGCTCTATCTGGGGACCCGGGGCAGGGCGGGGGGGGGGGGGGGGGTGCGGGCGCGTGAGAAGCGTGGTCATTTGGGAAAACCAACACAGGCGCTAGCGATGTTCACCTCAATTGACCCGTGCGCGTAGCTCCGTGAAAGCCAACAGCGTCTGATTAATGTCCATGCTAACGCTAAGGTTATTTGTTTAAAAAACAAAATGATGGCCAGGAAAAGCACGCAGGCCTACACAAATGCAGGTAATGAGACGGTGAGACTCCTGTTTTAGCACGCGGAGAAATCCCGAGGAGACCTTGACTTCTCCGGGTGATGTGGAGAATGTGTTTTTCTCCTGCGGCGGGGTGAGAGCGTCAGGTTGATTACAGACCTGAATCGCATACTTTATTATTAATACTTCAGCTCCCTCGACGCCGGAAAAATCCCTGCAGATTACTGCCAATTTTTAAAAATAAATGCGCGCTTCTCTAAAATTCTCTGGGCAGAATTCTTCTTGTGTGTGCATTTTGATCGGTGACATGTTTTGTTTTAAAAAGATCAAGTATTTCAAATGTGTGATGCAGGTCTGTTTGATTAAGCTGGTTCAGGTGATGACCTTAAAGGCTTAGTTGGAAGGTTCGGGGGGGGGGGGGGTTATCTCCTGGAATGGGAGTATGGGCTTAGCAGGCTTTTTGGAGGAGCTTGTCTTCCAGAGACAGTTAATTTTCTGCAGGAAAACAGAACCACTATTCCACGGGGAAAGAAACGAACGAAGGGGAAGGCTGGAAGAGAGACTTTTCTGAGCATTCTGGTGCTGTCGGGTGGATCATTCCGCCAGGAAACGTCTCAGCCAGCGACGTTTTTAATCACGTCTCGCTGCAACAAGAGAGCGTTGGGGAAAAAAGAAAAGCAATCTCCACCGGGGAAGAAGATTCAGCTTTTTTCTTTCCCCCCTACTCTCTGCACAAAAAAACTGTCACTTTTTTCTTTTAGTTTTTTTTTTGTTCTAGACAGCTGCCATTAACGGCGCATCTTCCGATGGCTTAGCGGGTAGCGGAAAGCGCGTGGAAGTGTGTGATTTACAAACGCGCGTCAACTTTTGCGCGAACACAAGTCCCCCCCCCCCCGCCCGCTCCGAAGCTGCCAAAAGACAGACGGCATTTCCCACGTGGAGGTCGTTCGGGCGTGACGGACCCCTGACGCGTCGTTTGCGGATTCCGAGCGCGAAACCAGGTGGTCCGGGTCTGGAAACTGGGAAGACCTCTTTTTTTTTTTTTTTTTTTCCACAGCTTGCCTCCTGACCTCTCGGTCACATTGCAGATCCATTAGCCCCTTTTTCTGAGCCGAAAGAGACTGCAGCTGGTCAAACCCACCTCCCCATCCCCTTCTCCAGTAGGTCGCCACCTGTGGCCTGCATCTGCACTTTGAAGGAAACGCTGGTGCTGGGGGTTAGCGGGAGCTGGGGGTGAAGTCGGCGCCCTGCTGAAGGTGCTCTCCGCGTTTGACGAGCGCGTCACGGGTGCGGCGCTCGGGCATTAGCACGTTAGCCTCGGTGTTAGCACGTTAGCCCCGCTCGCTCAAACCACAAACCTCCACTCGCCCATCGCTTGGCAGAGGCGCCGCGCGCACGTGTCAGATAGGATGACAGGGCTCCTTTCGTCACGTGCCCCGAACGAGAAATCGCGATCGATACCGGGCGGCGGTTTTGGCGGACGGCGCTCCGCGCGCTTGGCAGAGTTCCAGAGAGGGATCGCACCGATATAGAGACATCGCTCAGACCGGGGGAGATACCAAGTGCGAGCTCCGAAAACTCTTAAAGTGACGACACGTGCGTGATGCGTGTACCAAGGTCAAAGATAGACGAGTTAGCTGAAGGTTTCGGCCTTTATTTTTAGCGAAGCCTCAAAAAGTCAAAGATAGTTTTTTTTTTTTTTTATTGGACGAGATGCTGTATAACATTAGACAGGCCTAATGGAAACAACTCTGCAAGCGATACTTTCTTCCACCCTTGAGCGTGTCGAGACCGTCCCGGCGATCGTATCGCCCTGACATTTTTTTCCGCGTCTTGTTTGCGGAATTAAGCCAACGTAGCGCTCCTCCGTCAATTCGGCTGTCTGGGAAAGAATGCATAATGGAACGACGGAGTCGGCTAAGCGGCACTGTTTACAGAAGAAATGATTAGAGAGGGAACCGTCCCGGGCTATTAGGGTTGCCGCGGGACGCGTTCCGTTGCCGCGGGACGCGTTCCGTTGCCGCGGCGTTGGAGAGATGCGAGCGTTTCCGCGGTCGGCGATGGATCGTCAGACGGTCCAAATCCAGTTCTGAACGTCCAGTTCTGGGTGACGTTTCGAGCCGTTCTGAGTGCCGTCCTCCGTTATGACCTGGAAGCGAACCCTCCCCTGGAAGGGAAGTGCTCACCAGGCAAGGCAACGAGAGAAAAAGTGACTGTTCCTTAGGAGGAAAAAAGCTTCGTTGAACTCGGTAAAGTGCAGGGAGAGACGAGAGCGCCGAACAAAGAGCCACTATTGCCGGAGAACATTCTGGAACGATCGTTTCATTTTTATTTTTTTTCTCCCCTTCTTACTTTCTGTGGCTTTCTGAGAAAAGGAGGTGGGGGGGGGGGGAAGGGAGCAAATACACTTACAGTTTTCAGTCACTTTAGTTTTAACGTTCTTTCCCCTTCGGAGCGGCGGTAAGGCGGGTGGCGGTACGGCGGGGTGGCGGTACGGCGGGGCGCGCCGCCTGCGGCCTTTGCCGTCGTAATCACTGCGCGTTTAAATCACGCGAGGCCCCCGGGAGACAGCGGCGCTCTGTCACTGTCAGCTCCCCCTCTCCCGCCGTCATAAACAACTCAGCGCACGGACTGAAATCCTTCACGCCGGGAATCGCGTCCGTCAGCGGCGTCCTCCCGATCCCCCTGCTTAGCGCCGTAATGCGATTGGGGCGACGCGGCGTCGTTCGTCAAGATTCGGGGCTACTGTGCATCACCAGGCCATGAGCGGGGCCGGAAGTTTCCCGTAAGGGGGGGTGGGGGGGTTGTAGTTACTGTGAAAGGGGCGGGCAGTAAGGGTAGATGTGGGATAGACCTCGACGGGGGATTAATTCGGGGAGGGGTGGGTACTGAAAAAGGGGCGGGTTGAAAGGGTAGATGTGGGATAGACCTCGACGGGGGGTTAATTCGGGGATGGGTGGGTCCTTAAAAAAGGGGCGGACAGAAAGGGGAGGTGTGAGAGAGGCCGTGACAGGGCTTTTGTTCAGAGGTGGGCGGGCCCTGAAAAAGGGGGCGGGGAGCGTGGGCGGAGCCTCATAAACGCCCGCCTCCGTTTGTAACGCGGTACGTCAGGAAGGCAAGCTCGCGCCCAGCGCCCCGCTCGCGTTTAAGTTCTCTAATGGCACCCGACGTGGACAAACGGTCTAGCACGTTCCTTTCCCTCCGCTCCGAACCCTGGAGACGTGCAGCTCAGCAGAAATGTGGCAGTTATATAAAAAAATTAAAAAAATCTCTTCTGGCTTTTCTGTTTTAACTGGAAACCGGAGCTGTATTCCTAGCAGAGACTTAATTAAAAACAAAAGGGCCTGGAAGGGCCCCTCATTGTTCTGCTGCCTTTCAGTCATCTGGGTCGCATCGCGCCGGGCCCCTGAAACGGGGTGGGGGGGTGGGGGGGGTGGGGGGGGTCCTAAACTCACAGGGGGGGCTTCGCGGGCTCCGCGGCGTTTAGCATTTTTCAGAAATTGCGCATCGGGCCAGAACCGCAGCCCCCTGGCCTCCTCGCATGGAAGGCATGTCCCAACGAGCCCAGATCCTAACTCCGCGCAGATGACTTTGATCGCGGGGCGGCTCTGGGCTCGACTGGGGCGCGCTGCCAGTTTTTGAAACCGCCGTCGGGCGCTGATCTTCAGAATGAACGAAAGAAAGAGGGCAGGGGAGGGGCGATGGATTTATGTTGACGGATTAGATCGCATGATTGCGCTGCCTGCGGTGGATCCTGCTACACCCTGGCAATCTGTTGAATTTATTTCAGAGTACATTTCCAGGAATGGCAAGATGAGTTATACTAGATTTAAAAGTATAGTAGATTTTGGAATGGTATGACAGTACTGAACACAGGACCGTTTACATTACATGTTCTGTGGCAATATACTATGAACCCTGTGCGTGCTACCATCAGGTCTTGTATGGAAGCTAATCCTATTACACAAGCTTATCTACCTGCTTAGCGTCAGGCGGTTCACGTTCGCGGCGCGTATGTTGTGTGGAGTTGTGCCTCCCATTTAATGCAACCTGTCTCCTGAATGGAATGGCTGAGAAACACTGCTTCTCCTTCGCGCCCTAAATTAACAGCAGCAGGGGGGAAAATAACTCCCTATCTCAGCGCTAATCGCACGCGAAAGGAAATTGCAGTTATCTCGCTAACTAATGTGATCTCAAATATAACAGCCGACCGAATTTGTGTTCTCGGTTGAAACTCATAATTAGTTTTAAGTTTGTGACTGAAAGTAGAAGCAGCCAGAACTTGGTACTCTGAGGCAAATGAGAGATTAACAGTTGTTTCTGGTCAGATTTAAAAAGGTAATAGAACATATGTTTTCTATGAAATTAAAAAGGTTGATGGTGTAGGAAGTCTACGCAAAAACATTGTATGGTGGTCTCAGTATGAAATGCTTAAGCCGTGAGTAGTCGTCGCAAAGAGAGCTCTAATTGGCTGTTTCAGGTTTGTTTTGTATGCAGCCATTTGGTGCGTCTTGCCTGACCATCCGAGGTTTCCGCGCAAGGTTCCCACACACCATACTTAGTGCACAACACAGCTTTTCATGAAGAAAATGTAAACTATACTTAAAGTGGATTCTGAATGAATGTCCTTGCTGTAGTATTTAGTGGCTTTTTCAGGGGGGGAGGGGCTGTTTGGGTTATGTGGGTAATTTTCAGCCTGTATTTTTTTTTTTTTTTTTGAAACCTTGTGTTTTACGGTAAATATTGCTTGCTGTAAGATATGCTGCACCTGCTTGTGCTAGCAGAATTTGAGTGGAGAGTGACATGCTTGAGCACTTATCGTACACAAAATAACCATATAACCATATTTTCAAAGAGCAAAACTAATCCCTGGCATTGGTTCCAACTTCACAGCAGGGCTTTGTGTTCCCTTAATTTTTAATGAATTATCATTTCTTTATTTTATTTTTGCTAAAAAAAGGATGGTACAGAGCTTCACGTTTCCTGCATACAGTATTGATTAAAAGCCAGGCTGGAAGGCAACTGTAAGACATGGGGCCAAGTCATTTGAGCCGAAATGGCGACATGTCACATTTTTGCCAAGGCACGGCGAACAATTTGTCCGTGACTATGACCCATGATTGAATGCAATTTTCAAAATACAAAATACAAAATACAGTTTGATTGATTCCAAAACCTGTAAACCATTAACCCAACAAAAAAAAATAATTATAATAAATAAAGAAAATTCTGCTAGAAAACTGCTAGAAAGTTCTTTTAGCTGTGATGGAAAAAAATTGTTGACTGAATCCAGGCCTTAGTTTCTTGGGGCTTTCCAGGGACTTCAATTTGAGCTGCCATTTATGATCTGCCTCTACTGACAACTGTTGCGCAATGGCGGTGCGTCAGATTGTTGACTCGAACGTGACCCCAATTCGCCAACCAGCCCTCCATTCCATTTCCCTCACGACAGACCCAAACTTTGCCACAGCACTGCTTTTATTTGTTATACAGTATGTTTTTTTATTTTTTTTATTTCTTGATGGGGAAGGGGGAAATCGACTGTGCGTCCTATTTTAACTCCAAGTCTGTCAAGGCGGATTTATTCGCACAGCGTGATAACTAGCATGAAATACCCCTCGCTGCCAGCAAGAAGCCTTCCAGCTCATAAAATGTTGCTCTCTGCCACGCCAGCCCTCTCTTCAGTCAGAGAAAGTGCCCGAATTGTATGGAGTGTACGTTGTGGGGAAAAGAGGACCTGGAGTCTGAGGCCCACCTTTGTCCTTGGGGCTACAGCCTCGAACCCGTGCGCAGTTCAGCAGATCCAGAAGAATTCTCTACTCCTGCTCTCTCTCCACTGGCATCCGTGCAGCTGAACCAGGCCCTAGGTGAGCAAGGGGTTAATTAGCCCTTCTGGCTTAATTCGTTAATTAAAAAGGGGTACTGGGAAATGGGAACACAAGGGCACGGAGGACAGCGCTAGGCTAATAATTATGCTTCTAAAACGACGTGGACCTTTTTTTTTTTTTTCTCTACTCGAAAAATGAACAAATCCAGATGTTTTCCATCTTTTACGCGCCAGGGAAAAAAAAAGTTGGCCGCTCGTGTTCGTGCTCTTGTTATTCAGCATGATTATGCTGCTGTGGGATTTCTCGTACCCTGGAGGGAAGCTCAGTGTGTTCAATCAATGAAAATGTGACCCTCGAGTATAATGTTATCACTTTCTGCCAATTCTCAGCATTGGTCCCCACGAGACATAAATGTTTGATTATTCAAATATCTGGCCACGAGGCCACTAATTGCCCGCTAATTGATACAACAGTCATAATGATTGTTAACTTGCAGAAGATGATGTAAAATGGAAATGTATTCTTTTTGGAGTGCCTTTTGAATTCCTAGCACGCACTGCCAAATAATGAATCTGTCTTTCCTGAGAAGTCGTAGAGAAGTATGAGGAATGAATGCATCTTTCAACAGACAAATCGAAAACATTTGTCACAGTACGCGTCACTGACTACCCTGGCCTAAAATAAATAAAATTGGAAAAAAAAAAATTTTTAAGAAAAATCTGCAGTTCCATATAGTGCATGTGGGGGACAACTGTTTCATTGTAATATGAACATTCACATCTTGGCACCTTCCGAATATTCAGCTACCAAAGTAATCAAAGTGAGTCTCCCTGCAGCTAAAGTCCCTCCATGCTGTTAGCATTTGTTTTTGTTTTGAAGAGAAAACCCCGCCTGTCCCCCCAACTTTGCCGAGCTCTCCCGATGAGCCGAAGGTCCACCTGGGGACAATATTCCATTCCAGAGCTGAATTCTTTCGGGCTCCGTGTGGCAATTTTGTCCCCACAAGGGGTGCCTGGGCAGAGGAGCTGGTTCTTCTCAGCAAATTCAAAGCCTCATAATGCCAAGTTATCAGTTATCACTCTCTCTGCCAAGCTTGTCGCCTGTCCCTTGCAGGGACCGGGAAAAGAAACTGAAATGATTAAAGGCTTTGTGCATGACTTAAACGCTAGCCGAACCTGGCTTTTCCCTACAGCACCTGATCAAGAAGGCTTTCCAGTACTGTAAATTGCCCTTTCTGGACTTTGGGCACTGGGGCTATGGAGCATACAGGTGAAATGAGGCTTCTGCACCGAGAATATTACAAAAGGCAAGGAAGAAATTCATTCTGTTGAGCGGGTAATAACGTTGAAGACTGGTATGTCTCGCATACTTTGGTTAAATGTTTTTTTTTCTTTCTTTCTTTCTTTTTTGCAATTACTAATTGATTTTATTTGTTTTTGCATATTTGCTTTCATTTTGCGGCTGTACAAATGGTAACAGAAAATGTTTTATTTTGTCAGTTTGCTCATTTAAAAAAAGTTCTGTTTTTAAATTTGAATCTAGGTGAGGAATTTGTACACTCTTTCTCTCTTACTGTGCATGCTGTGACTAAGCTCAGCGGTGAATACGTCAAAACTAAATAGCGTGGAAAGAAAATAGCATTTTAGGGTTTATCATTTATTATGAATAAATATATAACTGTAAGGGTGGACTGTAAGCAGCATAGTAGGGACATTTAAGAAAAGCCTCAGTATGAAAAAGCCTTGCGCACACGGGCTTGTGTCTGTGACAGCTCAATCTATGAGATCTCCATCTCCGCGGGTTCGGGGGGCTGTCCGGGGATTGAGAGAGTTTACAACGGGGTGCTCACGGCCCGTGAGGGATAATAATTGGCTGTCTCATCTCCTCCCCCCTCCCCCCGCCCCCCCCAGCCCCCCTGACTGACGCGAGTCGTGCCCAGCCGACCCGTCACGGTTAGCGATCAGGCCTAGCTCCGCCGGGGCCTTCCGTCTCTGCTCCGCCAATGGCGCGCCTCCCTCTCCCACACCGCCTTGCCCTCGGCGACTGGGGCCTCGGCTCCCCGAAACGTCCGGCTTTTCTTACCGAGAACCGCGACACACGCAGACGGTGGCGGCGGGATTCCGGAACGCCGGAAGCTGGCCGGCTAGGAGCCGGAAAGGGCGGGAAAGAGGCGCCGCGGTGCGTAAGGAGCCGTTCTGCCGTCAGGTGTAGCGGAGGAAATGGGCGGAGTGAGGAAAGCAGGAACGGCGAGCAAAATTCGGGAGATGACACCGAGGATGGGGAGACAGAAGATGCAGAGAAAGAGGATGAGGAGAAAGATGATGCAGAGAAAGAGAATGAAAAGGAGGAGGATGAGGAGAGAGAGAATGAGGAGAACGAGAATGAGGAGGAAGACAATGATGAGGAAAAGGATGAGGAGAGAGAATGGAAAGAAAGAGAATGAGGAGAAAGAGAATGAAAAGAATGGATGAGGGGAGAGAATGAGAAGAAAGAATATGAGGACAAAGAGGACAATGAGAGAGAATGAAAAGAAAGCAGGAGGATTAAGAGGATGTTGATGGGAACATCAGATGAGAGACAGTAAGCGCTTCAGATGTGTTCCAGATGGCGAGGTTGCGAGAGGCAAGCAGTTGTACTGGGGCAGGTCTGTGCTGATTAATGACTGATTTATATTGATGGAGAAGAGACTGCAGGCATCTCCCAAAGCCTCTCGCCTCAGGGCTGAAGAGAAGGACCAGGGCCTAACTGGAAAATCTCCTCTTCCAAATGCTTCCACTGTGCGCTTCCTGGCTTAAATTAATGGGGAACTGCCTATGTTATGAACTTCTTGTTAAAACATTATCCTGTCCCTAGTGTTTGTCTCAGACCAGTGTCACTCTAGAGTATTGGTTTATTCAGAGAGGGATGTTAAATATATATCTCCTTTGCAACTACCTTAATTAAGAACGGGGTTTTAACATAAACCCTGCAGGTAGGTTCTTGACACTGTTTCAACAGTTTGAGTAAATACAGGGCCGTCTGTTCAAACACACTGCCCAGATCATGGACCCTTTCAATGGTTTAGCTATAAACCTTGTCTTAATGTCAGATACAAGCTAGCTTTTTTGCTTTGGGGCAGTATGTTTGTGTAAATGACACCCATAGGAAAGGTTTTTTTTACATAGAAGTAAAATGCAAATGTCACAGAAAAGCAGCTTACAGAATCTATGTTTTAAACCGATTACAAAATCTGTGAATTAAACCTCACAACTCGTAACCCAAAAAGAACATCAAAAATTATATGATATCTTCAGAAAAGGAGAAAGCTAAGCCACTGGTAAAATAATGTAGGCGATTATTGTCCATGGTAATAAGCCATGCAGTATTTTTGTACATGGTCGACTGTTCCTGGCTGGGTCTCTGAAAATATTGTTAGAAATGTTAGAAAAGAATTCAAAAATATGAAAAAATATTATGAAAAATAAAAAGCAGATCTAAATGACTTAGCTAGTGTTTACAGTAGTCTTTCTCCCTCATAACCTACTTGAGAGAAGACTTTTGTTTTCATTTATTTGAAAATGCATTTCTGAGCATTTGAAGACACTGTTTGCACATTGCCTTGATGGTTTTAAAAGCTGTATTGTGCATTGTTTCACGAGTGGGAAGATGCATAAGACAAGGCCTTAAGTCCTCTTGAGCTGAACCATAAACGTGGGGATATTCACTTTCTCATAATTAGCAGTTATATACAGCACCAAGCATAATTATTTTACACAATAGGACTGTTTTCTGTTTAAGCTTCTCCAAACCGCGCTAGCTGCTGACACAAGATCTGCTACTCTAAGCAGAACTCTTAACCTGCGTCGCATTGTTTAGGTCTGTTTAGCCAGCCGCGCAAACAAAAGGGAAAAAAATAATAAAATAACCGAACAGAATTACCGAAAACGTTTCTCCAGACTTTCTCGAAGGGGAACATGCACGCAGCGAATACGCGCGCCGCTCCTCCGCGCGGGCTAAGGCAGCAGTGCAAACAGGGGGACCAAAAACGCTGGCGTGTAATTTCCAGCTGAATGACCTCGGGGGGGGAAATGACTGTGGTCTGGCCTTCTCTGCATCGCTCTCTCAGAAAGAGACGGAGAACAAAGACCCTCGCATGGCAGGTGCGAGTGATTGAGCGGCGGATCGAATAGATCCAGCAAAAGAAAATGGAAAGGTGGTACCGCACCGCAAAGAGGACATATTTCTCCATCAGCATCGGTCCGCGGGCGCTGTCAGAAGTGTTCGCCGGTTGACATGAAACAAAACACCAAAAATAATAAGTAAATTGTCGATTTATTTCTGCCAAAAACTTTTCGGCAGTTTGACGTGTTTGAAAATGAACTGCACCAAACAAAGGACAGGCATATTTCTCACTGACAAAAGCTAGTAACCTTTGGCTGCTAGGAACTAATGTAGAAAGGAACTAAAGTTGTACTAACCCATGGATCCTTGGACAACTTTTAAAAAAAACCCACCCTATCCCTAGCAGAGCATGACCAATAGGGTGCTGTTGCTATAATCAACTAACCAATTAACTCTTGAGCGATTAACTTACAAAGGATATGCTTATAATAATGCATTCAGTCCTTTTAGTATTTTGTGCATCCTCATTTGATGACACTGCCATGTTTCCTGTAGTTTCTATGAGGATCCAAGCCCTTCTCATGAGGGTAATTTTTTCATACTCCTCCTGGTATAATTTCTCCAGACTTAAAATTTCTGGGTTCTCGCTTATGGGTCGCTGTCTTAAAACGAGAAATACTCAAGGTCTGCAATAAAATATTTTTTGGATCCGTTGTCTTCCGTTAGACTGATCCCCTGTGGACCTGGACACATGTTTCGGATCATACTCGTGCTAGCAAATGTCATTTGGAAGTGAGGTTAGAACCGATGTCAGTTTCTGCCGATTGTTGTGCCGTGGTTGTCGACAGGGACTGGTAAAGCAGTTCAAATTCCTTGTTTTCTGTATTTTTATGAATGTAGTATATCACTGATTAAGAGCACATAATCAATCGTTGTCTGCGATAAGCTGTTTTACAGAAACCAATGCAGTGAAAGCCATTAAGAACCACAAATCCACCGGATAATGTCATTTTTTTTAGTACTCTGTCCTGTGTACCGTGCTTGTTCCATTAATAAATGCCAGAATAAGACAATTATTTCACGAAAAATCCATAGTGCAACTGCGCAGAGAATTCAAGTGGGTTTTTGCATCAAATATTTACAACATAATGCAGGAGCCGGGACTTTGCTGGTCTTCAGTAACTTCACTGGCATTTGAGTATGACAGGAAATACTCACAGCAAATGGAGGCTGCAATTTTAGCCTTAACTAAATCACTGACCCATGACCTAGCATTGGCTGAAACCTGGTAGAATGCCATCAGATTAGGGGAAGCTAATCTCATAAACGGCAACTTCCTTTCTCGATGGCTCGGAAAGAAAGTATGCGAGGGGTTCTTACTATTGTGGTTCTTAAATTGACAGTTGCAGTGCAGGACACGCCCACAGTCACTGCGCACTAATCCGTTGTGTCGAACGCTCGTGCGACAGAGGAGACGGTTCGCTCAGCTCAGCTTCGGTTTCAAGGACTCGGCTGTTCTGAAACGAGGCCCGGCGCTGCCCGACGCGACCAGCCGAGGCGTTATGACTCGTCTTCAGACTCGAGTGCCCGTCGTGAAAGTGTTTTATTGGATAAGGGAACGTCGCCCCGCTCCTCGTTTACCGGGAGGAGAAATAAAGCATCCGCTAACCGAGCACCCCCTTGCAAGGCTTTCTTTTTTTTCCGCGCGCGAGATAAAAGGAGGTCTGATTAGGACCGCGGAGGGAGGGGAAAATAAACCTGTCTCGGCGTATTTGTGTTTACCTTCGCGTTTCCTCTCGCCCTTCGAGAAAACCCTTTGATAGATATTTCCGGGCTGGAGCGCCACAACGCTCAGACGCCTCCTCGCAAGAACGCTGGAGCCTTTGAAGAGGGGAACAGGCCCCTCGGGCTGGGCTCGTCATTCGTCATTCCTGCGTCTAGTCTGCCGTTGAGATGGTGCTGCGTAGAGCGCCCGTCCATCGACATTCTCTGCTGCACCGGCTACACGCGCTGCCCTGCTTATATTGCGCATGTGCGTATGGGAGTTTACAAAAGGGGGAGGGGGGGGTTAACAGTGGAGGTGTCTGCTCTTTAAGTGGACCGTGGTCCCGGAGATTTTGGGAATCTCTGGTCCAGAGGCCGTCTGTGTTCGGGCCGGCTCTTGAGCTTCCCCGAGGCTCTCTGTTCGTACCACGCGACCCGGCGAAACCGGAGGTCTGAAGCTGCGGGTGGAGGGAGGCCGCGCAGAAGCCGCTAAACGGTCACCCGCGGCGACGGCGGTGGCGGCTGCCGCCGTCGTTCCCGAGGTTTTTCCGCAGGCTGTCATATCGGCGATGTTGCGGCGGGGGGAAAGGTGCGGTAATTACGGGGGAGGCCCTGTCGGAAGCGGGGCCTGCGGCTCGCCGGACCACGCCCCGCGCCCGCGCTACCGCTAGCAGCTGTTTATGTCCTCCCCGCGACAGGAAAAACAAGGGTTCAGCGAGACAGCTGGTTTACATAGCTGCCTACTGTTAAGGCCGGATAGAGCAGTGCATGTGTGTGTGTGTGTGTGTGTGTGTGCTTGTGTATGTGTGTGTGTGTGTGCTTGTGTATGTGTGTGGTGTGTGTGTGTGTGTGTGCACAAGTGTGTGTGTGTGTGTGTGTGTGTGTGTGTGTGTATGGTGTGTGCTTGTGTATGTGTGTGGTGTGTGTGTCTGTGTGTGTGTGTGGTGTGTGTGTGTGTGTGTGTGTCTGTATATCGGTGTGTGTGTGTGTGTATGTGTCTGCATGTGGGGTGTGTGGGAGTCACACACAGCTACTGCTGCCAAGACTTTTCAGCAGCCTCGCGGCGGCATGATTGAGGATTTGTTGATGATGCCAGAGGCCAGGCAAGAACACAGGCTGGCTTTTCATTTCTGTTACACACAGTTAATAATCTTTTTTACATTTTCATTTTTTTAAAACAGGCTTTTACTCGCCGTTTTGTTTATCGCGGGGAGAGCAGAGCTGTCGAAGCGACGACCTTTCGGCCGCATCGCTATTCAGAGGCGGGCCGCGTTGTCTGCGGGGATAGCAGAGTTCACCTTCTCAGCCCGGTCTTTAAGGCACACGTTCCCCGCTCAGATGTGCCTCTCCTGTCTGGCTAGCCTGGAGTGATATCGAGCTTGCCGAGCTCCATACGGGGAAGCGCGGGCCCCGTTTGAGATTCCGAGGATCAGCAGGCCTTTCTGTTTATTCAGCCTCACACGCTGCTCAGCCAACTCTTTTTTTTTCTTTTTTTTTTTTCTGTACCGCTGCTCCGAATTTTTTACACGGCGGGTGAACGTGAACGCCCTCGGGGAAAAAGAACGTCTTTACCCCCAATCCCATTCGCTGCCCGAGCGGCTCGTAGACCGCATGCGGGCGAACGTTCGTTAGCCGTTCGGCTCGATTTAACTGCTTGTCGTGATCGCGCGGAAGCGGCGGCGTTAGCCACTGCGACGCTAACGCTAACGTTCGCGGCGCGACTCGTCGTCTCGGGCAAGTGAACATCGGGGCCTAATGCAGTGTACCGAGTGCAGTCTGGGATAACTCCGCTGATATTAATTTTTAAAAAAGCACAGAGTCCGTGCTCAGGCTATAAGCTGTAACATCCTCTGCTTTACTGGCCTCAAAGGAGGGTTTTCCTTCCTCGTTCTTCACAGAACTAAAGAAAGCGCGGGACGTCTTTATAAATGTGCATCACAGCCGCGCGACCTTAGCGTGCAATCAATAGGGCGACTGTAGCGAGGAAGCGTATTTGTGTTCAAAAATACCAACAAATGATTCTTCATAGCCAGAGTTTATAGCCAGTGGGATAAAAACTCCCACAGAGACACACTTTTTTATTTGCAAGGCAAGCAATGGCACCAGTCGGCCATTTTTCAAGCGCATTGTATAATCTGGATTTATATTCACTTACGCCGTTGTTACCACTAGACGATTTTCAGGTTACATTGCATTACTGCGGATTATACACTTGTAGCTGCAAATTGTTATTGGTGTTTTGCACCTGGATCTCCTAAGCTCTGCGACTCTGGACACTTGCCAGCTTGAAGAGACAATGAAATCATTTCATTTGTATGCATTGCTGTTTTAGATGCTCCTTGCTAAAACACTTCCAACAGCTTGAGAGTATCGCTGTGTTAGAGCAACCGAAAGTCATTTCAGTTAAACTCGCATTTTCTTGGCCATTCATCTCTTGTAGGCGCCCATTAGCCAATCAGGTACTCCGCCGCAGTCCATTCCAGTGATTATATATTACGTTCATTTTTTATCACACTGCTGTTTTTCATATACGACCGACCTTGCACTTTCCTTGTGATTTGAATTTATTGTTCATTTCTCTCAACTTTGTCTCGATTTTGCCTAAATTACTCATTGATCTTTGGAGCGAATATGTACTCATGGGTATGTTCCTAATGCCATATCCGAAATCTGATTTAAATCTGAAATAAAGATAAATCCTCCTTCCAAACAATGTTTGATTTCATTTTTGTTCTCATTAGTGCGAGCATAGGCAGTACAAGTGTTTTTTTTCTTGCATTATTATTTGTTCTGCTTTCTCTCCTTCCCTGCCATTTTAGTGACTTTTATTGCATTTTTTATTTTTTTTTCTTCTTCTTCTTCTTTGAATTTATTACTATTAACATTACATGTTTGTGCCCTCTGGGTTTTTTCCATCCCGGCTTTCGGAGGGAAAAAGAAAATTAAATCCGGAGAACGGCAGCCTGACCTGAGGTGGGAGTAGATCAGGGGATAAAGACAGTTTCGGAGGCTTTAGCCGAAGCCCTGGTCAGGTTCGGCGTGAGTTTCGCGGAGCTTTTACGCCGCAGAAGCCCTCCCTCTCTGCCAGAGATATGGAAGCTCGTAGCCCCGAGCTAGCTTGACTGAAGACTTCCAATCCATCCAGTGTCATAATCCACAGCAGCCATAGATCATGCATTGTCCTTTTTTTTTTTGGCAAGTGCCGCATTGGATCCGGGCCCATAACCTCCTTGTCCTCTCTGGCCCACTGCACACCACTGCCACCAGGCAGGACTTGGCAGGATATCAGTTTTTTTTTTTTTTTTTTTTTTTTTTTTTTGGAACATCAGCTACACGACCTGCTCCAGAGGGCAGTATCAGTAGTCTTTAGTCTGTTCGCACATGTATGTGTATTTATGCCGAGCTGTTTTAATTGAACGTAAAACAATTGCTCCGCACAATTCCTCAACGTCGTAAACCAGCCAGGCGTTTGGGTTCTTCTCGGTCCCCAGGGACGTTTCCTGCTGAGTCGGTTTCCACGGTTTCGGTTCTTGCAACCAAGAATCTTGTAAAAAAACAATAAAATAAAGAAATAATAAAATATCAGATGCTCTCCATGGTTCATCGCCCCCCCCCTCGTTTGGCAGTACATAAGCTCTGTGTTCTTTTCCTTTCCCATTGATGCGGGGGCCCAGCCACTGCAGACGCTCGCTCTTCTCCCTGGGGGGGTGTGCCCAGGAGAGAGAGCGCCTACCCCCACACCCCCCCCCCCCCGCTGCAACAGGGGGGCACTGCGCTGTACAGAGCTCAGCTGGGGGGTCACGCATACGCCGGGGAGCCAGGGAACGACACATTAACCGGGAAGAGATATTCGCTTATTTTATACTCCCACCCAGCTGTATGAGTTTATGAGGCATTTGCTGTAGGGTTTGGCAGACACGCGCTTTATATGACCAATGGCAAGGTGCCATTGTAGCCATATTTTTATCGCTGAACAGTCAATTTTAATGGGACGTCATACGAATCTGTATGAAAATAGCGCTGAACAGCCGTCACAATGAAGACTTTTGGCGAACAAAACAGGATAAATAACTGCACTTATCAGTACAAAACATTTATAAGCAGACAAACATGTGATTAATGCCAGTGTATTTTATAAATGTATTATAAATGCATGAGAACATCGGTGAGTTATAGTGCACCTTACCGAGGAATGCAAATAAAACTAAATTTTGTGGAAGAACAGATGTCTGTGACTGTGTACACAGTCAGACTGCATGAGAATGGATTTCTGCAAGGTCAGAACAATGCAAGTTCATTTTGCCCATGAAACAATGACCTCATTGTAAACCAGGTTTACAATCAGTTTCTAATGAGCAACAAGCCCATTTGTTACCAATTAGCACGTCGTTATTATTAAGAGTTACTACCAATGAACTGACGGGTATCTACAGACCACCAGTTTCTGTCATTGAGAGCTACATCTCCATTGCATTTGGCGCTAGCTGACCTGTAGTACCAAGTGGCTAGTAATGTGTGAACAGGCCACGGTCATTGGCAGTGTCCTCAGGCATAGGTGCATTTGAGTTACAGCAGTCCTTGTGTTTGAGAGATTTAAAAAAGATTCAGTTCAAATTGTGACTAAATTGTGTTTTGTCATTTTTTAAATACCGCAAACTGTATAGACTTGCCTGGTAAGGTTATGTGGCGGCGTTATATCATGTTATGTTGTGCTGGAATGTTCCTGCCCGCCAGGTTTTGCTACCTGCTGAAGTTAACACATACCGCGCCACTTTTGAACGCCGACTTCTGTTGGGAGCCCGCGTTGAATTGAAACGTATCGCAGTGGCATTGCCTTATTTGACATAGACCGTATCTCTCCAAGTGGAGAGTCATCTACGATGCCTCTCGCTATCTCGATCTGTTCTGGGCTACATTCCCAAGTTCTTTCTAGTGGTATCCTTGCTCAGTCGTTTCTGACTCTCGAGAGATCTTCTCCAGCTGATCCTGGACCTTCGACAGTTACTCCCCCGTGGGTTCCATGGTAGTTACATTTTCCGGAGGTTTCTGGAGGGCATGACCCTGCCAGATCCCCTTCTTAATCTCTTTCTGGTCTGGGTATCTGTCCTTTTCCAGATTCATTATCCTCTACAGATCTTTGTCTCTGATAATGTCTGGCCCTATGTGTCTTCGGCATACCAATCTGCAGATGGTACTACCCCCCCCCCCCCCCCCTTTTTTATTTACACCCCCAGTAGACCTCTCTGTTCAGCAGCCTCTCACTGTTCTCTGCCAAACCGACCCCTCCCCCCCCAGCCCTCGACCTCGGCAGACACACCATCCAAAATCAGTCAGGGAGGCAGGTTCCTTGGCTGCCGTCCATGTCTCAAAACTCACCTTGTCAAATTATGCCTTAGTCATTCTACTTAAGCCAAAGTTTCTATATTAGAAAAAGGAATGCTTCTCTCCTTTTATCCTGCAGGTAATTGAGGAATGCCCCTTGGTGGCTGTACTTATATGGTAGTAACCTCGCCTGTCTCGAGCTCTTACTGTGTTTGTTTACCATGTGAATATGCACTTAGGTAAGTCCCTCTGGCTGAAAGCGTCTGTGGAGTAATTGAACTGTAATTTGAGTGTATAATCGTGCTCTTAATTGGCCACACATTTGTAACGCAGCCTATTATATGTACAGTCTTTCATTCGTAACATAACATTTAACAACCATAACTTTGATCATGTTAGTCTATTGTTAATATTATACGCTAAGATAAATCTTTTATCTATAGTTAAATCTATATTTTATTATGATAAAATATTTCTGAATATGCCTTTAGAATGACCCCTATAATGTCGGTCATATCAAATGATGGACATATTAATCATCAAGTATATGAATTAGATGACTCCTAATTTCGGGCAGATCATTCATGCAGTGTACCACTCCCTCAACATCTAGTTTGGAGAGGCAGTCCTATTTTCTATCAACTAGCTGTCAGGGCAAGGCACAGTTCTTTGGGAACTCTTTTCCCAAACCATTCCCATAGTTATGGATATTGATGTTGTTAGCTTTGTGTATAATTTGGTGGTTTACATGTATGTCTGCGTATGATAATATATATATGCGTTCGAGCAGATGTGCATATATATATATATATACGGAGGGTAAATCATGCGGCCATTAAAACACAGATGTTTTCCTCGAATCCCTCCGTTCCATCATTCCCGTTTTAATGGGAAAGCGAGAGGCCGTTCCGTAAACAAACCCCGGGACGGGAGCCAGGAGCGGGAACGCCGGCCCTCGGCTGCCGTCCGCTTTCACCGGCTTACCCACGATGCACCGCTCCCCGCTACCGCGACGTTAGAGTAAAAAAGTCAGACGGGGTTTCCCGCTCCGGGAGGTGACCGCGGTCAGAAGGTAAACTGGGGGAGCCTGATAACAGACAGGTGGTGGGGAGTACAGGCCTGGAAGCAGGGGGGATTTCGCCGTCCTCGGGAGATTGTCAGCCTTTGTCGGCTCGCTTTGACGGAGGCGTGTTTTTTTCGAGCGGCGAGGAAGACCTTGGCGTGGCCCTGAGCACTGATATGCCGAAGAATTAACTCAGCTAAGCCAGACCGGCTGAGAGGTCACAGTCAGACCTTGCTTGAGGCCACAACAGAACCAGTTCACATCAGAGCGGTGTTTTTTTTTTTGTGAGTTAGGTACATCTCTAGACCAGCCAAGGTTATGTAATCATCCCCTTGCGTTTGTTTGTCTGTCTGTTTGAGCGTCTGCTTATGAATGATATATCAGAAAGGACACAGGAAGCTTGGATGATACCTAGAGACACTGCTCATTCTTTGACTTGTGGAGGCAGTCACTTTAGATTTAATATCACAGTATGGCAACAGGAGTGAACTTTTCAGACCTGTGTTAGTTCACTGTTTCGTTCTTTTTTATGTTTTGATGGGGTTCCTGTGTGAAAACACATCTGATTAATGTATCAATACAATACAACTTTCCTGACAGTTATAGCTATGCATAACTTAACTGATTTATATAATCAGTTAAGTCTTTGTGAAGGATTTTTTACTTTATAAAAGTACTTAATGTTCATAATGTTTAACCCAGCTTATACTTACTATTGTGAGATTTCCATGGGTGAAATTAATGTACTTTTAAAAATGCAAATAAAACATGAGTAAGCTTTCTGAAATTCAGTGCTTATCTTGGTCTTAAAACTAAAGGTTTGGCTTCAAAATGTGTGCCTGTTTCTTATTATAAGTGTGCATGTGATTTGCATGTACAGAATATAGAGTGATAGTTCCCTCTTGGTAACGTTGATGTATGCGTGCGCGTGTGAGTGTGCGCAGTCGTATTGCATTATCAGATGCTAATGTGCAGCCCACGTGAAATGACATCACAGATAAAACGGTCATTGCGATGATCCTCTGCGCCTCCTGGCTTCCCAGTACCTGACGGTTTTTTTTTTGTTACGGTTGTGGGAGAATTTTACGGTTCAGTTCTGCACTTGAAAAAGCCGCAGAGATTTGGCCTGCTGCGCTCGCGGTGGTCTATTTCGGGCGGTGCTTTAGTGGTAACACAGAGCCGCCCGTTAGAATGGGATAATAAGCTTTGTCTTTTTTTTTTCGCCGGCTCGGTAACTCGGGAGATGACCTATTGTTGTCTTGCCGAGTTCCGGTTAGCGTGCCGGCGCTAATTGCGCGTGTTGCGCGGGTGGCGGACAGGGTTAGCTGCGTTGCGGCGAGCGCTCTCTCTCTCCGATGGCGGTGGCGGTGTAAACTTTCGGGGTCTTCGCTGTCACAAACTCGTCGCTTGTCGCTCTCGACCTTCCGCCCCCGAAGAGCCGGCGGCGCTCTCAGATGGACGCGTTCCCCGACTTCCTCCCGACTCGCCCCGAGTGTAAAAAAAACAAAAACAAAATACGCAGGGCGGGTGTCAAAGCAGGCGGCGAGGAGGAAAAGGAAATGTGCACAGCACAGGGCACCGGAGCACTGTGCAACCCCGACCTGCGTATCCCTCTGGTCCTTATGTAAAAGCTGGGACCAGGAATGCAAGGATTCGCGCCTTCTGGAACAGTCCATTTCCCAGTGACAGCCTCTGACGCACGTGCAGACCAACCGCAAAGCGGGTCCTTCCCGCCAAGCCGGGCCCCGCGCCGCACGCTCGCGACGCCTCGGCCACGCCCGCATTCGCGAGCGATCACCGCGCGCTCCGAGCGGGCCGAATCCTCTCGGCATAAAGGCAAATCCGTGTCCCCGCGGATCAGCTGAGCCGTCTACTCCCTGCGGGTGGGCTCGCTCGCGGTCAGGTGACCGGTCGTGAGCTCTGTCTGTTTGTTTGTTTGTTTGTTTCAGACGGGCCCCCGACCCCAAGCCTAGCGCCAGGACTTAAAAACGGGTGTCCCGCCAGCGCCCGCGCGGCGATAACGAGCATATTGCTGCTCCATGGCGGCCGTGACCTTGGAGCCCCCCGCCCCATTGAGTCGAGAGATAGCGTCACCCCCCCACCCCATTGGTAGCACGGGCTACCCCATTACTGGGCAGAGACGCCTGGCATACAGAGGCGCCCAGAATTATTCCCGCCGTGCCGTCCTTCACAGGACACGAGCCTGTCGCCACCAGACCGGCTCTCTGGATGCGCGGTCTGTCCCACGGTCAGAAAGGAAACTGTCGTATTACGCTGCAAAAAACTCTGTCTTAACTCTGTGTTTTAGTCTTGTTTTGTAATCGAATCTTTTCTCTCAAGTAGAAAATATTAGCTTGTTTTAAGTTACTTGTTTTGCTTGACAAGTGATATTGTCTTACCCCGTTGGCAAAGCTTGAAATGAGTAAAACCGTCTCACCTCATTAGCAATCTTTTTGTCTTATTTAGCAACAAAGTAATGGAAATAAGCTTTTAAGTCTACATAAGACTATAATACTTTAAGTTTGTCTTATTTTGTGGTTTTTGCAGTGTAACAACACTCCTGTCTAAAAGAGAACAGAAAACTACGAGCTACTATTAGTCAAGGACATCCCTGAAATATCTGACCAGTGCCAAAGGCTAATCAGTGCCAAGCCTTAATGAGGAGCCAGTAAGCTGGTGGAACCAGGGGAGTAGACAGACCAAATCCAACACTCTGAATGATGAGTCTAGCTCTCACGTATGATTTAAGAGCCCGAAACCCCATTGGATGATTGTTTCCAAGGGTAACAAAACACCTCCTTTGACAGCAAATACATTAGTGTCACTGATTGCTGAAATAACCCCCCCCCCCCCCCCCCGGTAAGGGTATTGGCAGAATTTGGAGGTAAGCAAATCTACCTGCACAAGTGATATATAATTAAAAGTCTGGGAAAAGTGCAGAAAAGGTGATTGAACCGGCTGAACTTTTCCTCTTTGATGTGAAAATGCAGTGGGGATGAGGTTGAGGAGCTGCTCAAGACCAGGGCTTGGAATATTCCAGAATTAGATGACTGCATGTTCAATTGAGGGGAAGTGCTGAGGTGGTCGCTTCAGCTGCTGGGTAATTGCACCGGAAAGCTGTGATCTTGCAATATGCGCATAAATATGCAGTCCTTTTTTTTTGAACCATTGGCGTAAATAACTTGCACTGGGTATGTGTTCTAACAGGTAGAACAATTGGAGATAGTCATTATTTGTTTTGCGAATGCACTTTGGACCGTTGTTTGCGAAACACAATTAATTCCCGTGCTCCTGAGAAAACTTACCTTTGATCGGGTTTAGGGCCGTGTTTAGTGAGGACTAAACGCACGCATCATGCGGAGCGTTTGTTTGGAAAGGGCTTTGCGCGGACAGGGTGCCGACTTTGATTACGCCGGTGTGTTTGTTTGGGTGGTCACGGCAGTGCGAACGTAAGTGTCGCTCGGCTGTGTTTCGTCTCGAAAGCAAACACAAGCGGGTCCCCCTCGTTCGCCAAAGGTCACCGTTCCTGGCCGCGGTCCTTGTTGTTTAAAGTGTGGGCGTACCATGCCGGATCTGCCATTGTTTCTGAAACAAGATAATTTATGTTATATATTTTTTTTTTGTTTGTTTTGTTTTTTTTGCTTCCTTGGCAAAGCATTTTCACTGAGGTTTTATATCGCAGACAATGACTAAAACATCCCTGGGAATCCCCCCCGACAGCGTCTGTTCTCTTTGTAGCAGTCAGAACTTTAAAACCCGATCATTAAACCTGAATGGAAACGAGGGGTGAAAAGCGTGACCCTAGATCAGGAGAGTGGTTTAGGGCTTTAGCGGGGTTTGTCTGGACCGGACTATTTCGCGAAACCACCCGCAGTTCACCGCTTTCCCACAAGCTTTTAAAACAAAAAGGCTTCACGCTTGATTCTTATTCATGCCCTGCAATAAAAAAAGAAACAATCGGTGGTCAAAAAAAAATACTGAGCTTCAGATTAACCATAGCATAATTGTTGAGCCTGGTTTTTTTTTATATTGCGAAATGTAGAAAGTCGTACAAAACGGCACCGATGAGAAATTTCCTCTTTTTTTTCCCCCTCTGCCCTCGTTTGTCTCTCATGAATACCAATCGGCCCATCTTTCACGCGGCCGCCGTATTAGCATTTGGAATGGGCCGTGCGGCGCTGGAAATGAAGCTCATTAGAATCGGAGCCTCTCCTCTGCCGCCCGTGACGCCAACGCTGCCCGCGGCCAAACGGACGCGCTAACCAAGCGCATTAGCGCACGGGGCGCGTGACGTGTACCGTGCAGCCACAGTTAATGCCCGTGGTTGGCCTGGTAATTGTATCGATGGCTGTGATTGACAATCGGATGGCGTGACACAGATCCGAGAGAACTGTCTCAACCCACCACTGAGTCGACTACAGCGTGTTAGCGTGACCTCGTATTTGCGGAAGTAGGCTAATGTGTTTTGGGAGGCTCGATTAATAATGTTCCGGTAGTATCTAAGGATCTTTATATGGCCTGCTGAATTACTCGATTAAAGACAAAACCCAACATTCTTGTGTTAAAGACAGAACGTCCAGAACTGCACAACAGAAGGTAGACAACTTATACAAACATCTTTTTTTATAGCCTGTTTCTATGAGTGAAAGTATGAAAGCTTCGTTGTTTACTTCATCGTCACGCCGTATGGAACTTTCTGGAATGGCGGTTTTCAGCCGCGTGCGTTTTTAAACCGCTCCCCGAGTCCTAGGAATTCCTCCGGCGAGCGCTTGCCCTCACACGCCGCGGCATTCCCCGGAATCTGACGGCAACTGTTTCCGAGGACCGATTCCGAGGAAACGAGGGTGTCTGCAGGGGGGGGCGAGTGATCGTAAAGACGCCGAGAGAGGTACCGTCTGCTCAGATCCCAAGCGCCGCCTCGATCCTCGCGTCCACGCCCTCCCCTCCCCAGGAGTGAGCCGCGCTGTTGACGCTGCGCTGCGCTTCGCTCGCATCTCGACGCCGTTCCTTGATCTCGGCCCGTCGCCGGCGGTAAGTGAGGTAACGCGTCGGGTCTGTCTCTCGTTCGTAGCGCCTTCCGTGCCGCGGGAGCGTTTGGCGGGCCCGCGCCGCGCCTCGCAGGGAAGCAGAACCGCGACGGAAACGGCGCTGAAAGCGGGCGATCGACAGCGACGGGGCGAGGGACGCGTAGGCGTGCGCTAACAACGGCGCTATCTTAACGGCCCGGTTATACAGCACAGCAAAGCCTGACGTCTGCAAGGGGCTCCAGCATTGTGCTGAGGAAGAGACTGTGTGTGCTGTTTGGGAGCAAGGGAGGGAAGGGGTGAGCGAGAGAGCTAGAAAGAGAGAGAGATTGAGAACAAGAGCAAGGTAACTAGAGGGAGTGAGAGAGAGAGAGTGAGAGCAAGAGCAAGGTAACGAGTGAGTGTGAGAGAGAGAGACAGAGTGAGAGTAAGAGCAAGGTAACTAGAGTGAGTGAGTGAGCGAGTGAGCGGGTGAGCGCGAGCAGGAGAAAGGGAGAGAGAGAGAGCAAGGTAACGAGAGAGAGAGAGAGAGAGAGAGAGAGACTGAGCGATAGGCCCAAACCCTGCTTGTTGGCTTCGAATCGAAGGGTGACAGACAGGTTATGCTGTTAATTCCAGTCTGAGTTGGTTTCTGAACCATGGGAAACGAGGCAGATGGTCTGTTTCGTAAGGACTGTTTAGTTAGCTTGTGTCACAGTCAAGCATCTTTCTTCTTTTACCGGAGCACCAGTCCCAGGTTTTTAAAATGCCTTCTGCTCTTTTCAAGCAGTTAACAAGGAATTTTGATTTGTTTGATGCTCAATCGATGTCGAGATGGCTTCACAACAAACTCCTGGGAAAAAGGTTTTGTTAGGCAAACAATAACACGCACACACACACGCTGATCAGAAGGCTCTATACTAACAGGCCAAACCTTTCTCCATGTTGTCACACGCACTCGCACATCACATATCTCAGTACTCTTGATCTGTAGATCTAAAGGACTATGGTTGGAGTGGAGAATCTTTGTAGCTTGCCGTGCCGTTCTCACGTCCAAGGACCGTGGAGTGTTTAGCCAATCAGAAAGCCCGGCTGACAATGCAGGATGCATGCCGGGAGATGAAGGTGAACTTCAAACAGATAGACAGGGCTATATCAGTGGTAACCAACCCCGTTCCTGGAGATGTTCCTACCATCTACCAACCAGGAGGTTTTCATTCCAACCCTAACAAAGCACCCCTCATTCAGCAGCTAGAGACCTCATTGAGCTGCTAAGTAGTTGAGTCAGTGCCAAATAGTAGGGGTGTGCCAAATTTGGGTTGAAACGAAAACCTACAGGATGGTAGATCGCCAAGAACAGGATTGGTTGCCACTGGGCTTAATGAACAGTAATCCTTTGGCTCCCCCCCCCCCCCCCCCCCCCCGTACAGCACAGCAGTTGGAAAGTTCAGTCTGTCAGCATCTTTGCTTCTTTTTTTCCCCTCATCCTCTTCAGACGTTGCTTTGCTTGCTTTCTCGCTGTTTTTGTTTTCTCAGCGAGTCGTGACCCTCTTTTCCCCCACAGTGCACCTGGCCCGCCGCGCTCCTCGCTCGCGTCTGAACGGCGAGAGCAGGTGCAGACGTGGGGAAAGACAGCAAGCGCCGCCGTCGAGCCAGAGGGGGCTTCCGAAACCGCTAATATCGCGTCGTCCCGCACGATCGCGGCGGGGACGCGACACTGCTGCGGCAGTCGCGCGTACGGTAAACAATGCGCTTCTCAGGCTCAGCCCGTGAATATTTTGTGGCTTTTTAATGAAATGAGACAACACTCCCGATTCCTCGACAATTGAATTGCGCGGTACGTTCCTCTCTGTCAATCGCTCACTTGGAAACGCACTTTATTTAAGTAATAATAATAATAAAGATGGCGACGAAAGAGGAGCTTTTGTCAACTGCCTGCTCAAATCTGTAAAAGAGGCTTTTGGAATGTTAGGGCTGCATTTAAACATAATACCGTCTCTGCACTTTCCCAACCCGAAACTGCTGCGTGGTCTAAATACTGTATGTGCGCGGAATAAAATTGGAAGCACTTTACAGCTCCGATAGCACTTAATTTCCTTTCGGTTGTTACTTGTGTATCAGTGAAATATGTGATGAACGCTCTCAGAGGTAAGTTCAGGTAACTCCAATTTAATGTCATTGGCTCTTCATTTTCCATGGAGCTTTAAAAATAAAAAAAAACACTAAATCCTCCAACAGTAATGGCTTTGCGATGTGACACCCCTTTTTTTTTTTAGTGCGGCTCCTGCGCTGGGGTTCAGCGGGGGTACTGATCCCACGCCGGCGGGGGGCACGCCTGGCCGGGGGGGGGCCGGGGGCCCCCGTTTATTTCCGCGGCCGCCCCTCTCCCCGCTTCTCCGACATCGGAGTCTTTAATCGGCTCGGCCAGGGTACCCTGTCAGCCTCCTCAAAGGATGAGACGCTCCTCTCCCAGAGAGGGAGGCGAGAGGGCCACAGGAGGGCGGAGGAGCGCTAAGAGGAGTCCTCAGAGCCCGTCAGAACCCCGGGAGGGAGGAGGTGGGGGCGTCGGGGGGGACGGGCGGCTGGAGATGGGAAGAAAGAGGGACACTGTTCTCCGCCCCTGCGGTTTTGGCAGAGGTCTGCCGTTTGTTGTCTTTTCCTGTTTAGGCCCGTGGCCACGTTCGCCCAGAGCCGACATCATCGACTCTCGCGGGCACTTTGTGTCTTAAGTGTCAATTAATTAGCGCCAGAGTGCTCACCGACTCATTTTTTGAGCATCGATCGCGGGGGGAAGAGGCGTCCTCTTTTTTTTTCTCTTCTTTTCTTTTCTTTTTTTTTTTCCGCTCGAGAGGTAGGCCGAATTGGGATTCTTTCCCCGGCAGCCGCTTCCTCCCGGAACAAGACGGATGGCGCCATCCCGTAAGACAACTCTGCCTGCTCGGAGCGCGGGCTCGGAATTTCAATCGCCCCGGCCTCGCACACACAGAGGCCCTTCTTTAATGCCAGTGCGGTCGAGCGAGCGACGGCGTCCTCAATGCGGCCTAATTGAGTCGCGCGGAATAGCCGCGCGGCTCTCCCCGTTCGCCCGCTCCAAAAAAAAAAAAAAAAAAAAAGCCTCTGATCAATAGTAATACAGAATCATAATCCGTCCACCCAGTGTATTTATGTATCGACTTCTTCTTCCTCATCAAAGCCCGTCAGACAAAAAAAAAACTCTCCCTCCTTGCAGGCCCGTTACTCGCCGAAATAACGCAGCCTCTGTCTTAGTCTGCCAGCCTGACACTCTCGCTCTCAGTTGCCATGGATCCACCGACTTCGCATTTTAAAACGCCTTCGAAATTTAACTGCCAAATGTCTCTGGGATTAAAAGGCGCTATTATACACACCTATAGGGCACACAACACAGCTGCGAACGCTTCAACCCCAAATAAACTCATTTAACATTGGACCTTTGTAGTACGAAGAGAATATATTGTGCCCCAAAGCAAGATTGTCAATGAACATTTTGATAATCTTATGAACAACGCCTATAGCTGTTGCTAAGATTTCTCTAATGTCTAGGAAACTACTGAGAGTGCTGTTGTGGCGTGTGTGGGTGTGTCATGACCAAAATACACGCTGCCTTTTGTTGTGTGATTGACTCGTTATGTCATTAAATCGACATATTGTGACAATAACGTTCAATTTCCTCAGAAATTTCGGGATGCAACAAAACAAATGGTCTGAATTATGTTGCTTCAGTGGATTGTGACAGTGGTTGGGAAATTATTTTGTAGCTCCACCATTTCAAACCGTGGGTACACAGAACATAAAGCAACAACTTCCCCAACTAATGAAGCATTATTATTATTTTGCATTCGGTGCCCTAATTTGGAACGTCCAACTATCTGCATTCACTGTGCTCCTCCAGAACAAGACCTGTATGTGGCTTTGACATAAAGTGCGCAGGCTCCCTTTCAAACAGCGGGGGTCGCTAGAGAGCGGTGAAACTCGGACATCTAAGCGACACGTTTGTAATTGCATAATGTCCTGTGGAGCTACTGGCCACATGCAGCACTGGCACGATCCAGATTCGATCCCAGACCGCGGGGCTCATCAATGCGCCACAGCGTGGTGCCTTAACCGAATGAGCCGCCCAGCTGACCGGTCTCCAGCTTTGTGATGTGTTGTACGCATTATTATTTGTGCTTATTATTTGAGTTCGTTCATTATATTGGAGGGGGGGATTGGCAGCAGCGTCTGCATATTTCTGCAGGTAGTAGTTACGAGTTCTTAGCTATCTTCCTACATGACACTTCATTCCAGTTAAACTTTAAGATACTGAATGAGTGCATTCATCAATAAATAAACAAGTACCTTACCTTCTGGGCCTGGAGAAAAGCTGTCAGCGTGATTACTATTTGTATTGTTTTGATGCTGGATAGTGTAGTCCCTAGATCTGTTGTTGTCGGTGCTGTTAAAAGTTTGACTTTGAGTTTGAAAGTTTGTGTAGACATCTTGTCTGCGAACACGGACTCGTTCTAAGGATTATTCCTGTCGTATTGACGTGCGGAAGCAGAGGCCCAGCACTGACCTGTGTTCACATGAAGTAGCGTAACATCAACTGGCACCCGCCTTCCGTTCCGAAAAAATAACAGAGAATTTCAGACACGTTTTATCAAAGTTGATTCCATCGTGCTACCCCTCCTGAAACGCCAGGCAGCGAGCGAACGAAACAGCGGATGAGCAAGCGCGAATTCAGGCGGGGCGTGGCGGGGTACAGCTGGAGGCCCGAGATCCTCATGCAGATTCATCCCGAGCCGCTCGTTCCGCGGATCGGTGCTTCGCGCGCGTTTCCGTTCCCGTCACTGACGGCACGCCGTTTCATCTTTCGCCGAGCGATCTCGCCGTTTTTTTTGTTTTTTTCCGTCGAGGCCGACGGGCATCCGGCGGTGAGAGATGACGGCCCTCGCGGAGTCCTCGAGGAGACGAGCGCGTTCGCTCGCAGGCAGGCAGACGTCCCGGCGACGATTTCTCCGTTTGGTGCCGAACGGCGGCCGCTCAAAAAAAAAAAAAACCCCAAAAAAATACCTCAATACTTTTCGTTTCCCGAACGGCGTTGAATCTCACGGATCGACTCCCTTTTCCTTTCCGCGCGCAGCGACGGCCGCGGGGTTTGACGGAGATGATAAATGAAAAGCAGGGGCGATCCGCAAACAGGGGCCCACGTTCGCTCCACTTTTAACTTGTCTTTAAATTTCAGTCGTGGATGCAATCGCATGCGAAACGGTCACACAGGCCGATAAAGCCACGATAAAGGATTGGTGTAAGAAAGCAAATGGTCGAGGTTTTCATGTGCAAAAATGAATCCCATCTCTGAATGAATCTGAGGATCCAAATTAGTATTGGGGAGATAGATAGATAGAATTGCCTAAGAGGGTCAGGTTTGTATTAATCACGGCCCCTGTTTAGCTTTCTTCTCTTTTTCCCCCTGAGGTTGTTCCAATGTCAGATTCATTTTATATCTGTTTACTTCCCAGAGCGTCTCTTGTCAGCGCGCGGTACATGAGTTCAGCGTTACGGAAACATCAGAGAAATGCTTTTGGTGACTCTGCTTGCCCGTCCCGCTCGGCACAGTCAACAGTTTCCATCGCTGTCCCCCCCAGTCACCCCCCCCCCCCCCCCGGCTTCGCGGTTTCCTTTTCGCATCTGTCCTCCAGATGCTCCACCGATCATCTGGAAGGCTATCACACGCTATAAAAACATTTTAAACTTTTTTTTTTTCTTTTTAACTGTTGTAACGTATTAAATTTGCTCCAGTGCCCTGCTTGCTTGTGTCAGAGCTAACTGTAGTACCAGAGGAGGTCACCCAGGTATTTCTCAACGAGAAGGTTCCTCTTCGAGGTCATCGCGTCCGTCTCTGTTTTGACTCCTCTCCGCTTTCCTGCGGAGTCATCAACCGACGAAATAGACTCAGCGCGAGTCTCGATTTCTCCTGCTGTAATGACGAGCCTTATAAATATGTTATTGATTCCTTTTTTTTCTGCTTTCTCATGAAATCATATCTCTAATATGATTTTTTCACAGTTATCTGCTATGGCAGAAGTTCTATTCTTAGGGGGTTTAAAAGGACTCCAAGCGACAGTAGGATGATAAAAGAGAATGTAAGGAAGACTTACAGATTCCAGTATTTTTAGCGAGCAACAACAGGGGGCTGGAAGGTTCCCCTTGGGGGAGGATGGAAATTTTGGAACTATTATTAAGGATTTTGCATGGTAGAATCGGATTGGACGTATCACAGTTTGGAGGAATCCTTGCGTTTAGCTCACGCTCAGCATAACTCAGATTTTGCCCGTCACGGTTTGCGCCGTTGAGGACGTTTCATCTGTGCAGAATGGGGCCCATTAGTCCCGGAATCTTCCGGAACTCGCAGCAGGGTGAGCTTTGTCTGAGGCCGCACACTCACCGTGGAACGGTGCGGTCGAATCTGCCTCAAACTTACCCCCCTTAAGCCGCAATTGAATATTCCGCTGGCTTGCCTGTTAATGGGGCTCGTTTCGGTAATGGTTCGGTTGTGATTGCGTGCAGTGTCTATATTAGCCTGGTCTGTGCACTTTGTATCTTTGAGCCCCAAACCTCGTTATTGGACACGTGCGATGAAAAAACACGGCCCGCGAAATTCATAACGATAACCAATTCCACTTTCTTTTTTTTTAAAGAAAATGAGTTTCTGAACGTCTTTTATGTAAAGGCAAGCCCTTGGGAAAAGGGGGGTCTCAGAGAGGAAGGAGAGGAAGGGTTTAGCCGAAAGAAATAAATAAATAAATAAAAATAAGCTGATATTTGAAGCCAAACTCAGCGGGGCTTCGCTTGAAGCGCCCTCATCAAGTATCGATCGCCTCTCTTCGCCTCAGTCTCCTCGTAATTTTTTTTCTCTTTGTGTCCTTGACTGCGATGGACGCCTCTTCGGGAAAACGTGCGCGCGAACCCGTCGCGCCGTCTTTTTATAAGCTTGTTTATAGGTCACTTTGAGTTAATCTGTCCAAAGCTTTGGTTCAGAGAGGCTTCGAGGATGATTCTTTGCATAAAAAAAGAAAATCAATAATGAAGTAAAAAAAAAAAAAAAGAGAACTCAAACAGCCTGTGGGTGCATCGACTCCTTAACAATGTCATCTTTGTAGCTTACATAGTTCATGCTGCAAACCATATCTGATTGCAGTGTGTGCTAGAAATGCCTTAGGATGTTTGTAACTGAAATTAAGCGCTACCTTAATTAATCGTGCTTCTGTTATATCTGGGTATCTGTAAGTGGTGCTTCTGGTACCTGTGAACGATGTATTCGGTAGGCTATAAATAGCGTGTCTGTTAGAAATAAAGTGCTGAGCAGTTACCTCGGCAGAAAAGGAGTTTAGTTAAAATTGCATGACTCAGGTGGTTAGGTGGCTCAGTGAGATTTTTTTTATGTGGGGTCAGATTTGAACCAATGGCACGGTCTCCATGGCAACCCTAAACAGTTCAGCCGGATCGCGCGGCGCTGACGGCCGCGCGCCCCTCGCCCGTGACTCCCGACCGGCCCCGGCGCGGACGAGAGCGTCTGAGCGCGAGTCGTTTTTTTTTTTTTTGGCCTTGACGTAACCAAGCTGCTTGAAATTGACCGCGCTTCGGAGCGGGCCGGACCGCCCGTGCCGCACCGGCGCCTCGGACGAAGCCCGCAAGGACGATCGCTAAAGGGGGGAAAAAAAGTCCCGGGAAAAAAAGGGCTATAAATCGACCCCGAAGCGCGGTTTCAAGTCTAGCGACCATCGTCTGTTCGTGCGAGGGGACAGGCCGCGCTCGCCCTGTTCCGCTCCCTCGCCTGCCCTCCAAAAATTCTCCGAGCATCGCGCGACGGCTAATCTCCCATTTCAGACGAAATCCACGGTGGCAGGGGTTAGGATTTGTCATGCACAGCCACTCGCCCCTTATTTTATTTCCCCTTTCTCTATTTTTTGCCGTGCCTCGTGCTCAAAGGCTTTAGTAGGCCTCTTCCAGATGTGCTACAGGCCTGGAGCTAGGCTCTCTCTCTCTCTCTCTCTCTCTCTCTCTCTCTCTCTCTCTCTCCCCCCTCTCTCTCTCTCTCTCTCTCTCTCTCTGCGCTGCTGTATTCTCGCTATATTAGCTCCAGGGAGCGGAGCTGGAGATGATGTCCTCGTGTAGCCGGGGCCGAATCCTGGGCTTTCAATACCCTGAGTGCTGTAATCTGCTCGCTCCCGCGGCTAGCCTGCTGAGCGCTAGCCTGTCACAGAGCGCGGCACGACAACCCCCCTTCTAAATCCCCCCCCCCCCCCCCCCCAGGCTCTCCTAACACCCTCAAAATCCAGACCTGGCCATCGCCTGTAATCCATCATCATGGAACTCTCTCGAAATGCAACACAATCACATATAACCTCTCAATTATATATGTGTTTCATTTTTTATTTTTTAACTCCGATTTTATGCTGACAGGAAGTGCCGTCTTCGTGCATTCAGTTGCGTTGGAACAGCGTTTACCGAACGACAGTATTTATTTGCAGGGATTAAAGGGTGTTGTTTTTCAGTCTGCCCGTCTTCCTGTGTTCCTGGAGGATTATTTTTTTATTGGGGTGGGGTGGGGGGGGGGGGTCATTATTATAATGAGTTGTGGAATCCCTGTTTTCCTCAGTGTGTGTTTACCTCTTTTCCCCTGGCCAATCCACGGGGACTGCATGCTTTCTGTCTCATGTACACACACGCACACACAGGTGCACACAAACACGTGTACGCACACACACACGCACGCACACATACGGACCCACACACGCACTTGTGTGCACACTAAAATGTCCAGTGTTACATCAACTCTTAACAGTGTGCATACAGTGTGAGTCTAATGGGGGCCCTGTGTGCTCTGTAAAAGCCGATTTAACGTATGTGCATGCGTGTCTTGTCTTGCTGTAATGCGATGCATAAACATGTCACAGGCGGTATTCTGTTCTTGGCACACGCGGTACAGCCATTTACATATAACACTGTAGGCCGGGCTCCATGTTCTCTGTCATCTCCCCCGTTCGCTTCTGACATCCTACTCCAGCACAGTGCTTTCATTCATCACGCAGTCTTCACTCGCGTCGGACAGTTCCAGCGCGTGTAACGGACCGGCCAATCAGCAAGCGCGCATTGGGCGATGACTCATCATTTGGCCCTCGTATCTTGCTGTTAACTGCAAACAGCTGGCTTCTACGCGGCCGCACTCTCCCCTTTCTAATGATTGACAGGCTCTGAGGCCTGCGGTCTGTTTTCAAACTCCGTGGTTTCACTGCTTCGTGCCAAGTGACCCGTTATCTGGTATCAGGAGTGAGGTCATACGAATGACATCACAGCACTTACCGCACAACCGAAACCGCTCAACCTGTTTGTCCTTGTTTAAAGTTTTTTTTTTAATTTTTTATTTTTTGACATTTTCTGGGACGGGGGAAAGACACTGGGATTCTGGAGTTTAAACTCAATTTGATTCCCGTTAAACTACGTCAGTTAAACTTGACCCACAGCATTGTGCGAGTCTGCATGTCTCCTCCATCAGGATATCTGATGGAGACCAGGCTGCTCAAAAAGAAATGCTTTTAATAATAGAGTAACCTGTGTTATTTGAGTTGGTTTTTTGTTTTTTCCATAATGGCGGGATTGGTTTCAAGGCAGCACCTCGTATTTTTTCCCCCGACAGAGCCCTCTCTGAGGATCGGGCCGGGTCATTTCAGATCACCGCTGAGCCATTACCGATGATATATTAGCATGCGTTACGCCAGACTGTTTTTCCTTTGTTTTGTTTTGTACTCCACGTTGCTCGCTCTGGCGGTCGACCCTGGGGGTGGGGGGGGGGCGGGGGGGTCGCCTCGCAGCCGAGGCGAGAAATGAGCGACCGCGCCCCCCCCCCCCCCGGAGGAAGTGGGTCCGCCGCCCCTTCCTGTGACAGCGGCGTGGCGAACTTCAGAAACCGCGGGCGGGGGGCATGAACACAGCCCGCCACCCTTCGCTAATTAATGGCAGACAGATATACGCCACAGTGCCATCCGACGCAGAAGGTGAGGGGAACCGCGGCCTGCCAGAGGCACTGCCTGTTCCCTAACGAGCGGAAATTTTTTTTTTTTTTCGGTGAGTCAGCGAGTTTTATGGGAAAAGGAGAGAGAAATTTTGCTGCGTGCGGTGTTGCAGTGAGGCAGTTCATAAACAGAAGTTTTTTTTTTCCTTCTTCTTTTCGCTGGCGGGAGTCCTGGGATTCTACGGCTTGACACTGCAGGCCGCGGCCTCGGTCGCTCCTAATCTACGCCGCTCATCTGCGTAAACAGACGATAAATACCAATTGAAACGAAACAAACGAAACCGCGGCATTTGCCCGAGGGATAAGGGCACCGGTCGAGAAAATGAATATTGTAATTTAATGTAATGTGGCGGGCGCGCTCTCTCCCTCTCCAGCTTCGACCCACGCGAAAGAGAGACACGTGTTAGCGCCCCGTGCTCGCGCGGGTGAACTCTGACCTTCTACGATAATCCCCAATACACTTCCAGAGAGGAGAGTAGATAAAGCTCCCTTTTTTTTTCTGTGAGTGGGAATGTGTTTTATTTCAGTAGAGCCGGCCGGTTAACCACGGGCCGCTTTTGGGGATATTAATCAGCCGACTGGCGGACTGTCCGCGGTCCTGGCCCACTGTCACGGCCGGGGGAAGCAGAAAACCGTTTAAATTTGGGAGGATGGGTGGGGGGGTCAGTCCCTGTTTCTGTCTCTCTTTGAGCAATGTATCAAGCTCAGTCTATCATTTGGCTCATTGCTCCCCCCACAACCCCCCCCCCCCATCATCGACCGACCCCCCCCGCCACTCCTCCCACTGCTGTTGACAGAGCCAGCAGATTTTTTTTATTTTTTTTAATGCTTTTAAACTCTTTCCATGCCAGTTAAACAAGAAATTCTCTTTCCCTGAAAATTTTCTGTGAAACACAGTTATTAACTAGCCAAAACTTGAAAGAAGAACTTTGTTCCTAATACATATGAGAGAGGATTTTTCTATTTTCGATCTGCTGGAATGGACACCCCTCAAAAGCAAAGTGCTTTGAGTAAAGTATGTGACCCGGGTCTGATGTCATTAGCGCGGTCAGATAAGGGATGATGGGAAATATTAACCTGCTTGGAAGCTGTGCAGCACTGATTTAAACAGCTTAGGCCAGTGGTCTCCAACCCTGGTCCTGGAGAGCTACAGGGTCTGCTGGTTTTTATAGTGACTCCGCACTTCTTGAATCAATTAGAGCAGTTGATTACGCAGTTAACTCAACTCACCTGGTGTCTTGGGTCTCAATTGGGTGCTGATTTTAAGGTGAAAACAAAAACCAGCAGACCCTGTAGCTCTCCAGGGCCAGGGTCGGAGACCACTGGCTCAGGCTAATGAGTGGCGTGGGGTTTCACTGAAACCCGTACGCAGTAGCACGAGTGTCCACTGCCCGAGAGGAACGAGTAGCACTGCATCGCAGTCGTTTTAATGAGTTTACCGCACGCCCACAGCGGCCAAATGCGTGGGAGAGCCGAAAATCCTGGCGGCCCCCGTCGAAGGGCACCGTCCTCGTCTGTCCTCGCCGCGTTCGAGACCGCGACCCCTTTCTCTTTTTTTCCCTTTCGTTTTTCTTCTTCTTCTCCTGTTTTCTGTAGCGGGGAGCCGGAGGACTTGAAAACCAATAGCCGGAATGCTCCCTAAGGACGAGTTCGTACGTCCCAGCCGCCGTAATGAAGGCGGCCCTCTTTTCCGGAGGGCCTCGGGTTCGAGACGGGCCGAGGAAAGTCCAATCGCGCGTAACGAGCCACCGGAGACGGAGGCGGCCATGTTTGGCAGCGGCGTCCGGCGGGCTCCTGATTACAGGGCAGATGTTGCGGTAATAGGCCACCGAGCGCAAATATCCTCCTCTCAAAGCAGAGAGTATTTATTTATTTATTTATTTATTTATTTTATTTTTTTACAGGAAGCTCAACCTTACATCTGCCGGATGGAAAAAATCGAAAGGCTTATCGTCGTCTTAATCACGTCGTTCGCCATTGTTAAGGTTCCGCGCTAGCTGGATTGAGGCATTAGCTGATATTTCCCAGCAAGGTCTGCCCCAGGCTCGTTAGCCCGCCAAAGGCATCTGGACCTTGGCTTGTTCTGCGGGCTTTTCTGGTGCCCGGCCCGAAACGTTCACGGGCTGATCCAGCGGCAATCGCTAACGCAGCCTTTAATTCTGCCCCCCACCCCCCCCCCCCCAACCTATTTGCCGTGTAAAGAAACGAACGCGAACGGAGAGGTGTGAACGAGCACGCTGTTCGGAGGTAAATGAGCGGTAATTGATTCGAAGGAAACGCTCCACGCTTAAGCCTCTGGTCGCAAGGATGCGCGGGTTCGAATGGAGGGACGGGGGGGCTCAGCTCTCTTTAATATTCTCCCTCACCGCTCAAGGTCCTTTTCGTCCTCCGGAGGAGTCCTCAGAAGTCCTGTCTGCAGTCGTGTTGTGTGTAAAGGGAGCAAGACGTCCCGCGGTGGGAGAGTGTCACATCTCAGAGTGAAGCCGGGTCATACAGTAGTCCTGACTCGTCCGCCAAGTTTAGCTCACTACCCTCCCGCCATCTTAAACAAACCACTGTATCTTGAACAGAGATGAAATACTGTATACTGTAAATACAGCATAAATGTCCATTAATGATCGATTTCATTATTACCCCTGGGCCAGGGCACCTTTTGACTTCTGTCTTGTTGCTCTGTGAGACTCAGGGGGTGCCAAACACTGGCAAAATATGGGGGGGGGGGGGGGGGGGCAGGACTGGAACCAGACTATGGAGGAGGTTAGTCTTTCTTCTTATTTCCTGTCCTTCCCGACCAAATTAAAAACATACTCCGTACACCCCCCCTCTTCCGCCGGCCTCTAAATGTGAATGAATGAGCCTTCCCCAGGGAGTCCTCCTCCCCCGGCATTAAGGGCCATACCCCCCCCCCCCCCCCCGCCCCCTGCTCCGCCCCACTACACCGTCAGCACTGATTACCCCCCCCCCCCCCCAAACTCTCCAAGGAACTGCCGAGGCAGACGCAGAGCACACAGAGGAGAGGGTTCAGTAATTAGACCCCCCCCCCTTCTGTGACTCTTCTGTGTGGGCCGCTGTTTATTTTCAGATACAGGGCTCCACGTGCGCACGGGGGGGGGGGGGGGGGGGGGGGGTTGGCTGGAGAAGTTCTGCAGCTCTCATTGTTTCTGCAGCACTGCGCTCTGCTGCTGCTGGAGTTTATTCTGGGCTGCACACACTCAGCACTACAGCACACTGCAGCTCTGCTGTAGCTATCAGCACTGCCACAGGTGAGCTCAGGAACCGCAGGGCTGCATTCTGAGCTGAAATAGCGCAGGTCTGCGTCTGCTGCTCCCAGTGCTGATAATCTCTCCCTTCAGCCCACACAGGAACACAGAGACACGCACATCACGCTCACACATGCACACCTGCACACACACACACACATGCACACACACACACACACACGCACATACGCACATACGCGTGCACACACATGCACTCTCACACACACACGCACTCACACACACTCACACTCACACATGCACTCACACACATGCACACACACGCACACACACACACACACACACACACACACACTCATACACACACACACAGGCAAGCCTTCCTCTGGAGCAGAGAGACGTTGGTGTTTCCCTGAGGCGAATGTTAATCGCTCCCTTAAGCCTCCATATGAACACATTAACATGCACACACTCACACACACGCACACACACACACACACACGCACACACACACTCACACACTCACACACGCACTCACACACACGCCTCCCGCCGGCGCGGGGAGAGACGTCGGCGTGTTTTTTCCCGAGGCGGAGCAGACGCAGCTCGCCGGCTCCTGTCTGATCGAGTCGATCCGTCTGTCACTCAGCGATCCCCGAAATAACCGCACCAACGGCCCGGCACGCTGCCGCAGACCCCGGGCCGCTGACGCGGTCAGGGGAGGGAGGGCTTCGTCAGGCCCGTCCCAGAGATCGATGCAAACGCGTCCCGAGTCCCCCTCCGCCCGAAAAGCAGGCGTTTGTTACAAACGCGGACCTGGAATGCGTTTGAGAGACACGTCGCTGTAGAAGAGGAGGATTGTGGGAGGGAAATAAACTGCAGTGTGTCCCCTTAACTGACAAGTAAATAGAAATGTTGTAGGTTTGTAACGTGTGAAAGACTTCATGGGCACCAGAAAGCCTTTTCGACTTCGCACGGTGAGGTGTTCAATGTGCTTTGAATTGTCACGCTCGAAACCACGCTCGTGCACCTGAGCCTCTTACCCAGACTATGCAATGCATTTTACTGTGGAAGGGTTTCCAAATCCACTCACACACACACACACACACACACTCACAGGCACACACTCACACAAATGTACATGCATGTGAACACTCACACGCAGGCGCGCACATACATACACACACATACACATGCATGTATACACACACACTCACACACACACACACACACATATACACACATAACTCATGCGCACACACACACATACACACGCATGTATACACACACACACACACACATACACATGCATGTATACACACACTCACACACACACACACACATACACATGCATGTATACACACACATATATACACACAACGCATGCGCACGCACACACACACACACACGCTCACACACGGGCCTCTCAGTCGAGTTGTACACCTCACTCACGTACGCTATCATCTCCGCGCTCGGTTTAGGCTAGCCGGCTAAAGGGACACACTCCGTATAGACGGTCAGTGTCCTCGTGAACCTGCCTCTCTCAAATCCCCCCCTATTTTTAGAGCACTACCCGTAAGCCTAATCCCAGTGTAAACTAGGTAGTTGTGCTAAGCAGTCTGCTCCTCTGGATTTTGCCAAGGCCTAATCCTATCACCGAGCAGAGCTCACCACAGATCCACAGAGGAGGAGATAACAGCCCGTCCGCTTTGCGACAAACACGAACGCGGTGGCACGTCGACTAACAGCGAACACACGAAAGTGGAGAGCGACCGGGGTCACCAGTAATCCTTTAGTTTTGTTTTATTTTATTGTACTTATATTTTGTGTTATTTGGTATCTTTCTGGCTGTCCAGACACTCAGCCCAATACAAAGCGACAGGGCCTCAGCGGCGCGGTTTCGTTAGCACGGCACTAGCTCGTTAGCTCGTTCGGATAGCGTAGCTCCGACGTGTAGCTGGAGGCTCTCCATGAAGCTCCGCCCCCACAGACTTTTCTGTGGGAACTGGCTCCCGGGCACTTCCTGTGGCTTGTGCGGGACACAAACAGCCAGATAAATGCCTTACTATTCCTCTCCCAGGGGAATGCGGTGCTCACTCAGAAGAATGTAAACAAGGGCGGGGCATAGAAAGAGTCATCTCTCTTAATCGGCTCATTCGTGTGTCCGTTCATGAGAGGAGGGGGGCTCGGCTGGGGGTGTGTCCGCCCAGCGAAAAGGGACCAACCCCTGTGGGTCTTGGGGACGTCTGTGCCGGGGGCGGGGCTGGGAGATTGGGGCGATAAGGGGCGGGCCGCGACTCAAGGGCGCGGACGATCTGTTAAAAAAACCCACATGGGCAGGGTCGGGACGGATGGCCGATCGGCCAATGGGACGTCGGGGCGATGGGGAGAGATAACGGAGGAAAGCGGTGGGAATGAATGGACAGCGTGCTGACCTGGGGGGGTGGGGGGGGGGGGGGTGATGGCTATGGCCTTTTATTCAGCTACAGTGTGTGCTGGAGGGAGGCAGCGAAGAATCTGTACATAATAACGTCTTGTGCTTTACAGTATTTTGTGCAGTAATGTCTGCTTTGTGAGTACCCATGGAAACCCCTCATACACGCATGCATACATACATAAACAGACAGACAGATTTAAAATGATAGATTATTTAAATAAACATGCTTTATTCAGTAGTCCAACCGTAACATTCAGTTGCCAGACAACAAGTATTAAAATTCAACAGAACGAATGGAGGGGATAAAGTAATAAATATAAGCATAAAATAATAATCTCTAACATTTCACTTTAATTTACCGCATCCGCAAAGATAGATAGATAGATAGACGGGACACACAGACAGACAGACAGACAGACAGACAGACAGACAGACAGACAGACAGACACACACACACACACACACACACACACACACCACCACCACCATGTCGACTGACTGGCTACTTCCTGCGCGGCACGGTACATGGAAACAGTTGGGAGATGAGTAAGCTCCGTGGGCTAATTGACCAGCCTGCTGTGGGAACACTCAGCATCCGCACGCTAGCATGCTAACTGCTGCTAATGTGTCCGTCCTCGCCGCGAACCTGGTTCTGTGCTCTGTATAAACACACGGTGCCTGCACCCTGGCCGAATGGGAGTGACTCATGGTAGTTAAGCTCAGGAGGGCCCTGTGCACATTGGCTTGGAGTTTGGTGTACTTTTCAGACCAGTGGTGTTCATCCACTGCATCAACACACAAATGCTGAACCAGGTGAAGAGTGTTTTGTGTATTTAAACAGATTAACGCGCATTATAGATCTTTTGTCGTACACAGGAATACACTATTAGCACAATGGCTTTCAATCCCTTTCCCCATTTCTTTCTTTGTTTTTTGTGGCCGTGTGTGTTTGTGTGTGTGTGTGTGTGTGTGTGTGTGTGTGTGTGTGTGTGTGTGTGTGGTTACATGTGTGTGTAAGTGTGAGTGTTTATGTATGTATGGTACAGAAGAGAAAGTGTGTGGGTTGTGTCCATGTTTGTAGGAATCAAGCAAGGGAATCACTGGACTGTATACAGCAGGCCCTCTTGTGTACAGCTTATTGTTCCCCTCAAGATACTTTGATTCAAGTCATTCAAGTTATTATCGAACATCTCTACGCTCAAGTTCATCCATTGTACCTTCATCCATTGAGCGCATCATTTCCTGATAACTTGTCATGGGTAACGAGCAAACCCTCAAGACCAATGGAATCCTAAGAGCGCAGATGAGAATTGGAAGATTCTAGAGAGTGCTCGGAACGGTTCTTTCTGTCGGTAGTCATCTTAGCTGTCTGCGTGGAATGTTCCGGATGAGCAGAACTAAAACGCTCCAGACCGGCCCACTCCCGTGTGACCGCAGCAATGCGTGAGCGCTCTGTCTCATGCCTTGACCTTTGACCTTTGACCTCCCCTTTTGTTGTGCAGGTGGCGGGGCGCAGACGGTGCAGATGGATGCCAGCAAGTGGGGCTTTGTGGGCTCGCAGGTGGAGCTCCGCTGCCTGTTCGTCAACAGCAACCCGCCGGTGAAGATCTCGCAGGTCACCTGGCAGAAGTTCCTCAACGGCACCAAGCAGAACGTGGCCATCGCCAACCCCAGCCTGGGCGTGTCGGTGCTGCCGCCCTTCAAGGACCGCGTCAGCTTCAAGCAGCCGGCCGTGCGTCACCACACGCCCTCCCTGGAGGACACCACCATCACCTTCTCCAACCTGCGGCTCTCCGACGAGGCCGCCTACATCTGCGAGTACACCACCTTCCCCGCGGGCAACCGCGAGAACATGGTCAACCTCACCGTCTTGGGTAAGGCAGCCGCAAGCCAGAAAACCAGCAAACCAGCCCCCTCATGGCTCAGCACAGTTACTGTCTGATTCATTCTGTTAAAGTTACACACACATGCTCTCACACATGCACACACACAGTCTCTCACTCTCTCTCACTCTCTCTTGTATACTCACATACACACACATACACACATACTCAGTCTCTCACATGCACACAAACACACACACACACACGCACTCACTCTATCACATACTCTTACTTGCACGCACACATGCAGAGTTTTTAAAAGTTAGAAAGGTAGCACAGAAGAGTAAGAGACTGAATTGTCCGGTGTCGCTTGATTCGTTAAAAACGTTCTCTCAGCTCAGCTGACGCTGTAAACGAGCAGTCAGTGAACTGGACTCGCCAAAAAAATCATAAATGGGGCTCTGTGCCCGCACCCTCGAGCAAAGTACTTAACATGGATTGTTTCAGTACACATCCCCCCTGCACAAGTGGATAATGCGCTCTGTGAAATCAGCTACTGTGGCTAACGGGACCTGTTAAACAACAATAAAGCGGGGTGGCAATAAAAAAAACATCCCTTCCGCGTGGACTGTGTCATTGCGGTTAAAATACATAATGCCCGCGCGTAAAATATTTACGGTGTTTCTCTCTCGGTCGCGCCATCGTTTCAAGACGGCCCGTTGTTTTCTGAAGCGCCGCGGAGAGCCGGCCCGTCCGTCGAAGCGATCCACCACGGGGCGAAAACAACACGAATTAACCGCACCCCCCGAACGCGCGGGCGTCGGTCCCCGAATGAAACCGAAATCGATAAATCCCCCTCCAATTTATTTCCCCCCGCGTATGATTCTTATCCGGCGAGCTCGTAATCCCTTTGTCTTGGACGGGGAAGGGGGGGGGGGGGGGGGCGCGCATCGGCATGGCAACTGACTTAAGAGGCAGATTACGGAAAAGGTCGCGTGTCGCCGCTCGTCTGAGGTCTAATTAGAAACCGAGTCCCAGCGCGCTTCCGTCGCGGCTGCCGGCCAGAGTGCCGGCACTCGGGATAAGTGGCCCCCCCTCTCGCCGGGACCCCTTGTAAACCCCGAAGCGCAGCATCGTGTCGGGAAGTCCTCGCACGCCCCAAAATCAGGTTCGCGAAATGTCAGACAGCACTCTGGGTAAGCGAATGTCACAAAGCCCTTTGCGAACAAGGTGCATCCTGTGTAATATTGTGCGTTTTTTTTTTTACACGCACAAAACAGGCCTACTTTATATGTGCAGATACGCGCTTAGTTAGAAGCTAATTAGCAAGCCACAAAGGACTGTGGTTGGATGAATTATGGGAAAATGGAAGCCAAATCACTTCTGGATCTTCGAAAACTGTTGGCCCCTGTTTATTTTGGATCCACTTTTAAAAAAAATAAACACATTTTTATCTAACTTGATGACAATTATCTTTTGTCCCCAGAATTAACCTTGTAATTTAATACAGTGTGCTCAAAATGTTTGACCACACTCTCATAAGGATCTAACTCGAGATTGGGGCGATTTTTTTTGTCAGTTTTTTTTTCTCACTTATTGGAAGAGGGTGTGGTAATTGATGATGATTAACCGATATGGAAGCCAGTTGTCCGACTCTTTTATCTAAATTCATGACCTGGGCATGTAGCAGCAGAAACCCAATGATCCATGCCAAGGAAATGCAGGGCTTTCCTCCTCTCCATTTATCTAGCAGCTGTGGGAAAGGTGACCTGATTATTTTTTAATTGAGTTTTATGCACATCGTAACAGTAACAGAATGATACAACAGAGTCACAACACAAGGAAATGCACACAGACATTGAATACAGCACAGTGGTACAGTGGATAGCACTGTCACGTCACAGAAGGTCTAGGGTTCGAACCTGTGTGTAGTTTGCATGTTCTCCCGTGTCCGAGTGGGTTTCCTGTGTGTACTTCAGTTTCCTCCCGCACTGCAAAGACATGCTGTTCGGGGAAATTGGGGGACCATTAACATGGGGTTGCTGTAAAAGAGCATGCATGCTCAGTCAACCTACCTTCTGTAAATAAAGGTTAACAAATAAATAAAACCACAATCAAAAACATGGCTGCTCTATCTGAAATCATACTTTGTCAATGTCCCTGGTCTCCACATCCCACCCCTGAAATCTCACGACAGCGCACATCTACAGCCAATGGCGTTCTGCCATTAGCATCAGCACTTCTATGGTACCTCTTGCCGTTAACATCTGCTCGCGTCTATGACGCATTTCCTACCATTCAACATCAGCACATTTCTGTGGCATTTCCTGCTAACCAAATCGGCACATGTCTAAGGCACTGTCTACCATTCAACATCAGCACATTGCTATGGCATTTCCTGCTAACCAAATCGGCACATGTCTAAGGCACTGCCTACCATTCAACATCAGCACATTTCTACGGCATTTCCTGCTAACCAAAATCGGCACGTCTACGGCACTGCCTACCATTCAACATCAGCACATTTCTACGGCATTTCCTGCTAACCAAAATCGGCACGTCTACGGCACTGCCTACCATTCAACATCAGCATGTTTCTATGGCACTTCCCACTATCAGCTTAAGCACATTTCTATGGTACTTCACTATATTGCATTGTGTAAACGACTCTTTCTTTTCCCCGCCTCTCCAGCTCGACCGATGACCGTCATGACCCTGTCGGCGCCCACCATCGTGGCGCGCTCGTCGAACCGCAAGATGACGGTGGCCACGTGCCTCTCGGCCAACGGGAAGCCGCCGAGCCTGATCACCTGGGACACGCGTCTGAAGGGCGAGGCCAGCGTCCAGGAGACGCGCAACGACAACGGCACGGTGACGGTGCTCAGCAGCTACGTGGTGGTGCCCAGCCGCGCCGCGCACAAGCAGAAGCTCACCTGCATCGTCTCCTACCGCAACGAGAGGGTCACCGACAGCGTCGTCCTCAACGTCCTGTGTAAGAGGCGCTCGCAAAACGTCCCGCTCGCGTCCGCTCCCGCTCCTTACCGCTCTCGCTCCTTACCAGGGTTCGGTATCAAAAATACCCCTTTGGCACCGGTTCTCCTAAGACCAGTATGTACCGATCCGAATTTGGTGCAACCCACCTTCAGTAGCTAGCATTACACATTACAGTCAGTGACCGCAGGTACCGTTAGCCAGCTAGCTAATGTTAAACTTTGCCAAAATAGCAAAAGTGAAAAAGATATGAATTATAAGTATAAATTTTCATTTAAAAAATTAAAAACAATGACTAAATTGTTCTATTTGTCCACCTTTGCAATAAAAAAGATATTCTTTAATGTCATCATTTGCTCTTTATCTTAAAGAAGGTGTTGGTTCTGGCACCAACACCATTTTAAAAGTTTTGTTTTAGTATCAGTATTGCCTAAATCTAAACTATCCCCGTCCCTAATCTTTACAAGGGCCCTATAAATAACTCAAAATGTGCTTTTGTCTTGCTTTTCACTCGTTCACAGAGCTGCGGTGCCCTCCGTGCCATACATGGTGGCACAGGAAATCCTGCCGCCGAGGGCAATTGAATATCAGCCCCGCGCGGTTATTGTTAGCGCTCACCTGCAATAACACGCCTGTGCAAATGCTAGCCCGTTCTGAACTGCGTTCGGCCGCACTCGCCTTGTTTAATTTCCACACATCCACAAAAGCAGGAACACGCGCGCCGTGGAGCCATTGTGTGCCTCTCGGCGAGGCTATGACGTGTCTGTCAGTGGCCTGCTTTGTCAGGACCGGGTCGGTGGGACCAGTGGCTCCCAGCTGACCTGGCGTCTCGCTTCCACAGACGAGCCGGAGGTGACGGTCGAGGGCTTCGACGGGAACTGGTACCTGAACCGCCAGGACGTGCTGCTCATCTGCAAGGCCGACGCCAACCCGCCCGTCACCGTGTACCAGTGGAAGCTGTAAGTCCTGGGGGTGTGTGTGTGTGTGTATCCGTGTGTGACTGTCCGTTTGTCTGTCTGTGTGTGTGCGTGTGTGCATCCGTGTATGTGTCTGTCGGTCTGTTTGTCTGTGTCTGTGTAAACATCAGTGAAACGTGACACTCTAGTGTAAGCACTCTGTATTGACTATAGACTGGGGCTGAACACATTGTTATTCAATTTGTAGCCTGCATTTACTTAACTGTGCGCAACCCAATAGTGATGTGAGTGTGTGTGTGTGTGTGTGTGTGTGTGTGCCTGTCTGTCTCCCAGTGTGTTTGTGTGTGTGTCTCATCCTGTGTATATGTGTATGGCACTAATGCGCACACTCCAAAACAAGGCCAACTTTTCCAGCACACCTTTGAAGCCGTTGAAGGTGAAATGATCTGTTTAATATCGGCTGCAGCCTCGCAGTCATCAGCAGGCCTGGCAGTGGAGCACGTGAGCACATCAGATGTGTGGAAAGCCCTATTGACGAGTGCCCAAGCACGCGTGCGGAAGAGGCAGGGCGGCGCCGCGTTCTGAATTTGAAAGAGGCGGATTTGGCAGCACGTAGCGCGCGAGCTAGCGCCTCCGGCAACGTTTTGTCACACCGTAATCTCAGTCGCGTCGACGACGTCACCGCTATTCCCTCTCTGTTATTCTTTCACCAGCCCGCGCCGCCGTCCCCTGGAACGTGCGTTTTCCCGCCGCGGCAGAGCTGCCGCGAGGCCCGCGTCTCGAACCGTCCGCCCGGCGCCGACAAAACGGGACGAGAGAGGCGGTGTTTTTTGTTTTTTTCGGCAGAGCCGCCGGCAGCCCGCAGTTCAGCTCCGGGGAAAGTTTGTCTCTCGCGCGCACGAGCGGCGCCGTTTACATAAAGAAACGCCGCTGAGCCAAAAACGAGAGGAGATAACGCTGAGGCTAGCCGCACCTGGCGCACGACCACCAGGTGCATCCCGCGCTCGTTTTTTTCCCGTTCCTGGCTCCTGATTGGCGGCTTGCGTGCCTGCGTGCCTGCCTGCCTGCGTGCCTGCGTGTGCTGCAAGCCTTGTAGCGTGTGTATAATCCTTCGAGTTACGCTCAGTTGGTTTTTAGTGCCAATGAGTAAGCACACAAAAAATGTTTTAAAAAAATAAATTTAAAAAACCCCAGAGAAGAGGGATAGCGTACGGAGGCGCCTGCAATTCCCCTTGAAATTGCACTGCACTGTGTAAGACTGAACCCGAGTGGGTGTGAAATGTAGCACATCCCGGACGATCCCCTGGTGTTCGTCTGCTCCCAGCACCACTGACCCTTTTGGAGAGTAGGTTTTTTTTTTTTTTTTTTTTTTCTAGTCGGTCAGTGTTCTAGAACACCACTGCGTTCACCTACCAGTATTGATTGTGACATCAGCATTAGAATGTTCAGTTAAGAACATTCTAATCGCATGTTTGTGATGTCACACCTTAAAGGCTTAATTAAAGGCTAACACAACCTGAGGGAGGGGGGAGAGAGACAGAGGCTGAGAGGAAGGCTTATTTCAGAAAGAGATGGAGAGGCGGAGATGTGAGAAAGACGTGTGGGCAGGTGGAGAGGCGACGTGGGGGGGGTGGGGGGATGACGGGTTGGGCGAGACGGCTGACGGGGCGGTGGACAGCCAGACTCTAAATGGGTTGTGACACTTCCCCCGGGCTGTGCATTGGAGGTCATTACACAGCCCTTCTGTGACAGGGCGACACAGATTTACAAACGCATGTATTCACATGCGTACACACACAGAGACACACACACACACACTGTCTCTCTCAGACACACACACGCACGCACACATGCTCTCTCATGCACACACACACACACGCTCTCTCTCTCTCTCGCACACACACACACACACACACACATGCTCTCTCTCTTTCTCTCTCACACACACGCACACAGTACACAGGCCACATGTGCACTCTGCTGTCCTCATGCCTGTAGGCACATGTGCACATGTGCATGCGTTGCTGGCACAAGCTCACACACAAACATTCTCTTTTTCTCTCTCTCTCTGTTTCTCTCTCTCTCTCTCTCGTATGGAATTCACAACTGAATCAAAAATGACCACAAGCTTTGCATGCTTCACAGTTTGACTGGAAGTACATTTCTCACTCTGATAGAAACGTGTGACACACACACTACACACCCACATACTCCCACACACACGCACAGACAGATGCACATCTCCACCTCCCACCTTACATAGGCATGCGCGTGCGCACACACACACACGCTCAGAGAACTGAGAAAATGATAAAATAAGAGAAAGGGATGAGCGCTGCTGGCTGCTAGACGTGTGCTCTTTCCGTCTCTCTGCAGAGACAGCTGGCTGACTGCGTGCTGAAAGCAGAGATTGGATTATGCCGGGCGGTGACATTTCATCGCACGGTGGATATCTTGTGCTGTAACACGGCGGTGTGGAGCGACGGGTTTCAGTCCATTTTCCTCCACGCAGGAGTGGAAAGTGTCTCAAAACGCTCAAAGTGGGATTCTCCGAGAACAGAAACCCCTGGGAAAGCCTTTGCTCGGAGGAACCAGGCATTGCTAAATCAGTTTTGTGAGGTGTATTTACCTTGCTTCCACTTGCCACGGTTCCTCCTACTATGCAGCTGTTTATCTCAACTATACTGTACGTGGACAAACAACCCAGAACATTCATCTGATTCAGAGTTCCAGTAAGCTGGATACATGGAAACATTTTTCACTGTATAGCTGTTCTGCCAGAACATACTTGATATACTAATGTTTTTACAGATCTGTCTTAATTGTAATTCATAATTTCCATGTTTGCCAATCCTAAAAAACACAGTTTTTAGATTTATGTTAGTTTGTTTAAAAAATATATATATATTTAGAGCAATTAATCATCAAGCTATCTGTCTTAGAGGCTGCGAAATTGAAGGGTGACCTAATTTCCCCCGCGTTTCTAGAAAGTTCTTCGCTTCGTACCGGACGAATGATTCGTTCCGTTCCCTCGAGCGTCCCACAACCCTGGCGGCCGCGTTCCCGTTCCGTTCCTCTGAAACAGGGACGGGAGTCTGAGGCGAACATTCGCGACCCCGTCGCTTACGCGAGTGTTGAAATTACTAACGGGTCGTCGCGGGGTTTAATCTGTGACAGCTGGCGTCCGAAACGCTGCGATTCAGGTAAAATAACCAACTTTTCGTACGACTGGAAGCGTTCGGTCTCCGCTCTTATCTCCTCAAGCCGACGCAGGCGCGGCGTAATGTTAAGCAGAGATCGCGCCTCGTTGCCAAGGCTAAAGCAGCAGCACGACCTGGAATAAATTAAAGGAAGACGTACCGACGGCAAATAAACAGACTGGCAGTTACGCTGATGGATGGGCGTGCGTAAATATGAGCGTGCAGTTTGATTTGGTTGGCGGAATGATTGACGGCGTCGGCGGGTGGGTCAGCAGGTGGACGGGCGGAGGGACGGATAGACGGACGGACGGACGGGCGATTCGGCGCTTTTAAATCCATCATCCGCGAAAGCCGACGCGGAAAGGGACGTGGAACCGGCGCCAGAAGAGATGAATCATGCCGGATTTCACGGCCTTCTAGGATTCGTCATAAAATCGCAAACAGCTGGGGCTCGGGGGGGGGGAAGGCTCAGCGGTGAGATCACGGGCTTGAGGCGGCCGTTGGTGCGGCCTTCCTGTACGCAGGTATAGCTGAGCTGAGAGGAGAGAGGATTCAGACCGTCTCCCACTCAGTAACTGCATGAGGATATCATAGTTAAAACCACCATAGAGCCCCTACACAGAACTAAATGGTCAGATACACAGTAATAGCATGAGGGTGTCATAGTCAAAACCACCACAGAGCCCCTACACAAAACTAGATGGTCAGATACACAGTAATAGCATGAGGATGTCATAGTTAAAACAACCATAGAGCCCCTACACAAAACTAGATGGTCAGATACACAGTAACTGTATGAGGGTATCATAGTCAAAACCACCGTAGAGCCCCTGCACAACACTAGATGGTCAGACACACAGTAACGGCATGAGGATGTCATAGTTAAAACCACCATAGAGCCCCTACACAAAACTAGATGGCCAGAGAGCGAGGCTTAATTAGCTACATAATAGGTGGGGATACCAAGTGATATCAAACACTGATATCAGACTATTTCAGACCAGTCAAGGATTTTGCCCCCCACAGCAAAATACTGTGATTGGTTCAAGACAAATGGAGCTATTAAATATTCAGTAATAGCTCCTCCCATCTTATGGTACACAAAGTATTTCTTCCATAACTGCTGTATAAAGGACACAATAAAGTTGTGTCATATTGTGTATTGTGTCTTTTTAAAAAAAATAAATGACACAATACTCTACAGATAAACACCCCCTTGGTAGTCTGTGTTCTTTTTCATGGTAGATACAGTCAATCAAGGTAAACCATTTTTCTCTGTTCGGTGTACTTTTCGAATGGACTATATTATCTAATAAAAGCGGCAATATGCGCAGCTCAGTACTGCGTGTGAGTTTCCCGACACAAATTATCAAAGGGATTTTTATGTATTCTTTTATATTTATCTCCATGGAGACTGCCGTGCCGTTTCCTGTGTTTAATTGCTGTTGATTTCTGCAAACTGCCACTCACCGCGTTACGGTGGCACCGGGAATTCAATTTTTTATTTATTTTTTTTTTTTAACGCGGTTTCTCTCTCCGTCCTCTCGCAGATTGAACGGCTCGATGCCCGCCAACGCGGAGATCCGCAACAACACGCTGCTGTTCAAGGGCCCGGTGACGAACGAGGTGGCGGGGACGTACGTGTGCGACGCCACCAACAGCATCGGGACGCGCTCGGGCCAGGTGGAGGTCAACGTGACGGGTAGGTCGTCCGGGGCAGGCTCTCGCCTTGACCTCGGGGTCCGGGCCCCCCCCCCCCCCCCCCCCGGCTCCGTGGACGCGAGTCGACGCGAGCTGATAATCCTTACCGCCAACCGCCGCTGTCTTATATAGCCGTCACACACACACACACACACACACACACGCCTGCCTGCCTGCCTGTGTTCCATTCGGCTGTGTGTCATGTCAGCGCGTCTTTAAGATGGATCCGGCCTGGCATCCCTCCCGCACCCCCGTGCTGTTCCTCGTGCGGTGAGCACTGTCCTCCATCCGGGACACGCATCACAGCGATAACCCCAGCACGTCAGGTTCGGGGACCTCTGTCCCCTTTTCACTTTCGCGTCGTGACATCGCCTCCCCCCCCCATCACCACCTCCACGCCCCCCTGCTCGCCTCCGACAGCGAGGCCCAGGCAGGTGCGGAGAGGCGGAGGGGACGACAGCGCTGCCGCGTCACTGGATCCCCAGAAATAGAACAGGACAGAACGGTACACAACGGCTTCTATTTCAGGCGCCGGCATCGGAAACATTCTGCAGCGTGGTCACATTTGTCAGAGCCGCCGGAGCCCTCTGTAAGCAGATTCCTTTCGCTCGTTCTCGTTTCCCCTCCGTTAACAACCCGGGAACAAAAAAAAGTGCATCAGAAAGCAATCCGCTTCCCTGACTTTGCTTTTCCCACCGACCGGAGAATCTTTTTCCTGTGATCTGTTACATTTGGGGGAGAAGGTGTGATGAAAGCGGGCTCGCTGTCCTTGTTGTTTGTGGTATCAGCGGCGGTGATGATGATGATGGCGGCGGCTGCAGGTGCGCTCGGCTCTGTAGCTCGGCGTCTTCAAGCTCGCCGTTCGGAACGCCGCCGTGCGCGTGGCGGGCGCGCGGCTTTCTGCGTCGCCCGCGGCAACGCTGCCGACTGGCACCGGGCCAACCCGTCCCTCTCCCGTTCCCTGGGTCTGTCTGCCTACCCCCCCCACCCCCCACAGGGCTGAGGCAACTGCAGGCCCATACCAGGGTTGACTCACGGGAAGCGATGAATGGAGCGATTAGGCAAACACATCCTCAGTATCACCCCCCCTTCCCTCCCCCTCCCCCTCCACCTGTGACTGGTTTCACTGAATTCACGACAGGGCACCTACAAAAATCCCCATAATCCCATTCACTGTTGCAGCAACAAACGTGAAAGTTGGATGAAGAAGTGGTTTATTCAGCAGTGGCTAATGGCCTGTTCTTAAATCAGGGGAAGGGTTGCTTTGATGGCAGTCCATTGTGTAGAAATGCACAGACAACCTGGGCTCTGTGTGCGGACTTGCCTCTGTAATACTACAGGCTGTCACTGGATTTCACAAAGTGATGAATCACAATTAGAAGTAAACCCACTTTGAAGGAACGGGCGTGGCACGGAGGTGCCTAGTCCATTGAAAGGGATTAATGCCGTGGGCGTGTCCGGAGGGTAAGCTTCTGCATGCGAGTGAAGGGTCATGCCCGCGTGTGTAAGTGTGTGTGCGTAACACCTGCCACTCACAGATAAGTGCATGTTTGTGTGTGTGCGTGTGCGTGTGCGCACACGTGTGTGTATATACATGTGTATGTGTGTATGTATGTGTTTGTGTGTGTGTCCATGTGCGTGTGCGCGTCTGTGTTTGTGTCTGTATGTGTGTGTCTATGTGCATGAGTTTGTGTGTGTGTGTGTGTGTGTGTGTGTGTGTGTGTGTGTGTGTGTGCGTGTGTGTGTGTGTGTATGTGCATGAGTTTGTGTCTGTCTGTGTGTGTGTGTGTGTGTGTGCGTGTGTGTGTGTGTATGTGCATGAGTTTGTGTCTGTATGTGTGTGTGTGCATGAGTTTGTGTTAGTTTGTTCAGTCGTGCATGCGCGTGCGTGTATGTGCACACACGTCTGTGATCTGACAGGGCGAACATTATTCAGCACTTTGCACTTTGCAGAGAGAGGAGCCGGGATGTGACTCATCCCCGCTCATGGTTCCCTTCCCTCTCCCAGCTGTCAGGTCTCCTCCAGGGCCGCAGATACCCAGAGCCCCGGCTGCTAATGCGCTGTGAATCACACTCTTTCTGGGAGGGCCAGACTTAGTTAACAGCTTCTGCCGTCTCCGATGCAACACTCGGAAAAGTTTTTTTTTTTTCTTTTTCTCATCTCTGTTCTCTCCCACTTTTTACGCCTTTTTGCCTACGCCGGTTTCATCGATCGTTCGGTGCGTCTCTCTGTCCTCTGCGCCCTTTTGCCTTGAACTGACCCCATGCGGCTGAACGCTAACGCTAACAATAACAGATGCATTATGGGACGGGGCGCAGTGGAACACGTCCCGCATGTCTGCAGCGCGATTGTTTAAGCTAGCTTATTTATATCGACACATTTGTCGGTGTTTGTTCAGGAAAAGGGGGGGGGGGGGGGGGGGTAAGCCTTTTGAAAGCAGGAATGTCGAAATGGATTAGGCTTTATTGCTACAGTATGTCTGGGACTTCTTTTGTGATAAAGCGCCTGGAGAGAGTAACAAAAGGGCGCCAGGCTTGATTTGACTGGCGGATGTCGGCCGTAGGCCTCGCCCCCTCAGGTAGAGCAGGGAAGAGCGAACGCGCCATCGTCCCTTAAAAGCGAGCGCTCTCGCCTTCGGATTCGCCCCCGTCGAGCGGACCGCGCAGGGGCGGCGCGGTTCCTCGCAACAGTATTTTTGAAGATTGAGATCGGTCACCGCCTTGGCCCCGCGTGTTGTTCGACGAGCTCACGAACGATCAAAATGTCTCTTCGGCGTCCTCAAGCCGCAGATGTTAATTAATGATGCAGCGTACCAAACTTCACAGGTTCCCTGTAAGCAAAGGAAGATGTATTAACTTGTAGTGAAATAAGTTTTTTTGAATGCATTTTCTACCCAATGTGGAATACCCAGTCTTGCACTCATGTAGGGATGGGGAATAAAACCGCAAAGATAATTATGAAATGCAGTCAAGGCCATCACCCCCATGGCGTGTATTATATTTCTTTTCATCTTTTTCTCTTCACGTATACCTGATACGGTAGTAAACAGTCAAACTTCAGAGGCTGCTTAAAATGGTTCTGGGGGAAAAAAACGTCAGCGCTGATATCTTATTGGGCATCGATAAGGCAGCCAATCAGCAGCAAGGCCTTGCAGCTTCTATGCGATTGACAAAAACATCATGTGATGACGTGGATGCAGTTCGACCTTGCTCCTTATTGGCTGTCGAATGAACATCCAATAGATTGCAGTGTTGATGTTTTTTTTTTTTTTACCTCGGAAGCATTTCAAACGGCCTCTGAAGTTTGGACGCTTACCACAGCATCAGATATAATTCCAGAAGAAAAGCTTAAAAAAAAATACACCACATGCTGGCGATGATCACTACGGCATTCAGCAATAATCATTGCGGTATGTCACCCGGGCCTACTCACACGCGACGCACATGGCAACCTCCGTTGTTGATCTGGCAGATTGCGGACAAGCCTGTGATGTCAGCTGTTGCTTCTCATCGCAGCACGGTTAGCATGGCGGGCACGCGGAGGCATTTCGGATGGAGACGCTTCACGTTTAGCTCAACGGATGAACCTGCAGGCGCCTGACCCACCAACAGGGGTCGCCGGTGCGCACTGAGACAGCGACAGCCCAGCCGACCGAAACCCTCCCGTCTCCTAGCAACGCGAGAGCCGCTCGTGCATCTTATTTGTCCGCAGACCCCTACTACGACAAACAACCGAAGTATGACGGGTGGGAAGAAACAGTTGGGCGGCCTCATAGAAACAGTTGGTGGGTCTGTTTATCTTGGGGGTATAATCAACGCTTAGCAACCTGGTTGGGCAGCATTGCTTAACCAGTGGGTGGCAACCATATGACTCGGATACCGTTGCCAAGGTCTGAGCTGGTGACATTTAACGTACCGATGCGGGACTTCAAACCCTGTTGAGCATCAGTCGACTCCATGTCTTCTGCAGTATGTTAGTATCACTAAAACTTTGGTGAAGACAGTGCACAAGAAATGGTAGGGTCAGGGTCAAAGCGTTTTTCCAGCAAAAATACAGCATATACAAACCCCCATACGGTATAGACTAGTCCGAAAGCCTGTTCATGTTATTCTGTGTATCAGGGTATGCAGCAAAATAGAGTTTTGAGAAGCCGCAGTAGACAAAAATAAAACCGCTTACTTAAAAGTGACACCGTGTTGGATCGCTAAAACCTAAAAAATCGCACTTGTCTATTTTATATTAAAAAATGCAGCGAGTTTTTTTTTTCGTCACGCAATTCAATTAATCTCACCTTTTGAAGCCAGCATAAACATTTTCCGTCGCTTGAACAAAAGTAAACTTCACTTGAAAGTGAAAAGAACAAAAGGGGGGGAGAGTCTTTTGTGTCACGCACAGCACAGAAATGACCGCAAGCAATGCTGATGAAGACAAGCTTCGGGAACAAAGCAATGCGGCACATTCTGTTGAAGCAGCAGTTGGTGCACAAAGAACTATGAATATGAATGTGAATTTATTAAAATATAATGGCAATTATTATAATTATTATTGTTATTATTATTAAGTAGTGAACGAATGTTCCAATAGCCTGTGCTCAGTTCTAAATGTCTAAACTGCACCTCACGTTGCTGATCTCAGTGTTCTGTTTGGAAAAGCACTGGGGCCCAGCCATGAATTCTCATACGCAGGTGGCATGCGGACATTTGTACACAAACGCCAGAAGCGCATTTTCGCTATCTGCGGGTGGACAGCGCGGACGCCCAGAGCGCGGTTCGCGTAATGGTCTGTTTGACAAGATAGCGCTCGGAAGATTTAGACAAGGCCGCGCCGCACGACGTAGGTCGGAAGAGCACCGCTCTCGTTTAGTACAACACGCGTGTTTACATCGGCAGTAGCGCTCTCCGTTGCTCGTTCGCTATCTTTGCGGTTTCAGAATCAATCATCTGCGCATATGCAGGTATTTGTTGTCAGCAGGGCAGTTTGCTTTATCAGCACGGTGTTCCCATGTCTTAACTTTATCACGGAAGGGAGGACGTGCAGCGATGTCGGTTTTCCCCTTGCATCTTGTTTCCCACAGGTTTTGGTGAGATGCCTGATGGGAATTGTATTACAATACCAAATCGGAACTCTGGGTTTTCTGAACACAACATTTTAAAGTGAAGGATTTCTCGCTGAGAAAAGGAACTGTGTGTGTATGGGTGTGGATGTGTGTGGGTGTGTGTGAGAGAGAGAGAGAGAGAGAATCACCTTTTCAGGTGAAGAAGCGTGAGATGAGAGAGGGAGAGGTAGGGGAAATTGAGGGTGACGGTAACAGCGACAGTGTGCTGCAGTTAATGAAGCTCTGTGCGTTCTCTTTTGCTTTTTTTTTTTTAAACATTCGTCAAATAAAATCAGGTAATGTTCAATATCCGACATAACAACAAATACTGCTACAGAGAGCTCACAGCGTGCCCGACGAAAATCTGATGTAATATTATGACAAACACACAGCGTGTGAGAGTGACTGAGCGCTAGAGGTAATAATAAAACACGGTGATGCGTCAGAGAGAGGGAGAGAGAGAGAGAGAAGAATGGATCCTGCGGGACGACAGCTTTCGGAAAAGGCCGGATGTTCTCGAAGCACCATATGCAGAATTGCATTTAATTACAGGGCGCGCTCATTTATGCTATAAATCTACAGCCCAGTTTAGTCATGTTTTTCATAATTTGTGTATATAATCATTAAATGAAGGATACAAAGTATGTTGGAAGCAGGTGCTTCCACACTGATGGTGGTTCCCGAGTTAATTAAAAGTGCAGTGATGCAGTCAAGGGGGTGGGGGGGGGGGGGGGAGTGGGGGTGGGGGTGGGGGTGGGAGGGAGGTGTTGTGACTTCCAGTGTCTTACCTTGTAATTGATTCATAATGTTTAAAACCCACCTTTAAGAGCAATTGGAAGCCAGAGCAAAGATGCAAGAATTTGGGTAACATGCTATCTCCCATTTTATTTTTATTTTTTTCGTCGGAAGCCTTGCTACTGTGCTAGATGCTAAAGGCTCATGTACATCAAGCGGGTCAATGTAGCAATAGTCTTTCCAACCTAGGAAATCCAGTACGGTATATGCGCAGTTAATATTTATCGTGCAGTCATGCGCATTGTATGATCAAGTGCAAATTCACGGCGTGTTTGCGCAGGCGGCAGTGACCCGCCTGACACATCGGCTATACCAATTGCGACGCGTGACGTATTTCTCTCCGCCGATTTTTTCGCGGCGTGTTTAATTTCATAATTTACCGGGCGCTAACTCGCGGCGTATTACTTTGCTGCAAGGGTCAGTGCGCGCCGTGCTTTCAGATTGCCACTTCGTTAGCGTCTCCCGCTCTATGGCTGCACTCCTCGACCGAGTAGCTTCGTCTCGCTAATTAATTACAGCGCGAAAAGGTCGGCATAAGGGAGCGCGAATGAAATATCCCGTTAATGCTATTTCAGCCAATTAATTTTCCAGTCCAGTGTTCTTTTTTTTTTCTATTTTAATTTCTTTCTTTTTTTTTTTCGACTGATTAGTCATATACCGTTTTGCATCCCTGTGAAATCCGGTGTTTTGATTTTTCGGCCCTGATGGAAGAGGTCCCTTCATGTTTGTGGAACATTGCAACCTTGAAGATCTTAAGGAGACAGCAAGCACAGCCGTCATAAAAAAAATATCATTTTTATTATTTTTTTCAATGTGTCGTTTTTTTATTTGTTTTTTTTTCTTCTCTGTTACCAATTAGTTTTGAGTTACTTTGATATTGTCATCCCAGAATCCATGACTTGAATTCCAAGTAGGGCTCAACATGACAGGGCATGTCCAGCAAGTTACATTTGCAAGGACGAATGAAGGCTTGAATTTAACTAGTAACCGATTATAGCGCTCAACTGCAACCTAAAACTACTTTAGTCTAACTAAACTTATTTTGGCTAACCCACAAAATCATTTTCCCTTGTCTTTTTTAAGGACCTGTAATGTTTTAGAAAAACTGATGACACACAATAATAGTCTGATTGCAAATATTTTATCAGTGACGATTAATCGATGTAAATTCGTTTTGCCTTGTAAAACAGTGCGCTCTTACGAAAGGTTGTTTTTAATCCTAAGGGGTTCTATGGAGAGCACTGAAAATGTCTGGAAATTTCTTTGTGTATAATGACATTAATAGGAGTCCAGTGCATCAGAGATGTGCCGGACAAAGTGAGGGACATCTCATCTAGACCCGAGGGGCGTGTGTTTAGATTCCTGATGCTGTAGTCCCCAGTGAACATAGTGTAGTTAAACTTAACGAACACTCCACAGACGATTAATGCAAGCTGGTCACATGATGCCAGCTATAGAAAATGTACGTGGAGACGGTTTTTTACGCTACTTGTTAATGTTGTTTGAAAGGGGATTCGCCTTTAATTACTTTAATACTTTTTTTCCGAGCGGAATAAGATTACAGCGAGGTTGCGCAATGGCTTGCCCCCGCGAGAGGGACGTAATTAAATTACACTGCGTTCGTTTAGCGAGCGCTCTTACCCAGAAGCCCCTTGGAAATGTGAACATATGCGCATCCACCTGAGTTAAACGGATAAACACTTTAGCTTCGCTGGATATTATCCGCAAATTTGTTTAGCCTCGCGAAAGCTTGTGCTGTTGCGAAACGTTTCCGTCTTTTTTTGTTGTTGTGATCTTCGGAATGCGGGAATAATAATGGCGTCTAACGAGGGGGAAGTGAGACAGCGGGGGCCTCTTTTTCGAAGGCCAACGGCCGCCCCCCCCGTACGGCTGTCTTAAACGCTGCCCGACGGGGAGACTGGGCGCCATTTTCGACGCAGGTGTTGGGCCTCTGTTTGCCAGCCCCGGCTGCGAGGCACCCCCCCCCGCGCTGGGGTTAAGCGTTGCCGGAGCGACGGAACGCTCCTCGATTAACGGAGGGGCAGAAGGTTCGCCACCCCGGTGAAATCGCGGGGTGGCGGTGTCGACTTCCGTTCACGCTTTCCTGAGCTGTGTGGGTCCCTGAGAAGGAAATGAAGTGATGGGGGGGGGGGGGGGGAGAGAAGTGACTCCCCCGCCGCCAGCGCCGCCAGGTGAAAATGAAATCAATAAAAGAGTGATGCACCCTGGGTAATGTAAATAAATGAAGGGATGCGCGCGATCGAGGGGAAAGGGAAACACTCGAACGCGTTCGATTGCGGAATTTAGTGGAAGGGACGGAATGAAGTGAGAGGCCTGGGGGGAAGAGAGAGTGAGAGAGAGAGAGAGATAGAGAGAGACAGCAACACATTTTTTCCAAATTTACCGTCAGGTTTCTGTGGTGTTCAGGGAGTGCGAGGAAGGTCTTTTTGCTCAACCCTTTTGTTTATGTTACATCATTGTTTCATTTTTTTTGAATAACGGGGCATTGAAGCAGCAAATGGGGTCTGAGCTTCACGATTCGTGTTCGGTACAGCGAGTGCACGGTGAAAAATATGTACTGGCTTTTTAAATTTTTTTTGAGGAAGTTGATTGATGTGTTGAATTTCTGAATTGAACTGGAGCTGACATTACTGGAGATTAAGGATTGGGAAGGAAGGAAGATAAGGTTAGGCAGTGTTAGCAGTGAACAGGCTGAGGTCAGCTATCGATTTGCCTGCGTGTACCCCAAGGGTAATATTGATTGAAGAACATACTTTATTTATAAGGTTATGTCCTGGAATGTCATTTAGATACTTTTTCTATTAACCCTGCAAGGTGTAAGATCACAAATTTGTCATTAGAATGTTCTTAGCTGAACATTCTTGTGGTGATGTAACAATCACTACTGCTAATTGAAAGCAGTGGAGTTCTAGAACACCGACTTTCCAACAAACCTACTCTTCAAAGCCGAATCAAACTCTGGCCTCCTGTTGCCTTCAAGGGACGATGAGAGAGAGGGATAACCCCCGATTACCGTTTCGCTTTCTGACGGGCACCCCCGAAAACGCAACCGCTCGAAAACATGCCGTCAAACGTCTCCCCTGCGTTCGGCGGGAACGCCGGCAGTCACAGCCGCCCGTCGCGATCGCGGAGGAGGCAGTCGCGGCGCTAATGGGCCGGGCGCACGTCGGCCATTAGAGGAGGTCGGTTTTCATTAGGGCTGAGAACGACCCGCCATCTTTTCTCGTCGGCGACGGTGCCGGCACGCCGCCGTGATTGAGTTTGTCAGCCGGCGCCGAAAAGATTTCACACGAATGTCATTTTTAATTTATTCACCCTAATGTTTGTATTTGTGTCTCCGGTCCGGCTCACCGTTTGACTTGTTGACGTGGCTTTATCCGGGGGGAGGGGTGTATTTGTATTTTGGGGTGGGGGAGCATGTGCAGGAGTGGAGACGCTGTAGTAATGATTCAGTCACTGCAGGACAATAACCAGCCCAGAAGAGCAAACAGGAAGTCAGGCACCTGGTCAGGAAGTGGCTGGGCGTTCACAGCACCGGGGCAGAGCGCTGCTCTTCACCCCGCTCTTCTTCTTAACGGCTAACGGCGGCAGTGCGGCGGGTTCCCTCTCTCCCGCCATCGCGGCTTTAAGCTTCCCGCCGGCCTCGCTCTCCTCCTCCCCCCGCAGGCCAGCAGCCGCAGGCCATCCGAACACTGGATGCGAAAGGACAAAAAAAAAAAGAAATGGAAATTTCCGGAATTATCGTCTCACCTTAATCCCCCCGCCCCCTCTCGCTGTCGCTCAGTCTGTCATTTTCGCTTTTCGCACGCCGCGCTTCCGCCTGCAGCCATCTTGGGATCGTCGCGTGACACGGACGTGTCATTTTGCGCATTGTTTGCGCGCTCTTTGAAGCCCGATTACAGGTTTTGAACATCAGTTGATGCTCCGCCCCCTTTCTGAAACTGCAGGCCGTCACTTTGCTGGCTCCGCATAGACACACACCCCCACATACGCTGCATGCACACAGACACTCCTGGAAACACACCTAGATTAACACAAAAACTCAAAGACACGCACACTCTCACACACACACACACACACACACACACACACACACACACACACATACACACATGGCTTTGATAAGTTACATGAATTTGGTTAGTAAGAACATTTCACCTAGGCCATGTCTACACACACACACATACACAAGCAGGTACACACACACACACCCACACACACACATGCACACAGACCTTTAAGCTTCTGTTTGGCATTTCGGTCGTCAACATTTCAACTATTAATTGATGTTATAAACGTAAAATATGTACACATTCCTTTCCTCCCAAAGGCCCTTTGGATACCACTGGCCTGCGGACATACGGCATTTATTGTTGTTTATTATGTCAATTGCGAGATAGGAATACATTTGATCTTTACTGCATTTTTTCATAAAATTGAACACGCCATAAAAACATAGCTGTAAATGTTATGCAGCGACACATAAACCAAATGACCACTGAATCTAAAAGGCCCGCCTGACAGGGATATCGAACAATGGCGGTTTCTCCCGTCGAGACGTCTATGGTTTTATCGTGGGTGGCTCCGGGCCGAAAGCCTTTCCCCAGCGACCGCGCGGCACCTATTAAATCTCGACGGGGCCGTCGGTCGCTCAAGGTTACCTTGCCGGCCGTCCGCGAATTCCCCGGGGGGCCCGGCGGCGGGAAGCGGCCCCCGCCACCGCCCCCGCGAACGCTATCGGGCCTTTAGCGACGCTTTCTTATCTGGGCCTCGGCAGGTGTTGCCGTTAGATACGGCCGATTCCATAAAACCACCCCCCCCCAACCCCCCACCCCCCCACTGCCGGCTTCGCACACTATCCCCCGCCACGCCTCGAAACCGTTTTACGGCGCCTTTTTGAGCGGCGGGCCCTCGATGAGTCACTGTCAGAGCGCTCTTATCGATCGAGCTCGCCGCTACACGCCCGGGGAGGCCAGGGCGTGTCGGAAGGTTCTAGGCCACCTGTCCGTCCGGCGCTCAGAGTCCTCCCGCCGCGCCTCGCGTCCGGTGGGCCGAGCGGCCATCTTGGATTGCGAGCACAGGTGGCCGGCGGCGGGTGAGGAGGGCGGGGTCGCCTCGCCTTCGGAGGCTAACAGAGGCGCTACGCCCGCTAGCCGAGGGAAGCCAGCTGTTCACACACCGTCTCCAACGCTATCTCTGTCGCTCGATCGTCCATAAAGCCATCGCTGTGCACTTCCCCGCAATAAATTTCCCTCGCTAATGTTTATAACCGCATGCCGCCACAAGCTCCTGTTTGCTTCCTTTTCTATCACTTTAGCCGTTAGCGCCTTATTGTTTTATAGCAGCTTTGTGCTAGCGACCCCTATAAATGGAAGCTATTGCATGAGTTATTACAATCGCTTTGCAGATGCTGTTACCAAGAGCAACGGACAGAAGTGCATCATATTGTATTCTAGTTTGCCGCTAACTTGTCGTGCAACTTGTAATTAATTGTGAAATAAAAGAGTATTGGTTTGAAAAATAAACCCTATTAAGGAAATAGCTTGATGTACCGAACACACTGACCAAGCAATAACTTGCCCTGGGTTTTCACACACAGCCACCCAAAGAGGAGACCGTTGGCACTTGATCCGTTTTGACTTTAACAAGAACACCACCGGGGAAAAAGTTCCAGAAGCATCTCTTTTAAGTAGTTCATTTGGAGCGCTTTTATGACCGGTTCTGGTTTAGTTTAGCTCTCACTGTGGGCTTAGGTCCTGTGTGATTGACGGAAAAATTGGCCTATCCAAGCAAGGAGAGAAAACTGGCAGGAACACAGAAAAAGTTCATGCGAGTAACGTGTTGCGCTCCTTAAGGATTGACTTTTCTTTCTCTGTTCCTGCTAAAAGGTGACCCCCCCCCCCTCTCTGCTCACTCATTGGTGTGTGTAATGCATCCCCACCAAAGGCATAATCCCATTAAGGCCTGGATTAAGACCAAGGAGCCCAGACTACACAGATATACCGAGGGAACCATAGACAGAGGGCAAGAGGGAAGAGGGAGAATGCTAGAGAGAGGGGGAGGGGGAGGGAGGGAGGGAGAGAGAGAGGTGGAGAGGGAGAGGAAGGGAAAGGGAGAGAGAGAGAGAGAGAGAGAGAGAGAGAGAGAGAGGATGGGAGAGAGAGAGGGAAATGGAGGAGAAAATGAACTCTAGGCGATGAGTCCACTAGCAGAGAATTTTTATGCACATTTTATGCAGTGGCTGTTTACTGTACAAACACCCACATACGCCATATGCACACAGACACACACCCACAACCCCCCACCTCTCTATGCATGGGCCTGCACACACAGCTACAACCGCACAAATGATACATTCATTTACCACTAAAGGAAATCGTTTCAGAAAACTTTCAGAATTACTCATTTTTCTTGATAAAAAGAAGTCTTTGAACACTTATGTATTCTACATTTGTAATTCTTAATTTTCCTGAGCAAAAATAGTTCTGTGTACTGCCTGAAACCGAGTTCATTAATCTCTCTATCTGCGTTTATTTTTTTTATAAGTTTCCTATTTCTCTTAAGCCGTATTATTTTACATACTAATGCAAAAAATTAAAAGCAATAAACCTTGTCTTTACCTTTCGGATTTTAATGGATGTTAATGTGTCTTGAAAGAACACATTGCATTTGCTAAAACTGTGACCGAAACATTATGCCATGTATGTACACACATACAGTAATGGTGTGTGTATAGATTTGCTCCTCAAAGTTAAAATAAGGTGGCTTCAACTTAAGACTATACTAAGAATCATGATTGCATATCATATACCTTAAAATATACCTTTAAAGTTGCTGAAATAGCTACAAAGTATTGTGTATGTGAACTATTGCAGACATATTTGAGTACTCTGCGGCAGTGTGCGTGTGTGTGTGTGTGTGTGTGTGTGTGCGTGCGTGCGTGCGTGTGTGTGTGTGTGTGTGTGTGTGTGTGTGTGTGTGTGTGCGTGTGTGTGTGTGTGTCAGCTTGTCCTTCCAGTCATTGTGGACTTACGAGGTCTCTTTCGTCTGTTTTCCCTCGGAAGCGTCCACAGGTGCCGCACACGTGAACGTGCACGCTTCGCGCTCGAGCCGCGGCCTTGAGTGATGACGACCGCGCGTAATTAGCGGAAGCAGGCCGATCCTCTTCTCTGCTCTGAATTTCACAAACCCCTTTCATAAGGGCTTTTTCGCCATTGGGCTGCTGCAGCTAAGATTGGACAAGTGCTGCATCTCGGTGTAAAAAGTGCTTTGTATCCACTTGAGCCAGAACACTGTGTGTTCCTTCTTATTTTGGGGTACATTTTCAGTCATGGAAAAAACATTTGAATGATTTTTTTATTCACAGATGAGGAGGCTGTGGGAGGCTGTGTACATGACATGTCTGAAGGATTGTTGTGTTTGGTTTGGTGACGTGAATTATGGGTAATTCCATCTGCTACAGGTTATCTGTAGCTTAGAAACTCGCAAATAGGAGTACATTTCTTGTACGTTTAATATTTATGTGAGCTTAGCAACAATTAATAGATTTTTTTTGTTTTGTTTTGTTTTGTTAATACGAGTTGCCAAAATGTGACTCATCTTTACTACATCTTTAGCTGAAAATTTAAAAGACTAAACACTCCAAGCAGTAAGCCGAAATTACTTTTTATGGCTCGTTGCTGAGATCCTGTTAATAAAGTAAAATATTTCTGAAGTGTCTCTGAAGATTTCAAGCTGCAGAACTATAGTTGTGCTCTGCAGTGGTAAAGCAAGGGGGAAAGCTCCAAAAATCAGATCCTTGGTGGGTCACCACATCTGTGCCCTGACACTGTGTGTGGGGCTGCTTCAAATGATATCCAGCCGGATGCTGTACATGGATCTTGTGTAAATCCCATGGGTTTTCCCATTGCTTAACTGGTAAGCAATGGGAAAAATGGACATATAAATAAACTGTCAGGCCACAATTGAACTTTCTCTTGTGGTCTCCTGGCATACATTCTCTGTAGCTCCATTTTGAAGAATAGTATCCAGGGATAATATTTTCGGAGGAAGGACAGAATTATCAACATCAAATTGAAAACCCTGCCTGTGACCACAGTTGCTGGAAAAGGTTTGTGTTCAACTTCTGGACAGCTGAACGAGAACGGTTTTGGTGTGAGGAAGAAAAATGGACTGACAAAGTGGACTGCTTTTTTTACCGTTTAAAAAAAAAAAGAATGAACTATGTGTTGTATTGTTCCCTTAGCATTATGCTACTATTGTGATGGTGTCTGGCAATTGTGGCTGACTGAAGTTTCTGGATAATGCGGCCTATCAAAAGCTTTCAGAACGGTTTTAGGAGGGAGGGGGGGTTCCTTTACCCTTTCCTACACCTCCCCTGTTTACCTTCCCTCATCCCTCCCCAACCCTCCTCCCCGCCTCCTCCCACCTCCACCCCTCCTTCCCCCTCCTAAAAAAAAAAAAATACCTCCCTACCTCCTTGCACCAGAGCACTGACGCACTGTACCCTTCCGTCTGTCTTTTCCTACCCAGAATTCCCTAACATCCCGCCACCCGGGGGCCATGAGATCCCGCAGGAGCAGCACAGCTCAGGGGCGGCCATAGGGGGCGCTGTGGGGGGAGTAGTCCTGCTGGCGGCGGCCGGCGCCCTCCTCTTCGTCTTCTTGCGTCGGCGCCAGCGCACCTTCAAGGGGGACTACAGCACCAAGAAGCACGTGTTCGGCAACGGCTACAGCAAGGCCGGGGGCCTGCCCGCGCACCCCCCCATGCCCAAGAACCTGCAGTACCCCGAGGACTCGGACGATGAGAAGAAGCCGGCCCAGATCGGGGGCGGCCCGGGGGGCTTCGAGGGGAGCGAGCGGGATTTCGACGGCGACCCCGAGGACCTGAAGAGGCCCTACTTCACGGTGGACGAGGGCGAGAGCCGCGACTACGACGAGCGGACTCTGGCCTTCCAGTACGACCCCGAGCCCGAGATGGCGGACGACATGGTCTCCCAGACCGACGGCTCCGTCATCTCGAAGAAGGAGTGGTACGTGTAGGGGCGCGCGGGAGAGAAAAAGAAACGACAAACGAGCGCCCCCTCATTCCGACCAACCCCATCCACCCAAACCCTCTCTGTCAGTCCTTTCCTCTATACCCACCCTTCCCTCAGCCTCTGCCTGGTGCCTCCAGCCTAACCCCTCCTCCCCCACCCCACCCCCCCCCCCCCCCACACCCATCTGAATCCATTCAAGTAAGCGGCGTTGGAATCACTGCATTAATTTCAAAGAGCTCGCACCATCAACCCGGCCGCACGTCGTCATCGCACCCTCGAAAGCTCTTCGGCGATTCTCTTCGGGGGGAAAAACAAAGTTTCATCGAGGAACTGGCGCGCGTCGTCGCTGACATTAGAGGCCGCCAGGCCCGTCGCTCGATAACAAAGCTTATTTGTTACTTTCCTTTTTTTAAATTTGTTTTTTTTTCCTTAAAATAAATGTATCAAGTGTGTACAAAGAAAAAGAAACTACATTTTTGGAGGAATTGCTGAGTATATATTGTAAAAGTCCTACACTGGCTGTATGATGTTCTTGTTTTTCATTATTTTTTTATTTGTATTTTTTTTTATCGTTGTTGTTTCTATAATGCCTTTGTTTTTTGGTTGGGGGGTGAGGCGGGTGGGTTTGCTGACTGGTAACTCGTGACGGGGGGGGGGGGGCGTAGACTGGGAGGGGGCATTCTGAGGAAAATAGCCACTGGTCAATAGTCACATGACCACACGTGCTCATTGTCCCCGGTTCAGCCCCGCCTCCCCTCCCTGCCCCTCCCCTCTCAGATCGGATTTAAGGAGGGGCTCCCAATCTGAGGCGTATTGGCGCGACGCCCCGCTGCGTTCTCGTAGACGCCGCCGTAAACCAGCCCTTAACGACGGGCACAGGCTCGCGCGCTCCCGTGCCCCCGCGGCACGTGGACCCGCACCGCTACGGTACCGCGAAACGGTTCTGACGCACTCGTCTGAAACGGCCATTTTGTGCAAACGCCACCCGTGTCATACCGCTTCGCACCAGGAGAGCACCCTCGTTGACAGGAAGAGGAGGCGTGGTGGTTAAACGTGTCATCGGGTGTCATTAGAATACACAAATGCAGTCGGGAGCGGAGGCTCGTAATTGGAGCCTCGCAGTGTCAGTCATTTCTCAACCCCACCCCCCTTTTGTTTGATAATATGGGAAACACAATACTTTCAATATTGCTTCAGTATTGCTCTGAAATATATATATTTTTTTGTTGTTAATTTTTTATTTTTTTATTTTTCGGCTAAACTTGAAAGAAAGCTAACCTTTGTAACCAGCTCTTTGTGTTCAGACCCATGGGTGAAATGAGTGAATGAGTACTTAATTTTTTCAGAATTTTTACTTGTTCTTTTTAATTTTTTTGCATTGCTTTATACAGTACACTGTGGTCACAATGTGTCTACTTAAATTGCTTTTTTTGCTTTTTTTCTCCATTTTTTACGTGGTTAAAAAATGTACAGAAAGAGTTGCCGTGCGCTTGGGACTATTGTAAGTGACTGTGATGTTTGTATTGATTCCAGGGGCGTGGAAGCTAAAGTGCTAGAACTTGACCCCCCCCCCCCCCCCCCCGCAACAATATCATAGTTTAATGAGCCCCCGTAACTCTCCGCTGCCCTCATTAGAAAGCACAAAATCAACTTAATTAGCTCTGGTGTGACCTTTCGGTTCTGGAAGACTGCTTTGGCACAGCATGGGTCCTTTGTTCACAGGTGGCATCAACCCGTCATCAAAAGGGGCCTTTAGAACCCTCAAGGGACTCTCAAAAGGGAAGGAGAACCAAAATGGCCGACCTAGTTTTGCACCTCCCGAACGTTGTTCCAAAAAAGAAAAAGAAAAAAAAAACTAAGAAGAATAGAGAACACGCCTGACTGTCGTTCGCCAGCAGGTTGAGCCTTGCATCTGCGTGTTCTTTTGATATCGGTATTTTTGTTCATTTCGTTTCTTTTTTTTTTTTTTTTTACATTCACTTTCTTTCAAATCCCGAAGGGAAAGAGGGGACCAAGTTTCTCTCACCGAAAAACGGCTGACAGCTGCTTCTGTGTGTGGGCAAGCAAAGCTCTCGGAGACGGGAAACATTTTTTTGTCTGATGTTTGGATCCTTTGCTTTCCGTTGCAGCCATCAAGGTGGCACGCCGCGTCATCTTTCGTTCAAAGCCTTCAGCACCTGTACACCAACGAAATGGGAATAAAGTTTCGTGGAAAATTAGAGAAAGCGAATCAGGCATTAGGCATCAACATCCTGCCTGACTATATGACAATATGTACATAAGCCTTATTTCTGTGCGTGCCTGCGTGTGTGTGTCTCTGTTTATGTGTGTGTGTGTATGTATGTGTGTGTGTCTGTGTGTTTGAGAGAGACAGAGAGAGAAAGAGAAAGACATAGAATAATCGTGCTGTACTAATGTCTTCTAGTTAGCTAATCTCCTTAGGTCAGGTGACGCAAAGGGACCAGTGTCTTGCCGTCGGTCAGGGAGTGTGACCGCATGCACGGCCGTGCTTTACACCACGCTGTGAAGCCGGGGGGGGGGGGGGGGGGGGTTAGGGTTAGGGTTAGGGTTAGGGCGGGGGAGCATCTTGCATCCGTTGTCTCCAGCCAGCTGCTTGCTAGCTCGTTTTATTTATTTATCTCTGTTTCTAGGAGGTATTATTTGATGTCTGAATGGAGGAGTTTTTTTTTTTTTTTGGCCAGCGTTCAGACGTGGAGACCCGACGAACCGGCGGTGGCCGCAGATATCGGCCGCCTCGCGCGTCGCCCTTGTCGCCGTGGAGACGCGCGGCGCGCGCCACTCGCTCGTCAGAACCGCTATCGCTTCGGCGGCCCACGCCGCGAAGCCGCGACCCTATCATCTTCCCGCAATTTCCCCGCTCGTTGGGAGAAGTTCGCAGGCGACTGAGGTTCGATGAAAGAGAAAGTCTCGCTCCAGTCTCCCTCTCTCGAGCCCCCATTACGTGTTCTTTCTCTCCGCGTCGCCGGGGAAAGCGATTGTGCTCAGCCATTGTGTTCGCTGTTATTTTCGATGACGGTGGCACTCAATCTACGAAATCGCAGCTGCCAAATCACATGCTTTTCACTGGGAGGAAATGAAAGCAATTACAAATGAATATATATATATATATATATATATATATATATATATATATATATATATATATAGTTTCCTCAGTTTCGCTTTGAGGGTGTGGTTTTGTGGAAGGGAACTGTAGGTGCTAAGGCATTTTGCATGTGATTACAGTTATTTAAATTTTTTGATAATTTTTTTTCTTGGCGGAAAAAAAATGGCAGTCTGAGTTTTAGTGCTTTGATATTCTAAAAACAGAAGAGTCTTATGAATAGAATAGTAGTGAACTCTACTCTGGACGGCTGCTCTGTTACCTGGCTTTGCTTTCAGTTTAAGCATGCTGTTCTTAAGCACGGGTTTCTTGTCCAGTCATATTTCCGAGTTCTGCTTAGCCGTGGTTTGCCTTTATTTCACAGCTCCCTTAATCCTCGTGGAGTTGCAGAGCTCGGTCTAGCCCACGCTCAGTGGCAGTTTTCATTCCCCATAATTAATGCGTTCCATCAGATCAGTTTTTTTTTTTTACCAGAGACTCCACAAGGAAATTTCAGATCTAAGCTAGATAGATAAAATAAGTAAATACATCAAACAGATACCTGAAGCAGACTTTGATGCCAAGTGTGAGGATAAACATGAACAGGCACGCTGTGTGCTGCCTGTTGCCTTTTATTTTGGTGTGTGTGTGTGTACGTGTGTGTGTGTGTGCGCGCACGTGTGTATGTGTGTGTGTTTGCTTTGTTGTACACGTGTGTAAGGGGAGTATTTCTGCTTGCCATCCACATACCCAACCGCGTTCAAAAGATCACACAGGGCTGAACATTCCACTGTAAATAATGTATATGTCGTAAAAAAAAAACGATAAAACGTTTATTTTTTTTCCCCCATGTTGTGAATATTGCAGTAGGGGCCCTATCAATGTACAGTAGTCCTACCGTACGTCGACCACTGAACCTAGTAGAAAGACCAAGTGGAGTTCGGAGCGACCTTGTTTTGATTTTTTGCTTCTCAAGACCCTCGTCTTCATTCCTTCACGAGTAGATTTTGATATGTTGTTTAGGAATCTAATTGAGCAAAAGATGGCAGTACATGTCTTCATATATACGAACTGGAATAAACGATACGCGTAGGCAGCCCTGTGAATGTACTGTATATGTGATTGTGGGTGCCACCAATTTGATGAAAACTTGTTCACTTGATGAACCGGTGACTGCTTCATATTATTAAATGTTTTGCTGTCAACCATGTCTGATGCCAATTTACTGGGTTATTAATAATTCATTTTGATCTTTTTTTAAAAATCATTTCAACTTCAGAATTTTCACGTCAAACTTTTTCAAAAAATTTCCACTTCTACATTTTTATCCTAATTTAGAAAAGCCTATTTGTTGTATAGCCTGTCCCATGATCATACTGTTCTCTGTGAATATGGAAGGTTCAGAATATCTCTCATCTTTCAGAGAACCTATGACACGCACCACTCATTTTCACTTTGTGGTCCACCAGCTGAGTTACGCGGTCACAGGCGCACTTTACATGCACAGCTATTGTAGGCAGACTGCAGGTGTTCTCCTGTAGGGTCACTGTGGCATGATGAGGTCGGGAGACCCCGCCTTCTGTGACATTGCATTTATGATTGACACTTGCCAATCAAGACATAATGTGGGACTCCGTACCACCACGGTCTATGCTTTTCAGTGGTCCGGATTCCGACTGTAGGGGTCACTTTATGAATATGGTCCTACTTAAATTACGTACTACACCGACTATTTTCACCTAAATTTCTGTCTTTCTCTAAACCAGTGGTAACCAACCATGTTCCTGGAGATCCGCCCATCATGTAGGTTGTCACTCCAACCCTAACAAAGCACACCACACTCAACAGCTAGGGATCTCATTGAGCTGCTGATTAGTAGAGTCAGGTGTTCCAAATTAGGGTTGAAATGAAAACCTACTGGATGGGAACAGGGTTGGTTACCACTGCTCTAAACAATGTTTTTTTTAATTATTGCAGTTTAATTCCAAACACAAAGGTACTTATGTTTAAGTCATGGTGCCATTAGAATTTTTCACATTTTATTTTTAGATATTTTTTCTTTATGCTATAGTTAGTGCATGATTTGAAGTGGCCTCAAGTGTAAACACATGAAAAATAAATGAGAAAATGTCAATCTTGTTACAGCTTTCCAGTTGTACTGTTGAACAGTTCCCTTTAATCGAAACAAATCAAAAACAAAAAAATAGCCATTTACCCCTGAGGGGCGATAAAAAAAAACAAATTAAAACTGCCGGTAATGAATCCAAAAGAGCGCATAGCTTCGTCAGGCTACGGCTAGGATTGATGACGTTTTTCCTCAGAAACGACTAGCTTTACCGAGGCTGCGCGGAAGACAAGGGCTCCGCTCGCGATGGAGAACTACGTCTCGCCGCCATTTTGCAGTGATTCGACACGAACGTTCAACACGACACGGATAGGGCCTTTTGTTTCTAAAGCCGGTGCCTCGATTAGCGGGATTAGCCAAATTCTGTGAGAAAAAGAGAGGAGAGAGGGGCTAAACCCCAGACGAATCGGGCCCAGATTTCAGCGCGGAACAAAAGACATCGGCATTCCATTCATTAAGGGCCCCGGCCAGGGTTCTAAGACAGCTGTCGCCATCACTCCTGTCAGATCTTTTTTTTTGGGGGGCCCAACCCTGTACTTTGAAGGCATATTCTTCTCCCATAGAAATATCCAGGGGTTGTGGGGGGGGGGGTCAGGTTACCACCCGGCTGAGTCTCTTTCATCAGGGCCGAATCTCAACGGCGTCCCAACAAACGCGTCGTTTAAAAACGGTCTACCTGTCTGCGCGTCCTCCGCTCAAGGCAGTGAGGCGGTTGGTTTTTTACGCGCTGAGCGGTGCTGTCCTTGTGGTTGCGAGGTGCGTCGATGTCCTGTTTGCACTGCGGTAAGAGCGGGAAGGAGGCAGTGGGCCAGACGCTTTGTCGCCACTTGATTTCTGTTTGCGCAGCTGTCAGCGGAGGCCATTTTGAAGAGCTATGTCTCAAGTGCTGTGGTACAGTCGGTAACGGAGAGCTTAGCTGAGCGTTGTTCTGTGTTTCCCGTAAATAAGGCGCTGCCCCTATAATGTAGGTTTAAATTCAACTTGCGCTTGGCTTTGATAAAAGGGTTTACAAAGTGTCAAGAAGATCCAAAACATAGTATTTCAATGATATTGAAATCACACACTGTATATATCAGACGGCATTGTGTTCTGCAAAAACACATCATCAGATTATTTGGATTCGTAGTTTCAAGGTTGTGCTACCGCTATTTATTGGCATCGTGCTGATGATGCATTTTATAGTCTCTAAATAATCGTATAGTAGCTTAATGGCAATGCTTTTTAACAATAACAGTTGCTGAATAGTACATTTTTTTCACAAGAGCAGAAAAACTAGCAAAAACAGCCATTTCTTATGATCCTGCTGGGTTCTTTTTAGTCCCCACATTGTGGAATTGCTGTGCACAAAAAGCTCTGATTGCACGGTTTATTTGCGAGCATGATCACAGTTATCACACGTATACAGATGTATAAACCTGGTCATTTCGAAGGAACGGCAGAGGATAATGTCTGTAATTCTGCTTCTTAATATTAATAAACATAGGAATCACAAGGTCAATGCAGCTCCATACAAAAGCTCCCAGAGTGGTAGACCAGCAGTGCATGCCCATACGACTCGCAAATGTAATGACCTCTTGAGAAAACAATTTCAGCACCTTGAAATGTATTCATATGGAACTATCTTCAAAGTAAAGCCTTGTACTGTATGTCCAAGGTAAGATTGCAGCAAGGCTACGTGAACAGACTTTACTCGGTCTGGAGCTAAAATAAAAAGCATATTAAAATAAATGCATCCATTAGCAAGAACAAAGAACACAAATCATTGAATAGATTTATATATATATATATATATATATATATATATATATATATATATATATATATATATATATATATATAATGTATTATAATTAATGTGCCATATCCATGCGGTGAAAAATGAATCTCCAGAAAGTTAAGGTAATGTTTCATATGAAAGGTTGCCAGTAATTCCAGACTTCCCTCTGATCTGTAGAAATTAATAGCTGTTGCTCTGCAGTAGATGAAAAATCCCCGCAGTAAGCATTTAACAGGCTGACATCACTGCTGCGTTAGATAACTACTGCTTTTTGCACTCATTACATGAAAGCCAACTTTTAAGAACGGGCTTTTTTTATGGAGAAGCGGTCCCGTTTGCGAGATTCTTCAGATTCTGTATTTAGCAGCTGAATGAGCAGTCGCCTGGATTCTGCAGCACCGAGCCAATTCAAAACGTCTTTCGAAAAACCGACCGACCAACAGCGCGGTAAACCAAATAAGACGATCTTTTACGAGATCACTACCTGGCTTCCTCTCTGCAAACACAGATAAAATCTATAAATACAGCATATCTTTTCACACATTTTTTGGGGTGAAGAGTTTAACGTTGCAAATCATATGCTCAGTGTGCAGATTCGTAGATTTGCATATAAATGTTATATGCTTGCCAACATCCCAAAACGTGACAAAGGCACGTGTCTAATAAATATGGAAATGGGTAATCTGGGTATGTCAAGTAAATGTTAATATATTTTCCTAGAAAATGAGAAATCGAGCTCAATACTCAGAGGGAGCTTTCTATACAGTCAGAAAAAGAAACTCTCTCCTGATCTTACATGCATTCAGTGCCACAAAACTGGGTATCATTTATTAATAATTATCTAGTATATTTACTCTGTGTGCTAGCCACATCATAGTATGGATAAGATGTCATTTATCTTTAACTCTGTGTCTGAAGTATATTGTGTATTTTTCAGTTTGACAAGTTCAGCGAACAACGACCTTTATAAAAACAACAAAAATAACACTTGTATTTTTAAGCCATGAAATTCATTTGTAAGATTTGTCATTCCGTGCATTGCTTCAGAATTTCCTGTTTACGCCTTTATGAATCGCACTTTCAGTACTTTATGTGACTTTCTGCATAAAAAGCCATTCTTGCTGGAGTAGTACAGCCTTGAATTTAGTTAAAGTGTCCAGCGGTACGCAGCTCATGCACAAAGCGATGGCCAAACCGCGTGGAAAATAGCTACATTTTTTTATTCCGAGTATTTTCCTTCTCTTGACAAGCATTCTAGTGAAAGGAAAGAGATATGAATTTGATATTGTATACCGAGTGGATTAGTCTGGGTTCTACTCTTCAGTATTAGACAAGTTTTCAAGTCCTTTCAAACTGACCAAACTGCGCTGTTTTTTTTTAGGGCCGTAAGTTTCCGGATGTTCCGTGGCGTTGTCGTTATTTTATCATCGATAGTCGAGGACGAGCAGGTGTGAGCTCTAGCAACATGAGTGGGTAATACTGTTCCAATGCAGTGTTAGCGGTGTGCTTTTAGCATTGATATTTACAGGTAAAATAAAATGTGCTGTGACCTGTTCATGTCACTCATATGTGTTGTGTTCTTATCTATTCCCACCACCCCGGTGCAATGAGGGGTACTCCTGCTTTGTCCTGTAAAATATAACTACAATTGTGTCTGTGAAGACTTATGTGTTCGAGATGCTCATTTTTTTGTAAATAAAGGTGAAAATGTCATGTGAACAAGGTTTTTTTTTTGTTATTGGGTCACATAACAGTTTATTGTCAGCATAAGAAGGAAACATTGCGATGTAGCGAAACCAGAGCATTTTTTTCACGACATTATGGCATACGCTCTGTGTGAATGTGATGAGTATGAGTGCTAAGCTGAGATAGAAAACATCTGAGTGCGTGGGACGGCTATAAATGCCAAAAAAAATCTGCTATTCTTGCTCATGTTCTTCAATCCGAGGTAGATGAAAGTCAGCCACTTTGAAATAGAGGTGGTGTACTTGCTGTAAGTAAAACTGACTCTGCATGCATTTTGTGAAAGGTCTGGCTCCACTGACCCTATCCCCACCCTCTCCAGCAGCCCTGCTCCACCACCCCCCCCTCCACCCCCACCCCCCCAAAAAAGTGAGTGATGTCACAAAGTGAGACACAATGAAGCACTGAGTCTGCAGATGAGCTAGATAGGCGAGCGTGAGCAACCGCAACAACGTCACCTTTGGTGCTCGGCGTCCCAACAGCAGGCTAGCCCCCACCTTCTTTTTATCTTTTGCCTGTGCAAACAAAATAAGGGATTTGGGGGAGGGGGGTGGGGGTGGGGGGGGGGGTCGACATGCCCCCCCGTCAAACCCGCAGGTTAGAACGCTCCAATTAAACTGGGCCAACCTGAGGGGAGCGATAAGGGTCTAATCCGTTTGGGTGAGAAAGTGCCGAGGAACTGCTCCTCTTGTACAGACACAGAGAGCCGCGGAGAGAAAGTGATTTCGCAGTTACTGCACCTCCAGACACACACACACTCGCGCACACACATGCAAACACACACACACACACACGCACCGTTCATCTCTAGTGTCGATTGCAGAAACAGCAGAGCTGCTCGAGGAGGAGGCCAGACGTTAATCCGCCTGCCGAAAACTGAGACCATCGCGGGACGACCGAAAAAAGCGCTCAGACTTTCCCTCCCTCCCCCCCCCCCCCCCCCCCGCCGGCCAGCTGTTCCCGCCCTGTGCCAAAATACGCCAAGGCACAAAAAAAAACATTGATTTCACACCACTGCTCATGTACCCCCATCACACCGCCTGGCCTAGCAGCCACTCAGCAACATGCCCTGCAGACTCCATTAACTCCAACCGGTCCAGAACTGGAAAAACAGGACACAGAGCCAACCATGGGTATCAGTGTTGGGTCAATTCCCTTTCAGTCCAGTTCATTCGGGAAAGGAAACTGAAATGGCATTCAGGAATTTAGCTGAATACCCATAATGCTCAACAGATCATTTGAATTTCATTTTCTTTTCGGTTTATTTCCAGTTTACCCATGATGCATTTAAGGAATTGTTGGTTCGATTGGGTCCCTGAATTGCATGAAAAGGGCTGTGAGAGTGTCCACATGGGGGATTACAGTCATCACCCAGGTTACGGTAGTGACGTGGGGATTACATGGGTGTCCAGGCTAGAGTCACGCTGCATATCTGGGGTGTTTGGGTGGGGTGGGGGGGGGGCGGGTGGATGTACCCGTAACAGGCCTCGTGTCTCTTCTGAACCCCACCGGCGAGGCACCATCAAAGATAATTCACTCAAGAGCAGCCTGTGCACAGGAGAATTGACCTTGTCTGCTTGAGCCTGCTGCTTATTTTTTCGCGGTTTTGCCTTTTTAATATCAAGGCCTTTCGGCCGTTCGCCGGGGCAGGGAATGATTGGAGGTGATAAAATTACAGGGTGATGAAAATCTCCCCTCGCCTTTCCATCCCCTGCATTTTGTCAAAATGGCTCTTCTGAATGCTGCTTCAAAACAATACAGTCCCGTCTTCTTCTTTTTTTTCCCTCTTTCTCTCTTATCTCACTGATTGCCGCTACGAAACAACACGGTTCTGTTTTTGCGGATGTTGCCATGGAAATGACCTGTCACCTAACAGGCTTGTAGCTGAATTTTTCATCATCTTCATGTTTTGAAAAAAAAAAACGTAATTGAGGGTATGACTTATTGCGCATGCAATATCGCACAGATTTACGCTACCTAATCGTCTCGGAGAGTCCTGCAACTTGTTTTTTCTTCGGTATGCGTTCGACTGCATTCGGTATGGTTTTTAGACGCTGCAGATGTGTGACTCTCCAAGCAGCTGTGGGGAATTTCATGCGCTGTCTCTCTGGATTGAGTTCGCACTGAGCATCTAGTCTAACCCTCCCAAGTGGTTCGTGCATTCGCTGCCTGGTGTAGATGAATGACCTGGATCAAGGATGAGGCAAACCTTCCACTGTCTACAGTGATTCTACTTACACTATCTATGCCAGCGTTCCTAATCTTTATAATTTATGCTTTACTTGTTCAATCAAGCCAGGCAATCACACAATAATTTACTGCAGTTTCCAAGGAATGCAGAAATAGTGGAATAGTACTATTGCAAGTAACACTTACTATGTACCACTTCCCATGTTTCGTAATGGTTTTACTAATTGTCAGTTAGAAAACATCTGCTTCATGAAGAGCTAGGGTGAGATTCAGTAAAGAGTGTTTGATTGCAAAAGGGCTGATTCATTTACTCTTTTAGTATATTCTCAGAATATCAGACGAATGTTTACTCATATTTTGATTAAGCTCACATTATTAATCAAACGCACCCTTTTGTAAGGTGATGGTCCATCGCTGGACCCTACTTCCTCCCACAATTACATATGCATGTAGTTGTTAGCTAGCGAAACAGCCAACTTTAGGAAAATCCTAAATGACACTGAAATGAAATTGTCTTGTCCCCTTGTCCCTGTGTATGTTCTGTGTGTAAGAAAGAATATGGAAATGGGGAAGATTCTAACAGATTATATGCCTAGATGATTAAAAGTCTCTTGATAATTGAAAGCTACATTCTAGAGCAGTGCAATTCGTTCAGCAACATCATATAAGTTGGTATGATGGACCATAATTTATAATTGATCATTAATATGACATATTATGGTGCTCGTAACCAGTGAAGGCAATAATACTATTGAGTTAAAATAACATTAACTGGAAGGATGGATACAATTAGTAATGTTTCAGCATACTTAGAGGCCGAGAGTGAGAGTACCATATACAACTGTTTCAGAAAACGTGAACTCTGTGCCCATGAAAACGCAGAGAAAATCTTTGAGAAATCTGCTATTTCACAGCCTTATCGCGGAAAATCCTTAATACAGGCCTACATTTCCACCTGTTCGTGTTTGTTGTTCATTACCGTGAAGTAAACACCAGCTTTCCATTTCATTCTCATTGTTTAAACAAATTAGCGGCAAAGTTATGCTGGGTGCTGGATTACATAACCGTTTATCGGTACACAAAGTATGGCATGAACGGTTGTAAGACATTAGCTCAGGAGGTCAGAGCAGTTGTCTGGCAGTCGGAAGGTTGCCGGTTCGATCCCCCGCCCTGGGCGTGTCGAAGTGTCCCTGAGCAAGACACCTAACCCCTAATTGCTCCCAACCAGCTGATTGGTACCTTGCATGGCAGCCTTTCACCGTTGGCGTGTGAGTGTGTGTGCGTGTGAATGGATGAATGAGAGGCATCAATCGTAAAGCGCTTTGGATAAAAGCGCTCTACAAATGCAGTCCATTAAGACTACAGAAAGGGCGAGGATATGTTCGCGAGTACATTCAGAGAATTCCGCTCACCAGAAACACACTATTAACAGAGGTCCTCCGCACACAAGAGGGTGGCTGCAGTGACTTTTTGTTTGTGCTGTTTCATTGCTGCTGTTTATGTGGTGACGCAAAACCGTTTCTACACCTGGTTCCAATCATTCGGGCTGTTCACCTGGCTAACGCTGGAGGCCATGTCCAGCAGGATGCCAGCCTACACGAACCACCAGCAGCTGCAGTCAAATTACTGCTCTCCCTTCTCAACCTTTTTTTTTTTTTCTTTTTTTTTTGCTCACTTACAATTCTGATAATGAAGCTCAGAAAGCACCCAATCAAAGCTCGGCGATGATGGAAATAGCATGGGGCGATCTTAAACACTCCCAAAATAAATCGATGAATAAATTAACAGCTGAGCACACCCCCCAACTGTTTCATCCCATTTTGAAGACCAATTAATCAAATAAACATTCAGCATTTAAACTGACGGAAATATGCACATTACAAAGGTGCAATGCATCCTAGACTCCTGTCAAAATAAAAGGAGATTAAATGTCAATGTAATACTATGAAATCACAAGTTAATGGTTTGTATTCTTGTCTACTATGGTATGTCTCAGTATGGCACCATTCTTATCTAAATCAGTTTACTTTTCAAATTAATGTGTACAAATCCCTCCGATTTTCACGATCCCCAATAACGCAAGTTGGGAACTATGTACTTTTCCTACAGATGGTGACGAATGGGTGCATTATCTAAGATATTTAGCAGTTTATCCCTACGCATAATAGTCTACTGGTTTGCGAACAAACGGTTCTGTTTAGTTTGTGAAGGGAATGAGCCGAGATTATGCTTTGATTGCAGTACCGCATCCCCAAGGTTCTTGGCACCCCCCCTCCATTCTGAAGAGCTCTTCGATTTTTACAATCCCCCGAACTTTTTTTACTGAGTTACTCGGGGTGATGGCAAAAGCTCCTGTCAAGGCTTATGCTGCGCGTGCAATTTTCTAATACGTGTTGCATTCGTGAAGTCATCTCCTGGTGAGCCGATGCCCAAATGGAAGATGTAGAAGTTGTTGTGCAGAACGTGTTTTTGCAAAGGGGGGGGTGGGTGGTTGGGCAGGCTGCCTGTTGATTCTTGCCTGGGCTGCAGCTAGTGCGATGCCAATTTGCTGCTCTCTAAAAAAACCCACCCTGTGGCCTTAGACAAACCCTTCCCTCACAACAGCCCAGAGGGAGGAGCCTGATTGGTTGGCCCAGAAAGCAGGGGTTTTTTAAAGCACACAATGACCTCAGTAAAAGCTTATCCAAACGCCGAGAGTAGCGGGCTCATTTGCAGGGGTGACTTAGCACAAAGTAAGTGGTCGTTACTCAAAAGGGGATGGGATTGGTGGACGCCATTATCTCTGACTAAAAGCAACACGGGACAATAGGGTCTCGGGCCAAAGAATGTGCATCCCCACTCCTGACACAGAGTTTGGGGGAAATATCAGGAGAGACAAAATGAGGGTCGCATCCGGGATCACGTTTCTGAGGGGCTTCCTGTTTTGTCATTCTTCTTCGCGTCTGAAACGAGTTGTGTTTTGAGTTCATTTAAGCCCTACATGTCACCACACCGCAACGTGTTATTCTATAGCCGTCTAAAGGGCACGTGAGGTGCTTCTGTGAGAAAACAAATCCGGGAAAAGTGTTTCCTGGGAGATAGTGAACGTTACTTCTTCTCTTTTTCCCCCCAGGGTTGGTTTCATTCCTGAAAATAGGCTGTATGTTAAACAATAACTACAAGGTAATATGATGTTTTTTTTTTTTTTTTTTGCCCCCAAAAAGGCCACCTCAAAATATGGCTTGTAGTTGGTTTAAGCACATATGTTCCTTTGTGCTCTAACATTTTTAAGCAGTAAACATACCGTGATAATATTTATTTATTTGTTTATTTATCAGATGGCCTTTAAATACGTAAGCGGTTGTGTGACCTCCGGCCTAGCGTAGCACAATCAACAGGACACGTTACAGATCGTGCTCTCTCGCACAAGTGCAAACTCACTTTGACCAGAATAAGAGTGTTTCTGAAGTCCCCAGACTGACTGCGGACCAAAGAGAACTTTATCGATCGTCGCCGCCTTGCTTTTAATCATAGGCCTTTGATTCCCAGACCTTTTCCTTTTCAGCGCTACCACCCAGGACGGGTTAAAACGACACATCTTCAGCGGCCGGCTCTGCGGTTTTAACAGTCCGCTGATCAATCGTGGTGCTTTTCAGAAGATTAATAACAGGGTCCTTTGTGTGCCTGTAAATGCCCGGGGTAGCACATATACCTGGATTCTGTTGACATTTTGTCCTCGGATTTGAATCAATTGACTGCAAGTGCTGCTTTTCATCTTTGCCGGTGTAGATCAGCGAGTTTGGTGATCGCCCAATGGAAAGAGGAGGAAATAGTAGGATTCGAAAAAGAAAAACAAACGCGTGCATCCCTTTGTAACTCAACGTTAAGGTCGACCGTCAGTTAAATCCAGGGGACGGTTTAGGAAACGCAATCGTGGGCACGGAAGCTAAAGTGCTCGTAAACATGGTTCTTTCTCTTTGTGTTCCTCTCAGCTCATGGCAGTTGTTGATCTATAAAAGGTCCCTCCCATCGTCGATGGCAGCTCCCGAAGCAAAAGTACATATTTCCTCATTACACCTGCATTCAAGCAGCGGGGTTCCTAGCCTGCTGTGTATACGTCTGCTACAGGGTCTCGACTTCAACATTAGAATCTATTATCCATGTTAATAACCAGTGCTTAATGATAATAGTAATATTTCTTCACACCTACCAGCTTTGTGTCCATGCTGATAACGTTTCAGCTGTGGAAAATCTCATTCTATAATCCGTGTTTTATCACATGGAATATTTATTACATGTGATAAACGTGTGATTGGGTGGTTTGGGTGAACGACTCTAAAGGTCACATGGTTTGTTCTCTGACAAATTTCTCGCTTTTACCTAGAATGATCTACAGCGCATGTGCATGAGTGTGTGTGTGTGTGTGTGTGTGGATCTTTTGAGCTGCACATTGTGTTTTCCTCTTACTTCTCAACCGTGATGCTAAAAGACCTGGCAGCCGATGTCACATGCAAATCAACAATAGAGACCGAGATAGGGGTGGCTGACTGAGCGAGATTGAGTGGATGAAATCCTAGAGAAAAAGGGGGGCACAGAACGAGGTGCTCAAATATTAAATTTAATGAAACATGGAAATTATCCTGACATTTCTAAGGAGGATTAATGTTTGCAAGAGCCTCCCTCAAAGTTTATGTTCATCCACTGATCATCTGACTCTATGGACCCTTTAATCCTTCCATTCAATCTTTGACTTGCTGTAATGCCTTTTCGTGGGGCTTTGGTGAGTTTTAGACAGGAATTACATGTGCATTACATTACAGGAATTACTGGCTTTGGATCAGCTTGTTTTTTTTTTTCTTCTGCATTTTGTAGCTCGGGGTTTGTCCGTGATGCAGCCGAGAAGAACGTGTGCTGAATTTGGTCCGTGAAAATATAGACAGAATTTCTAGAAAGCACACAGTGGTCTGGGGAAAGAGGCGAGCGGTTGTCCCTTATCTGTGGGTACGGGGAACAGGCTAATTTAGCGCCGCCCATATTCTCTTATTCCCGTGCGACGCTGATGATGGAACACTTTCACCCCATGAAAGGGAACATTTAGGCCTTCCTTTCTTTTTCCAGTTCTTTCTGAAGCAATCGTCGAAGTAAGAGAGAGAGAGAGAGAGAAGGCGTGCGGAAAGAAAAGAATATATTTTTATTGTGCGGAAGATGAGGCTTTACTCCGCACGCCGAACGTGCGACCAGACTGCGAAAGCATTTGCGTTACGATGAAACGCGTCAGACGCTTTCTGAGGAGGGAGTTTGAATTCATTCTAACGGGAGTCTGCAGAACAACCAACGACACATCCCGCTACCGTACGTACCCTCGAACGGATTCGTCACGATAAACGCGCTACTTCATATAACGGACGAATGGCTGACTTGTTTAGGTTTCGCCTTTCGCAAACACCGGCGCCTTTTCGTCTGCGAGGGTGTAGACGGGGAGAGGAAGCGAGCGGCCCTCGTTCGCTGTCGTAATTTACGAGTCTGTCCGTGTTACCGCCCTTGTGGGGAGATTACCGCTAAGCTCTGTCAGGCCGAGATGAACAGGAGTTAGACAGTGAGGGAGGACTTAAATTAAACACATCTACGGCCTCTCATGGATATTAATTGACTGTCGTGAATTTGGAAATAACTATTAAGGTCTAGTGGCCACTAATCACAGTTTTAAAAGCGAAGCTCCATAATTTATTTATTTTCAGTGAGATATGAGGCATGCAGTTTCTACACGATGCACGCGGCATGGTATTATTAATAAATATAAACATAATTCCAGCTACTCCCTCTGCTCACAATGATTCCAATATTAATATTTTCCTGTAGCTCAGAAATAATTATTATTTGAGCTCAACACCATATGTCGGAGACATTATCGTTAATATGAAAAGCAATGATTACCCAATAGCCTTTTTGTCTCATTCGGGTTCTCATATATTGTAAATCAGATTAAAGTCAAGTATCTGAGTTTATTTGCTTGATCATATGCGTAACAAATCGACTTCTGCGGGAACAGAACAAATGTTTATTCATGGCGTGTGTCATGGTACACACATTCATTAGCGTTTTTGAGTTGCCTATTCATTTCCACTTACCAGGATTCACTCGTACACATTTCAGTTAGCATCTGTCCCTCTGGTGTCAGAGCGACCAATTTGTTTGTTTAAAATTGTATTTTTGACATTTTGAGTTTTCTTTTTCTTTTTTTTTTCTTTTTTTTAAAAATAAGAGCGAACAAGCATCGTGTTTAAATGCCGAATGTTGGCCCGGGTAATGTGTATTATGTCATTTCTTGGTAAAAAGCCACTTGTTTGGATTTGAAAGGCAGAAGAGAAGAGCGAGAGAGGCTTTTGAATTTTTTTGCTGAATTGGTGCTGGGCCTGTGGTCATGAATATGAGAACACTCATTTCGCTCATAGGCCTATTGGAAACCTGAGAAGCAGCACCTTGTGAGTCTTAATCCACTGCTATTGTCAGTCAGTGCCTGTTTTTCAAGTGCTCTTGATGGAAGATAGACGGGGGGTATTGATTATAATGCATAGAAAATGGCGGAACTCAATTCCCGCCTATGTTTATACCATATGCATGAAAATGTTTTTTTTTTTTTTTAAACACTTGCCATTCCCACCTCAGCGAAGACGTTGAAATAAAAACTCTTTGAAAGAGAAAAAGGGTGGGTTTTGAAAACAAACAACATCACGTGGACTAGCTGGCGGTGCATGTGTGCATGCATCCATAGAGTACGTGTGTGTGTGCCTGTATGCATACGTGTGCCTGTATGTGTATGCGTACATGTGTGCGTGTGTGTGTGTGTGCGTGTTTGTGTGTGTGTATGTGTTTGTGTGTGTGTGTGTATGTGTTTGTGTGTGTGTGTATGCGTACGTGTTTGTGTGTGTGCGTGTGTGTGTACGTGTTTGTGTGTGTGTGTGCGTGCGTGTGCGTGTGTATGTGTTTGTGTGTGTGTGTATGCGTACGTGTTTGTGTGTGTGTGTGCGTGTGCGTGTGTATGTGTTTGTGTGTGTGTGTATGCGTACGTGTTTGTGTGTGTGTGCGTGTGTACGTGTTTGTGTGTGTGTGCGTGTGTACGTGTTTGTGTGTGTGTGCGTGTGTACGTGTTTGTGTGTGTGTGTGCGTGTGTATGTGTTTGTGTGTGTGTGTATGCGTACGTGTTTGCGTGTGTGTGTGCGTGTGTACGTGTTTGTGTGTGTGTGTGCGTGTGCGTGTTTGTGTGTGCGTGCGTGCGTGTGCGTGTGTACGTGTTTGTGTGTGTGTGCGTGTGTACGTGTTTGTGTGTGTGTGCGTGTGTACGTGTTTGTGTGTGTGTGTGCGTGTGTATGTGTTTGTGTGTGTGTGTATGCGTACGTGTTTGCGTGTGTGTGTGCGTGTGTACGTGTTTGTGTGTGTGTGTGCGTGTTTGTGTGTGCGTGCGTGCGTGCGTGTGCGTGTGTACGTGTTTGTGTGTGTGTGCGTGTGTACGTGTTTGTGTGTGTGAGCGTGTGTACGTGTTTGTGCGTGCGTGCGTGTGCGTGTGTATGTGTTTGTGTGTGTGTGTATGCATACGTGTTTGCGTGTGTGCGTGTGTGTGTATGTGTTTGTGTGTGTGTGTATGCGTACGTGTTTGCGTGTGTGTGAGCGTGTGTACGTGTTTGTGTGTGTGCGTCCATGCGTGCGTGGGTAAACTGACAGTGAAGACGATGTTCTACTATGATTAGGAACAGTTGGCTTTTTCTGGGAGCTCAGAGAGTGTTAGTCATCATGTAGAGATGTGCTGTAGAGATTACAAAGCCGCAGAGAGAAGGTTCAAATTCCTGTTTCTGCTTGCTTAATACCTAGGAGAGCTGGGCCCTGGGCTTCTGAGCAGCCAACACCACACATCTCATCATAGTCATATATCATCATATATATTTCGATATGGACACATATATATATATAGACTCTCACATCTTAAGCTTGTGTAATTGGTACCTATTCTGCAGTGACAACACCCGTTGCTTACAAATGATAACTCCCCTGTTGAATAGTATCTCTCAGATATCAATGTCGCCATTGTAGCCACGGCTTGTAAGTTTACAAACCTCTGGTCACAGCCACTCTCCCTCTCTCGACATGTTACATGTAGGATATTAGCGTTCAGAGCAAAATTATTATGTTTGTGTGTGTGTGTGTGCGTGCGCGTGCGTGGGTGTGTGTATGTGTATACATGAGTGTGCGTGCCTGCATGCATGTATGCATATGTGTAGACAGATAAGGAGAGAGATGTATAGAGAGAGAAAAGAGGGCACATGATCACTTTGCTAAACCAAGGGGAGGAGGATTACTTGGATATTAATGCGTGAATGGATCTGTGAATAAATGCCTCGTGCAGCTCTGAAGAAATTTTAATCAGAATGTTACAATTCACAAATGAATATATTGGAAGATTATGACAAAAAAAAATCCTCCATAATTCATGATGAAGGAGAAGCAGGGCAGTAAAAATAGGCATTTTACATTCCGCGTTCCATGCTGGAGATAATTTCCATCACGTCCAATGTAAACATACCAATGAAAGGCATTTGCAATCCTTAAAACGCCACACAATTGCTCGCTTGCTGCCAGTATATCTGCAAAACAAAGTGGTCCTTATAACCACTGTCAGCTACATCAAAGACCTGTGGTATTAGGCTTTCCACAGGCATTGTCAGAATTACAGGCTGCCATGAAATCCTGCAAATTTGAAAGCTGCAAACCGAGTAGTTTCTAAAGATTGTTTTAGCAATTTACAAGACATTAATGTTGGGGCACTTATATCCCTAGGTCTGCCATGTCTTTGAGAACTCCTGTTTTGTTTTCCAACTGAGGCATAGCGTTCTCTTCTTCTGAGAACAGAAGAACAGATTTGTTTGATATCCACTTTGGAGATGTGGGGAATGAGACAACAAAAAAAAAGCTGGAAGAAATCCAGTTGTACAATCTCCAGAAGCTTGGGGAAAATGGCGAGCTGAACGCCGTGTGATAACTTTCCCTCAAAACATTCTCTTTGAAGCTTCCACAGAACTAAACTGAGGGGATGAGCCGTTCGTCTTCTGGAGTATATTAAGGGACAGAAATCCTCCACGGAAAAAGCCGAAACAATTTCATTTTGTTCCCCCTTTCCAAACTCCTGTAATCTAAAAAACAGTGCGATGCAGATGTGTGAGATTTAAGTAAAAAACAAATCAGCATTTGTGGATTCAGAATTTGCCAAACAGGAAAATGCCACAGTTTTACATAGCTGTGGATTCAGGGGGTCCCTGGTTTGTTGCCACAGAACGTATAGCAATGCAGAGAACGAAGGTATCGGGGAGCGGGGGCGTGTCTTCGTCCATCTGTCCGGTACGCTTGCCAGACCGGACGGCGCGGAGACTCGTCTCCGCCGTCCCCCACCGCGGCTCCTCGGGGCCGGGGCTCGGCTACGCTAACCCCCGCGACAGGCCGCGAGGAAGCAGCCGCCGCCGCCGCCGCCGCCGCCGGCTGTGGTCGAACCGGCGGTACGTGACTGATGATATGGCCCGGCTCCCGGGCGTCTCCTCCGCGCCCGTCTTGCGCGGGCGCTGGATGCCTCCTCTCCCCTCCATTTCGGCTGGCGCGCCCGGGCCTCGCCGGCCTGGCATCGGTGCCCCCGCTCCGGCCTCCGTGCCAAGAGAGACCCGCAGACAGAGCGGGGCTGGAGCCGGGGGGGGGGGCGGCTGGGGTGGAATTTCTTTTGCCGTTTGTCACACATGCTGAGAAAATTGAAAACAGATGGACCGGGGTTGGGGTTGGGGTTTGGGGGGGGGGGGGAGGTTTAGGAGAAGAGGGGGAGAGTTAAAGAGCGATGGTGGACGGCGGACATTTTCTAGCCCCTCGCCGGCGCTCGTGTTTCTCTCTCCCCCCCGATTCCGTGGAGTCTAACCCCCAGGAGGAGAGGGAAAGCGCCCTCCAACCTCCCCCCCTCCCCTCCACCCTCACAGACGTTTTTATTTGGTTTCCATTAGCTGTGCTTTTTGCCCTTGCCTCTAAAAGCCCATTGAGCAGCGTGCAGTGCTTCAAGGACAGCGATATAGAGGCCGACTGCCTTTCTCTGTTTGGGATCAATGTCTGTTGATAATGGCACTCATTTAGACATGCATTTATGACATTAGGGGCATTTCTTCTGTGTGTGGGTGTGTGTAAATGTGTGTGTTTGTGTGTGCATGTGCGTGTGTACGTGTGTGTGTGTGTGCGTGTGTGGGTGTATTTGTGCACGTATGTGTGTGTGCGTGCATGTGTGGGTGTGTGTGTGTCTGCACATGCGTGTGTGGAGAGCACAGGCGAATGCTTACGTTTTGAATTCCTCTCTCCCTGTAGCGCGTGTGGCGAACATGATATATGTGAGCGCTCGCCCCGCTCCCCGAACCCAGCGCCGCGCCTGTACTTTTAACTACACGCATCGCTCCCCGAGAGAGCGCCCGCTCAGCCCGCCATAGGGGGTCCCCTCAAAGCGGCCCGGGTCCCCTCCTCGCTGTTCTGGAGAAAGGCTTGCTGTTTTTACCCAGATAACGACGGCGGCGCAGGCTGCGTCTGACTGGATTAGAGAATAAACGAGTCCTGCCGGTCGTGCGGTACGATAACCCGCGCGGTGGTCAGAGCCAGAGTAAAGATAAGGAGCTGCAGAGAAATTAAAACCTGAAGATAATCCCACCTTTCCCTCCTCCCTGCGTGAAACAAGCTTTTTATCTGTCTGGAGTTTTCATTAACCAAGAAAACAACTGATTGTCTTGATTAATTACCACGATGCGCTATCACAACTGATCATCCCAATTGTTTACAGTGGTGTGTTATCACAACTGATTATCCCGATTATACTGTGATGCACGATCGCTATCGATTGTCCAGATTATTTACTGCGATAAATTCATCGTCATTTTCCCATTTTCCGGCATTACCGAAGCATGGCGGGGTCATGGCCTCACAGAGGGGTAATTGCTCTTTGAAATACAGAGTTGGAGGGGGGGGGGGTGCAAACACAACTCTCTGATGTCTGCTTAGACAGGGATAGCCTTGTGAATATAAAAGGCTGCGACTTACCGCCTTAACAACTATAAATGCGCCACTCATAGCAGCGAGTGTTTTGTCTATAGGGATCGATGTTCAGAAAAAAAGCCTCTCCAGGTTTCATAATATCATACAGGTCGCGGAACCTTTTTGAACTCACAGATTGTTCTTTAGTGATTCTACCAACTGCTCCATTGTGGAATCAGGAGTACGATGAGTCAGGACAAACCCAAGGACAGAAACGCCTGGAAGATCGTTGTTGTTGTTGCTGCCTAGGACGCATTAGCTCTCTGAAATGGAGCATTCTTCCTTCAAAACAGAAAAAAAACAAGTCAGCTGAAATCAGCCGGCAACATAAAAAAGCAACGCACCTGTGCAATTATGGGAACGACAGACGATGCTGAGGTTCATGTGAGGGAACGAGGCACGGCTCCAAACCGTAAAACGTCACCCTAAGAATTTCAGCAGGAGTACAATTTACTCAGAGGTGTGCCGGCTAGGTACATTCTGAAATTTCTTTCTTCATGTGAGACTGAATTAGTGGATTTTTCTAGAGGATACTACATAGGGCACTATGCAGTATCCTCTTAGATACTACCTCTTAGATACTACAAGATGCACATTATGTCCATTTGCTAAATACAATGCAACTTAAGGCACAACATCACCCAGTCTCCCTTGTACCTCCTATGGCACTTTATATTACCTTGTGTTGTAAGTTTATGCATTGACAATTACTATTGGTTGTGACACCGATGATTTGATGACTTCTGGTTGCCTTGACATTTATGGATGGATGCACTTGTACATAGGGGATCAGAGAGTCAGCTAAATGCCTATGTAGATGCAAATGCACATGGGATGCGTGTAATACGGGCATGCATTTCAACATCATCAGTTTGCGGATGGCTAGCGTCATTTGTCAGCCCTAGTGCTGATCTTGAGAGGGAGAGAGAGACCGAAGGAGAGAGAGAAACCGTCACTGCAAGTGTATATTGTGCTTTGAGGGAGACCTTGATTGTGGTGATAATTTGTCATTCTTTTTCTGAAAAATGAAAATCAGACCATTTTAAACCCAGCCTCCTAAGAAAAGATATTGTATTGCCCCCTTTATCTCCTATTTTACACATTTTGTTCTTTAAAGATGTGTGCAAACTTCGCTAAGACAGCCCCTTTGTTTTGACGGCCTGCTTGGTCTAAAAATAGTTCTCCAAAGGTCATCTGCACAACCTTTGAGCCTACCTTGAAGGTCTCCATCTGGGCTACACGTCTGGTAAAATAATAATGAGAAGTAAAATTAATAAAATAAAAAATTCATTCCACCTAAACTTTTGCACGGCTTGTTTTTGCTGTGACTGATTAAATAAGAAAGTCTGGCAAAAAAACAAAATGACCGAAACCCTTTCCAAGAGGGAAGGGTCATATAATGCTATGGTGACATTTTTTATTGTAATTAATGCTACGAAGCTGAAGGTCACGCAGCGTTTTTGGGGGAGAACTGTGGCACGGCGCGGTGTTTTTTTTTCCACGGCGACGGTCACGGTGAATGCCATTCGAACCCGGGGAGACGGGCTAAGGTGAACACCGGCGCTCTCTCTCTCTCTCCCTCCCAGGCGTGGAAACGGCTGCTGCTGCTTTCTTTGGCCGCGGAAGGTTCTGGCACCGGGGGCGGGGGGGGGGGGGGGGGGGGGGGGTCGGCGCGCAAATCGACAGGCGAGGCACGGCGGGTGTTGAAAAAGGGGGCTGGTGTGTTTGTACGGTGCAGATGTCCCTCTGACACGTTTTGGCGAACCCCTCTCCTCTTCCCCTTCCTCCCCACAGATGCCTGTCATTTGCATACATTTGCACAGCGCTCCCTGGCCCCCCTCCAATGACAACAGGAGCGATACCTCGGGTTCTCCGGGCCTTTCGGCACGTGTAAACACTCGCCCGCGAAGAGCGTTCGTTTATCCCCGGGTGTTCGGTGACTCCGTCCCACCACCGGCTCCTCAGTCAGCTTATCCCCGGGCCTCTTCTCCAGCTCATCTTTCCTTCTTGGCTGGACAGCTTTCTGAGCTGGTCGTGCCATTGTTAAAAATAAAATCTGAAAAAAAAAACATTTGAATATAAAAACAGTGTTGGTGCCCATTTCCCAGACAGAGCTTGAAAGTGAATCAGTTCTGAAAACCGCACTAAGGATTCTGCTGGCTTTTACATTTGCTTACATTTGGAGGTTTGTTTTAGTTAGCCTCGGCCGAAAGACATCGGTCACGTTGTCAGAAAACAAAACGCAATGCCCGTATCTGTGACCCTATTAGAGAACATGAAAATGTCCAGATGGTGGATGCACCAAGAACAAACTCCATATGCCATATTCAATTACATTTAGCCAATTCCTACTAATGGAAGACCCTCAGCTCTTTCACCTTAACACACTGTCTACTTGCAAACACTGAGCATGTACGGGGTTGCATGTGTTACTCCTTTTTCACACTATATAAATTTCAACAGCCAAATTTTCTGGACACACATTACTCAGGGGTGCAATGGAAATGTCAAACAAATGGATTCAAGCCTGCAAACCCCATCATGTTATTCAGTCAAATTCCCTCCCACTACACCAGATGAACAGCATATGTGTCCCCACAACCATATCTAAAATAGTTATGTTTCCAATAAATGAACACACACTGTATTTCTTTGAGTTAGGGTAAATACATTTATATTTAATTTCCAAAAAAAAAAAGGTGCTGTTTCCAAACCTCTTCGGTATCATGGAAGGTTTCTCTAAATATAAGACACATTTTAATCTGTTCCTAGTATGCCTCCTTTAAATATTGTACTGTACATAAGTAACACATTTTAATGATATATATTTTATTTATATATCTTGGGCATGGGAAAACAACCATTGCCTTAATATAGGATTTAATGAACCAGCATTTGACACTGGTCCTCCTTTCAACAGTCTCTTGATGAGGGACTGTTGAAACTCACAAAACTGCAACTCCTGGAAATGTTTGCTCTAAATTTGCAAAAGTGGGCCTTTTTTTGAGAATAATCAATGGGCTCGGGCAGGAATGCCTTTGAAGCTGTGGTGCCTGTCTGAACCATGGGGCTTCCCGGTGCTTAGTGTGCTGTGGGTAGCGGCTGGGGAGAGGCTATAGGTATGTGTGCGGAATTGCAATTTCCACCCTCCTTACCTCGCGCTTAGCACATCTGAGGCTCGGCCCCGGCCAATGGCGGCAGAGAGATTTCGCAACCACTCGCCCCGTCCAGCGTAAAAAAAAGCCCGGCACACATGCGGGTCACGGGGGGTGAAGGGGCACGGGGGTGACTGCTGATACCCTTGATGCCCCCCCACGTCCCCCCTCCTACTCCATCCCACTCGCAAATCTTGCCCGACACTAAAGCCATTGGAATGCCAGTATTCTATTTACTGCGTCACCATTATCTGCCACCCAGGTCTTCACAGGCAGGTTCCGTGCAGCAGGAGTGCTTCTGTTTTTTTTTTTTTTTTAAGTGTTTCTCACACCTCCGGTCACGCTGCGTTTTGTCCGTGAAAATGATTCCTCCCCGAGTTATTTCGCCACGTGTTTTTTTTTTCGAAACGGCGGTCGCGAAGCGCTCCCCTAAGATTCGCGACGCGTCGAGCGGGGCGCTCGCTGAAGAGGGCCGACCGAAACCGTCGGTCGTCCCGTGGCTCCGGCTTCCATTTTGAAACGGCGTTTGATTCAGCCGTCGTTGTCGCGCGCTGTTTACAGAAGCGAGGCCTTGTTTTTGTGTTCGCGGAGTGCCTGTGTTTGTAACTGCAAGCAAAGCAGACCAGCTATGGATCTAAAAGACGGAACAGCTGTTGTGTTTCGCATTTACTGTAAAACGCAATTTAAAGAAGAAAACTTTATTCAATTGCGTACCTGGTCAATTGGCTCAAAATGTATTAATTACAAACCGTGCAGACAACCATCCATCTTGCCTGATACGTTTTCACATCGCATCCAATGTAACAGATGGGAAACTCAAAAGGAAGCCTTTTAAAAAATGTGTATGTAACCATGTGTGATTTAATTACCATTCTGGTTTTCGCTTTAGTTATCCGGTTCCCTCCTGAAAGTATGCTCGCTCCTTCAGGTTTGTAAACGTTGTCTGCCCAATTAGTCAGGTATTTTTGAGCTTTTATTGCTGAATGTCTTTCCACAGCATTCAGACTCCAGATTGAACACGGGCATCCCAGCTACCATGTATTACTGTATGTGCTCTCAAATTGCCCTGCCAGTTGCCCCTCAGCATTGTATGAAATGAAACTCTCGTTTCTCCACCTCTAGTCCGGTGTACAGCAGCTAAACTAAAAAGTAAAATTTCATTTCTGAATTTCACATTTTTTTTGACTCTGCAAAACAGCAAGCAGCTTAACAGGTCCTCGAGGCCGTAACGCCAGCGTTTGGGGCGCGATAAAGCAATACGTACTGCAGAGGGGAACTAAGGGACCTGATTTATGGCGGGTCTTCGTTCCTGCTTCAAACTGTTTCATTCTCCTGGTGTGTTACATACGTCAAGCCTTTATTTTCTCTTAGCACAGAAGTTACTGCACACGCTGACACATTTATTGTGAGCGTTGTTTCCCTCAATGTGACCTGCAGCACTTAAACACCAACCGTTTTTGCTTGGATTTTTCTTTCTGAAACGGCGGCGTGTTTCTCTGCATCTGCCCTGCATCCTTGCCTAGCCCTTTGTTTACCGGCTTGCTGTTTGTTTTCGTCGCTGAGGAGAGTGATTTGGATTTAGTTTGAGGACACCCAGTAACAGCGGATCCACAAAACAGCAGGTATCAGTTAAGGGCTTAGCTGTATAGGTGGGCCATATTACATTCTTAGTGGGTATGTAAAATGCTTCAATAACCCCCCTCCCCCCCATTCCACACAGACACACATACACACACACACACACAGACACTCAAACACACACACACACACTCATGCACACACACACTCGCACTCACACACACACACACACACACACACAGACACTCAAACGCACACACAGACACTCCTATCCACACAGACACACATGCACACACACACAGACACAGAAACGCATACACAAACACACACACGCACACACACACAACACACACACTCACACCCACACTCACACACTGTCACACACTCCCTCACACACACACACACACACACTCACAAACACACAACACAGATACACTCACACACTCTCTTACACACGCGCGCGCGCACACACACACAGTGTTCCATCAGGCAGTTCACACCTTCAGCCGGAAAGTAAACAGCAGCTGATTGCAGTTAATGGAAAGAAAAATCATTACAAGGGACACCGCTGCCTGCCCATTTTATTCACTCCAACCAAGTCAAGTAAAACATATAGGCACTCTGCCGCAGTTACTGGCTGGGGGGGGTGGCAGTAGCCTGGTGCATGTGTGTGTGTGTGTGTGTGTGTGTATGCGTGTGTGTGTGTGCGTGTGTGTGTGTGTGTGTGCGTACGTGCATGAGTGTGCGTGCCTGTGTGTTGGTGTGCGTGTGTGTGAGTGTGTGTGCGTGTGTGTTGGTGTGCGTGTGTGCGTGTGTGTGCGTGTGAGTGTGTGTGCGTGTGTGAGTGTGTGAGTAAGTGTGTGTGTGAGTGTGCATGCCTGTGTGTTTGTGTATGTGTCTGTGTGTGTGTGTTTGTGTATTTGTGCATGTGTGTGTGTGTGTGTGTGTGTGCGCGCATTTGTCTGTTGCGGCTGATGCCTGAACGGGCTTTAGTTTGGCTTTCAAAAACCTAATTATTTCAAGGGAAGATTTCATTTAAAAAACTTAGTTTGTTTATGAGACTCAAACCATGCACTGGTAGCAACAGCAACAGCAACAGCAATGAAAATGTGCACACAGTACCTCATTACCTCATGGCCTCATTAGTAAAAGCATTACCTGCGGTTTTGCGTTGCCTTTGCTTACAGTGAGCCTCGATGCTCAGCTCAGGCAATGATTTGTATCGTGTTCGCCGAGAGCTTGAAACCGTTCGGTAATTTACCGCTCTCAGCCGATGCAGCGTCTGATTCTTTTAGGTGTGAGAAAGCAGCCTCGTCCCACACTAAGTCATGTGTGAAAAGGGAGGAACCGTGACACTTTAGGGGAAAATATGCAAATGCTCCTCGCTAAGAATAGCAAAAAAAAGTGTTGCCGTTCTGAAATATGACATTACCATCACTATCATCACCAGCACTGTGATTATCCTCGCCACATCACAATCATGCCGTAAAAATATTATTGCGCGGTTTATAATATCCTAATATCCCGCATAATAGGAGTCTTCCCATTTTTATGAGTTGGTTTCAACAGAGAATTGAATTATCAGTCTGCTGGTTTGATGTTAAAATTCCTCTCTCCTTTGATATAATTAATATAATCAATGTCCATTTTTAACACCGTGGTAAAAAAAAAAAAAGAGGTCCTTCACATCTGATCATTGGATTAGATTTCTCCGTCACAAGGTCTTTTTTTAAAGAAACATCACTAAAACAAGAATTATTTATTTACTTGATTTATTTACTGACAAATAAGGGATACAGAATATGCATGGATCCTTATTGAGACCCTGCACAACATATCAAGGAATCTTTTCCTGCACAGAAAATTGAATGGAACAGAATTTGACACATTTACTGCAGTTAAGCTTGTCTGATCCTAGTTTAGTGGCCCTACTGCATATTTTTGTATGCTGAATTGCTTGAGCTTCTCCATCACTTTCTGGAAATATGCGGCAAACGCATAATCTATTTGAAATTATTCACACATGGGATCGGTTTAACGCCTACCGCCAAGAGGAATGTTACATCGTTACCGCTCGCTGGTTATAAGTATAGATTTTTGATTTTATTGCAATCCAGCTGGGATACCTACACATGGGGGGGGGGGGGGGAGGGAAACTGCTGTGCTGTCTATTTTACTTTGCACCAAGGTTTCCAATTGAACTAATGAATGCCTCTCGCTCCTGGGTTTTCAACAGGGTGTCTGTGGACCCCTGGGGGTCCTTGAAGGTACTGTAGGAAGTCCCGAACCTGATATGCATTTGACCATATATAAATGTACGGTAGGAAAATATTTCAAAATATAAAATCTTGTTTTAAATATATCCGTTTTTTTAACATATGATGGGGTACCCCTGCATGCCTTCGAGCCTAGGTGGGGGGTCCCTGGATCAGAAAAGTTTGAAGACCCCCGCTCTTGTCCTATTTGGAGCTGAAATTAATTTAACAAGTCACTGAATGCTTAAATGCAATTGTCATTGGGCACTGTCAAGCTGAAACAGGAAAATGCCTTCCCCAAACTGTTGTGGAAGCACAGAATCATCTAGAATGTGATTGTATGTCGTAGCGTTAAGGTTCGCCTTCACTGGAACTAAGGGGCCTAGCGCAAACCATGAAAAACAGCCCCAGACCAAGGGGTTGTCCAGATACCTTTGGATATATTGTGTAGAAGAGAATGGAGATTGTTCAGTATGATGAAACAGGGTGTCCCTTTGGACCTCGCTTTTGACCAATCACGCACTGTTGTGCAGGGCTTCTGGCCAGTCAGCGCCGGCACGGTCTGGATTAGGTAGCGAATCACAAGGGCCCTGTCCACACATTAACGTTTTGAGAGTGGCAGGCTGACCCACACAGCTGCAGCTCAAATGTGATTTTAATTGTAATACACAAAATAATAACCACTAAATGAGTTTTCAAATACCATTCATTATATTCTGATTGTTAACGATAATAACCTATCAACAGAATATAATTAAACAAAATAAGTCTGCTTTTTTCATTTCAGTAGGTCTTCTTCCCCCGTTTATAATTCCCCTTCTCCTTTGACTAAGTCAAGACACCCTTTTATAATAATTTCATAATTCACCCAAATTTGTTGCCGTCACTACTAATTGCATTTATTAAAGCCCCAATCATAATCATTTATGCATTTAATTTTCTGATTTTCCTTTGGCCAGCTTGTCATTCAAATATGACCAATGCATCTGGCGTGACTAGTTCAGAATTTAGAGCCCATTGACAAATGTCACATTTAAAGTGTGTTCATGATTACCACATCTTACTTCTCAAGCTATCATCGGAAACATACAAACCGGTCTTCTCCTTAAGGAGATTGTGTTTTCTTTTTGTTTCATTTAACCAGATATGGTTACATCCAATAGAATTTTCTAAAGCTCATGCATGATAAAATCTGTGTTAACTTCAAAAACCCATCCCAGTTACCAGTGTGAGTAATGATGAATAAATGTGAAATACTTGCAAAATACTAATTGAAAATGTTTAGCCAGTGTTCATTTTATTTATGCGTATACGCTATTATCCCAAATTATTCAGGTCATTGATAAAGATGATCAAAATGACTGCATAAATAAAAACAAATAAAACTAGTGCTGGTCCATATTCAGTTCACAAATGTGTCGAAAATTTACTGCATCAATAATGATTCACTAAAGTCAACTAAATAAAAATAAATTAAAAAAAAACACTGTGAATTCAAAATTTATTTAATCAAAAAAGTCACATTGTGTTTAATACTTTGTGCACTCTCCATTTGCAAGGATATGCCACCAGGTCATCTTTAGAGTTTTATAAGATTTATGTATACATATTACGGGGAATTTTTGACCTCCACAGAGTATCTTTCAAGATGCTCCAGATGCTTTGGTCCATGCATTTGAACTGGCCTTTTCAATTCAAACCACAAATTTCCGATCATGTTCAAATCTTGAGACTGAGGGCCATTGAAAAACAGTATTTCTGTGGACAATCCAACCATTTCCTGGATGATTTAGAGGCCCGTTTAGGATAGCTGTCTTCCTGAAAACTTTTTTTGCAGCCAAGTTTTAGCTTCCTGGAAATGAGAAATATTTTGGCCAAGATATCTTGGTATTCACTAGAGTTCATGATTCCTTAAACTGTATGAAGAACTCCAGAACCAGTCAATGTATAACACGCCTATAATATCCACCACTATATTTCACTGTAGGTGTGGTGTGCTTTTCAACACAAGCGAATAATTTCCAATGCCAAACTAGCCTACGGTGTACATGGCGAAAAAGCTCAACGTTGGGCTCATGTGACCTCAACACCCAGTTCCAGTCGTTTAGCACTGGACCTTCTCTTCTTCTGTGCTCCAGATGCTGATTTTTGTTGATCGCTCTCCATCAGTTTTGTTTTTTGGCAGCCTATCCAAAAAAATCCTATTGGCATGGAGGTGCTGGCTGATGTAAACACAAAAAATGAAAAAAATAAAAAAATGCAATAGCAAATAAATGCAAAAACAAAAGAGAGGCATTTCAAGACTTTGTTCTCCAAACTTTATGGCCCCTAATCTCCAACTGTTGCCCTTGATTTTTTATTTGCTTCCTTCACTATTTGCCTTACTGTTGTGTGGGGGCAAGATGTACTTTTATCCTATACCTGGCAGATTTACCAGTGTTCTATGGTTTTATGGTTCTTAATTTTTGACCCAAAAGGATAGTGAAAAGTGAAAAGTTATAACCATGTCCTGACTTTACAACCCTTTGTCTTGTTTCTTCTGAGAGAACCATGGGAACGATACAGTTCCCTTAGACCAGTGTTAAACCAACCCTGTTCCTGAAGATCTAGCATCTTGCAGGTTTTCATTTCGACTCTACCAAAGCACACCTCATTCCACAGCTGGAGATCTTGTGGAGCTGCTAATTAGTAGAATTAGATGTGCCAAATTTGGGTTGAAATGAAAACCTACAGGATGGAAAATCTCCAGGAATTGGACTGAGATGAACTTATCTATGTCAATGCAACTTTGTTTTTGTTGGGTTTTATTCAAAAACAATTACTAGATATTAGGGGCCTGAATAATTATGACTTCTATTTGAGGGAAAAAACGAACGGCTTTTCTCTGAACAATTGTTTTTATATGAATTAATTATTTTCGAGCAGAAAATATAGCTCATAACCTGTATTGTTTATTTTTAACAGCCTTCTTTGTTTACGGTTTTCAAGGGCATAATTAATTTGGACGGACATTGTAGTTGCAGGAAAACTATTTAAATGACTTCATACCCTTGAAAGTCTATCTGAACTTCAAGGACGACTGCTATACTCTGATATGACTTTCAATCGCTGCTTGAAATGAGTTATGCCTATTTATTAATTTTCCATCAAAGGAGAAAAACGCAGAAAAATTGACACAAGCTAATGAGATTTCACATTCACATATAAACTCATCAAAAAAATACAAATTGGTCCAATTCATTATAATAAGACAACAAATAAATGAGTAAACAAGTTGTTTACTTGTACGGGCCGTATAAGCAAATTAAGTTTAATGCAGTTTAACAAGGAACAAATTGATCAATGCACACAATCAAGACAAAAAGGGACAAATCTGCATAGTCCTTCCCTGTCTAGAGAATGGCAAGATATTTCATTTCCCCCCTTGTGTACCTTTTCATATTGAAACCATAACAGGAACAAGGACCGTTCAATGCACTCATCTTAAGTACCACAATAATTACCACAGGCTTCACAGAAAAAACAAACTGGAACTCTGCATTTTCTGTGTTTATTTTCCTACACCATATCGAGCTAGAAAATGGTCCAGGGCTTCAGCGCCAGAGCGAATCAAAATGCTTAGCTGTTGCTGAGCTGCCCCGACCGCTAGAGAAATTGATCGTGGGATCTAAGACGCGCTCGGCCTGCCTGGGGCTTCACCTGGTGAGACGTGAACCAGAAACGGGGATTAGCGGTGACCTCTTTCCGCTTTTCAGGAGGTCCTCGGGGGCTGAGCAGTCCCTTCTGCCTCCAAAGCAAGAGGACGACGGAGAATCAGTCGTATACTCCCAGAGAGCAAGCGACTCCGGCCCGGCAGTGCTGAATTTGGGCCAGAATCGAACCAGAATCCGGAGTCCGGAGTCGCTCGCTATCTGGGCTGTAGGTGTGGATCCATGAAGCCCTTTTAAAAGATTATATTTTAACCCAGAAAAATTGACCCAGCTATGACTTTACAGCTCTAGACAGGGAGGTTTCTTGTTATGGCAGTCTAGTAAGTAATCATACTTTTCTCTCTCTCTCTGTGAATATGAGAGAAAAATATGATTATATGGTGTAGACTTGATTCGATCAACATTTTTCCTTAAATTTAACTTACAATAAGCGCATGGATGCGACCGCAATTGCATATAAATGGGCATTCCAAATTAGGGTGGGAATTGCCAGGTTGGGGGCCAAAATAATTTTTTTTCATGAACAGGTAATGTGTAAGTGGGAGTATTTTGTGCACAAAGTTCGAAACAGAAAACGCAAACACAGAGAAATCACTTTGGTGATTGTTGAACTCATAAATGTGTACCTTGCTAGCTCTGTGATGTGTACGCTTTCAGTCAGCGATGTTTGAGAACAAGCTGTGCTGGTGATGGAGAGCACTGAAGAGGAGCAGAGAAAAGTCGTGTTATAAATCTGTGCTAATTGTGAAGTCTCGACAGAAAGCTCCCCGGTCATGAACGTTACAGACGAGCACGTTTTTTTACATTCGCGGGCATGGCTGGAGCTTCATTCCGATCCGGCGAGTCGCGTTTAACGATTCCATCGCGTTTTTTATGAAAATGTTTGTCGCTCCGAGCTCGCGCGGATCCGACGTTATTTACCGAGCTGTCAGCTTGGAGCGAGGGCGACGGCGTTCGAGACCGATGGCTTCAGTGATAAATCTCCCGACGCAAAATGCTTGTGATATTAACTCGCCTGCAACGCTGGCCTCGCGCTGGTGAAGACAGCTCCCAGGCACACACTACAAGTATGGAGGAGACTGAGAGCGTGGTATTGATGCGTGATCTCGATGCACGATCTCGAACCCCTTCATTGCTTGCGTAAGGTATTTAACTGGCCAACGTCCAGTCCTGGCCCTAGCTTCTGAGGGGCCCTAAGCAGGATTTGGTTTGGGGGGTGCCCCCACAACCCACCCATCCCCTAAATTATCACATATTTTACGTTAGTTATGGGGCCCCCTGGTGGTCATGGGGCTCTAGGCAGCCACTTATGTGGACCGGCTCTTATGCAGACTAAAGACCCACCTCTTCAAATTGTAGGCCATGATAATCGTAGTATCAATTGCATTAGAACTGAGTCATGGTATCGGGCTGGTTTGGTTTGGTTAACCCATGTTAGTGGTTTGACAATGTTGAATGTCAACCATCTCTGGTCTGGGAATATTGTCTCCGGTCTGTATCACTCCTGCTAACATAACTTATGCAGATACACTCACCCGCAAGTCGCCCTGGATAAGGTCACATGTTTAATGAATGCAGCGTAATTCAATGCATTGCAATGTAATGTGTTCCCTGTGAGTGCATCATCCGCACATGATGGACTGGTTCATCCCGCACAAGCATTTTACATACAATGTTCAAACGTCTCAACTGATTAGAAGGTCAGATGGGTTTTCAGGCTATTAGAGGTCGATATAGAATATGTAATTGACACTGTGGGTGTCTACAAAGGGTGAAGTATGTTTTACTTGTGACTTATTTGGAAATAAAGGGTCTCCTCAGTACGCTGTGTTTCCAAAGAGCGAGGACGTTGTATGAAAGGACATACGGAGGGGAATTTTGTGTCATGTGAATGAATGTAAATTAGAGGGATTGTAATGTGTAGTTTTTACGTTCTATTGGAATGTATAATAAGCCATTTAATAGCATAAGAATCAGTGGGGAAAAGGAGAGAGAGGTTCTATGTGGTCCGAGGCAAACCAGTGAACACTAGGCTAGCCTAAGCTCACGCTATCCCCAACACAAGCACACGCACGCCCACACATCCAGCTGTTTCACTGCATGCTTCTTTACTGTATTTTTCATCACAAACACTTACTGTAATTACATTTTCGTGAGAGCCCTTGTACTTCGGCCAAGCCACAAAGGCCACTTTTAACAGTGAACCAAAACATTTCAATTAACCTGAAGCCCCCATTTCAGAAGCGTCTGATCAGGAAACGTTCCCCTTAGCGTTTTGAGTTTATTTAGGCTAAGTGTGGGAAAATGCCACTTTTAAACTCCCACATTCCAATGAAGGTTGCGAGTATTATTACAAGTCAGGAACATTTATGAGTTTTTTTTTTTGTTGTTTGTTGTTTTTGCTCTCGTCTTTTCCGCGGAGAAATGGCCAGCTACCTCGGCCGCAGGTGGTTTTCCTGACCTCCCCTGCCGCTTCCAGAGAATTAGGACCATAATGACTCATTTGTGTCTTAATACACACGGTCCAGGTGTAGGCAATTTGTCCGTAATGAAGTGCTGTCCTGCGTGGAACGCTGTAAAACAACAACCGGGCCCGATCACGACCGTCTCCCGCGAGGGCCCTGTCGCTAACGGCGAGGGTGTGTGTGTGCGCGCGCGTGTGCGCGTGTGTGTGTGTGTGTGTGTGTAATCCGTGGCTCTGAATGAATGGGCCGCGAGCAGTGGAGAGCCTAATCTAGTATGCTACTGTATATAAAAATAAAGGGATGCCATTTTCCCCGCGGAGACAACCCGGGGAACTTCCATCTTAATAAGATTCCGGACCCAGCAGGGGTAAATGGCCAAGTTGCTGCTCGGAGCTGGCACCACATAACAAGGATTTATGAACTTCATTAAACCGCGTCTTCTGTTTATTGGGGTCTGTGGTATTTTGTTCACATTAAGAAAAATAGGAGGCACATGAAGAAAAGAAAAAAAAAATCATCAGAGTTAATTGCAAACAGATCTACCCCGGCTCTAAATATCTATAAAACTAAAAGAAATAAGTTTGGTCTCCAGTTCCTGTGATTTTGTAAGTTTGCAATCCTTTGGCCCCCATGGCCAAAGCAAGCGGGTTGTATGTAAAATATTGTGTAATTCATGTAGGCGGTTAATATTCCCTGCATTTTCGGTGTTCCCGTAGCTCGGTAGGTGTGGCTGTGCTGGTGTGTGGCCTGTTCATTTCTGCGATTTGATGGACAGCCCTATATTTTGCAGCATTTGCTGAAAACAGTCATGGTGGTGCGAGGGCAGTGAGAGTGATCATATTTACACTGAAATGAAACTTTAGGAGCCTTCAGCTTGTGAGAGGTTGATTTATTATGGCATAGAAAAGCTCACTGACTTCCCCCATATCAATCAATCAATCAATCAAACTTTATTTATGAAGCACATTTAGACACACACACACACACACACACACGTGCACACACACACAGGCACAAACACCCACACTTTCTAGTCATTGTGCGTGCTTGTGGGCAAAGCCATGTCATATGAAATGATGGCATTCTGGCCTGGTTTAGGAAATTAACTTTTAACCAGAGGACTGCCAGGGCCAGGGCAAACCTCAGGTAGAAATCCACTGCTGTCCCCTTCACCACTTTAGCAATAATTGTCACACTTCATGCTGTACTTAAAAAAAAAACAATCTGCATGAGGACATCCCCTTCTTTCAACTCAGATTTGAAATCATTTTTATTACTTGCTTTCGATATTTCAGTGTCCGTTGTATACAAACAAGAAACCGAAACGGACACTTGTGTAGAATAATGTAAAGATCAACACCACTTAGGAGGATTAATCTGCCCATTTCCTCCTAATCTCTTGGGATTCGTTTCCAATGTTATTGGCATGAAAAAAAAAGATAATATTTTTTTCAATTTGTTTGGTCTCATTTGCCTTTCAGTCAATCACTCAAGGGTAATTTGATCGGTCCGCTTCACAGAAATCCATTTTCCCTAAGAAGACCCTCTTCCGACCTCACTGGAAAAAAAGAGAGAAAAAAACAGTCCAAGCCCTGGAATAAAAGCAGTGTCACACCATTGAAAGGTCTCTGACTTTTCTATTCGGGAAATGGGATATTGGAATTGCTTATCTACTTTTAATTAAAGATCCCTCCAAGAACATTTGACAAAGTTGCGGAAGCGAAGATTTTCATTTCGGGCTTAATGCGCGGTGGGACTGATGACCAGCTCGATAGACAGAGACGGAATGGAGTAGTTTATTCCGCGGTTCATGGTCCTGTATTTATCAATCATAGTTTGTTATTAATGAGGAAATTGGGCAGTGCTGCCGCAAAGATCGTATTCAGCGGAATGCCTTGAACTTGGCAGTCCTGCCTCTCTCTCCCATACCGATGTGGCACAGTAACCCAAGCCAGAGCCTTGCTGCGGATTTTCCTTAATTCCTGGAATTGCGTTGGGAACAGTCTTGACGTGAACATTTTAAACCTTCATAAATTCATACGAATGGGAACGCAGCTTGAAATGCGGGCCTCTGTTCAGTCCAATCAGGTCAAATTGAGTATTTTCTTTCACCACAAACAGGTTTTTTTTTTTTCCCCTTCAGTTTGGCTTCTGTCGTTCCTTCGATTCATTCCAGGACATTCTCAGCCAACATTCCGGCACGTTCTCAGCCAGCCTCAAGTCTCAAGTCGTGAAGGAAACCGAGAGAATTGTTGGAATTGTAGTTTTTTGCCTTCGGGGGGAAACGGCGAGGCCAGGGAGCCGTTTTGGCGGCACGCTCTCTCTCTCTCTCACCCAGCGGTGGCCCCGCCTCTGGGGACGAGCGAGGTCCGCACGGGCCGGCGTCGCGTTTCGGCGGGGGTCCCGACTCGGCCCGGCCCGGCACTGAGCGGAGTTCGTTACACTGGTCTCCCTCCACCGGAGTCACCAGAACAGGCCTGACCAGAGGGGGGCGGGGTTGTGGGGGGGGGCTACACACACACCTCGGGCCGTCTCTGAAGGAGTCGCTCGGAACGGAATCACCAGAACGGGCGTGACCGGGCGGGTGTGGGATTTTATGGGGGGGGACCACACCTCGCCCGCCTCTGAAGTAGTCGCGCGGGCCCGGGGACCCGGGGTCCCGACACGGACGGATTCGAAAGGCCGCCCTCGGCCTTCCGCCCCGTCAGCGATGATGGAGCGCGTCGGGCGGCCTGACAGGAGCGCGCTCCCCGGGGGCCGCCGCCTCGCCGCTGATTGAAAATCAATGCCAATCTCAGCAGCGCCCACGGCCCCCGGAGCGGCTCAGAGGAGCCCGGGCCTGACGGAAAGGGCCGGACAGAGACGCTAACGCTAACGCTAACGCCGGCGTAGGCCTCGGCCATCTTCCGGATATTTCCGCACAGCGCGGGGGCTTTATTTTTTAAATTAACCCCCCTTTCTTTCTTTTTTTACTTATTGATTTTCTTTTTTCTTTCTGTTTGTAAGTTTTGGGCTGCGTTGATGAGGTACGGTGCCAGGAAGAAAAGACGTTGCATGCATCTGAAAGCCTTTTAAGGAAGTGCATTCTCACAATATGCTTTGTTCTAACAAGTTTGTTCTAATCGTAAATATGTAACATATATTGTCTAAAATCTACATTTTAATAAATAATGAAATTACTGAAATTACTGAATTGTTTTTGTGCTAAAGAGAGGAAACGTTTCTGTGTGTGTGTATAACGGCTTTTGGACCAGTCCCATTTAAAATGAGCGAATTCTGGGAATGTACTTAAATTTGATTTAAAATGGCCATAATGTTCCATAGGCATATTCATATTCATTTCCTGAATCGTTTGAATTGGAAAAGGGTTTTTCCCCAACCCTGATTTAAGTGAAAGACGCTGTATGGAAAATATGACTGATTTTAACGACTTGGCTGTGCAGGGAAAGAATGTGGATCTGTCGACTGCTATACGGCTCTGGCTAACGGTATTCTCATACTGTACGTTACAGTACTGTATAGGCCAAGTGGGTTAAGGACGGTGTCTCAAGCGGTGGATTCTGTGATTGAGAGTCGCATGCATGGGGGGGGGGGGGGAGACGGGACCCCACTGATGGGACACGGCTGTCAGGCAGACGGATCGGGCGTCGGGCCGTACTCCGCTCCTCCCCACAGTCGTCCGCCCCCCCGCCCGCGGGCCTATCACGAGCCTATCGATCGCGACGCGCCGAGAGAGGGCCAGGAGGGAGCCGCTTCCACCGCGCGGCCGGGGCGACGGCCCGCCGCTAGGGCGCGAAGCTGGAATTGGGCGCGAGGACGGCCGCCGTCGCGTCGAACGAAGGGTGCTCGCGGTCGTCGGGGAACAAGCCGAGCCGAGAAAGTAGCAGTAGAGTAGAATACACATTAGCATATCGTTAGTAGAGTGCAGTAGAAACACATTACATTTATTTAGCAGCCATTACATTACATTACATTTATTTTATCCAAAGCAACCCACAAAAAGCCAGAGTCGTATAGCAATAGGGAAGTCCACATTCTTTTCCCACACAGCCAGGTCATTAAAACCAGTCAAATTTTCGGGTGGCGGGAAAGCCACCCTCCTCGCCTCTCTGTCCTCTTCCCGCCAGCCCTGCCGCCTGGAGACGCGTCACAGTCTCCTCGTGCCCCCTGAGAACGGATGGGCCGTTCTCTGAACCAAGCAGCTAACCCCCCAGCCCACCCCTCCCCCCCACCCCGCTGCCTTTATTTCGATGAGGTTTTAGGGGGTTATTGTGCCCGTTCCTCGGAGGCGGGGGAGCTCGCCCCCCTCTCCCAAAGCCCCAGCCTCAGCGGCCGCCCGGGTTCCTTCGGAAGTCTGAGGGCTAATGAAGATGTCGGCGAGGAGCGCATTGCCCGCGCGGAGTTTTATTTAGTAGAACGTGTTAGCCGCGAGAGTCACAGCAGCTCCTTCTCAGGAATTAATAGAATTTCCTGCCTTTCAATTTCCCCGGCAATACGTTCTCTAGATTTAATTTAATCTAGCCGGGGCGCGCGTGGATCCCCTACACTACACTACAGTAATGCCGGCCCTAGAACTAATTGAATTTGCCGGCACCTCAATCCGCGGCCGCGGACGTTCTTAAGGGCCGTATCGATTTCTCCGGATCGCAGTTTTCCGCGGCTCGGACTTCGCCCGGACCCCGGGCCGGAGCGGCTTCCTGCGACGCCGCGGTTTGATGGATAGCGGGCCGCCGTGCCGCCGGCGCCGCGAATTGCTTTTTCTATTTCGACCGCGACGGACATCGCCTCCCGTCGGCCGCGACCCGAGCCCCGCCCCACCCCCACCCCCACCCCCGCCCCCGGAGTGGCCGGAGGTCCCGCGTCAGCTCGGGTTCGGGCGGCACGCGACGGCGAACGGGTCACATGTACGCGGCATCGCGACCGCGTGCACGCTAACTAAAAGCCCATTAGGGTTCATTAGGTTGAGCGGTGAGGGAAAATTACCTCTTATCACATTTTCGCTTCGCCAATGCTAATGGGGGGGCTGGGCTGGGTTGGCTGGCTGCAGATGTTAGCGGTTGAAAATGTCGGCGTGCGCTCTCAGCCAAACACCCCCGCTCGTCTGCTGCGCGTCGAATATAAACATTTATGAAAGCTGGAGGATAAGAGAACTGCGCGTGGAAAAAAAAATTCCAAATCTGAACGGCTCGCCTGTAAATAGCCCTGTCACCGAGGACTGCAACAGCCCTGGGTCAAACATGTACTTCAGACTCTTTAGCTTTGGAGGGCGGTAAATCTTTTAAAAAAACACTGCTGTAGATCGCGGAGAATTTTCAACAAAACGGGTTGCGAGACAAGATGTACAATCACAGGATTGGAGAATTGTGTTCCGAATCCTGGTGATGGATAGATGCTTTTTAGAAAGATGTCAGCCATCCGTAGAAATACTGGTGTCTGAAAAATGACAGTTATTCAAATAAATATTTATTATTTACTGGAATTGAACAGAGGGCATTGTCCACTGTAGTCTCTTGGTGTACCTGCAAGGTGAGAACCCCATAAGAACTGGCCTTCTGCGTATTTTTCATTTTGGCCATAAAATCATTGGAGTGGAAAGGTGTTTTCAAATGCCTCTGGGACAGGGACCCGTTGCTGTAAAGAGGCAACAGGGAAAATCAGACAACAGCTTGAGATGCTCCCAGAGGCTCATGGGATTGGCCTTTCCATTACGGGGAACAGGGCGTTTGTGCATCGCGGCGGACTCAGGGGCTGACCTCATCTCTCTCGGCCTGTAACCGCGGCGATGGAAACATTTGCCCGTGTTCATAACTGCCTGCAATGGAGCCCGGGAAATGTTTTCAATTAAACGTCTGGAAACTGCATCTTGCACTACATTTCCCAGCTCTTACACAGTTACGCATCCTGCTCGATTGTAAACCAACATCTCTATTACGACTTCTGTGATAGATGCGCGGCTTAATTTTACTGTATCAGCAAATCTGTGATGTAACTGGCAGAGGCATTCATCACAGCACAGCAGTGATGTTCACAGCCCCCCCTACTGGTGGTTAGGTGCATGACAACAGTGTTTTTGCAGTGCCTTTCAGCTACTGTAGTAGCAGGCTAATTATCTCAGCCAGTGTGGCATAGAGATTGCAAGCTCTGGATCCTTGGTTTGGACGCTCGCTGTAGTGCTGCTGTTATATTTAAACAAAGTTGAAATGTTAAATTGCCTCAGTAAACACACAGCTGTATTACGGGATAATACGAAGCAAATTGCTTGACTAATGCAATTATATGCCTCCTTAGGAGTTGCAGCTGAAGTTTTTGAAAATTCATGAACTGTGCCGTGGCAGAAAAGCCTTCATTTGTCAAAACAAAATGGGATGTCAGCGCGGTGTAATTGTTCAGGATCTAGGCTCGTAACCCGTAGGCTACGGCTTCAGCTCCCAGGTGTAACAGTGCCGATGTAGCCTTGAGCAAGGTACGCTAACCTGAAATGATTCCGTGTTTACCCAGCTGTACGAATGGATATGCAAAAACGTTTTTTTTTTTTAAAGCTGTGCAAATCACTCTGAATATGAGTGTCTGTTAAATGCCAGCAATAACATTTTCATTTTACCCAACAGAAATGGACACTGTTGGCTAAATGCTGTTAAAAAAAAAATAAAAAAAACTCTCAACAAATTCATTTTCCCATATATATTGTTGAAAGTTGAGGCCGGAACTGCTGTCCTGGAATCACCTTCTTAATATCCGTATAGCTGCACCTTGGTGATCATAATGAGATTTGGAGGTTGGGAAAATATAAATGGTGTGCCTCCAGTGCAGCACGCATATATGTGCGCACTTGTCATGATTTGTGTGTTTGTGAATGTGTTGAGGGGTCCTCTGCTTTTCTCTCTTCACGTCGTCCCATCTTTCTGTTTGTTCCTGTACAGTATATCCCACAATATAACTCAGGTGATCATTATTATTTCACTGTTTTAGGTAGCACCCCTCCCCCCCATTCTGTATAAATATTTGAAAAGTTCAAGGGTGTAACATTACATTATATACATTACAGGCATTTAGCAGACAACTTAGACCAACTTTTACATAGCATTTACATTGCATTCATTTATACAGCTGGATATATATTGAAGCAATGCAGCTGAAGTCCCTTGATCAAGGGTGCAACGGCAGTGTCCTACTCGGGAATCAAACCTGTAACCTTTAGGTTACAAGACCAGTTCCTGCCCAGCAACAGCCATGATGATACTAGGAATTGAACCAACAACCTTTGGATAAAGTTCAAGTCGCAACAGCAACAACAACGACAACAACATTTTTAGAATCTTTCTGAGTGGAATGACTCATCCACACAATAACAAGTCCTCAAGCAAGGCCAGTTACTGTTTAGAAAAAAAAAAGATTACTGTTTGATGGTGCCCTAATAAATCTCACAAGAAAGTTTATTTAGTCTTATTCAACTGAAGAATGGAGGGAGAGCAGCACTCATTATGTTGCAGTTCAACCAATGGGCGGACGCTCTTATCTAGAGTAACGAACAGCGGTGGAGAACATCAGTGCTACTCTCCGGGATACAAAAATACAGTATCAGGAGAATCAAATTTCCAAACCATTCCCTTGAGAAATAATTTGCGGAAACATCATGCTGCGTGCCAGCCTGTCTCGGCCTTTTACCCAGTGAGGCTCAAACTGTAAATATCCTCCTTAACACATTTAATGAAAACTACGGGGGTCTGGTGGCAAACTGAGGCCGGGTGCGGTCTGTGGTGTGCTCAGCAAACCCAGGTCACAAACAGCTGAAATCATGAGATCACAAGGGCTTGAAATCAAACTGGTCAGAAATCGCCGGTAAAGCACATGCATTGTAAACAGCTCCACTACAACATTTCTCCCCCTCACCCCCACCCCCCCACAACGAGAACTGTTAGCAACAGAACGGCAGGCCTGTTCTAATGTATAGGCACCTCACGCGTGTAGCTATGGAGTGCCCTTTCATGAGATCGTTTTTTTTTTTTTTTTCCCTTCAAGAAGCCATTCATCTCATTTGACCGAACGGAGCCTGGGCTCTTTTGTCCCACCGCGTGACTTGATACCGGGCAAACAGCGGTGCCCGGAAGCTTCCGTGGAGGGTTGTAACAGAGCTCTGGGTCTCGCCCTGGAGATAAGAATCTCAGATTGATTATGCTTCCACATTTAAATGCACCGGGAAGCCCAGAACAGGTGTTCCCCAGACAAAAAACGATCGGCTGGCCGTCACTGACCCTCCCTCTTTGAACCGTTTAATCTGTTTAATCTTTTTTTTTATTATACGAAGCGTGCGTATCTCGGTCTATTTTTCAATACAGTTATGAAATGCTATCAAATTGCCCCCTGGCAAATACAATAAAAAAACAAAACCAAAAAAAGAAAACACAGAGACCGTTGCAGTATTCGCAGAATCCTCTGATCAGACCTGACAGAGCTTTCTGGTCTCGGTAAATCTGAGGTAACTGGGCTGGCGCGGAGGCTCACTTACTCCAAGGACAAAGGTGAAAATAAATGGACTGTGCCTGGAATGAAATTACAGTCCGCCCCGACGGCTAATAACGAGCTAAGGAGGCACATCATTAGCGCCTCTCCGAGCAGACAGGGGGCACCGCAGACGAAATTCCAAACAGAGCCCCGGCTTGTAATCAACGCGCGGCACGTTCGCGGTTTCGGGCCGAACCCTTCGTCTCCGCGGCTTCCGACCGAATTAAAAATATAAATGGCGACTGACCCAATGAGCGAAGGTACATACATGGGACAAACGAATGAAGCACGGCTGACAAATGTGTGGACGAAACGAATAGGAAGAAACATGCTCAATCACGCTCAAAAAACAAATAAATGTGAGGGCGGATTCCCAGAAGATACACCTGAGTAGACCAAAATGACAGCGCTCAACAATATTTTGGAGTAATTGCATCATCATTTAATTGTTAATGGCATGATTGTATTTAACATTGCCAGCTGTTCAGGATTCATGGTATATCGTGTTTGCTTGCTATGTTTATTTGAGATGCGTTTGTCGGATTGTTTTCTCTCACTTCTTATAGCATTGTCAGGCACACTGGTGAAAGCAAGTCCTGAAATGCTTGGGCACACATGTCATATTAAGCAAAATCTTGAAATATCACTGAGAGTGCTGTCCAATTGTTCCATTTAAATATATCTTTAAATATAACTATAATAAAAAAATGAAATAAAATTCATCAGAAATCAGTAAGTGAATGTGACATGTAGATAACCTTCCTAATACATAATGTATCCTCTTCCAAACAGAAAAGCCGATGCCACAGACCGCTCCCGGGCTGCTCGGCATTCTGGGAGGGATCATCGTCGTCGGGCTCTTCGGCGCGGCCTTCACCCTGCTGGTGGTCTGCCGCCGGCAGCCGAAGCCTCTGGCGGAGGCTCGGAGCGACGCGTGAGTACCCTGCCGCCGCGTTCCGTACCGTCGCGACAGAAATCCTCACTCTGTCGGCGACGGTTGAGTTCCAGGAGTCGATGGACGGCTTGCAGGGCCACAGACAGTCAGAGATGGAGGCTATGTCCAGGGGGGATAACCGCTTCAGGTAAATTGCACTGCTTCTCCTACCTGCGGTATCGCGACGGTCATTAAGATGTTCACGGTCCCGTTTGGAGGACGTGCTGGCAGTGTAACCAGGGTGATGTTCAAGATGCAAAACGTTAATTTTTATTTTCTCTGTAGCAGATGTTTTTATCATATTTCATTTTCATGTTTGCAGCCCAGGTACACAGCCGGATATATGACGCCTTTCAGGTTAAGTACCTTGCTACAACAACAGTATCCTCCCAACCCCCACTCAACCGAACCTACAGCACTGAAGTTAAATGCGCACTTCCTGTACTGTTTTTACACTGCCGCCATTTTTTAAAGTTGTCTTGGCTGTTATTTTCACACAGCTGGCAACCTTCTTAAAGACGATATTCATTTTCTTCCATTTTGTGGGTTTGCAGAAGGAGCGAGAAGCAAGATATAACATTCAAAAGCTGGTCGTACGAGATGCAACTGCCTTATCGGCAACCGTACTAGCGCTACAACTAGACATACAGCCCAGACCTTTTTCCTTTTATATAACGAACGGTTCGCAATGTTTTCCTGAACTGGTAGGTCGCCAAGGTTCAACAATCTAAAATGACCTGACCAGGTGTTATTTTTAAAACGGGACTCTGAAGAGCCATAGAAACAGAACACTTTAACTGGCTGTTCAGTGCATCGCAGTGCTGTCTATGAAACGGTTTTCAGTGTTTTGTTAATCCTGAATTCCGTCGAGGATCAACACTCAAAATTACATAAGCACACTACTGTAAAAAAAAAAAAAAAAAAGTTACTCCAGACGCTGGAGAGGACGGGTTTCGATACAGTCTTGCTCACGGAGCGGGCGTCGTTGCCGATATTCTCCTTCACAAACGAGGCACAGAGGTCACTATTCTTTAAGTTAATGACGGCAAACAAGGAAAAGGAATTTCTCGGCTTGTCTCAGCAATCCGTCGGGTTGATTATTCGTCGGGCTTGATTACCAAAGTGGAGGCAGAAGGCTCTGTGCACTTGATTGCGAGCGAGGGGCTTGATTTGTTCATTTCTCATGAAGGAGTGATGCTTCAGTGCCTGTTGATTGCTTGCTTCACATTATGCTCAGGCTTGGAATTATCAGTCTGTATGTGGGACTGGGTGATTTTTAAAAGACTTGCATTTTGACGTGCTCAAGTGACTTTGTAAGCACCATGTCTCCCTGTTCGAGAGGTGGTTAGACACAGGTGAATGTGAGCTTAACACACTGATGGGAAATATTGAAAAAATCTATAAAAATAAAAAAACATAGTGCGACCAGGTTTAATTTTAGCATAGATATCGGAAAAACAATAAGTAATCAGTGTTAGTTTTTCTAAGAACTTAAACACACTCATGTGAGCACACAGTAAAATGTCCAGTGTTAATCCAAAAGGAATCAACTCGTACTGGACAGTATAAGAGTTGATTTGACGCTTAAAAATATATTAAGTCCTTTTTTCTCAAGAGCAACTATGCCATTCTGCCTGTGGGGTCGACACATTGTCTCAATTACATCAGACATCATCATTTAATCAAATCAAAATCAGGGACCTCTTTCGTGATGAATGACTCTCGTCACAAATATTTCGATGTGCCATTAAATCGTTAAGTATATACCCTTTCTAAGCCCCCATACTCATAAAAGGCTGTATTTTTTCATCCTCGATGCATGATTACTGTCTGGAAATGCTTGCCGTTTCCTCTTCAACGCGAGCGCCGTGCTTTAATTGGCGTGTCATTTCGGATGACGGTATTTTGGGTTAGTTGTAAATTAGCTACCATGTGAAGTGTGTCTATTTTTGATGAGGAGCTGTTTGGAAATTAGGTTTGCTACAAAAACAACTCATGAGCAAACTAGCCGGAGAATGAAACGCTAGCCACACACTGATTGCTCTTTATGGGGTCTGGAGACATGCACCTTGTGGCATATCCTCATGACATGGTTACTAAGAGACTACAATCGTGTGGCAATGTTCTTTAGATGAGGCATCTACTGAAATGAGGTGAACATGTTTGTTTCATTGTGGGGTCTTGATGAATATAGATGGGAAGGGTGCCCTATTCTAATTGCCTTTAAGTCCCCACTCAATATGGTGTGTGTGTGTGTGTGTGTATAGTGTGTGTGTGTGTGTGTGTGTGTGTGTGTGTGTGTGTGTGTGTGTGTGTGTGTGTGTGTTTGTGTGTGATGGCTTTAAAAGGTTCTATTGCACTGTAAAGAAACAACACCCAGTAATAGTAGTTCTCTGTCCATATCAAACATTTCTAAATCCAATATACATCCACTGAATTATGGTAGGTGTTTCCCTCATTCCATTTGGGGTTCAGTAATATATTTTTTTTACTTTAAATTATTCTGAGCTCCAATTGCATGTGCGTATAAAATGGAAATGAACCAATGATTGTTTCTTTGAGAAGCCATTATATAAATCAAACAGAGTAGGAGTGCAAAGAAAACACACACATTCAAATATACATTTTATTATTATTATTATTATTATTATTATTATTATTATTATTATTATTATTATTATTATTTTATTTTTAATTTTTTTTAACTGTTACTAGTTTAAAAGAGAAATATTTTCTGCTTTTGTACCTGACACCATGTCTGTGTGCATGTGTGTGTTTGCCTGTGTGTGTGTGCGCGCGCGTCTGTCTTTGCAGAATTTTGCTCTGTGCCATTCATAAAGCCTTCCATTTGCAGCAGTTTTAACCATGATCCTGGAAGGCAAATAAAGCTTAATACTGACTAATGATTTCCGCTTGAGAGGTGAAGCTGTGGCTTTTTAAAATTCTGTTTCATGACTGTGCACGGCATCACTCTCTCTCTCTCTCTAGGGATTTAGTTCTTATGTGCATCTCTATATCACTCCATCTTCCCCCATTTCTCTCTCTCTCTCTCTCTCTCTCACTCTATCTCTCTGTTTATTTTATTTGTATGTGTTTTGTGCAGATGTGCTTGCAGGTTCTTTTAGGTGACATGGTTTATGAAAGGATGTCTCTCTCTCTCTCTCACTCTCTCTCTATCCCTCTATCTCTGTCCCTCTCCCCCTCCCTCCCTCTATCTCTTTCTCACTGCCAAAGTTACCATTCTCCCCTGTTCTACTCCCCCCCCCCCCCCCCCCCCAAGCACAGCTGTGGCAGATACAGGATGAATCACAGTCCCCCCACCAGGCCCAGCATAGACATTCACCACTTAGCCCCCCAGGACTGTTGGTTTGTGCCTTTGTGTGGAATGACTCCCTCCCGAATGCATGTGCTCTGTCAAATCGTACACACATTACGAATGTGCAGCATGTGAAATATCACTGAGGATAAAGGACATATGGCACTGCATTGATGCAATGGCAAGGTTAATGTAATGGCAGGTCCAGTGTGCATAGAAAAAAAATATATACAGGCCACACAGGCTGAATGGACCATAACACTGGAACAGGGTAGAATAACCTTTCCGCGAATTAGTCATCACCACTATCAGCAGCACAAATAATACGGCAGTGTCAAAATGTAAAAAGGGCCGAGCCCTAGATGGTAACATTATCTGACATCTTTATATTTTGAAGGTTGAAAAATATATCTCTACCTCAAAAAGGTGTGAAATAAATACACTTATGCTCTCAGTTCAAGTCGGCATACTTGCAATTTGTGATGCTTGCCAGCAATCAGAGCACTCTCAGACAGCAAAATGGCTTCCAAACACTGTAATCATTAAAAATCGAACACTTGGACAGAGTTGCTGAAATATATAATTGCCACAGGCAGAAAAAAAAAAGCAAAACAAGTCTTATTCGCCAAGCTAAACAATTCTTCTTTGCGGGGAAGTTTGATCCTTCTTTTCTCTAATATTTCAACGTCGCAGAATCTGTAAAATAAGCAGAATATGCACTTTTTACACAACTGGCTTGCTAAAACTAAGATTACTTGACTACTACTACTGTTGCTTGTTGTCCCTGGTTACTCACCATCAGCTATGCATGTTATCTAAACCTACAAAAGTCACTCCAGATCAGAGGTTCTGCCAAATGACATCACCGGTGTGTTTTATCCACTGTATTGCAGCATGGGTTCATCGCATGCACGTAACTAGTTAACTAGTGAGTTACTTTATCATTGACTTGCCAGCTAAATATCTAGCTCAATGCATACATGATTTGATCTTACTGGTTAACAAAAATAACTTTAAACCCAGGTCATATTTCAATAATTGAACTTTATTAACACACTGCCGAGGCCTGTATTGTGTGTATGGAAGTTTTATGGAATGATAATATTTCACGTCAGCAGTCTTAGAGTGAGACACAGCTGCACAATCTTTTTGAATCATATTCATATTCATTTCATTAGCCAAGATGTTTCACCACCTGTTTTAGCAACATAAATAAAATTATATAAAATTACATGATAAAATTATATAACTGCACGTGCACAGTACTACCATGTTGGTATATTTATGCGTAAATTTATGTATTTATATATTTTATAGTTAATGCTGTGCCTTGTGTTTCTACCCTATCATGTTGTATATTTAATAATATAAACTCCATGCTCCATATCGGCATCTCTTACTTATTGCTTTCATCTCGTTCTATAAAAATATAAATAGGGATTTAGTTCTAATGCATGTCGCTATATCGCTCAATTTTCCCCATCTCTCTCTCTCTCTCTCACTCTCACACACCCACTCTCTCCCTCTCTCTCTCTTTCTAAAGGTACAGTGTAGATTGGAACAAACGCTGGACAAGCACAAAGAACATACTGTATTAATAAAATACATTGGGGGAAACATGCCAATTTGCCCGTGTGATTACACCGTGGGTAGAAGAGCGGGCACCGTGTGCTTGTAACCCATGACCGCTGCGTGACCGCACACTGTTACCTGCAGGTACTGAACACAAAAAAAAGCCACGATGATGTTCCAACAGCGAAGGGATCCATTGGCTGTGTGGGGTTGGCTGTTTTCTGCCTGTTTTCTTTGTAATTAATTTCATTTCACCTTAAAAAAGAATTATACATGGTTAGGGCGGCACAGTGGTGGAGTGGGTAGCACTGTTTCCAAGGTCCTCGGTTCGAATCCCGGCTGGGGCCTTTCTGTGTGGAGCTTGCATGTTCTCCCCGTGTCCGCGTGGGTTTCCTCCGGGTACTCCGGTTTCCTCCCACAGTCCAAAGACATGCTGGTTAGGTTAATTGGAGAGTTTAATTTGCCTGTAGGTGTGAGTGTGTGAGTGAATGGTGTGTGTGCCCTGCGATGGCCTGGCAAACTGTCCTGGGTGTATTCCTGCCTCTCACCCAATGCATGCTGGGATAAGCTCCAGGTCTTTCTGCGACCCTGACCTTACGTTGTCCAGTTACAACCATTTCCCAGCAAACATTTTTTGTGGTGACAAATTGGTGAAAAGCCATTTAGGCTACGTTTGGTCAAAAATTCAAAGTTTTCTAGCCGAATAAAGACCGAGCCATGCTATATCTGGGTAAAGCCTGAGCTATATTAGGATTAACCCAGCCTGTGTATGTCCAAACAGCTCTCAGCCTAGATTTACACCCCTCCGGACTTTTAGGTTCCGGCTTTTTCCGACTGGGTCGCGTCCCTTTTTGGCGGGAACGTTGACCGAGTTAATAAAGCTGGGTTAATGGTTACCGGGCACAGGCCCGCACCACGCCCGGTCGACTCAGCTCGCTCCTCACGACCGGGCGCGCGGAGTAAACTCCGCCGGGCAATTAATTGTGTCATTAGCATTTAAATTGCCAAAGAAAACGACGATCGGCTGAAATCGATACAGAAAGGCGTCGACGGAGCGCTGACCTTTGTCTCTCTCTCTCTCTCTCTCTCTCACCCTGCACTGAGACGAAAGCATCCAGCTGCGTTGAGGTTTTCTCCCGCCGAAACATTTTATACGTAACAACGTTCATTTTTATTATCATTTTTTTTTTTACATAGCCGAGGGCACGGTCGAATATATGTAATCAGCAATGCATTTTCCAACTAATTGGAAATACCTAGTAAACTAATTATGGAGTAGCGATGTATTCTAAATCAATTACTTTTCTATTGGAAAAGCTCCACGAAACAATTTGCGGTATAGAGCCTCAAATCAATTCACCATTCACTGGAAAAGGGTTGCCAGCAAATTATTAATCAGTTGCCATCGTTTTAATATGCCCTCCTATGCACCTTTCACAAATGTGAATAAGTGTTGGTTTTTCCCACACTTTCTTTTTAACCTCTGTTTTCACTGAGTTGTAATATTCAGAAGAAACAAAAACCTTTCTTTCATATTAGTGCCATAATGGTTTTGACGTTCTGCTACTAGATACAATTGACATACAGTACTGTAGGGTATGGTGGTATGGTTTGTATTGTTGGTAGGGCATCAAGCAATGTATGGTTGATTTTATGGTAGTAGCATTATGAAAATTTTTCAAGCAGCACTCCAAATTTACGTTAAATGTGATATGGTATCATGTGCTGCTAAAAGATTGTCAGAAGGAAAGAAATAAAACATAAAACCAGACGTGATAATGTAGATATAAAATGTTTCAAATTAATGAATCACGCTGCTTCTTAATTGCATCTTATACCATGGCTGTGCTGGATTTTCCATTCTGATTGGTCAATGAGCAGCCATTTTTTAATGCGTACTGACCACCGCATAAGGACTTCTGGTTCACATCAGATTGTATCCATCTGTATTTTACATATTCAAATAGTTGTCTATGTAAAGTGTAACCTCACCTGTTGGTATCTAACATTACAGCTAACTAGGTGATATGGTGGGTTGAAATGAATGAAAGGAAAATGTAAAAAGTTTATCATTCAACGTGAACTGAGACTCCATACCTGGCCATTTACATTTAACATGACGTACTTCGCAATAAATTGAAATGCAGTTTAAATTAAATCAGTTTAATTTTTGTTAATGTGTGTAACTACATGAAATGAAGAACATTGTTTGCTTGTGGTTGCTAGGATCCTAAAAGCTGTTGTTTATTGCGACTATTTTTATGACAGAAGCTATAATTGTACAATTAGGCATAATGAAACCAATTTTATGATTTTGTGGCAGGTAAAAACATTTTTTGATGAGTACCCATGGTATAAGCATGTTAATTTGCAGAAAGTTTATTGGTTGTTTCACCCTGTCAGTGTTTCTTTTGAAACAACTGACTATCTCATAGAAGCTGTACATTATCCCTTACATATTGAACATGAGGAAAAATGACTGTCACAAAGCCATAGAAAGGGCAATGCAAGTGGCATGAGTTATTTTTCCTGCTTAGGCATTTTGAAAAATAATGCCTGAAAAAATCTGGAAATGTACCAGCAAATGCTAAAGCAGCTACCACCAATCAGACCTTAAATCATTAAACAGTGATGGATGGCAGTGCAGTGTAATGCATAAGGAACTGGGTTTGTGACCTAAAGGTTGCAGGTTCAATTCCCAGGCAGCACACTTTTTGTTGTGTCCTTGAGCAAGGCATTTCACCTGAGTTGCTTCAGCATATATCCAGCAGTATGGATGGATGCTATGTAAAAATTTTAAAAAGCAAGACGTTTTGTGTCGCTGTGGATAAAGGCATCTGCTAAATGCCTGTAATGTAATGGTTTAATAGTTTAGCGTGCTCTTTTTCTTTTGTAGATTAATCATGTTTTTTATTTGATTTTGTTACATTTGATTTGTCCTAAATCATTCTTAATTAGGTTCCTGTGAGTCTCTTTTTTTCCCAATAACAGACTGACTGAGGTCTTCAAGGGGAATGACATTGTGGGGAGGTGTTTACCTTTACCCGAATCCCCCAGTGCTTTGTGTTCAGGACCCTTTTGAATATGACCCAGTTTTCTTCAACCCCCCCCCCCCCCCACCGCACCCCCACACCACACCTCCCCCACCCAACCCACCACCCCCTAAGACCTGCTTGTTCCCATTTCCTCTCTGATCTTATCCAGTAACCACTGACTGTTGACGTACTCAAGAAGAAGTGGCCAATCTTTGCAGCTTTGCCCTCACATACATAGTTCTTTTGCATTTGTTATTTTGTTTCTCTTCAAAGGGAAATTTCTTCCTGTGTCCATTTTGTCGCCTCACGGTCCTTGCTTTCCCTCGAACCAAAGGCTTCAAAGCCGTTTAATCTAAACAGTTTGATTATTTAATTAGCTGGACAACCATACTGCCTCCCCCCTGAGCTTGCGAATGCTTAATTGACTCCATATATCAGAAAAACAGCTTCTGCGTAAAAGATTGGCCAGCAGTAAGCTTGGTGTGGGCAGCGAAGTGCGGAACCTCGAATGGCCAGATTAATCAAAAACTAAATCAACCGAATTAATCCAGAGGTTTACATGCCACTTGAAAACTGAGAAAGTCCAACTTTGGCTTCTTATTTCTGTTGCCCCCCCCCCCCCCTTCCTTATATTCCTTCCTGTAACCTCCTTTGGAGATCACCCTACACCAACCCCCCCCCCCCCCCCCGCCTCTGTTATTTGTGAATTTTTAAAAATGGATGGCTTGTCCTTACTTTAACAGAGTGGCGAATGCCCACTCAAGCAGACCCTGAGTGAGAAAGAGACCTGGCTTTTCTTGCGGCTGCTTTTTTTGCAGCCAATGTCAATCGGATGTCTCGCCACATCACGTTCCTGTTACCACACTCACCACTGCTAAATTTGGAACCCACAAAGAGAGCCGCAGGAGGAAGGGACAGGAGTCTTCCTCCCGAGGCATTGGTATTCAAGTAAATACGCTGAGGTGGTCTCTGTGACAAAGACTATTTTGAGGGGTGTAATATCTCTGTGAAGCTGGCCGAATCGATTGGATTTTCATGTGACCCCTTCTGTTTGTAACAGGTGATTCTTTCCGCAAGTTTGATTTAAATCAGTCACCGGAGAGTGAAAGGAATCGATACGGGCTTTCTGGGAGATGTAGTGGCCTACTTCTCTTTGTGTGAAACCGCAACTGTATCTGTTGTAGATTTCATTTTGTTTATAAATTTTATGATTCACTTTTGCCTTTGCTTGCACTTAGCAGGCCCCAGAGGGTCTTACAACACAAACACAAGTGATCAGGGATCAATGTGGAGCAATTCCCTAGAGGAGAAAGTACAGTACACAGTATACCCCCAAGAGAGACTGTAAATGCAAGAAGTCTAGACTTGATTGACAGCTGGTCAGCTATGGGCATTCAAATTAAACTAAGTCATGCAAAATAAGGACAAAACTACCATAGTGAGCATTAATCTAACACCAGCAAAAAACCCACAGGCTCTAAATCAAAAAGGAATGAGGAGTTTGGGTGAGGTAAAAATGCTAAGTTTGGGGGTGGTAACAATGCTAGGATTGGGTGTGGTAAAAATGCTAGCGGGACGGAGGGGAGGAGCAGAGGTGCAGTCTGAAGGGGGTCCGCCTTCAGTCTGAGTCATGGGATAGCCAGCATTTCGGCTGCCTCGACCACATATGTCCGTTCCCCCCTTACATATGCTTGTGGATCTGTCATTAGTAAAGGTACATAAAGCATTAAATTGCCCGATATCGCAGCGAGGCAGTGGTTCCTGAACTAGTGTTCTAGTGTGCGGCAGGTGGATGTGCTTGTGTGTGTGTGTGTGTGTCCATGTACAGCTGTGTCAATGTGCATGCATATCGGTGTGTGTGTATATGCATGGGTTTGCCATGTGAATGTTGTCTGTGTCATTTCATACAACGCACATCAATCTGTGGGTGTATGTGTGTGTGTGTGTCTCTGTGTGCATGTGCGTCTGTGTGTGTAAGAGAGAGAGAGAGAGTGAGAGAGAGAGAGAGAGGGGGAGAGAGAGAGAGAGAGAGAGTGAGAGAGAGAGAGAGAGAGAGAGAGAGGGAGCATGTCCTGTGCATGGGGCGCTCACAGCGTTTTGATGTTCTGCGTCTCGTACGCATTACAGGCTCCTCTCCGCTGTGCGGATCTGACAAGGCCACTGTGCGGCGAATCCCACCGCACGCGCTCAGTACGATCGCAGCAACGGAATAATAAAGACAGACCGAGGCTGGCTGATCGCCAAGGGAACCAGACCTCGGCGTGAATGATAATCAAAAATGAAAATAATGCGGGAACAAACGCGGACGCGATGTGATGTAGCATGATGGGGAGGAAGTGGCTAGGGTGGGGGGGGGGGGGGCAGGGGGGTGGGTGAGGGGGTGGCTGGGTATGGCGGCCAGAGGCGGGCATTCACAGTGCCTTGGTAGCAAATCAGCAATTCTCTAACGGTTGCTATGGTGAGAGGAGGGGGGGGGGGGGGGGCAATGGGTCTAGCATATCCACAGTGGCTAATTATTTGGACTTATTGGCATGTGTCGAGGAAGGGCCCACCTGTTCCTCGCTGCCTCCCCCCTCGGGGGGAAGCTGATCAAGGCTAGCGCTAACAAAGCCGTAGCACCTCGGCCTTCACCCGGACCCACGCCCGCTTCATGTTTAATGCATTTTATTTTCCCGCCTGTTCTCGCGAAGCGCTCGAGCCCGCACGCTCTCTCCCCGCGCCGCATTTCCATGTGAATGCCGCTCCTCTCTCTCATTACCCGGCCAGACACGCGCAAAACAGAACAGGCAATTAAAAACAAGAAAGACGACAACAACAAAAAAAAAAAGAGTAACTGTTGTCCTGCTATAAGCACGTTACGTTTCGGCGTTTTGAGCGTGACGGACGAGCGCCGCGTTATTATCTTTCGCGAGCGTCGATTTATATTCAAAAGGCGAAGCCGTTTGAAAAAGCTCTTGTGTGGGGGTTTTTTTTTTTATCCCCCCCTTCTTTTTTTTTGTGCGTGTGCTCTTGTAGGAGTGCGGCGGGCTGTGTTCAGCATTTAAAGAGGGTCTCTCCTCGCCGAGCTTTCATCTTCACAGGAGCACCGTGTCTCTGTCCGCCACGCGTCCGTGCCCCGCGACGGTCGGGGGCGCTCGCGGGCAGTCCCCCGCGCGGCACGTTTATTTATTTATTTATTTTTTACGCCGCGCGTCGAGGTCGACGCGTGCGGCGGAAGTAATTGGCGCGGATGAAAGGGTTAATTGACGCGCGCTCGTGCGTGGGCAGCCGACGCGTCGAGGAGCCAATTTCCGCTTCGACGAAAAGGTCAGGTTTTTATGTAAAGGCTGGTCGCTTGGGAACATTATACATGGAGCTTGTGATATGCAGACTAACACATATGCCGATGCATAAACCGACAATAGTGGCATTGGCCTGAATTCATAAAATATTACAAAAACAAGGGCACGCAACAAGGGCCAGATCCTTGCCAGCATCTGTTGTTAATTATTTAAGTTGCTTAAATCATTTTCTTGATCTGTACTTTCCTTAATCATGAGCTGCACTTGCAGACTGTTTGTGGCCTTGTGGAAACTGTCGCTGTGCTTCAGTACAGGAGTGAGCCAGTGCTGGGGGGGATATGGCTAATTGTAAAGCTAAGCCAGTGCAATTTGCTGGAACTGAAGCCAACACACACCGGCACCCCAGGAGCTGTGCACCCCTGTTGTGAAGGATGATTCAGCTGTCAGCAGACACACAAAATGCAAAGACAACTGTGAACCCACCTCTCTGTGCATCTCCTCTATGTAAATCCGCCATCCTGATCACTCACTTCATGTTACATTTAGTTAAATTAGGGGTACCAAACTCCTGATTGGTTTCCTTTTGCCTGTGCAAACCCCTTTCTTCCAGGTATTCCCTGACTTAATTCTGTAAGTCGAGCGCACCACCTCTCGTTATGGCAAGAGGCGCGGTCACTGGCAGCAGCCAATCAGATCGCATGACACGTGTTTTCCGTTTTCCCCACAGGACGAATCTCCCTCCGGCTCGCAAGCAGGCCCCTCCCCCACCCAAAAGGAGGAATAACGACTCGAAGAGTCAGCTCACCTGCGAGGAGATCCAGGTAGGAGATCCCTTGGCGCCTCCTCCCCCTCCTCCATTGACTCTGTCGCCTTTCTTTCTCTCCTTTGTTTTTCCCTCTCTTTTTTGCTGGTTGGCACGAAGACAGACTACACACAGTAGCAGGTGTGAAAAGGCGTGTGGTGCTTTCTAACGGTTGCTTGGAATTGAGAGTGTGTGTATCTTCCAGTTCTTGCGACTTTGTTATACTGATTTCTCAACTGAAATTTACTGGGAATTAACTGGAGGTTCCTCCAACTTCAAAACGTAAATAAACAGGTGTGTTGTCAAATAGCTACGCTTCAGTTTCAGTGTTGAAGCAAATATATATTTGGGTGATGCAAACAATCACTTTTTTTAACAAACCATCATTCGAGACAAGCGATTTGTAAACAGTATGTCAATCCCATGATTTCAACAAGCATGGATATTAATTAATCATTTATACATTAATATCATTAGCATCTACATGCAAACCGCTATTTGTATTAAGCTGCTTCTGCATTTCACCTGTTTCCATGCACCTTCATGAGTCAAATTTAGACATCAAAACAAAAAAAGCTGAAAACAGCTGATTTTATCTATTATTTTTCAAGCGGGGATTTTCTGGATGATCAAAAGATTACAAAGCAGGTAGGAGTCCATTTGAGTGCAGGCAATCCAATCACCACAGAGAATAGGGATCACTCGCAGTTATAGTTTGGATCAGTGCTAAAATGGACCATAAAGTGAAATGTTTCTGCTTTACTTCCTGCAGTCGTTTGCGTGCATTGTATATTAAAATACTTCATAATTTTCAGTTTTTGTGTCTATAATGGCAAACCATCAACATTGGTGATTAAAGAAAAGCAATCTGCTTGACTTGCCCCACCTAGCTTCCACCCCCCAACCCCCAACCTCCCCCCCCTCCCACTCCCAAGCCCTCCACCACCCTTACTGATCTGCAACTCCCTTCAGAGTTGGCCTGCAGAGATGGGAGCATCAGTATACAGTTAATTTAGAACCATCAGAGCTCTTCTGTGATTTCCCCAACCCTCCCACCCCCCCCCCCCCCCCCCACGATCCCCCGTTGTGCTAAAAAAGGAACATCAATCACTCGAGAATCAGTCATCTCCATGTTTATATTAGATGAAAGCATTCTTTCTTTTGTATTTTATTTTTCCCTCTTCTATTCGGAAGAAGAAAAACGGTCACTAATTGTTAATTGTTCTCTGAGCTGAACGGCCTTGCTTGGGCCCGGTTAGGAGGAGTGTGGAAAGTGGAACTGGGGGGTGGACCTTCGGGCTTTAGGGGATGGAACAGGCAGGGTACTCTCGGAACCTTTTGTTTGCGATATGAACGGCGGCTTTTGCGCGGTGGGGGAAAGTTAGGCCAGCCTCGCAGTTCTGGCCTTTTCCTTATAGCAGTGGTAACCGGCCCTGTTCCTGGAGATCCACTGTCCTGTACTGTAGGTTTTCACTTTAATCTTAATCTGACACAACCGAACAAGGTGTGCTTTATTGGGGTAAGAGTGAAGGACGGTAGATCTCCAGGAACAGGGTTTGTTACCACTGCCTTGGAGGAAGCGTGAATCGTAGCTTTCCTGTTTCTGTAAATCCATTCCATGCGCATGACCCCCACCCCCCCCCCACATGTGAACAGCTGACTGCAGTAACAGCTGAGCATCGCAGAATGGCGGGAGCTGTCTGTCCGCTCAAATGCCAGCTGAGCGGACGCCTCCGACGATGAGCGTCAAGGTGCCCCGGAAACTTCAAAGGGGCAGCGCATAAAAGGGAGTCGCGCCAGGCAACCGTATCCACGGCTACCGTACAGTACCTTATTATCACCACGCAAGGCAGCGGCAGCCAGCCGTCGAACCTGTGACACCGGACACCGAAATTTACTATTTTTTTGCGTTAGAAATCCCAGCATACGCCATTTTGTGTTTAACATGAAGCTTCATGATACCCCATACCAACAAACACAAATACATGCAAAATATATTTTTATACGTGTTGGTTTCTAAGTAATATATTCAAAGATATTCAAAGGTATGTTCCACATGCAGTTAATTTTTAATATTTTTCAATTCATTTTCCAAATGGGTTATTCGCCGGCCATTTTATAAATGAATTACCAGACCGGCTTTTCTTGTTTTGCAGCTTTTCTCTCTCATGCCGTGCCTGACATTGTCCCTGTCAAAACATGGAAGCAGTTTTCAGAGACGTTAAGGCCTTCAGCAAAACAAAACAAACAAACAAAAAAGAACACTTGTTAAAACACACTTTATAAGCTGTTCTCCAAAAAAAAAAAAAACAACTTCGGTAGCCGGAGATGAAGAAAAATGACGGATGATGGCGGCTTGTGCGACTGTGTGGCGCCGTGAAGTGTCTTGCACTTCCCGTAAGACGATCATGCGGTGGAGTGTCTTGGAAAACTGTGCAGCCATGATAAGAGCAGCCATTTTATATGGTTTATATAAGTGCAAGAACCACTGAAGATCCCTGATACAAAACTGCCCCTTCAACAGATTACAGTTTTTTATTTAAAAAAATAAAAATAAATAAATGAAATTTTGGAGCGTCAGAAGATGGATTCAGTAAAGTGAAAGTCCTCTGTATGGGACATTACTTTGAGAAGACGTCATTGAAGGATTGTGTTTGCTAAAGCATTATGGCACTTTCAAACTCCTCCACCGTGACATATGAAAACCATTGAAACCCCTTCAAGAGAGATTCTCGAGATTCTCTCTCATGTCAAAAACTACCTCTATTATTTCTGTATTTACAAAACAAAAGTATTGTTAAAGGGCTTTATAGCTTTTGAGAGAAAAATAGCACTTCTTTTTCTTCCTTTGGGACATTTATTTACCACAGACATTGCGAGCGCTCGATCTGCGAAAGTCTGCACGGTCAATTGCAGCTGCTTCTCAACAAATGAAAATGATTTTTTTTTTTTTTTGTTCTTTTGTTTTTTTTCTGCTGGGCCAGAATCAGCACGTGAGGAAAATTTATTTCTGAAAGCTGGACGACAATACCCAAACCCTGAGTGACAAAGCCGTGATAGACGACTCCCGGTGAAAGGTTGCTGAGCAAGGCCTGCCCCTGAGGTTACCTTTGAACGCTTTGGCACAGTGCCGACACACAGGTCATGGCAAATCGCCCTCGAGCTCGGAATCCACCGTTGCCGTTGCTAAGAACGTCTGTTCCGGGAACGCCTCGGGTAAAAACGAGAAGAAGATTGGAAGACGCGAGCTTATCCCACGTCGCCCTCCTTCCTCTCTTTATAGCCAGAACAAAAACAGCTTTTATTTCAATAAAGTAGTCTGTGGGGACCAATGAATATAGTGTTAAAGAAAGCCTGATAAACGCTCTATTTAAAACGTGCGAATGAGAATAATTGTGTATTTACACTCGCACATGGTCATATGTTCACATCACACCCGGTCTGCTGGGGGTGACAATTATCAAGCGTTTAACCGCGACATCGCGAAACACATGATTTTCGAATCCCGTGGGGAGCTTGCGTGGAGAAGCTATCGGCGCGTCACGCAGCACCAGACATTGCTTCAGAGAGCCTGGCACGCTCTTCGCGGGATCTCTGCATGCGGCATATGGCATTGGGTTCCCCCCACCCACCCCCCCACCTCCCAGTCTCTGAGTGCCTTATCTTAACCAGTCTAAAGCACTCAAGCACTCTTGGGCAAGGGTATGGGGTTCATTCCAACGGCTTATTTCAGTCGTCCTCGTCTCTTCGGCCCTCGCCTGACCCAGAAATCAATGGGTGTCCGTCATCTTTAAGGACGTTCCAAAGGATACTTCAGCAAGGAAACGAGGAACACAAGTGCATGCTTTGTGGAAGTTTTTTTTTTTTTGTGACATAAATGATCGACCTGTGGATCTGCGGCAGACGATGCTTGACTGAGCAAGGACGTTCCATTTCCCTTAATTCATGTTTAATCGATTGCGTCCTCACATTCTTTCCTACTGTCCTCCAATACGTGGAGGTAAGGAGAGAGGAAAGCATGCAAGGATGTGAAAATGAGCGATTGGAACGAGCCGCTTGATTTCATGAAGGCCGAGTCTCGGACGGTTTCCGTGGGAGACGTGCGGACCCCCGGGGGTTGGCGTCCAGCCCGCCTCCTGACTGGTGGGCAGCATATCAGGGTCGTGGTCTCCCGGGCAACCCCGGAACCGAGGGGCGCCTCACCAACTCCAGGGTTCTGGTGTCTCCTTAGGTGGTTCAGCGGGAGGAGGCGCAGGAGGAGAAGGGAGCGCAGGAGGTTCCTCCCCGCCCTCCTTATTACGACATGGCGCCGGCCGGGCCGGCCCCCAGCTCGGATGAGTTGGTGAGTAGCATCGCCGTGGCAACAGCATGCTCCGGCCTCTCGGCTTCCTCTCACAGCATGTGCGTGGTCTGTCCCTGGGGGTGCATGGGGCTAATGGAGTGGCGGGGGCTATGACGTCATTGCCATTTTTTTTTTCATCAGCAGGCAAATCTGACTGAGGGCTCTTAGCAGTCGGTGTAGAGTACTTGCTTCGTGCTCTTGTGGCACCGATTGAGCTTTTCCACAGAATTGCTAGGAAGGTCATCGGCCCCGCCCCCTTTCAGCTTGCCAAGCAGAGCTGATAAGAGATGCATCCAGAGGCTTCCGGAAGCCTGATGGACTCCCCCCCCACCACCCCATTAAACAGGCACGTCCACAGGCCAGCTGCGGTTTGGTCTCTTCAATCGACAAAAAACGGGAATGCCACCCGCACGTCCGTCGCAACACGCCCCCCCCCCACTTCGGAACCATTCCGGCTCCATCGACGCCCGTTCGCCCGCTCTGACAGGCGTTCTCCTGCCCGTGCTCCGTAATCCCGGCGTAATTGCTGGAGTAATCGCGCGGACGAATCCCGCTGCGCTAAATCGCCGGTCGAAATGTCAGGCGCTTCACTTGTCACGTTTTACGCAACACGTTTCATTCGGGGGGGAGGGTCCTGCTTCTGAAATATGTAGACTGTTTGCCACCGTATGAAATTAGACAAGTGAACTGGAACACACAGGCAAGCACACACACTACACGCATGTACACACACACACACACACACAGGAATGGGGATATCTTTTCATAAGGCTCTCTTATTCAGTATTAGCACAGTACCCTTTAAAAAAATGCATTTCAGCATTCGCATTGGCCAAATGTACGTTCCTTTAGGGCCGATCTGTATGGCAGGACTCTCATCGGTGACATGCGGTGGAAGCAGTCTTTCGGGAGCGGTCTCCTGAAGAGCCCTACGGTGGAAAAAGGGGTCGCGGAGAATGTGTCTCTCGCAACGCTGCGCAGAGTGGCATGTCCAGTAAACACCGACCCTGGATTTACACTCTCAAAGCCTTTTTATTGCCGTCGCTTTCATTGTAAAACCGCGCGCTGATCTATGGAATGTGACATTGTATAGAGCGTAGTCACTCACTCCATACAGCAGGGTGACTAATACCGTCATGGAAACATTTTTTTTTTTGCCTGTAAAATTGATTGGACGCATTGTGACACGGCTTTACGGTTGCTCTGGAAAATATGACTTTTCAGTTTGTGAGTGAGGTCTTTGTTGAGTTTAACTGCATTGCCCATTGCCCTTAAATATTACCTTTGTGTGTCTGTTGCTGAAGTCAGGGCAATTTATACAACATGTAGAGAGTAACAACTATCAGAAAAGATCAAATAAGTTAATGTGTGGAATGATATTAAAGGCATTCTATGCAGGATTTTTACCTTGAAAATATTATACGACAACCATACCAAGGCCTTATATGATACACTGGCAATCTCTGTCTTTACGTACTTCCGTGCACCTTCTGTATTTGTTATTCCAAAATGTTTGGAATGGGATGTTTCTGGGCATGTTTCTGGGCATGGAGCTCTTTTCTGTGTGGAGAGGGGCGGTTGTGGCTACCGAGCCTGTGGTTTACAATCAGGTTTTAGTGTTTGCTGCGAGCTAAGAAGCCCAGATACAGCAAAAGCAAAAAGACAAGTCGACAGGGTTCGTTAAAGAACTCGAGTTCACCATGGAATTGCTTTTCCTTGGCTTGTTCTCTGTCGGACCTGTAAGTAAAGTTACCTCCAGCTATCCAGCCAGCAACGTTAGGCGGGGTACTCGGGGTGAATGAGCCGGGTGGAAGACGAAGGAGGAGACTTTTCTGCAAACACAGGACCACAGCAAGGCTAAAAAAAAAAATTCCTGCATAGTATGCCTTTAAGGGCAAAGGGCATCGCGATTTGATTGGATGAAGGCACTGCCGTTCTAAAGCCGCTTATAAATACAGATGAGCGGCTGTGTTTTTCTGGGCCACGGTTGCTTAACGCATGACTAAAAAAATCTGCCTGTTTGTCATCTGTTCTCGCTCCGCCGGGCCCAGTGCTGAGGCCAGCAATCTGCGGGGTTGATTTTTATTTTTTTTTTCTTGGTAAAAAAAAAAAAAAAAATGTTCCGGAAAACTCCGGGACGCTCGCTGCCAGAGCTCGTCAGCGCTTTTGTGCCTTTTCCGCGCCCGTCGCCACAGGCCGCCGTCCAGCTCTCGCGGGCGCGGAGCGGGCGCGGCTCGGAACGCGGCCCGAGTCTAATCACGCGGCTTCGCCAGCTCCGCGGCCTCCGGAGAGAGGGCCCGTCCATCGGCGCGCTCGCTAGATGATGTCGTCGTCGCCGTCGCCGCTTCCGGAAGCGCTTTCTCCTCCCCCTCCATTTTGCGCCTTTTAAAAAAAGGAAAAAAAAGAGGAGGAGTAAAAAGAAACACTGTCTGCGGTGTTCGGATTGAAAGGCGTCCAAACGGCGTTCCTGAAGGGCAAACAGACGCCCGTTCGCAGAGGCAAAGAGGCAATCTCCAGCCTGGCTGGAGTAATCCCCGTCAGTTATCGAGAGAGTTCCCGCCCCCCTTCTCTCTATTTTATGCTCTTTCCTTCTCTCCACTTTTCATTGTCTCTCTTCTTCAACTGACCTGCAGCCGGCCCTCTTTCCATGCAATGGTCTCTCTCTCTCACTCTCTCTATCTATATTTCTTAACAGTGTCTCCCCCAGACCTCGCTCATCACAGGCGGCCTTTTAGACGGGCAGACAGTTAGCAGCCCAAAACATTTCATCACTTAATCACGGTCCTCTCCAGGCTTGATGGTACTTACCATGCCTTCATTTAAAAATCATACATCCCTTTTCTCTTCTTTTCATTGTAACTGTTGGCCTATCCCATCGGCTGCTTTGGAAGCCACGCCCCCCTGACTACACAGCTGTAGGCCCACAGATCTCAGGCTCCAACTGACCGAAGGGATCAACTCTTTATGACCAGACCGGAAGTATCCCACTGACTAAAAACAAACATGTAACTGGCCATAGCATTGCCCTAAAGCACTCTTGGACAATAGGAACAGCACACAAGAACAGATATTTCTGTGGGAAAGGATTCCCCTTATATCTGCTATATAACAGCTAATAACATTTGGATTTTCTGGTGGTTGTGCACACGCAGAAAGCCGGCATGGTACCCCAAACAGAGGCCTTCTCTAGGGCTACGGAGCTCCTCTGACCAGCACTGCTATAGCAGTAACAGGGCAGCGTGCTTGGGAAGGGGTGGAATGGGGGAAGAAGGGGGGCAGCAACCCGAAATTGGGACCTGTGTGACCCCTCTGACTGATCTGCCGACCCAACACCACCTCATCTGGTCTTCCTCTGTGCTTCTCTGTACCTCGAGTAATTCTTCCATCTGCATCCGTTGACATCTGTACGGCGTTCGCGTCCTTTGATTGGCCGCAGCTGGCATTGAACACAACCGATTACGAGTCACACTCTGGGATTTGTAGTCCTGAAGGTGATTATTGGTTTTGAACCAAAGAAACCAGATGATCGGTGTTTTTTTGTGACAGGTACTGTAATAATGTTGCTGCGTGCCGTACGCCCTTCACCTCCTGTCTGATTCATCCTATTTCATTCTGTTTTCATTCTTGCAGGGTGCCCATCTCTCCTCCTCCTTCTCCTCCTCCTCCCCATCGTCCTCCTCCTTCAGAAGTCATCTTTCCTCCCTTCCCATGTCATCCTGTTAAGTGCCTTTGTCACTGTTGCTTTTCATTTCCAAACATGCTTTTCTTCTGCCTCCTCACCATATCATCCTTTTATGCTCTGTCTTTCTCTTTACTTTTCAATCTGTCGCTTTTTTTGTCAACTGACCCAGAGTCTGTCCTCTCTATGCACTGGCAGCTCTCTCTCTCTCTCTCTCTGTCTCTCTCTCTCTCTCTCTCTCTCTCTCTCTCTCTCTCTCTCTCTCTCTCTCTCTGTCTCTCTGTCTCTCTGTCTCTCTCTCTCTCTCTCTCTCTCTCTCTCTCTCTCTTTTTCTCTCTCCCTCCCTCTCATTCTCTGTCTTCCTTTCATTGTCTGTCTCTCTCGGACTCTCTGTCGCACTGACTCCCTCTCTCTTGCTCTCTCTCTTTCTCCCTCCCTCACTCTCTCTCTCTTTCCCTTGTACATACACACTCTGTCTCTCTCTCTCTCACACACACACACACACACACACACTCTCTCTCTCTCTCCCTCTCTCCTCACCCTCCTCTCGCCCTCTCCTCTCCTCTCCAGAGCGCTGGCGACAGGGACAGTGAGGTCCAGTACGCGGAGCTGGACGCCTCGGCCTTGGCCCGCTCGCCCAGCCCGCGCGGCTCCATTCAGACCGACGGAGAGCCTGTCGAGTACGCCACCATCCAGACTAGCTCGCACTAGCGCATGCCAATGTAGGCCTCCTCCCCCTCCCTCAAACACTGGCCTCAAGGTATACACTCTGCAGTGCTGCCATCTCTGCCCCCCCCCCCCCCACTCCCCCCTCCCTTTGTCTGCCCACCTTTGGCACCCGTATGTTCTCGCAAGCCCCCCCCCCCGTCTACCCATGTTCTGCCCCACAACCCTACCTTCAATAATAGTTTGTAGATTTTGAATACACATCATACTGTGTATTTACGAATGAGACAAATTGATTTCAAATGAAAGAAATCTTCATGGTATTTTCATGGTATATATTAAAGTTAGATATAAGATATCTACCTTCAAATTCAACAAGAAAGTAGTCCCAAAAAGCCCAACGTTTTGTGCTAATTTAAGTTCAGTATGCATTAAAATAAATAAATAAAAAACAGAGCCAGCATTGAAGTGGAAACATTCGTTTTCACTTTTAGAGCAGAAAGGAAGCTCTGCATCTGGGAATAACTTGTGAAACTGCTCTGGCTCGTTTTGCCTTTAACATTTTTGGGTTTCTGGATCTGAGCTCTCTGGCGCGGGCCAGATGTTTGGCCAGGGCGAAACGCAGAACTCAGCAGAACGCTTTTCCCCCCCTGGTTAGCTGGAGCAGATCTGCGCAGAAAGACAGCCTGCGCGAGACGAACCGCCGCCGTCGACTCCAATCAGATGCTCGACCGCGGTGTGGACGCTGTGCTTCAGGGCCGAGCAGAGAAGAGAGAAAAGAGCTCGCCAACCCAGAAAAAAACTGTTTTACCGCTCTAAGTTATTCCACAGAATACATTTTTACCCAAATTAATAAATGAAAATGGATGACAGCAACATTAATGCATTTTAAAGTAAAATGAAAGGGACACATTGGGCACTTGGGGCAAAAGGTGGAGGTGCATGGGCACCCGGAGCACCCACCCAGCGCCCCTCACACGTGCCTGCTCTACTTTAATATCCACTAATAAGTTCACCAGAGGTGTCCCATCTTATCCCTAAAGGGCCAGTTCGGGAGCATGTTTTTTGTTTCAGTGCTGCACTAAGACACCTGGTTCTACTTATCAAGGTCGTGATTGAAGACCACCAGTAGTTATTTAGTGGAATCAGGGGTCTACTACTGTACTGTGTACTACTCCAAAACAAAAACCTGCCCCTGCATCGGCCCTTTTTGGACAAGATTGGACACCCCTGAAGTAGCTGAATGCTTTACCATTTTACTGAGACTCCCAGCTCTCTCATTTTTCAAAACAAAATATGATGGACCACAATTTTTGGCCAAGTAAAGGCAGAAAAACAAGGCATATTTTCTAGTACAGCCTTATTCAGAAACGAGCAATTAGATCCATTTTATATTTTGTTCAGAAACACATCTCCTGAGATTAATCCATATCATTATTACCATCGATCAAAAGTGCCCTCTTGGACGCACACGCGTTAAGACATGCAATTAAATGACAACCGGGGCATCTTGAATGGCTGTGTGATAGAGAGAAAACATTTGAAGCCTTTAGGATATTCATATCAGCATATGTGACCTTTGCGTGGATCATAAACATAAATTAGATTTTCTGTCCTGTTGTCTATTGCACAATTTTACCCCCAGTATAAAATGACATTAAAATGAATCAGATTTTGTTCCCCCACATTTTAACGGCGTGACCTCAAGTTATTAAATGAATTTCTATTGCATTAGGATCATACAGTACCTTAATACATTTTTGGACATGAAAGTAACTGTCAATGTTGAAGAAATCCAACCGAATGGTTTCTCGTGCCCCAGTTTTTAAATACATATTGACTTTTCCAGGAAATTAATTTTCAATTCAGGTTAAGTGTACTATTGTAAATGCAAGGTAAAGTGAGGATGATTCTCAGAAAGAAACTAATATGCCCTTTAAAGAAGGTTCAATATGAAAGAGATTACCAAACTGTGTAATGCCTACACCTGAAAACATGGAGCTTATTAGGTAAGTTCAAAGATGGTGCTGAAGTGAAAGAAAATTAATGATACAGTTTTTGCTGTCAAACATATTTTCATCTTGCGTGAAACCACATGGCATAATATACATGTCTCTGAATGTGGAATGCAGAATTAGACTCAAAATGCATTTAAAACATAATATTTAACTTCTCATTATAGGCTTTGTGATGCCAGGCAAAATGTTTTTGACCCTCTTCTAATCTATCATGTCCTGTTGCACTGCTGATTGCTTCGATTCTTAAAGTCATTGACGATCTAAAATGTCCTCTAGCGATCAGCATTTAAATCAGAATATACTGTTTGTACTTAAAGTGAAGAGAAATTTTAATATCTGAATAGCTATTTGTCAGTTATCTTAAATCTTACTGTATCTTTTATGTATTTTATCTATAGTTCAGCATAAAGAATGTACCCATAAAGATCCTATTTTAGATCACGCTCTCTTCAGCATGCATATAGTGCTTCCCTTTGTAGGACATTGTAGTCAAGTGAGATCACTTCCTTTCGATTCATTTGCATATTAATCAAATTTCTCCATTAATGATTAATTTTGAATGCAGTGCTGTGCCCGCATTAAGCTGTAAATTGATTTATTACAAGACTATGAAGAATCGCATGAAAGACTGACAGGGACCTTAACATATTTAACAAGCAGTTTGATTAATGCAAATTCAATGCTTTGTGCCTAAATGTGTAATTTAGCGTTAAGAAGCTAACGCTTGTTTAAACGCTTTGCTTAAAAATAAGGACAAAGTTCGCAGTCCAAGGCTGAACACCTCCAGTTTCTCCGGCTTACAGTAACATTCCCTTTTGCCGGAACTTTTCAGTTTGAGTGACATATTGACTGACCAATGCATGTTGATAAACTAGCAGCTCTCTGAAGCCTGAAGTGAGACTTTAAGCTCCATAAGACCCTTCATTTAGAAATAAATCTCAGGCACGGACGATACAGGCCGCACAGAAAGTTTACCCATCGGTAATGTTGTCATGTACAAATAATATCGCCGTTATTAAGTGTCTGGAAGTCAATGGCACTCGCGAACACAGGTAACAGCCTCCACCGCTCTTCCTGATGCGGCGTGTAAAAATCGAAAGGCCGGCGCCCCGTGGCACGCTGATTACCTCTATTGATTTTCAGGGTTTTGACCAGGCGTCGGGACTGGGTGGAGCTCAGGCGATACTGCGGTTCAGTCGGTGCTCTCGTCACGTCGTTTCAGCCTGTGCGTCGTGGTCTTCCGCTTCCCCGGATATGAATAAAACGGAGTGAATAAGCTTTACAGACATCAGCTTATGTCTGTATCATAATGGACTTCCTGTCGGTGCTTCGTGCCGAATAGTAAGGGGAAAGATAATTTTTTTTTCCACAAGAGCTGCTGGCGTTTAAAGGTGCACATCCTGTGTCGACCGCCCGGTGTTTGTGCACCTCCGCCTATTTGTCCTCATTGACTAACCATTTGTGTGTGTGTGTATGCATGTGTGAGCGCACGCACGTGAGCATTGTTATGCTACGGATTTAACTGCAGGCCCTAATTTCACATGAATGCGAGAGTATTATTATTATTTTATTCCTAACTCTCTCATTATTGTTTTGTTTCTTTTTTTCGCTGGCATCATGTTTTAATGAGCTTTCCACTCTATGCTGTTACATAAAGCCCTCAAACTGGGGCACTGTTTCTGTTCTTTGTGCTGTAGTACAATAGCCTTGGTTCTTTCAGTTTTTTTTCCCATATATTTTTGCTTTTGAAAACAAAGGATTTTTTGGGGGGTTCTGCTTGTTTCTCAGAAATGTCGCCAAGGCTAGGGTTCAGTCTATTTTTAACCCTTTAACTGGTGGCTCAATTAAGCCTTCTTTTCACATAAATTTTTTTTATTCATATGCAGAAATAAATCAATAAAAACTCCTTTTGGATGCAAAAAGAAGCTTGACCTCTTGATTGAGCTGCCAGTTAAAGAGATTTATTAAGGATATGGGAAACAGAACATGCTGAGTTGTGTATCATTGTCCTGTCAACTGTGTTTTCAACTCAAATTTGTGGGTCTTCTAAGTTTAAAATGTGGTGTTGATACAAATTAGCCTCATAGTGGGAATAAATGTATTGTTTTAAGATCAAAAAGTACCAAAATGACTTACTTATATCTTGTGTCAATTATAGCTTGCATGTTCTTTGATGTAGAAAGATGCACATTGATGCTCAGTGCACAGATGTACAGTGTTGGTATCAGATAGTAGTTGTATGATTGTCAATAACATATAGCCAGCATATTTTATACATCAAAACTTTTTAGTTATAGTGGAAAATATCTGCACCGTGTACTCTCACCTAATGTATTAATGTCTGCAAATAATACTGCCACAATGTATAAAGAATATGAAACTTTGTGGGTGAGACTGACAAGTAGCATTACTTTATATGTTGATACTGCATCTAAGTTACAAGCTAAAGTCAGTTTTTGAAGTACATTTATTTGAATACCCAGAGTCAATATCTGATGCTATACATCTTTCTGAGAGGCCCAGTTTATGTCACAAAGTTCCTGTAAATATTTCCTGTAAATGATGCACACAGCTTAAACTATAACAGATCAATGGAGGTGCTACTCTTCTTTGTCAGTGCCCAAGTTCAGCACCTGCAAAAATAAACTTGCCACAGTGTCGGCATAGTAAGTGTAAATCAGAATAATCTTTTCAGGGGAATATGCAATTTTGGCATCTACCGTGGTTTACAGACAGAAATGTTTGTATTGCTAATTGTATTCTTCTGCAATTAGCAGGCAGAGTACCACAGAGCATTCTCTAAAGCTCTGTTGTACAATACTGACTTCATCTGCTGAGGAAGCTCTTTAAAAAAACAAAAAAACATTACAGGACAAAAATATCAGCAATAGGCTCAGACTGAGCATCAATGGATCCCTTATCTTTTTGAGTGAGTGAGTTTGAACTTGTAATAGCCTTATGCAGAAGTATATTACATCGTGTGGCCCTACACAATTTAAAAAATGAATCTGAAAGCATTTTTTTTTTTTTTGAGGGGGGTAATTTCACATCATCACGATGGTCTACCATTGATGCACAGCAGCCGTTATGAAGAGCGGCGTTAGAATATGAATCATTCAATGAGCGCCCACATCAGTGCATTCGTGACAGTTACATCAGCTGTCTGTCTGCTCTCTCGCTCAGTCTTCCTCTCTTCCTCCTCCATAAGTCAGTTCGCTCCACGTGCTTGGGCAGGGCTGCCCAACCCCGTTCCTGGAGATCTACCGTCCCATAGGTTTTCTCTCCAAACCTATCAGAGCACACCTCGTAGATCTCGTTGAGCTGCTAATTAGCAGAATCAGCTGTGCCAAATCAAGGTTGAAATGAAAACCTTCAGGATGGTAGATCTCCGGGATTAAAGCTGGCCAGCCCCGTGTCACAGCTTTAAGAGCACGTGGATTGAAAACAGAGCATCTGCATTATGATCAGTACAGAAGACTTTTTGTTGAGAAATACTTGCATGCCTTCAGCCATTGTCTGACCACCACAGAAATTCTGGAAGTCACAACCATGGCAATCATAAACTGCCTCGCCTTCTCTCGACACACACCCTTTTTGCCTGGAGGAGACTTTATTAAAACGAATGGGAAGAGTAGTCTGTTGGGCAAGACTTCCGTTGAAGGCAACTCGGTTCTCCTGGAAATGAGTCATGGATACATGCTCGTTCGATTATGACGCTCGTTTTCAAAAATGTTTGGAGAAATATAAAACAGTCAAAGTAAGAAAATCTTAAATGATTTCCAGCAGTGTCCCCCGTTTTTTCCCGTCAAAAGACAATACTCCACTCTGTGCGGTATGTCAAGATTTGCAGGCTTTTAGTACGAGATTCATGGACCAGCGGGGTAACTGATTGCACCCGGGGCAGTGCCATGATGTAGTGCTGCTGGAAGTGAGGACAAAGTGAAAAACATCTGATCTCAAAGGTGGTTTGCGGGAGCAGGCCCTGTAAAACAGCAAGAGATCAGGCAGGGCAGTGTCTAAGAGAGCTGCTTCTAACACGTGGGCCTGCTTTCACTACTTTCGACTTCTTCTGGCTTCCAATCAGCAGAGGACTGGAGTTCCAGTTAGTAGAGCCCCTCTGTAGTAGAGGAGATTAACCTTTTGCATATCTTGGGGTCAGCCTGAAGTAAGTGAAAAGTATAGTGGCTTAGATTGTGCTATTTTTATTTTATTCTTTTAATTTTTTTCCTCTCCGCTGCCAGTTTGACGCCAATGCTGCCACAGTTATGAATATAGCAGTTTGTGAATTGGCTAGCATGGAAAGGCTTCCGTTGAAGTGGAAGAAATGGCATTCCCTTTTTAATTTTGCCGTTGTGTAAAGGATGAGCCGTTTTTAATGGGATTCATTACAGTTTCACATTTTCAGCCTGTTCTGTGACTTCTTTCTTCCACCGAAAGGCACTTAAAGCATTCTGTCATTTTGCAGATAGAGATAATAGCACTGTAATTTGGTCTATTGAATCAATAAAGTGAAATACTTCAGTCAATGTATCATACTGTTCCTGACCTTGCAATAGGCTGGCATCTACATATACTGACAAAAACACCTCATTTCCGCACTTTATAGTTGTTATTAAAAAATCTCATAATCTGCGTGGCACATCTAAAAAACAAGACCTTGGATTGTTCTATCGTGTCACACCTTTCATAACTCATCTTTTTCCCTCAAACTCCTGAACTCCGCACTTCCTCCTGATTAAGTCACGGCTTTTTCCCCCTGTGGAGGTTCCGGTGGGTTGCGCATTGAGGATGCAATGCATGCGCAAACACGCAAAAAAAAAAATCCAATATGTGTGTGATGAGGAGAGAAAAAGAGAGAGAGGGAGAGATCTTAGCCTCTTAACCCTACACAGTAATGACTCAGCTCTCTCATAACCAATATTGTTTTCTATGTGTGGTGGAAGTGTTCTTGGTATGATGTAAAGAGTATGGTTACTGACCCAACTTACATCGCCATTTTGCTTCTGCTTCATACGAGTGCTGTTGTGGATGGAGAGTATTTGAATTTCCCTCCTTGTGAGTTCCCCATGGGATTCATTAGCAGCAACATGTAAAGCATTAACATTAGCATGTAAAACCATTAGCAGCAACATGTAAAGCATTAACATTAGCACGTAAAACCATTAGCAGCAACATGTAAAACAGATAGCTTTTTTCCAGATAATTACGCTGGTGAAGGGTGAATCCAATATTATTAAGAATTAAAGAAAAAAATAAAATGCCTTTATTGGTCCAACACTAATGCACATAAAGTCAAATTAATGACCTTATATTCTTCTGGGACAGGTTAAGTAGCCCTATTTGCTGACAGTTTTCAGCACTTGAAATGCATTTGACGGTTGCCGCAGAAACAGACAGAAATATCAGTTTATTTATGTATCGTTTTATTTGGACATCGTGTTTCTATGCACCGATCAATTATGTCTGTGCATTTGCATATATTTATGAACAAAGGAGGTGACTGCATAGTTCTAGGCTGCTAAGACTCTCTCCAAAAGGTGAGAACCCAGAAAAAGAGCACTGTCTTCATAAAAAAAAAAAGTGCCAACAGGCTTTAGTGAAAGGACCGTGGAAGGAAAATCTCCAGCCTTTGGTGCGGATCCAATATATTCAAAACCAACACCTCAGGTGTTATCGGCCCGAAGGATCTGATTCCTTTTATTTGGCTGGCTGTTTTCGCGGCAGATTTTTTTTCTTTCTGTGCACTGGAGCTATTTCCACTCGCATTAAGTGTCTTTTGTTTGTGCTCTTAACCTGTGAATGCCAAGTCATGGATGTGGGCTTAGCTAGAAGAACAAAAAAGACTATAGTTTATATAAAACAGAATTTAAAACCATACACCGAAAAATGAAGTTTTTTTTTGGCTATGTTTCAGTTCACTGGTGCTCATATGCAGGGTTTTGCTCTTGGAATGCAAGGGTATATTGTAACCTCCATAGTAATTTGTTGCAGTTATCCTCAAAAATTCTAATAATTATTTTTTTCTTATTCTATTGCATCTTTATAGTCCATGACATTACTGTCATAGTTATGACAGTAATAGAAAAGAGAATGTATGTAAATATGTGCAACCACACACTCGGTCACGTTTACACTGGCAAGTAAGCCAGCAAGTGAAACAGACAAAAAATGACATAAATGTACATAAATAATGCAATAAGACAAAAACGTCTGTTTTGCCTGTTTTCATTTCTGAAATATTTTCTATTATTGAGGTGTAGCTGGAGCAGACTGCTGCAGGTCCTATTATTTCTTTTTGCAACTAAAATAGTTTACATTTCTCTATGTCTGACTGAAATTGAATGTTACCTTGTCATGATCATTACCTTTCTGACAGACAGTCAGAACTGCTTCATTTTTCTACTGCTCAAACTATATCAGGTCATGTCATTGAGTGCAATATGTTTGTTTCACTGTGTTTTGCAGTTGTAATGAATGTTCCGGAAAGAGGCTGTTGCTAAAATGGAAAGGCCAGTTAATGTACTGCCTGTTTGTTTCACAAGTTCTTCCTGCCTGACCCAGTGAAAATGTCACAATTGTGTTAATATTTTCCCTTTCTCTCTCTTTTTCTCTGCTTCTCCCTCCCTCCCTCGCTCTGCTTCTCCCTCCCTCCCTCTCTGCTTCTCCCTCCCTCCCTCTCTGCCTCTCCCTCCCTCTCTCTCTGCCTCTCCCTCCCTCCCTCTCTGCTTCTCCCTCCCTCCCTCTCTGCCTCTCCCTCCCTCTCTCTCTGCCTCTCCCTCCCTCCCTCTCTGCCGCTCCCCCCCTCGTGTCTTCGACAGAGCGTTGGGAAGCGATACGAGGATCTCCCAAACACGGCGGACTACGTGAGCTACCGCCTGGCCTGCAACAAGGAGGACTACCCTGAGCCCCACTCCCCCCCTCTCCAGTCCCCCCTCACCTACCTGCCCCAGGCCCCCTACGTACAGCCCCCCTCCACCTGCCCCGTGTTCAGGTACCCGCCTCCCCCCGGGGCCCTCACCCCCTACACCTTCCCCAAAGAGCAGTACGTGTAAACGCCAGCCCGCCCGCCGTCTCTGTGTGAGGAACGCACACGGAGAGGAGAGGAACACGGGTGTTGGGTGGCTGGGGGGGTCTAATTCCCGCCACCGTTAGCGCTAGGTTCGGCGAATTCCGCCCAGCGACAGATGTGTCAATACATGGAACCCCCCCCCCCCCCCCTCCATCCGCCACCAATCACTGTGTTTCATGCACAGTCGTGTTGTTTTTTGTTGTTATGTACTCACCTCTGTCATTTTGTTTTTTATTTATTTCCCCAAACAAATTATTGCAGTGTATTCTCGATTTTTCTTGTGATTATTATGTTACTTGTACATAATTTATTTTTTTTGTCTGTTTCATTTACTGGCTTACTTGCTGGCATAACGTGACTGAGTTTTTGTGTTTATGCACGTTTCGGACCCTTCCTTTCCTATTATTGTCAGAACTATGATGGCGACGGCTTGGACTATAGCTGTTGATTATGGTACAGAGAACACTAATGGCTCCTTGGTGGTGCTTTCACCTTGTCCTGATTCACTTGCAAATCGCAACCTTTATGCTGATAAAATAATCGTATATACTCCTCTGAAAATTCATTTTTGGGACATAAAGGGATAAAAATGCGACCATTTGCACTGCATTTTCAATGGCATTCTATTATGCTTGCCTAATCATATATGTATTCCATCTTCCAGTTAATGGATTGCAGGCTGTTTCCCTGGTGATGGCTTTAGAACATGTGTTTCTCCACCATTTTGGAATCTTTCACAAGCAAATTGGAAAAAAGAATCTATTACACTAAAACATACCCTTATTTATATCTGCATCACTAAGGCCCTAAGTTGAATTCGATGAGGCGTGGGTGTAAAATAGGTAAAAGACAAAAGTAGAATTCTTGCAGTAAACATAGATTCGTAAACAAGGTTGTGCAGGACATGGCTAAACATGCAAAATTGGTGCTGTGAGCCTGGAACAGATGAGAACAATGAAACTGATAGATTTAATATTTTAAATGTGTATTTTTTATAATGCATTTTTACACTTTGAGTCAAATACTGATACAAAAAATAGACATCATGTGTAGTCACAATGGCATTATTTATTCATTTATTTATTAGAAATTAGACATTTATTAGACATTGGAATCTAGTGGCATACCACACACACACACACAATATGCAACTCTGATACATAGTTTATGAGAGAGAAGTTTATATTTTTCATTATGCAAATCTACAAATAGATAACAATCTACATTATTGATCAAAATTGTACAAATCTATCTATTCACTATTTATTAATACCACATTTTACATGAGAAAACAAAATATAATTCTTTGAAGTCATTTACACAAAGTTAATATTCCCTAAAACAGTGTAAGATTATTACAGTACCAGAATCATCTGTATAAAACATTTATGCCCAATTATGCAGAACTTTTCACCTATCCATGAAGAGAAAGCAGGTTATACTACATTTCAGAATAGAATTTTGTATTATATTCTATTTTTGATGAAGGACTTAATGTGCTTTTTAAGGGTTTATAAAGGTGTTATGACATGTTAATGAAGTTGTTATGCATGCTGCATAGCAGCTGAAGGAATCCGTCCTTCAGGAAACAGTATTATTATTATTATTATTATTATTATTATCATTATTATTATTATTATTATTATTATTATTATTATTATTATTATTATTATATGGTTTATACATGTAAGAAATGTTCACATTGTTTTGCCATTTAAACACGAATAGCCTGTCTGTATCTGGAAATGTGACTTTTTTTTTTTTTTTCAAAAAACAGCAATAAGCATTATTATCTGTTTGATGTGAATGCTATACATTTTATTTATTTATTTCCATCACACTCAGTGCAAAATTATATATAATACATGTACAAAAAATGCTGTGAATATATTTATTGACATCTTTCAGTTATGTAAATTACTGTTTTAATGTTGAAATAAAACCTTTCTCTATAGACACTGTAAGTATGCATTTTTATATCAGAATAATACTTGCCCATCTATATAAAATTACATATGACTACCTCTTATATTTTTAAAAAAATTATTCCACTGCCTTCAAAATGCCTGTCTTTTTTTCTGACACATTGTAGTTCTTAAAAATAATAGAAACTCTTTTATCTCTGAGATGTATTTCCCCTTTCTGACATTAATTGTTTGTTAATTAATTAATTGTTTAATTTCAAGATATTATAATGTGTGAAGGACTTTCAGAGTAGAGCAGCGTCTGTTGGAGATGTTCAATCCTTTGTGATGGGGATACGTTGGAGTGGCTTTTTAGTTAATATTTGAAGATAATATAGGTATAACTGTATAATATAATATAGGAACTAAAGTGAAGAATATGTGTTATTTGGGTGCACTATTCATGTTTGGTCTGTTATACACAAAGGTATTGAACTAGCATGCTTTTTTGTATATACTATAGAATGGGGGTAATCCAACTCCAGGCCTGGAGGGTCACAGTGTCTGCTGGTCCTCGTGTTTCAGTTCTTATGTGATTCATTTAAGTCATTTGCTGTCTAAAGAGTCCACACACCTTGCGTCCAAGGCCTAAATTGGTTGTAGATTGAAAGGAAACCACTGTGAGTTTGGCAGTGTTCTAGACGAAAGCCAGTGTTTTGGCTGGTTAAGCAAAAGTACTGCGATGTCACAGAGCTGGGGTTCCGCGTGGAATGATGGGAGTCCGTTCTCAGTCCCTGGTTTGGTTTGCTGGTACAATGTGATAACATGTCCTTCTGAAATCATGTACTTATGTTTGTTTTTATTTGTACTTTTTTAGAACCCTGGAATCTTCCACCTGTTGTACTGTTTTAAATGATCTCACCGAAGCTGAGTAGCTGAGCCATTTTAATTCAGTAACCCATGAAATATAAGAAACTTATTTTAGAAAATTAATGTGAAAATAATTTGGGAGATTAATCATTAAATCAACCAATCATTTTTTTCCCCTTTGTTTGTTCTGAAATAATTCTTTAGAAACCCTATTGTTTTAGGTGCTTTACTTAAATTTAGATTCCTTTAGATTACTTCCCTTCTGTTAAGAAAACAACATAACCTGTCTAACAAAAGAAACGTAAAGTGAAATAAATAAAAAATGTGTTCATGCTTGCATGAAAAATCGTTTTGATGTCCACTGATGTCCGAAGTTTCAATCAAAGTTACGATCATCTAAGTACTGCCATCATGATACAGATAATTAAGCAGTAAAGTTACCACACCAGTCAATGCTTAGACATTTTACATTATGTGGATTTTGATACATTATCTCATAAGCAGCACATTGAATTGTTATCAGTCGTGTTCCACTTTCTAGCATTTTTTATGGTAATTATGGGTTATTGAAGGCTAATAATAGTAATAAAAAACATTCATTTTAATCAAACTTTAGTTGACCCAACTTGAAAATTGCATCCACTCTGTGAAGTTGTGCAATTAACTGATAAATGCATCGGTCATGGAATAATTAATGATCTTTCACTTTAGAAAAAAAAAGGAGCCATATTTTTGTGAGCATAGTTACCCTTACAAGTATTTCAAAAGAATTAGCACATTGAGATGGCAGACCATCCAGAAAATAATGTCTAGAGAAGTACTAATAGCAATATTATTTTTTATTAAGAGCAATATATATTTTTTAATACATAAGAACTATATTTAAATAATAAATCATGTGTCCAATGCCCTGGCATTAAAAGTTAGCATGTATAACATTTTGATTCCCTATTTCATGCTAACTCATGCACAGTTTATTTCATGATGAAATAGAGGAGGGAGGTCTGTATGTAGGCTTAAGGAAAGCAGAACAGAATGCACATTTATGCCCTACATTTGTCTGGTAAGAAGTCCTTGATACCATAGCACATCTAACACCATCTTTTTTACTTGACTAAACCTTTAATAAGAGATGTTATTTATTTACTTATTTATGTGCTGGAAGTGATGTGGATTTGATGTCGTGTTGAAAAGGGTGTTGCTATCGACTCCCGCAGAGGTACGTCACTGTTTATCATCCTGCCACTGCCGTTGGCAGAGGTAGTCGATTTATTTTCAAGTTTTTTCAGTCTGGATTAGCGTCATGCTCACCTGGGGGTGCTGGCACTTGGGGTTTTCTCTTTTGGTGGTGAGTCATTCGGAAGGTACAGCCAGCTGGATGTGCTTGTGTTAAGGCGCTTGTCTTATTTCAGTTAAGGCCCTAACATTTATATACATTATTTGACCAAACGTGTCTGGACACCCCTTGGTCTGGGGCTGTTTTTCATGGCTTGGACTGGTTTCAGTGAAGGCAAATCTTAATACTATGACATACAATCACATTCTAGATGATTCTGTGCTTCTCCAACAGTTTGGGGAAGGCCTTTTCCTGTTTCAGCATGACATTGCCCCTGGGCATGCAGCGAGGTCCATATAGAAATGGTTTCGTCGAGAAAGGTGTGGAAGAACTTGTCTGGCCTGCACAGAGCCCTGTCCTCAACCCCATCCAACACCTATGGGATCACTTGGAAAGCTGACTGTGAGCCAGGCCTAATCGCCCAATCAGTGCCTGACCTCACGAATGCTCTTCCGGGTCAATGGAACCAAATCCCTGCAGAAATTCTCCCAACATCTCGTATAAAGCCTTCCCAGAAGAGATATATCAGAAAATGGTGGTCCGACTCCATATTAATGTCCATAATTTTGGATGAGATGGTAGATGTCAGGTGTCCACATACCTTTGGCCATATAGTGTATGTGCACATATACATTTTGAAAGGCTTTCAATATGGTAAATTGGGCCGTAGTTTGACTATTAAAAAAAAGAGCCTGGTGCCAGGACAATGCAGTAAGCTTATGAATCCCACCCTATGGCACCATATGCATTAGTGTCATTAAAATAACAAAACTGATTTAGACTCTTTCCATTCTGTACAGCGTTTGTGTCCTTATACTACGACCCAGGGCTGTTTATTCCAAAGATGTGTGAAAGTGTCAAAGGTACGTAAAGGTCATCTCGTCCTTTGAGGATGCTTTTTTTTTTGCGGTTTGCGGAACAGAACGACAGGGTTTGTGCATCTTATAATAGTATCATTTGGATTATAAAGTTCACGGGGCATTAATTTTCCCTCTTAATGAATGTCAGCGCAATTTTCTGTCAGCGTCTGATCCGCTCTCCTTGTGTTTTCTCTTCTCTTCTCTTTTTTTTTTTTTGTGTGTGCTCATGTCCAGAAAGTTACTGGGGTGTGTAAAAGATGTTTTCTCATTGATTGCTTATTTGCCATGGCTGATGAATTCTTCCCAGTTTGGGCAATGCCTTCCAGAGTGTGGCAAATTGCACGCAGAGTCTGGAATGCTTCGTTGCCTCTGGAAATTGACACCAATTTAACGGAAATATATCCTGGCGCTGGACACCGGCGGTCTGAGCGATGGGGCCTAATGAACACAACATCGCATGGAAACGGTTTGCCCTATTAAAGGCTGTGATCTAATTTACCAAGGTCCTTGACTGTCGGTGGGATTTTTTGTTTTCAGAATAAAATTAACGTGCTGCCGTAGGAAGAGCTGGGGCCATCTATGCGCATTTTAAAAAGCCCATTGCCATACTGCGCCTGCATGTAACAGGTGTGTGGCCTGTACACACACAACTCCTTTTCTCACGTGAAGTCTTACCCAGCATCATTTTGAAACTTCAGCATTTGGTGGTCATGCGTGAATGATCGCCAAATGGCGAATGTTCACCTGACCCGGCTTTCTGGAGGGGTCGGCAGAGAAGCCAGCATTTGGGATAATTGCTACGGCAAACTGATGCCTCAAGACCTTGTAAAACTTAAGGAAGTATTCTATTTCAGTGCAAACAAAGCCATAACATTACTAAGCTATAGTGTGCAGAATTTGACAAGCTACATTGTTTCTACATTGCTCCTACTGCAAAGAAAGGAAATAATAAATAGAGGGCATAAACTAAATAAATCATATCCTACCTTACTAGCTAGAAAGGCTGGGTATGCTATCACATGTACATGTCATATCATTTACAAAAGCTTATAAGGTTCCTGTAGATGTGTCTGCACATTGAAATATGGCAGGGTGCTTGTTATGATGAAGGGTGCTTCATTAGAAAACATTAGCTGGCTTTTCTAGCAGGAAAGCCAGAGTTAAGAAACTCATACCTGGCCAGGCATGCTCTGAGATAAATATAAACATTTTTTTGGTAAATGTTTTGTTTGGAAATTTACATTGCTTTGGAACTGATTTGTTTTCATTTTCAGCTGTGGGACCACCTAGAGGTGCTAAATAATTTGCTTTTAGCTAGGTTTGTTTTAGTTATGTTTCACATACCTTAAACGTAACAACAGGACAATTAATCCAAGAGTCCTTATTCTTTCCCTTGTACCCTTTCCACAATGAAAAAAAGGAGCTGGGAAATCATTTTAAATTATGTTCAGCTTTATTTCCTCGATAAAATACTTCTTTTTTTCAAAGATTGCATCTAGTACATCCCTCACAGAGCATGTCCAAGACTGAATAGAAAGTGGCATCGCCCCCCTATGCAGTGGTACAATGTAAGAAGCTGTTAAGCACAAAAGCCAGGGAGGATTGCTTGTGTGAAAGCCATCTAACTTCTCTTGAGGTCAAGACTAAAACCTTCGTGCCTGTCCGACTTCTTTTTTTCATATTCCCCGTCAGAAAGGAAGCGGAGGGTGGGGCTGATCCTTCAAGGTCAATCTCAATTTACCAGCTTCCCAAAGAAAAAGCAAAAAAAAAAAGAGGATTAATGTGGGCTTGAAGCACTGCCAAAATGGTGGTCACCTTTGCCGCAGATAGAGACAAGATTTTAACGGGGTTACTTTAATAAGGGATGCATCCGGGATATGATTTATTGCTAAATCTACCATAAATACATCAAAATGGTGCACCAGGATAATTCATAAACCTACAGGAACACATTCAGTTTGGGGAAACAGATTGCAGATTTTGTGTTGGTTTCAAGGAATGCCAAAAAACTGGTGCAGTGAAGGAACAAAGAGACAGAGTTGACATAGATACATGTGTTACCATGGTGCAGTTTACAGGGAAGAGTGTTCGCCAATTTGTACCCAATCAGGAGAGTCACAGACTCGAGTGAGGATGCGCAGACGATGCTTTCCAGCATGTGGCATTTGCTAAGTGGATGGCAAAACAGACTATATTGTTCGGATGTTTGTTGTGGACAGTATGCAGTGGAAGTGTCGAGAAACAAACAACAAGTTGAGCATTTGAAAAATAATTGTGAAAATATTAACATCAAAAATAAGGACTTGGGCACCCTCCACAGCTCGACCCCAGTCACCCAACTGGCCACAAACTGCATATAAGCCTCGACACCTTGAAATGCCTTTAGAGCCTTCCAGGTGAAATATGACTGCCAATTAATCAAGCAGCTGTACATGTCATGGTAGGTTATGTCAGGGTGTTTGCCTGCCTGACAGTTCCCTTATCAGCTAAAGTATAATAGATTTATACAAATCCTGCACTCCAACAATCAAACTTTCTGTGACATATTGTACTTTTGTGCTTTGCCTAAATGCTCTACTTTCTTAGAAAGCCCTACATATGAACTTGGACCACTCTTTTTTCCGGAACATCCTATCGTAAGTGTTTCTGTCCAAAAACTTAAGCACGTCGTGCTCTGTTTTTTGCTACCAGGAAATGCTGTGGGTCACATGACAACACGCTCTCAATATGCACCATGTTACTGTTTAACTGCATACCTGAATCAAATCGGCTTTGTGCTTTGTGTTCTTTTTTAGTCAAGTCAAGTCAAGTCAAGTAGAACTTTATTTGTCCCCAGAGGGGCAATTGGTTGTGCAGCAGTGACCAATGCAATTAAATACAATAAAAAGTAAAAACATAGAATACAAGTAAAAACATAAAATACAGTAAAAAACATAGAATACAGTAAAAACATAGAAGTCTGAGTTCCAATAATAACAGTCAATATCTGATAGGTTCTTGCAAAGAGTAACACCCTTCCTAAATTGTGGTTGTTAGCTTGCATGAGGTACAATATTGAGGTAACAATGTCAGAAAAGCAAAAAAAAAAAAAACATCTGATAGTGTACTTAAGCTGCATTTTAAGCATTTTATGTGTATCAAGCAATATAATGGAATACAAATCTGTACTATATAATTTGCACACGTTTCCCATGATACATCTGATATAAATGAAGAGTGAACAGATGACAGAGAGTGCATGCTAAATGCAGGTGTATTTTGTAAAATGGTTTCCATTAAACCCTGTTCAAGGAAGGCAGACATTCCTGCAGGCTGATATTTTTAGTGAAGGGCGTTAATGAATGAATCATTGTGTGAATTGAAGCAATTCCACTGCCCTCCCCAATTCTCGGAGAATAGTTTGTTTAAGCGATGTTGAAAAACCCATTATGTTCTGAATTAACTAATTATATGTGACTAAAATGTGCACAGGTTTTTTTAAAAAAACCTCACATTTTACTGGCTTATTCTCTTTTTTGATCCTTTCCAGCTAATTGAGTCCATTTATAAAATGTGTCATGGCTTCTTCAAAATGTTATACAGTGGTTTAAAATTTTCCGCACAAACAGACTGTTGGGGTGACATAGCTCAGGAGGTAAGAGCGGTTGTCTAGCAGTCGGAGGGTTGCTGGTTCGATCCCCCGCCCTGGGCGTGACAAAGTGTCCCAAAGCAAGACACCTGACCCCTAATTGCTCCCAACGAGCTGATTGGTACCTTGCATGGCAGCCTTTCACCGTTGGCGTGTGAGTGTGTGTGTGAATGGGTGAACGAGAGGCATCAATTGTAAAGCGCTTTGGATAAAAGCGCTATATAAATGCAATCCATTTACCATTTATATGTTGTACATGGTAGCACAATTATGGTGGATACTGTGCATACTGCCACCAGGGAAATGTGTAGTTAATTTGCACTTGAAGCCCCAGAAAATTGCTCCTTGTGACAATGTGATCTTCTGACAAGCCAAGACATCATAATTGTATTTTTTTGGTGGCAGAAATGCAAAAACAATTAGGCCACTGAAGACTGTAAGTCAAAACAAATTGGTTCACTAATCCTTGAAACATTGTCCAAAAAAAGTTTATTTAGGAAGCATCATTATTATGTGAGTGTTTCTTTCTGCTCAACACTTACAATAAATAAATAAATAAATTCTATGTATGAATGAATTCTATGAATTTTATATTTTTATGAATGAATTCTAGGTCTGTGGAAATTGTTTGTCTCACTTTATTTGAAGGATGCATTTAGCATTTCCTACTGGCATTTTATATGCTCTGGATTTGCAGATTTGCAGGGGGTTACAGCTGGTAGTTTGATAAGCCATACACGGGAAATGCATTTTGGAGTGTACAGAATATCAGACTTCTGCTTGACAGATACCAATTGACGTTTCATACAAGCCCCACAATGCATTTCTCTCTGGCTTGAATGACCTTGCTGTGCTGGCACTGAAGAAGAGAGGGGAAGCAGCGTACCATAATGGCTACTGAACTGGGCTTTGCAAGTTGTTGGCGGTGCACTGGTGGTGCACTGCCATTGTACACTTGAGCATAGTTAAACTAGCTCCAGCATATATCCTGCAGTATAAATGGACAGTGTGTAGAATGAATGTAAGCTGTGTAATCCTCTCTAGAAAAGAGTATCTGTTAGATGACTGAAATGTCAACATGAACAACAATGGTCACTGTGGCTTTCAGTATTCTAACTTTTTTGAAGGCATGTACTTTAAATAGATTTGGTCTTGAGAAATATAAATGACTTCCACAAATGTAATATCCAACAATCCCATAAAACTGTTAAAAGTAATATATATATATTTTTTAAATCCCCATTTATCTTTGCAAACTTTCTGTCTGGTGTATATTAATTTTTAATGTGCATTGGGGAGATCTAACAGGCTATTTATTCATTTATGGAAAGTTACATCTGTTAAATTATGATGTAATAGTATAAAGTTAGAAAGCAAAAATTAACAAAATGAGTTACAGTAAAAAAAAAAAAAATTGTGTCAAGGCAATTAATTCTAAATTTATTTATAGCTGTAACAATCCGTTAATTTCTGTTCCAACCAATAGCCTTCACAAATAAATATATATGCATATATATATATATATATATATATATATATATTTATACATCCTCGCCACCCAAGCATTATTTTCTATTCCAAATGGCTTCCACGGAACTAAAGTCAGTAAAATAAAACCAAGTAACTGCAATCCTAATAACAGCTGAATATATACAAATTACAAATATGTATAGTACAATTCATTACATACTAAAAACTAAACACGGTGTACATCTTTTTTTTATCTTATTGCTTACAGAAAAAAGTGTACCCTGCCCAACTGCCTGACAACTTCTTGTTGATTAATCTGAGAGAGAGATGGATGATGTTTTTTTAACAGGAATTATAGACCTAATATATTCAGCTAGTGTTCTTTCTCTGTCTGTCTCTGGAATGCCTCTGAAACCCAGGGTTCTGCTAATATATTGCGGATATATTTCGGTCTCCTGTTTCTTCCTGTATTCGTCTCGGCAGTTGTGCCCGGGCCCCATCTGCTGAGCCCCAGTTCCTGAGTAATTGCTGTGTAATGATCACAGGCTTTTAATTAAGGAAAGGGACTTTGAGGCATGCAAAGAGAATTGACCATCCACCAGTTTCTCTTCCCCTTCTGTGAAAACGAAAGATAAAAATCAACTCTCCCCTTCTATTTTCCTTTGATTTCCCCTTCAGCACCTCTCTCCCTCCCTCCCTCCCTCCCTTTCCCTTCTTCTCTCTCTCACTCTCTGTATCTCCCTCCCTTGCTCCTCCTTCCTTCTCGCTCTCTGTCCCTCTCACAATCTCTCCCCCCCTCCTTCTCTCTCCCTCTCTCTCCCTGTCTCCCCCCTCCCTCTCTCTCCTTCCCACCCTCCATCTCCCTCTCTCTCTCTCTCTCTCTCTCTCTATCTCTCTCTCCCTCTCCCCCTATTTCTCCTGCCCTCCCCTCTCCCTCCCTCCCCTCTCTCTCCCTCCCTCCCTCCCTCTTTCTCTCTGATGTATGCTTCGCATTGTTCGCGGGACAGAACTAATGAAGACGTGTTTGGCGAGGGGGAAGAGACGAGTACTTATGGCACCTTTTTAAAATTCCTCACGCTCAGCCGTTTTGCAGACTGGTACGCAATTAATTTCTTTTCAAGTGCAGGTGTTCACAGCTAATCCCCTCCCTTTTCTTTGATGTCACGGATGCTTCTCTACTCCCTGAACAGAATAGCAAATAAAGTTGCTCTTTTGGTGTATGACAGCGTAAGTAACTACTTATGGGATTCTCACGGTAATTAAAGCAAAACAACATGATTTCATGAAAACAAATAAATGAATAAATATGTGCATAATTACGAAAGACACAAAGCATGGGGAAAATAGCAAGTTTTCATCACAATTTTAAAATACAGTCACATGAATTGGCATTAACTAATGTAATTGGTAACATGAATTAATGATGTATGAATGCATTAATTATCCATGAAATCTAATTAGTAGTTAATACACACGTATTCATGTATTAGTTGCATGATTATTTATACATTAGCAAAACATAGGATTAATGTATAATTACTCAACCATTAACAAATACATGAACTGTTGTTTTAATCCAAGTATGTATTGGCATTAACTAATTTCATTGTTAACATGAATTAATGGTGTAAAAAAACTTTATCAAAGCTGTGCAAATTAACTGTTCAGTAGTTAGCAGTTAAAAGCTACATTAGTTTATGCTAATGCATGTGACCTTATTGTAAAGTGTTACTCAATTTTGAAATCCTTTTAGCTCCACGGTTACTACTGGAAAGAAAATAGTTTTTAAAACTTTCTGTGAGACCTTGTTTTCCATGATTTTTTTCCTCAAGTTTCATTTGATTATGTACAGTAGCTGCAAAAAGCTGGGAAAATTCATACAATGTTCCAATGAAACACTTACAACCACCCCAACCCACCCCCTCCCCCATTTTGCTTTATCTTTGAATTAATGAATGTCCATTGGAAATAGAGGTTCACTATGTTTAATTTGTGGGTTTATTTATTTATTTATTTTTAATGATTTATGTAATGACGGCACATGGCAGAAAATAAAGAAAACTGTATGTGTACTGATATGTTCAACACGGTGATTTATTGTTTAATCTATTCTCGAATACTATAATGTGAGCCGAGCTCATAAATATTGAAAGAGTACTTTATATATGTTGCCAGAAATGAAATGGAAGGTGACACAAGATGTGCAACTGAAAAAAAAAGAAAACATGATTTATAGGGAGATAAATCTGCAGCTAACTGTAATTATCACTCATATTGAAAATTACAGGAAACCATTTTGAGCTGAAATGGTCATTTTATTGTGATGGGTGATAGTAACACAGTGAATAACTGATATCATAACCTTGTTAGGCCTGAACAATGATGAAAAGCTTCACTGGCCTGGAAGAGCTTCGTGTGTGTTCAAAAGTGTCACTCTGTACTCCAGCTACAAGCTGTGGGTCTGTTCAAACACACGATAAACATTATTCATATCATTTCTCTTATCCTTATTTATGGCTATTAGCACTGTGCCAAGGAAAGCATGGATCTTAATAACCTGAGCATAAATACTGTCCAATAAAGGGATTATATTTACCAGTCCAATGAACCTATTTGTCAGAGCATATTTTGACCCCTAAAACTAAACAGTACAACTCTTAAACAATACTGTAGCACTAAAATACTACCTTTATTTTGTTTAGCAGCACTGAACAATAATGTTAATTCTAAAAAAACTGAAGAAAATCCATGGTCATAAGAGTGTTGTGTACAAGTTTTCTATGCATACTCAAGTGGTACATTTTTCAGTGTGTCAAAATCAATAAATAAACATGACGTGAAGTTGACGTAAAATTTATCATACATGGATAATGATTAACGTTAAGGGGAAATGAAGACCATAAGATTTATAATGTGATTTTTCCATTAAAATGTAAATAAAATGTTACATTCGTAAGTAACAAAAAATGGATCCTCCAAAATAAAAGACCAACCCTTGGACTAACCCTTTACTAGCTGCTAAACATAACTCGAGCCCATGATTTCATGGCTCAACACCTCAAAGTTAACACTTACTGTATTCCTAACATGGAGCCAGGCCATGAGGGTAATTCTAACCCTATTCTACTTATAACCCAATGAGTCTAAAATACAGGAAGATCATCAAAACACATGAGACTTTAGTCTTACATTCAAAAAGTGAAAAATGTTAATAAACTTAGCTGAGGCTAGGGAGGTCTGCAGTTCTTTGAATGTTCTAATGGGATCATTTGGGACTTCCTACATGAGTTGTCACTACACCTTTGGAGAAATGTTGGCACTCCTGGAAAGATTCACCACTGCTCTATTTGGAGATAATGGTTCTCACTGGGGTTCAGTGAGATAATTCCAGAGCATGGCTTTTTAACCCTTTACAGCTGATATTTCAATACCTTTTTTTTCCCTAATCTCTTCAAGAATTTCCTTTGACATTGTATGCCTGTAGAAACCTTGTGGTGACTATTTCACTCTGATGGGAAGGTTCAATATGAGTGATATTTAGATTCAATAGGGCTGGCTGAAATAAATCCTGGCTGTGTTCAATCAAATGAATCTAATTATCAATTAAAATACTTTTTCACATGGTAAACATGGGTATTTGATAATTTTTTCATTAAATAAATGAAATAATAATTTAAAAAATGTGTTTTGTGTTCATTCAGTTTCCCTTTGTCTAATATTGTTTTATTAAATTATTATACGCTGAAACCAGGCAGTTTGACAAATATGAAATAATAGATTTGATTGATAGAATTTCTTTTTTTACATTAAAAATAACAGCACTATTTACTTCGTAATGATTGTACCTGTCATTTATTATAATTCTACGGAGAGACCTTTTAAAGGAAATGGCTTCAAAAGTATTCTCAGAATCTTAAATGGTGTAATGATCACAATTGCTTACACTGACATTTTAAGCTTTTAGTGGTCTGCTCAGAGTAGTATACTACTTGTACAAAAATACGAAGCAGAGAATTGAAGGTCAGTCTTCAGTCAGTAAGGTCTTCATCAATGAAACAATCTCAGAGTTTCACAATCTGTCATATTCTTGACAGCCAGACCACCATCTTTGTCCCGTGATCTAATTTTTACAGTACGTCCATTTGCAATACATTCCTTTTTTTGGATTCAACTGTATGACCCAAGACACAACTGCTTCCTTTCAGAAAGTTTATATATAGTTCCAACACTGCCATCATCAGAAATAGGACAATATGTGTCCTTAGTTTTACACATAATGGAGGGCGGTAGTTTAGTGGAGGAACAAGTGTTTTCACTTTAATGCAAGGGCAGACAGAGTTCCTGTTCTGGTTTTCTATTGAAAACGTTAGGTGCAGGAGCTGGGATTTAATTAGTATTTACACATTCAAGCAGATGGACTGAGAGGAATCTGATTTGCTTCAAATGCCTAATAGCTAAAGGAACCTGCAGGAAATTAAGCTGGAGTTTGTTTGGAACAAAACAGCAATTACCAGTGATCCATCTTTGATGTGTTTTCTGATTTACATCATTATGTTTTGAGTGGCGGCTGGGGTGGATTAAAATTTCTCGCTTCTTTATCAAACCCACCCTTTTGCTTAATTACTCACAGACTGCATGAGAGTTGAGAAATTCATTACAAAATAATAATTTTTCTATCGTGCAACATACTATAATTTGTATAAGCATCGGTTGAACACTCTTACAGAATTCCATTTCGGCAGAAGCTCCAAAAAGAAACAAATTTTTCTGAGACCTCAAAGCCATATAATTATGGTGTTGTGCTTGTTTTGAATACTTGCTCTATAAATAAGAATTTCATTGTGGGAAATTATTAGCATTGATTTACAACAAAGAAGACTGCTTTAAGGGAATTTCACGCTGTTCACTGAAACGAATATCAAGAGTTTACCTCATAATTACAATTTGCACACATCCTGAACATTTTACCTTTGAATCAGTTTGTTTCCTGGAAATAGGGAAATAGGCTCATAGTTATTTATACTCTAACAGTGCTCTCAGCAAAATGCTCAGTGTTAAATCAACGTTGACAGCAAGCACACAGTTTAAACTAATCACTTCGTATCCGCTGTGGACTCATATATAAACTGTTACAGCTTTCCTTAAAATAGATTTTTTTTTAAGGTTTGTATCTCAGTGGGACTCAAATAAAGGATAAATAAAATGGAGTTGAATTAACACTGAAGACTTACTATCTAGTTAAGTGTAGAGAATACTCCAAGGGGTCTTGAGTGGCATAAGTAGTTAAAGCACAAGCTCTAAATGCAGTTATAGGCCCCATGGTCCAGAATTGATTCCTGACTATGCAGACTATGAGTGGGAGTCCCATAGGATGGCATATAACCCAGGGAGGAAATTATTCAGTTGGCAGAGTATTCCCCTGTCATCGTACAACATCAATACCTGCAGTCAGTTCCATCCCAGCTGTTTGCCTGTGTTGTCTACACATAAATTGCAGTCCTTCAGTTCAGTGTCTGCGCAGCTGGTTGATTGCACAGTTAGCAAGCGCATTAGCGCAAGCACATTGTGCTAGCCTGCGCTAGCAGATACTGTATATACATAAACACACACTTTCTTTTGCTGTGTTGCTTGTTACATGCAAGACAACTGATAATCAAATTTAACTGATATGGATAATTAATCACAGGGATCGATTTCACGTTCTGTAAATGTCAATACACATGAATTCACATTTGTTTGCATTATTAATGTTCCTCTATGTCTCTCATGCAGCACCACCATCAATACCCTTTAGCTCATGTCCAGTCATCACTCTGAGTGGAGTTCATTAGGCTGTGTGTCAAAGAGGGAAATATCAGAGGTTCACCATATCGGAATAATGTTCGTACCAAGACTGCGAATAACCAAAATGCTGATCTCCAAACAAGAGTTCCTTCGATGGGCTAGTCCACTGTTTCCCAAACGCCGCAATATCCTGTATCCTTACAAAGCAATTCTGTTTAAGTGCCTGTGACAAAACTGAGTCAAAATAGCTATTCCCAAGAAAAGGGCAAACAAATACTTAACACTTAATTAAACTTTAATGCGGGAACTCTGACTGGGTAGCGCCCACAAAATATCCCCCTTCGGGGGGAAGTTTCAAGCGTAAAATGAGTTCCTTCCTCCACCGCGGCTTTCTCCGGAAGATTCCACTCTTACGGCTCGCCCGGAGTGACTCATCGCCTCATTCTGTTCCTTTTCACCCCTCTGACTCCGCCGACCGTCTTTCATTTCATTTGTATGCAAATAAGCTAGCGCGGGGAATGTAGCCCCGTTGTTCTTTGGGGAGCAATCTGCCGCGGTGACCCCGCTCCCGCAATTTTAAACCCGGCAGAGACCCCCGAAGCACCGGGCGCAGGCTTGTGTGCTGGGGGGAGTGGGGGGGGGGGAGTTTCGTCAGGCCAGCTCAAAATAAAGTGTGATCCGCCATGCCGCGATGGTGCCTCACGATTGGAACCACACGCCCTGCGTGAAGCCGTATCGAAAAGCTGTCCCACACAACACACACGCACACACACACACACGCACACACAAACACAACAGAATGAAATGCAGCACGACATGGAAAAAGTCTATTATTTAAGACATGAGCGAAACAAAAACATTTCCTGTATATAATTTTGGTGCTTTTTGGCATCTTTGTTGTTAAGTTTGTTGTTAAGCAAGCACTGAAATGAACAAGAGCAATTCATTCTTTGTTTCATTTTTCTATATTTTTGTGCAAGAGCTGTATTGGTTTATAATTTATAAAATCATGTAGTGCCACTGGATGAAATGTTTTAACTCTATACATTGGGGGAAAACACTAACAAATGAATAGCAAGCTTAAATGGGTTGAATGGCCTTCTCTTGTCATCAGCTGTTCTTGGGATCCTATTGATCCTATTGTTTTTATACTTGTGGTACAGATCAAGCAGAATAGAACTGTGTGGTAAGTTCTGCCATAAACAGGGAAAACTTCAAGAAAAACTAAAATGAATGTGTTCCATAAATATGTAAGAAAGTATAGGTAAGTTAAAAAAAAATGATAAAAAGTGGCAAAATTGAATAAACAACAGGCTACCAACAGGTTTAAAAGACAGCCTAATTAATAAAAAAATAAAATACAGTCCATTGATATTAGAGTTCTGATGGAAAAGTTATGCTGCAAACAGACTGTAATTGGTGGCATATACAGTGTGTCTTTCCTCCAAAAGTTATCCACGGAGACTGAATGCTCTCTCAGGTAGAGTTCTGAAGGTCTGGAAGCAGAGGATGTCTTGGGCCAGTCTAGACAGTACGTCTATACTGGAACTTCCGTCTGCAAAAATTCCAGAAGTCATTCTTCTCATTCATTCCATCTGAGGACTTTCCAATCGCTTTGCCGATGAATTCTCTTGCCAAGCTTGTGGGAAATTGCCTGCAGTGCATTAGCAATGGAATGAATAACTTGGTATCATATTCTCGTGATATATTAATTAATGTGGGTTTTGAATAGCATTGTCCAAAATGGACTTATCCACACCACAGTAATGATGTCCCGTGCCTGAACTCATTGTGTCATTCAAGGTCTCAGTCATTACAATGCAGGGCTCTACTCTCCAACTGCTGGGCCACACTTAATTCTTCTTACATTCTAGCACACGGCTGGTCTCTATTTAGAGACTGAAATTCCTGTCAGAGAGCAAAGTCGCTGCAACTATACAATGGCTGTCTGTGCTCATTATTTGATAAACTTTTGAAATGAAAGATCTTAGACCTCGGGCTGTGAATGCACTCATATTTCTTCTCCGTTTTAGACGAGTCCAAGCGCTTTTATGTTAGAATTTTTCAAAGCTAAATGGGTAGTTTTACAAAAGTTTTTCTTTTTTTTTGTATAAACTGTCTGGTCTCCTTGAAATTGTGAAGATATATCCAAAAATCCAGCAATTTACCGCCATTTCAGCAATATCCACCTATGGGAGATCATCATGACGTGCTTAAGATCCACTAATTCCGGTATTGACAGACTGAATAGAAAACCTCGGGAGAAGCAAAGAGCTGAGTATCGTAAGAATGAAAATCTGGAACTTTGGGCCCCCAGTCTCATCCCAAATGCTCTTCACATGTCAAACGCAATCACCTGTTGTGTCAAGCAACACGTCACGGATAAATCAATCTCATCTTGCATTCACGCCCAGATCAATCACGTCCTATCTCGCTCAAGCGCAATAACGTCAATCCCAATATTTTTTTTTTCTCCGTGTCGAATTCTGGTGGCGGTCACGCATTGGAAGACACGCCTTAATTGCCATGACATTCTGTTCGGTTCCTTTGAAACCAGATGTTCTAAGGGTGATCTGCCGGAAGAGTGTAATTTTCTTTCTCGAGTTCGAGTAAATATTGATGCCTTCAAAGGCATTTATGTTAATGTAGCATCTCACGTGCAGCAATCACATGGCAACAGTTCTATTTCCATCAAATATGTATTCTGATCTGTTTTATTTTTCTATTTATTTTTATCTCACCTCAGAAAATTCTCATTTTGATTCATATATATATATATATTTTTTCAATTTCAATTATTCACAACATAAGTGTAAAATGATGTGTTTTGATTACAACACTGCCACTCCCCCCCGCACCCCCCCCCACCCCCATACACACACTGCCCCTACACACACACACACACACACACACACACACACACACACACACACACACACATGCACACACACACCACCGCAAGTACTCCGGTAAAGTCCAAATATTAATTCTCAGAACGAAAGACAAGTATCCTCCGGGATTTGTTCGTGATTTTATAGACAAAGCATTTCTTTTCTTTTTTCTTTTTTTCTACCTCATATTCCAATGTCAGCGGAATCAGTGTGCAACGTAATTAACTTTCATTCTACTTCACGTTAGTTTAAGATTTTGGCCAGCTGCACAGTTTCAACAGCCGGGGGTCAGCGTTTCCTTCGCTGCTTTCAGCGAAAATGACGACGGCGGTCAAGGTGAGCGGCGCAGGATCCGCTCTCGGCCTAACAGGACTTGCCGTGTTAAATCCACATCGATTCGCAGGCTAGTAAACAGATCTGCGATGCTCCGCGCTGGAGCCAAGTCAATAAATCGCGCAGTGGCATTTCAATTAAGCTGAACTTCAGCAATGCGCGACGCTCAGTAGTAAGATTATATAACTGATAATGTTAAGACAATTTTCTTTTTGTCATCTGCACGATAATCTCTGCGGAGCCTGTTGTTTAAACTTGGGTTATGGATTTCTATATCAAAAAAAGCATATATGAATTATTGAGCAAAACGAAATCCATAGAGATAAAAAAAAGAAGCTGAAGCTTGGCATTCCGTTCAGCAGTGAAATCTCTATAACAGTGACATTTAGTGAGAGGTGACCAGAGAAGAGTCACGGGGGAGGGGGGCGGTTGTGGGGGGGGGGGGGGGGGGGGGGAGGGGGGGGCAGTGTTTGTGACTCGCAGCACGGCAAAGCATTTAGTGTTGAATTAACTCTGACAGAGTACCGGGCGTGTCAAATCAAAGTCCAGGAGGGCTGCAGTTTCTGCAGGTTTTTGTGGTTTCCTTTCCATCAGCAGCCAATTTAGGCCTCGGAAACAAGATGTGTGGACCCTGTAGCCAATCAGTGACTTAAATTATTCACCTAAGTGGCAAACAAACATGCCCCCCGCCCCCCTCCAAAAAAACTGTGGCCCTTCAGGTCTGGAATTTTTATCACCTGCCCTATACAATATATAACCACAGCCTAGATTGAATCAATATTTGACCAAGGGATTCACAATTGAATCTTTGATTTGCAAGTTTTGTTTTGTTTTTCATAAATGCAGTTTGGAGGGTTACATTTTTGGTTCATTTTCTCTGACTCACCAAACTCTGGAAATTCCCTGAGCTCGCCTGGAGAGAATCCAAGAATCTGTACAGAGTTTGCAATAAATACTGCAATAAAGCACGATACAGTTACAAACCAAGATGGCATCCAAGTCGGAAAAAAATAAATGGATGACATGGGGCACTCTATGGGGCAAAGTTTATCAAAACATTAAGAAGAAAAATAAAGCTATTAGGGACATATTTTTGGAGATTGCATAAATCCCTCTTCTGTGCTAAAAACTGGGTTGTCACCAGGGAGGTCGTTCTTTCTCCTCTTTTCAAAGTCTGTCACTGACTCCCACAAAGAAATACAAGCAATGTTTCTTTTTTACATTATCTACATGACAAGACCGGGCTTGTCATGTAGATTTTATATGTATAAATATTTTTTTTTTCTAATGGAGGCCTGCTCAAACCAAGGGAGAAACTTAAGTTGCCAACTTAATAGACAAACTACTAAACTGCAGGACTGAACAATCTTAATTGTATAAATTTTTTTTTTCCATCCATTAATTGTCTGAGTGCGAAATGTGGAGTGAGTCACCAAAGTGTATGTTAATTTTACAGACTACTGTCACCGTGGTAACAGACACACCTGTTTATTCTTGCCTTTTTATAGCTGTCGCAATCACAAACTGTGCTGACTTTGTACAGAGCTTAGTTAGGTCCAGGCCTCGTTGTTGTTGTGGGATCTCCAAGCGGCTTTCACTTAGTAATATCTGCCGGATTTATTCAATCTAACCGCAGATCTACTGGGAACCGACATCAAAGGGATCAATCAGCGTGAAAAGACTGTGCTGGCCAGAACATTTCAGCCAACCACATTTCCTCCTACATAGCTCTTTCCCTCTCCCTTTATTTTTCCCTCTCCCTCCTCTCTCTCTCCCCCTCTCCCCCCTCTCTCTCCCCCTCCTCTCACCTCTCTCCCTTTCTCTCTCCCCCCTCTCTCTCTCTTTCCCTTTCTCTCTCCCTCTCCCTCTTCCTTTCTCTCCCTCTCTCTCTTTCCCTCTCCGCCTGCTCTCTCTCTCTTCCCCCCTCCCTCCTCTCTCCCTCTCTCTTTCTCTCTCTCTTGTGACATTGATTGTTTATTGTGTAAACATACTTCTGTAGACAATTTTGGCTCGCAGAGCATTCACAGAACAATATAATGCCAAATGCCTAACCAGCACATTATAGTCTGGCTTCCTGGATGTGCCTTGAAAGTTATGCTTTGAGGGACAAGCTGCATTTTGTTTTATTTGAAATTTTTGTGGATTGCCAGGCATGTAAATTTGTTTGGAGAAGTCAACAATGTTCAGCGGAGCTGGCATTCATCACTTTGTTTGTATGAAACATAATAGGAACGCTTCCCTGACAAAACTGATGTGGCATTTCAGTGTAGCCACTATGTGCATCTTTTCCGAGCAGGTATCCGTTTCTAAAAATGGATTATTTTTAGGCAGGTGTTAGTAATTCAGGAACACCATCAATAAAAATGGCTGTGGCAGCTGTTTTTATGACTGAATTTGGAAATACCAGATGGTGCATTGCTTTTACACAAGGATAAAAAGGTTGAAATGCACAAATTGTGAACGCTGACTGCTCATAAAATAGCAGGCTCACATTACAGGCCTCAGTATTGTTCAGATTTTTTTTGCTCAGATCCAATCTTTGTGCATTGACTGTTCACCTTCACGTTTGTAAGTGACCCGTATCTGAAGTAAGTGTGAGCAGGCATAAGAACAGCCTATTTGCCCTTTTTCATTAGGTAGTCTGTGAAGCCTCTTACAGATAGATATACTGCAATGCCAGGAGTGTAAATGATGGTATTTAAAGCTATTTTAAGCTATTTTGGTTGTTGTATATGTTCTAAATAAACATTGCTTTTTTTGAAGAGAAAGGTGAGGTGGTTTCCTGTTCAAAACCGATAGTAGCAGGATATGACCGCCATCAGTAGACTTTGAGGAGGAAATAATCAAAACTTGTGTTGAATAATGCCTTAAAGGTCGAAAATCGAACTGAATCGTGGATTGTAACAGCTGTTACGATGCCGAGGTATCATTGCCGCCTCGGTGCAGTAAACTGAAGACAGGATTTGCTTTAGTACGGAGATACACTGTCACCGGGAGTTTCAGAAAATGTGATGACAGATGAAAGGTTGTACTTTATAGCAGGATACTACTAATGAGTCATTTCGGGAGGAGAGGTTGAAGGGAATTCTACGGAGTCAGGAGAGACAAGTCCTGCTGATTAATTCATGACAGCCAATAATGGTGGAGGAGAAAAGGAAAATGCACTGAACGCATCATAATTCCCTCGTCCGGGTTAGAATATAGAGTGTGATTAACTGCAAAGGCTACAAAAAAAAGCATTAACTGAATCATTCAAACCCAGGGTCCTGGCATCAAACATATGTTACGTAATGTTTGTTTAAAATGTGTATTTGTGTCAGTGCTTTTGTAAGTTTTTACAAGAACTAACTTACTAAGTATTGTAAAATTATTGTAGTTTCCCTAACCCAAAGAGATACGCTGGATGTAAAATAACCAGTGTTGGCCGAAGGTTACAATTGCTAGGTTACACTGTGAATTTGAGAATTTAAAAGCAATCCTTGATAGCTGTGTCAGCAAACAATTTATTGTGTGGGGCTTCTGACCTAAGCAATGATAAGTATGTACATTCCCTCCAGGCCCCTCTCTTTCAAAACTGGTGTTTGTGGCATGCTGAGAATTGTAGTTTTTATTATAGCTGAGCATTCAATTATATTTGACTGAGCTGTAAATTGCATACCAATTTGTCAGACATTTAAGATGTGGCTCTCTTAATATGATTTTATTTTCACCCTTTCCCTCTTGAAGAAATCTGGGGTGGTTTTATCTATTATTATATATATTTTTTTATTTGGTTTATTATTCTAGGCTATTGAGTTAATTAGCTTTAATAAAGCTGTAGAGCTACCTATTAGCATTGTATATCAACAGGCTCATATTAAAACAAATAATTTAAAATATAATTACACACTTTTGATAAAAGAACATTCCAGAAACCCACAGTTGTTTTAAATGGGAAGTTAGTACTTCTTCATTGTGATGTCAAATTGCGTGCTATGATATGTTATCTTGAGTACAAGTGAGTTTGAATAATATATTCTTTTTATCATATTAGGCTCAGGCTATGTGTAATGTATTTTTTTAATGAGTCAGTGAATCTCACAATAAACACTGGGTACGATGCACAATCCATGGTGACACACACAGTCATACGTATATAAACACCATAAATAGCATAAAAGAATCTGACGCAAAACAAGTCATCCTGTGAATTTACATTTAAAACTGCATATAACTGCGTATAACTGACAAATGAATCACAAGACTTAAAAGCTTTTGCCCTGAAAATATGCAATTTAGCACTATGTGCACAGTTTTAGCCCATGTAAAAGGCTTCCCTGGGATGTATTCAATAATGCCCCACGATATTACCACAACCAAAACCTCCCATTGGTGTTTACATTAATTACCTTCAAGAGCATAAAAGGTTCCTCATTATCGGTGCCAATTCAGAGAGGTGTTACAATAATTTCCCTCTTGAATCAAACACAAACCAATCTTTGCCATTCATGTAGCAGATTAAACATCATAGGAAGTGGCTTTGCGTGGCTGTCGGTGTGTCTGGGCAATAGAACATTACGATTATGAGGATTAAGGTTAAGGGCTGATTATTATCATTATAAGTTGTGCTGTATGTTGGTTACACAGGGGAAAAAAGAAAACAAACACAGTCATTAATCTTTGCTTGTTTTTTTTGTTTTTTTTCTTCCTGTAAAGTATTTAATCTTTTGCTTTTTTGCGTAAGGTTTTTTAAGGTTTTTATTTGATAATTTGGAAAAAAAAAGTATGATGTCACATTAAGGCAAACCAGAAAACACGCAACAAGGGAGAAAAGTGAAGTTAAAACATCACCTAATGGCAGAAGAAAAAAGGTTTTTGATCACATCTGAGCTTGAAAATTACTTATATACCACTCTGCTAATATTCATGGAGACTCTAGTCACACTTGCACTGGACTTCAAAGTTCTAGCAGTTCCACTTAAATGTCCATTTGACTAATGAAACATCGCACCGCTGAACAAGAAGGAAGACACACGACCCGAATCCCGCCTCCTTCGTGTTTACTCGTCATCCCGAAATCTTTTAACGAGCGCTAATTGGAGTAATTAGTAATCCATAAGGTGGTCCTCATTACATCAAATTTGGAGGCCATTACGCCTAAACAGCGCATTAGGCAGCCACTGATTCGGTCGGAAGTGCCAGTCAGATCGAGCGACTACGAGGCCAGCGTTCGAGGCACAAAAAGCCCTTTCAGCTTCCGCCCCCATTAAACCTTTTATCGTGCTCCGGGGCTGACTTTCCTTCCGAAAAAGCGGCTGTTTGGCACACGTTGCGAGCGTACGTACGTGCATTTGCGCCCCACAGTCCGACAACGGGCAAGGGGAGAAGACATTTTGGATGTAGTCCCTGATGATTCATTTTCGTACAGCAATAGACCATTGTAACTGAATTAACCATTGTTGTATTTGTATTATGCCTGTAATGTCACTAAGGCACTAAGATCCAGGTTATAAAGTCTTTACTGTAATTATTCTGTGTAAATTAGTTGAATGTGTTGTTTTACTTTTCGGTTTTTAAAAAAATAATTATTATAGCGCTCTCAAAAAGGAGTGATATGTTTTGTGATTTCTCTTAATTACCTGTGTAGCCTGATTGTTTAATTGACCAGCTGCTTTTGATAAAGGCATGTGCTACAGCTGTAGACAGTGCATGTATTATTGCTGCAAACATTTTATTGAGGCCTGATACACAAGTCAGCCAACGTTTGTGTCTGCAGGTGTTCAGAAACTTGGTTGGAGCAGGAGTCCGCGATGAATCCATGTGAAAGAGATGCCAGAGTTTTTATGCCACCCTGTCCTTTTCTTTGGATTATAATAAAATACTGGATTTTTACTGTAGTCAACAGTCTACCTTAGAGGTCATTTGGACAAATGAAAAATGCATTCGTCATACACCAAAATAATAATGAATCAATTCAATCAATGAATTAGCACTTCTACAAAATACCTGTAGAAGCAACAGCAGTGATGCTTCAGTAGCAAAACCCACATAGAGTGACTTCTTGTCCATGACATTCAATCAAATTTTCTTTTTTCAAACTTTGCTGGAATTTGAGTCCAATAACCTCATTGAACAGTTTTCACAGAGTTTAAATGAGATATTAAGATTTAAGTAAGATATTAATACAGTGATCTGATTCGGCGGGGATGAAAAAAAAATTGAGAAAAGGTATGGGAAAGCAAAAAATCCCCCCCTCTTCCTTTGGTGGGGACACACAGCTTAATTCATTATACAATAATGACCTGAGCTCACGGGTCTGTATGGATCTAGCTGAAATGGTTTGCATAAAGCATCCTCACAATGACAAGGCGGATGGTGAATCAAAAAAAAAAAAAAAAAGTCCAGAGTCTAAATTGGCCTTAGTGGTTTTTAATGAATAACCTCCACTGTGGCTCTTTCTGGACCTTGTTATAGATGAATTCAGAATGAATTATCCCCCGGTTGGAGGCCACAGAAAAGGTGAAGCATCAAGGGCAATGTGTTGTTCTTTTCAGCGGACGCAAAATGGAACCCGGGCTGTCTGCATTGTCTTGTCTCTAAAAAGCTTGAGACGGATACAATGAAAGTCTTCAGAGTAAAGAGGCTATAGAAAGACTGGAGATATTTAGAAGCTGCCGCATTATTTGTGTTCCTTTTCAGCATGCAAATGGCATTTTGAATTCAACTAAATTAATTCCCTTGATTTGTTTGACCATTTACGGTCTCACGTTAGGGTCAGAATAAATGCTGTTTATTTATTCTTTGTCTCGATCGACAGACAAAGTGATGTGATTGACAAGTCTTACCCATCTTGTGAAGCAGTTACAGCTCTCAATAAATTCAAATGGCAGCAAACTTTATTGGCAATATTTTTTAGGTGTAAATGCAAAGTTACAGAACTGCTCCGATGTACATTCCTGAAAAGATTTAACATGTACATTAAAAACCAAATTTATGACAGAACGAGTGCAAAAATAGATTTGTCACATGTGACCTTTTAAAACAGTGAGGTAGTCATGGGGATTTGTGGCGATGCATATTGTTAGATTTCAGGCCTGTATTTCCAATTGGGGATTCAATTAATTTGTTAGAAAAATGCATATGAGTCAACATGTGAGTTCACTGTAGAGAGTAATGTCATCAGTGGCCAATCAGTTTGCTCCCTTAGCTAAGAACCTGAGCCTTTTGGTCTGCTTCATGTCATATGGAGTATACTGTGTCAGGAAATAACCACGAATTTATGGTTTGTCATTTTGGTTGAAACAAAAACATCCTGAAAGCTGTCAATAAAGCATGATTCAAAACCCAATGTGACTAGAGTACAACGCTATCGTGGAAGCAGTTTTCACTGCAACCCTGTAGCCATCAGTAAAATCCCTACTGATTATTGAAAAAGTCTACTTCCACTCCGCCGGTATCCACCAACTTATCAAACATGCACTTTATCCCGGTCTGAAACACAGAATTCACTTTGTAGCTCCATGCTATGTTTGCTAGCTGTACATTTGTTCTGTAAGATGGCCACCTTGTAAATATGTGATCTATCAACAGTTTTGTCAGCTCAAATGAGGAGAAGGAACATTCCAGCAATGATCATTAGATCATATAAATAACAAATGTTAATATGGTAGGTTCCCTCCTCAGTCTGGCAACGCACTCATGTGAATAAAATATGAGATCCATTGAGACCACACCATTGTAATGATTTCAGGTTGATTTATTCAAGCAAAAAGCTGTGTCAGCATCATCTGCAAATATAGTTTTGCAAAATGTAATTATGAAAGTTTCCATACTAAAAGAGCATTTAGCAAGGCTCATCTGACTCAAGTTAACATGACCTTTGAAAAAGTTGGATCAACTGCCTGAAGAGTTTCTAGGTTTAATGCACATCTTAGCTGTGTGTCAGTACCTTACACGGTATCTTACTGAGAAATTTATAAGTCAATGCAGATTACATTTTAAAGAAGGGAAGAAATTTCTGCAGCGACATGAAACAGTTCTCTTTGGGATGGAAGTCACTTTTAAAATTTTAGTTTTCCATTTGAACTCTCATGATCTTTAAAAATAATCTCAGGGTCTTTCTCTAACTTATGCACTGCTTTCCTTCCTCTATCTGAATTCTGGGTAAAGTGGAAGTGATGTGGTGATGTGAAATCCTCATATATATATAGACAATTAAAATGTTAATATGTTTGGATTTACAAATAGTGGGTACACACCCCATGGACGTGCTGTATGCATGACGTGATAAAGTAAATCATAACGAGTTTCTCATCAAAGGGGTACATTATTGCTATGGGTAACATGATTGGTTCTGGACAGGTTTTTCTTTCGGGAATGCTCTAACGTGAAGTCTGATTGGTTCAAAAAGTAAACTTTTTTTTCCAACCCATTTGTACAACAGTCCTAAATGACTTAATACGACTTTAAGAGTGTATTTATTTCATTAGGCTTCTGCGTCCGATAGGCTTGACATGCCTGTGAGATGGCATCCAAGTAGTGACCAGTCCGTGGGTGGGTGTGTGCATATGTGTGTGTGTCAGTGTGTGTGTGCGTGTGTATGTGTGCTTGCGTACTTGAGAGAGAAAGGGTTAGGCTTTTTTTTACAGCTTCAGTACACTCTATTCAGTTGGAAAAGCAGGTGATTTATACTACTCATTCACTCCCATCCATAGCCATTAGCAGGCCTGTAACATGTCAAAGCAGCCATTTATCTCATGAACTGGGCAGTCACAAAGACTGAACCAGTTAGTGGAGCGGTGTCAAACAGTGTAGGTATGGAGACTGAGCACACAATGCTCAGAGACACTGTGCAAACTCAATATGACTGAGCAGGGGTTTCTAAAGCCTCCCTGGGGAAAGGGCGAATCAAATGTTGTCAGAAAGGGGAAAAAAATTAAGAACTACTAGTCCCTAATAGGGACTTGAGCCAGGTCCGCCAGGGCCTGACATGAGGGGTCTTGTTATGCAGGTTAACTCCATGAGGAAACACAGGGCAGCCATGTTGGCTCCTGGCACAGGACAGGTGTGAACAGCAGGCTCATTTCACTTGCGGGACAGGCGACAGGTGAGTGCAGGGAGATGGTTGCTCACAGGAGGGGACAGGTGAGTCCAGGGGGCTGGGTGCTCACATCGAACTGGTGAGAGGAGGAGGAGGGTGTGAGCTGGGCGGCAAGAGATCTCTGTCCTTGGTCCTGATGGCCCTACAAACTCTACAGGTCTGTTCTTCGCTGTCCATGGTTCTGATTGCTGATGCTGATGTAACTTCTGCTGTTTGCTTAATATTTTTGTGTGCAGTTTGTACTTAAGTCATGCTGTACAAATTCAGTGTCTGTTTAATGCCTAAATGTAATGTAATGGAAATGAATATCCACTAAAAAAATATGAATGTCTGTTAGATCACATGACCATATGTCATTAGAGTGCATGCATTTGTACTTTGAGCACGGCTCAACACTTATTAGTTTGAAATGCCAATTATCACACATCATGCTGAAATAAAACATTGCTAAGTAAATCACACTATTACACAACATGAAAGAATTGCATAAGCCAAACTGTAACTTGTTAAATGTGACACGTATGTATTTATCAGCATGACCAATAAGGCATGTGACATGCTTAAACCCAAAATCAATCATTACCGCAGTTGTCTTAGTGAAGAAACAACTGCATTAAGTAATTACCATCCATTCAGAATTCATGCAATCATTCCAAGCACAGACAGGCCCCATTAAAATAATCAAGACTATTGCAAGGGACAAATAAATAACTATATTAAAATTGTAAACACCACAGACATTGCATCACATCAATCACCAATATAAATGGATTGGCCTGTATATATGGAATTACTTTACATCCATTTCCCCTATTATATGAGCGGGTGTGTATGTGTGTGCATGTGCGTGTGTGTGTGTGTGTGTGTGTGTGTGTGTGTGTGTGTGTGTGTGTGCGTGTGTGTGTGTGCGTGCGCTGTTCAATACAATGAATAAATGCAAATATGTCCAAAAATGATGTAAATTCGATGACCAGAAATTGCTTTAAAGACTCAACACCTGCGCATGGGCATGTATGAACGGAACTCTCAGTAAGTCTTCTCTGTTGCCATTATTCATTTCTTCGTAGACAAAGCCTCCCACTGGTAGGCAGGTTTGCATTCTGTCCATGTCCGTCGCACTAGCGTAACCAGGATGAAGTGGATGGAGGTGGCTGAGCAGCAATGAGCAGCAATCTCATCTACTTTCATCAGAGCTTTTAACGTTGCGTGTGGCCACTGCATAGGCCCTTTCTAAGGGATCGACCGCTGCTGCGTTGGCTTCGCACGGAGAAAGGCACCTTTCAGATGACTATTGATAACGGATCATATCACCTGCCTTTGGCTTCACATGACTGAACGTGTACTGGTTTTAATTAACTGACGAACACACTTGGGCTGTTGTCCTGATTCGGCAATGATAGATTTTTTTGTGTGAAGGTGTGAGTGAAACAGCATGAGGAAAAGGAAAGAGGTGCAAAATGGGCCAGGAGCATGCTGGGACACGTATCATATTTGTCACACGTGATAATGACATATCGACTGTGTTGCGTGATGTGCTAATCTGCAGATTTCTTGCTGGTCCAAATCATCCAAATCATAACAAACGTGGGTTGGCGACTGTCATTGAAAAGACACACTATGTAAATGGTGAACTCGGTAGCAGAAGAGATGGTCTTGTTACTGTATAACTAACCATTTTCCAGTAACTAAAAATTGTTCTCACCCTGTTTCTCTTCTTTACTCACGTCAAAGATGCTCCAAGACAAATTGCAACAAGGTGGTATCCATTCCTTGATAAGTAATGTCTCCCCCGTATCACACCTGTAGTAAATTGGCCAGGATTATTGCTCAGGCATGCCATTTCTTTCTGATTTATTTGGCACTCATTCTCAAAATGTAGTAGTCGAAAGGAGAGTAGTAATGTGTCCCCTTGGTGCAGCACATTATATCAAATCAAATCAATTTTATTTGTATAGCACTGTTTACAGAAAACCACCACAGAGTCGCTTTACTGAGAGGCCGAAGGAAGATTATATAAATCTGAGTTTAATTCAACTGTGCGCAAACACGAACTGCGAGCACTAGATATTCCGAATGTGTGGCCTTTGAAGAAAACAAAACTGTGGCTTGGAATGCACTGTAACTGTTTTCTTCTCTTCATTGAGATTTCAGATCCGAGAAAAGCTTTCAGAGGTTCAGAGGTTCAGTTTTACACCCACACATATCCATTGATTCACGGGTATTAAATATTCCAGGAAAAGAAACCGACCCACAAAAGCTTAAATCTTTCAGATTCCAGTTTCTTGTTACAAAAATCTGCAGCATTTGTCACTTCTGGCAAATGAATAAATATTCAGCTCTCGTCATAACGAAAGATATTCAAAAGCACTCAGTTTCCAGTTTTGCCACAGAGACATTTTTCACACCGTATGTACATGTGTCTGCGTCTCCTATCCCCGATGCGCACCGCTCGCAAACTTCCCTGAAAGTCACGCGTTTCAGGCTGCACGGCGAGCGACGGGGTTCAGCCGCAAGGGGAAAAACACGTTTCCCGCACAATCCGGTGTTCGTTATTTCGGGTTCGGGGCGCGATGTTCGCTCTAATGACATGACTGCGAAAGATCGCTGAGGACGATTTATCAGCTTCCACGCCGATCCTTCTGAGGAAAAAAACGTGAATTAATTTACGAAGCGGGGGAAAGTCCCGAGATCCCAGTCCTCCCTGTTCTTAATTCCCAACGCCCACATGAATCGATAACGCCGGTAGCAAACGAAGCGTTAACCACTGTTAGGATATCTTTCACTTCATAGCCTCAAAGTGGCTCAGTAAAAGAAGGCGGTTCTTTCCCACTTTTATTCACTCTTGCCTTTGGAAGAACACGGGATCTCAAGGCTTTTTGCTGTTACTCAAAATTTAAATGACCAATTAGAGTAGATGATTGCACAGTTAACTAACCTTACATGTATTTTTTTGTTCACATCACTGATTTTTAAGATGAAAACCCAAACCATAAGCCCTTGTGGCTCTCCAAGGACAAGAGTGAATGCAACTGCCAAAGGTTTTCAAATCTGAAATGAAAGGGGGGAAATTAGATGACCTTAACTCCTTCAGGTTCATCTTACTTTATTTCATTTTATTTTTTACATTGACAGGAAAATAAATGGGCTTCATCCATCTCCGAACGTGACACGCCCACTCATGCAAATTTGTAGTGCGGGAACCAATAGGCTGAAAAGAGAGGTGTGACTGGCTGAGAATATGGCCTTCACTCTGGGTCCAGCACCATTCGTGTTGCTGAGGAGAAAAAAAAACCTATCACTGCACGTTGTACCGAGCTGGAAAAAAAAACTCAGTGGAACCTTATTTTAGAGTGCCAGAGCTTTTCATTCATTTAAAAATACACTGGCATCGGCTTTCAGATCCTGTGCCGCAAGGCATTTTACTTAACATTTAGCCGCTCGCAGAGGGAGCTCGGCGCGACGCACTCCCGAAGGATCGATGGTCAGGTCTCAGTGGGCACGTCTCAGGGGGAAGGAGGGGAACATTGAGGGCTGACATGTTTGGACACAAACAAGCTTGAAAGGGAACCCGGTAGGAAACGATGCGGCTCAATGCTCCCTTTCAAAAAAAAAAAGGGGGTTCTTACGAACGGGAGGAGGTGGCTGACTGGTTTCGGCCAGTGGCTCTCCGCTGGTCTCGAATTTCAAGTCGGCGCCGACACCGTCAAGAGCGATGGGGAAATCCTTTCATTCGGAAAAGACGCCGAGCGAAACGGACTCAAACCGAGCGCCCCGAAACGGATGCTTTGAAGACGGCGGCGCTTTCAATTAGCCGCTTTTCACATGTTTTAACCAAGAGGCAAAACGGACGAGAGCGAAACGGCGCCATTATCGCCACGCGCACGCGCGGGAAAGCGACATTTATCCGCCATCGCGAGAGGACGTGTCGGAAAGGGCGGCCCCGCGGGGAAGGGGCCTCGGCCCGCAGAGGTCACGGCTGAAGGTCGCCCCAGTGGAACGCGAGCGGCCCCTCTCTCCGCTTAGCGACCCCCGCGCTACGTCCGGAGCCTGCCAGCCGCTAACGAGGGCCCGAGACCTTTCCCAAATCCGGCTAGCGCTCGCTTGGCAGGCGGTATTCTCCACGCGCTCGGTATGCGCCCTGCTCCATTTCTTTGTTTAAACGGAGCTCAAGTAGAGACGGAGCGCTATAATTAAGACACATTAAACATACAGAAACGTCTATGAAAACAAAAAGCAATCATGGCAGATTACGGTCGTTCTGCCGTTGCCAAGGGTGATTTTTTGTGCGGAATATCACTGCTAAATCAGAAAAAAAAGGCTGATTCCGTACAGCTGTAGATCATAAACAGAAATGCAGATGATATGCAAATTTTCTAAATAACTCATATCCCAGTACGTCTCTATCCCAGTACATTTATCCGATATGTATTCTTTGTCTGTGCTCGGTTTTTTTTTTGTAAATGCTCCCAAATAACCATTCAGTGCAGAATCTCGGCTCCTTCCCTCCCCAAGACGGGTTACCTGACAGAGCATCTGGACCAAAGGAAAAAAAAAAAAGAAAAGAAAAAAAAAGTCGTGCTTGCCAACTCATCCGGAAAAGCCGCGGCTGATTGGATTCGGCCTGCTCTTCTGGAACGATTCCCGCCGCACTGATCTCCGCGTAACCGCGCTCCCCTTCTCTGCCTCTCTTCCTTTCCTCTCCGTCCCGTCTTCTCAACCTCATTACGCAATCATCGCCGCTAAATATAAACACGCACTTTTTTGCATTCGTGTCACAGGCAGCAAATGAAATAATGGGTTGAATTTTTAACAGGAAGTGGGCAGCACTTAAGGCATAACAAAAAAACAAGTGCAAGAGGTACCTGTAATGTCACATCCTTTCCCCTTGAAATGCACTGCTGAGAAAGAAAAAAAAAGAAAGAAAGAGGAAATGACATAATCTTGTTCTTTTCTGCTTTCTCAGAGAATTGAGTCAGGTAGGATATCCAGCATCCTGGGCTGGGGAGTGCCAATTGGTCTGCAGGTTTTTGCCGTCACCTTAAAGTCAACAACCAGTCCTAACCAAAGAAACCTGGTGAGGTGTGTTAACTGTGTAATCAACTGCTTTAACTGATTGGCTTTTAATGAGTCACGTTGGGAGCCAGTAAGCCATGCTTCCGCTGTCGGACTATGGTTGATAGAGAGAGAATATCTGAGATGTAGGCATTCATTCTCCCTTCCTATCTCTGACATACCTCAGATTTGGCAGGCTTACACCACAGATGCCCTAGACCAACCAGATGGTCATCTCAGCATTCATCACATGTAAAAGCTTGCCTGAACTATCGTTGAGGCTGAAATGTTAATGAGCATTCATGAAGGTATGTACCCAAGAACAATACCCATGGCCATCCATGTTCTGTGCTTGGAATAAAATCACATAAGGAATATTAATGAACAGTCTCCTGCTGCCAAAAGCATTCAAGAGCTCAGAAATACAAAGGATGGAAGGAACATGGCAGCTGACCATCTGGTTGCTATAGTGAATCTGTGGTTGCACTCCTTGTTGCCGCCCTGAAGACTTTGAGACTTGTTGAGCGATTATGGCTAAAAGGCACATAATTTTTATATAAAGGTCACATCCTTTCCAGATTCTGATTTCCCAAAGCTGGCCCTTGACAAGTGACAAGTGACACAGCGTGCTACGCTCTGACTGGTACAAGGTGTGGTAAAATATAACAGCTCTGTAAGCAAGCTGTTCAGACTAACTGACCAAAGTAGCTACACAGAACTGTTTGGCCAGGGGGACTGTGATTCTATCTAATGCCCGGAGAAAGGTCAGAATCCTGTATTAGAGCGAAGAGGACATCTTTTAGTTTTGTTAAATGAAAGTTTTTCAATAAAAAAATCTGTCCAGTTATCCATCCATCTATTATCTATACCCGCTATATCTTATATCTTTATCTATATATATTTCTTATTTTGCGGGTGCTGGAGCTTCCCAGAATGCATTTGGTGAGAGCCAGGAATACACCCTGGACAGGTCGCACTCACCATTCACTCACACACTCATACCTAGTGTCTCCACTTAGCCTACATGCATGTGTTTGTTCAGCGGGAGGAAGCCCACCTGGACATGGGGAGAACATGAAAACTCCACACAGAAAGGCCCAGGCCGGGCCGGGATTGGAACCCAGGACCATCTTGCTGTGAGGCGACATCCACTGCACCACCATACTGCCCCTTTCCAGTTACCTGACCTTTGAAAGCTGGGGGGGGGGGAGTAAATTAACAAAAAACTATAATGGAGCCAGGATCTGAAAAAGAAAAAAAAAATCCCTCACCAGACAGGGAATGAGCACTGTTTTTTTTTTTCTTTCTTTTATCTTTCTTTTGTAAATTTTGTGAATTTTCATAAAGCAGAAGGGACATTATCACCCGGTAACCCATTGCTGCCTCTTAATTAAGATACAGCTGTTGAATAAATTTAAGGACAGCACTCTTCTTCAGGAGTTATTTATTAAATCAAGGGAAAAGCTTGAGACTGACGTCAGAAGGAGCTTGTCTTTAAAATTTGTCAGTCTCTAGTTTTTCCCTTGATTTAATAAATACTGAACCTCCAATGAAGAGTGCTTTCCTTAAACAGCTTTAGGTTCTAGAAATAGGCACTTTCTTGGATGTCATAAAAAATTGCATTTTCCTCGAAGAAGCGTCAGCACCACTTTAAAAAAATTAATATGCCTTAATAATTCTGTTGTCAAGTCTAAACCTAAATTTTAGATGATGCTTCGGCATTAAAAAAAATATATGAGATCAGTCCAATTTAAACCAATATATCAAGATCAAAATTAACATTACATTAACGCTCAGATACGTTAGCCATAGCACACTGTTAAAAGAGCACACTGTAAAAAGGCTTGCCTCGCTTGATTGTTTAATCATTTTGCTCATTCTCTGTGTCACTTTTTATCTTCCTGTTATGATTGTACAGCCTGAAGTACAGACATGTTCATTTTATGGGAGACTGTACCTTCATTACTACCAATTTTAGCTTGATGACAGACAAATTAGCACTCTGTCTTCATTGTGCTGTTGTCATATTCCGGTATGTTTGCTTGACATCCGGCCTGATTTTCCACCACTTTTCCTGCTTCATCAAATCACCGCACGGCTGACATTTGGAAGACGTTTAAGAAAAACATAGCGTTTTTGAAGGTTATTCCCCCTTCCCCTCCCCCCCCCCTCAAAACCAGACATATTTGCCTCAATGAAAGCCTATCCTTTGAATGAATTAGTTCTGCCTTTTCGATGCATTTCGAGTGCACCTCACTGTTATAATGACACGTTAATGCGACGTTACTGCGGAGCCGTGGGTAAGCGCAAAGGTTAGAGAACCCCGGGTGTGATTTACTTAGCGCACCCCCCCTCAGTGTTTCTGATTAGCGCTGATATAAAAGAAAAGGTCGCCGGTTAGCGCGGTTACCCGCCCGGGGGCGTTCGCCAGGCGGGGCTGATGGCGCCGCGGCGAGCTCCTCCCCGGCGCCACGCTGGTATCGGCTGCGCCAGACGGCAGAGCGGCAGACCGTCCGGCTCGGCGAACTCTGCCGCGGGATCCGCCATTTTGGCTCCATCTCCGCCATTTTGGCTCCATCTTGTGCGCACGGGGCGTTGCTGTAATTGGCTCTCCTGTTTACCGGCGAACCGCATATCATTCCCCCCCACCTCTTCCACGCCCCCAGGTGGATAAAAGGACCATTTGAGGCACACCCCCGGAGGGTCCGATTGACCATCCAGCCCCACGGCGGTCCGAGCCCTGGCAGAGAGATCAACCCTTACTCCGCACGCTACGGGTAGGATTAATTCTTTTAAAAGCAGCAGTGGAAGTGGCCTGTGGCTGTAACTACATTTCCAGGGTAAAATGCACCATGCTGTTGGAAGGGGGAGGGGGGGGGGGCAGTTGATTCCCTGCTCCAGAGGTGCCCCATTATCCCTGTGATGCCAACCGAATTACAACCTGCCCCCTCCCGCTCCCCCTGCCCTGCTTCCCTCCCCCCCTCCCCTCTTTCCTCCATTTTCTCAAAAACCCGTACGTTGATTGACCTAGCGACCTGCGCTCGTGTTCTTCCGGCTCCTGGTTTGAAAGCTGAGGGTCCGCTCCGGGCCCTGTCGCCGCCGACGACGACGACCGCGGCCGGCTGGATCAAAGGCCCGCAGCACGCTGCCGTTCCCCCTCTGGGTGGCAGGCTGCAGATGCTCCCGGTCTCCTGCACGCGCTCAGTTCATTTCCCCTCAATTAGACGCCTCAGCCGCCCCGCCGCGAATCCTTAATCGCCCATGGCAACGTGAAGCCCCGTCCCTGCCGGGCCCTCTGTCACATAAAGACTTGAATACTTTAACTGTTTAGGTGTCAGCAAATCATATATTGTATCAGTACAGACGGGCTCACTTCTGTGTACATCCTTGTTGTGTTGCATCATGGGTTCTGGGCTTGTGGACTGATGTTTGAACTGACCTGGGTAGGGCAGATGTTTTTTTATATCTCTTTATTTAGTGAACTGCAGGCAGGGCATAGTTTTAGACCCTGTGGGGTTATGGACAAAAGAGAGGTTTGGACAGCAACACAGAGAAAGAAACAACTAAAGAATACACTAAAGAAAGAAAAGGCCCTGCAGGCATCCTGTGTAGTGGAATGGTGGGGTTTTCTCATATCAATCCAAAATACAAAAAAAAATGAAATGACCTAAGCGTTTTATTTAGCAACAACAGTTTGCTACTAGATGAAAAAAACAACAGCTGGACACTGTTGGAGACTAATCACAAACACAAACTTGAACAACAACATGGGCAACGAACAACAGAACACGTCAGCGTTGTTCCGCGGTTCCAATTTTACACGCCCACATTCCATCAAAATCTTATCACAGGGAACAGACGACTACTGTAAAAGACGGCTCCACCCCGCAACCCCACACAAAGAAAAGACAGACACCCCATAAAAAAGAGCACAAATTTAGGCAACAAGACAGAACAAGACGCAGTTTATGTGATTATGTGAATCAGGTTACATTTTAAAAGTTAAAGTTAAAAAACAAAACAAAGAAACAATGAGCAATGGCTTGATGAGATAAACACATTGGGAGGGAGGTGGCAGCCGACAATGAAGCTGACAGGCTGCCATGGCGACACGTGGCTGGAATGTAGCGGGGATTTAAGGGCTGAGTATTAAATCAGCGTGTGGGAGGTCTGAGTGTGAAGCCTCGGTGTAAAGCGCGCCAAAGCAACGTCGGGCGATCTTTGCCCTCAAATGACACGCCGTAGCTAAAACGCGCTAACGGGCTACGACGTCACAGGAGCCGTCGAGGGCCGGATCCGACCGATCCTTCGTTGCGTCCGAATGAATTTCGATGGCGCTTTTTTTTTTTAACGGAGATCTTTTAGAAACCGGTGGCGTTCGTCCGCTTCGCCTGGTGGAGGGGGGGGGGGGGGGGCGGGGGTCGGGCTACAAGCGGGAACAAAAGGCTGGCGGGGGGGGGGGGGGGGGGGGGGGGGAATAATACCCTTTTCACCCAGCGGCAGGTGGTGTGTCCGCTCCGTAATCATAGGATGACAAACGGCGTCGGGGGAGGCCGCGTGAATCCGGAGATACACATGTTGCGGGAATTCCGAATAACAAGCCGATTCTCCCGCCTTCCCGCGCGCAACCTTTGTGTTGACAATCCAGCCCGCGGTTCGTTCTCAAACCGGCCGCCCGGAAAAAAACAAACACAATGACATTAAACGGGGTCCGGGGGGTGGTGGGATGGGGGGGGGGGGGAGGTGGGGAGGGACGGAACCCAATCGCCCCGGTCCAAACGCGCTCCTGCGGAGAGGAGATAAGGTGAGGCCCACCTGCCAGATCGAGGGCCCGTGTGGCGGTCTTGGCGACTCTGAATGACCGAAAGCGTCCCGTCGGCCTCTCGGAGGGGCGCAGGATGGACAGGGAGCGACAGGGAGCTGCTTCGCCTGATTAATTACCGGAAAAAAACAAATAAAACCGGTTCTATAAAAAGGCGATAACTTTTTGATGTTCACCATGCTGCTGCAAATCATTTCCAATACCATATAAGATAATAATATATATGAAAATGTATAGATTTTTTAAACTTTCCAATAAACAGTAAGTACATGGTTATTTTGGACATGGTTATTACCTTCTATACATATTTTTAGTATATTCTCGGTGTACATATTACAGATAACAGATGGTGGCTTTTTATCTTCCTTCCGTGGCAAAAGTTACTGTAATAAAAAAAGTTAGTTAAAGATTCAGAGGTTCAGAATGCAGCTTGAGTGTTTATCAGCCAGAATGCACACACAATCAGGAAAAAAGGCAGACAAGGAGTTTGGCCTACAGATAAAGGCCTAATGAAAGCTATGGAGGTAGAGAATGCTGAGATACCAACCCTGCCCGTCCTTCCTTCCCTCGCCATCTTAAATAACGGCATGAACAGTGTAAAGAAAGAGAGAGAGCGAGAGAGAGGGAGAGAGAAAGAAGCAAAAGGGCACACGAGATTGAACTATAAGCATCTTCTCTAAAGGAGTAATCCATTCACCTCTCACTCCACAGAAGAGCTCTCTGCTTGTAATCCATCAGCAGCGTCTTGGCAACAGCACGCCACCTCTTTCTCCGCCCCCCAGTCGCCTACGCACGGCGCGGTCTCGGGCGCAAGTTTTTTCTTTATTTTTTTGCGTGACCTTTACGCCCCTGGTCGCGGGGGATTCCAGTGTTCTCTCTCAAGGTCGTGCAGCTGCAGAGAATGCCATTCGTGCAGAAGACACCCTGGGCCTGAGTCTGAGGAGAGTCCAAAGCACAGGGTGAGCACAGCGTCTTTTAAGGATGCTGGTGCAATGAGCAGGGGTGTGGCTAGGAGTCTGCCCCCCTCCCCTCCCCCGAAAGAATATTGCTCTAGCCCCCCCACCCCCAGATTGATTTTTTTTTGACAGGTGACAATAAGGAAAAGATGCCACCCCACAGTACTCTATGTCTACAGGCCTTTCCTGCCCTCCCTACAGACTGTAAGTGATTATAAGCCTGATCACAAATTAACCCCCCCATTAACCCCCCCCCCCCCCCAACCAAAAAAAAAAAAGCTGTGGGCCCTTGAAATCGAATCGTCACCACCTTACCCCCCTGTAGCAGTAGCAATGGCCCCGGCAACCAGCGAAGTACCGGCGCAATTATGAATAAATATTATTCCGTATTTCTAATGCCGCTGATGCACTCGGTACGGGGAGCAGTGGGACAGGTCATACCTCCATAATGAGCAGACTGTATGGAGAAGGTGTGACCGAACTGGCCAATTAAGATGGCTTCGCCCGTTGGGAATACGGCGAAACGAATATAGAGAGAAAAATTCAATTCCAGCACTGTTTGCCCAAATGTGCGACGGCGCATTCCTCGCAGGCCCCAGCTTTTGCATTTTCGAAAAAGGAGTGCCCGTATTTGCCGATCTGTTTCTCCTTCGTTTTAGTGCCTGTCATTATTTCTTTACCTCTCTGTCATGTCAACGCATTCTTAACGATGGTGTCATTTCCCCTGTCATTCTCCCCAGCGTCTGACTGCTGCCTGTTCAGCTGTGCATCTTAACATTCCTCTCACTTTTCGAAGTTAAAGACCCTTTTTTGTCTGCCGTTTAATGTCAGCGTTTTATGGCATCCCAACAATGAAATGAAGGAGCAGCCGTTGACAGATTAAAGAGAAATCGCACATAGACAACCATTATACCTGAGCCAAATGGATTAACTCTTTTAGAGATCGGTAAAACTCTAAAGAAACACCTGTTTAGACCAATATTCAGAACATTTCTATCAAGCAGGCAAACTTTGTAGTCCAAAAAATATCTAAAAACTTGACAGGTGGTAGAATTTTCTCCTACAGAGCCCCACTGCTCCAAAACACCCTTCCAAAATTTATAAGGGTCAAAAACAATCCAAATATTTACGTCTAGATTACGGTAAAAACTGACCTTTGTGATCAGGCTTATAAGTAGCTATGGTCTGTAGACAGGGCAGGATAAGCCTATAGCCACAGAGTATTGTGGGGTGGCATCCTATCCATACTGTCACCTGTCAATCAGCTGTGACCTCACTCATCCTGGGCTGACTCTGGGTAAGTGGATAGGGTTGCTTTCCTCTCGTGATTGCATGATTGATGAATGTGTGAATCTCCACTTGGTGTCCCTGTTGTATTCTAATGCCCTTTCCTAAAACCCTTATGAATGCCCATTTTAAACTCCCCCCAATTGACTGCGTTGGTCATTAAAACCCATAATCTGGGCCGGCCAGAGGAGGATGGGCTCCCCATTTTGAGTCCGAATCCTCTTCCTATCTGTCCCACACAGTGACTTTTGTCCTGCCACTTTCGCCCCAGTCATGTTCTTGTGGCAGTTCAGGCCAGAGTCCATCCTAAAGCACATTGTTGCAAATGCTAGTAAAATGCGGCATCCCTCCAAATGCGATTTTATTTGGTTGATAATATTACACAAAATATGGCGAAAAATATACAAATTGGCCGACCGCGCGCCGCACAAGAGCCTGTAAAATATCAAGTTGATTCGATTTTTACCAGCCAGCAGGAATATCCAGGGCACCCAGCCGTGATGTTTTTCCAATATGTATTTCACAGAACCTAATCAGAGCGGCCGTGGCGTGCTCACAAAACGCAGCCCAGAGCCTGCGCAGCCCCGTTAGCGAGAAGCGCTAACCGCAGCAACATCCAGCTGTCTTTTAAAAAAATAATATATATATATATATATAAAAATTATACTGCAGGCTCTGGGGGGCCCGTAATCAATTTTGAGCTTGAGAAGGTGCAGTGCGGCTTACCTGCAGCTAACTGCAGTCAGAAAGAGTCACTTTCGGCTTCGTCACGACGGGCGAAGAGATGCTGCACGCCAGTGAACACGGAGTCTAGTGGCCCGCAACGTCGACATTCGTGCCCGCAAGACCCTTTCCCCACACATTTCCCTCTACGCCTTAGAAAACCTGTGGTATTTTATTTCACGCATTACCATCAATCGCATTATTTATTTATTTATTTAGTTAAGTCTTTGTATTTGACAAGCATGAGCTATTTTATTCATTCATTTATTCATTGTATTTGACAGGCATTTCAAAATATGTGAAAATCTCTATGGTATCATTGTAAATATGGATGGACTATTCCATATTTGCATGCCTGGTTGCCAGAGTTTTCATGTTTAGCTAATCATTTGTGGAAATAACATTAACAGAGGTAATTGTTTTGATGATGTATGAATACGTGATTCCTCTATAATATTCTGTAAATCCAGTTCTAACTCGGTGCTGTTACCTACATATTGTTAGAACCACATGTTTGCAATGCAGTCATGTAGCTACTGCGTGTGTAGCTACTTTCCAACCCGTAAAATCAGTCCAGAATTATGTTTCAGTTTTTTCCTGTGAAAAGTGTGTTATGCCACAGCCCCCTGGTATCACTGAAAATGCATTGCGGCCAACTCGCATCTAGGCACATTTGGCCTTTCTCGTTTTACCGATCTACATTTCCATCTTCCTGGTATGCCTTCCCTGGGACAGCATGGCTTCTGTTTGCAATAAATTATTGTACGTGCCCCCGACACCATCCACAAACACATCCACGCCCGCCATATCCGCCCACCCCCCCCCACACCCCCCACATGCACACACAAGCACAAACAAGACCAGACCAGGCATTTCTTTTAAATTCCTCGGCAGGAGGGCGAGGCTTCGAACTGTCACCCCAGGCAAACATGACTGTGCTGTCCACAGATTCCAAGAACAACACAGGCTTCGTGGAGAGGGGTGTGGAAATAGTGTAGATAACATAATGAATGCTAATAATAACCAAAATTTGGGAACGACTGTGTCAGGTTGACATAGACACAGATTCATATACTCATGCATAATTTAATAAAACATTTATTTATTTATTTATTTTACACGTTCTATTTGACAAGCATTGAGTCTTGTTTCATTACCCTTTTAAGAGTAGGCTTTCTTCGAACATGTTTTCTTCAAAATTCTAAATCAGTGTTCTAGAACTCTGTTGCTTTCAGTTACCAGTAGAGATTGTTACATCAGCATTAGAATGTCCAGCTATGAACATTCTAATCACATATGTGTGATGAGGGTTAAGATAAAGGATTAAACAAAAATATTCAGAACAGCATTGCACTCCTACTTCCTCTGAATGCCAGTTCTGGGCGATTACTAGAGCTGGTCAGTCGTTCATATTTTATGGCTTGTACAATTTTATGTGTATGCACAGTACGTTTTACCACTTTACCACTGATGCCAGAACACAGCGTTACCTGTCCAAACAGCAGGCTCCAAGCCTCGATATCGTTTCTTGTTAATTAGATGCAGTAAAGGATCAGCCATGGGCATCAGCGAGACAGTGTGGATAGCTCCTAAAAAGAACCCTTTTGGATTTGACATTTAATTTTGTGTTGACAAGTCTGAAGGTGTCGAAATCGGTCCTTGTGGTTTAGCCCTTTTGTCAGCCGTAAAAGCCTTGCGAATGACTCATGATTCTAGAATAAATATTTATATTCACCAATCTGCAGAAAAGCAAATTTTTTTTCCTATTCTTACTATGTGTTTTTTTTTAAGTAACGTTTCATAGAAAATCTTGGTCCCACGTTGAACTTTAACGTCCCTCCTGCCAATGTTGTCTACCCTTTCAACAAAGCCAAAAGGCCAGTGGGGAAAACCCTGCACACAGTTGGAAGTTTTGACCAGCCAAAATGTCACATGACATTTTGCCATTTAGTTCAAGCCAATTTTGTTTGTACAGCGAGACACAGCCACAAATATGTGTTACACCAACAGGAAATAGGAAAAATTAAGCAACATGGAGTTTGAACATCAAAAATACAGTAAGTGAGTTTTTAAAAAAAACTCCCCAGTGGGAAAAAAAAACACTCAAACAGTGGTGAGAAAAATTTCCCAGGTCTCAGGGGGAACCTGGATATCGAGGGAGGGAGCCCATCTTCCACAGGCTAGCCCGACATCAATAGCTAAAGATAAGCTAAATGGTAATATTCAGGTGCTGGGGAATCAACAGGAGCAAATGGACAGAGTGGTTCGGCATATTATAGCCTGAGGTATTAAACTAGCTGATAAAATAGAAAAGTCAGAGCAAAGAAATGTACATTAAAATGCAAATCGGGATACAGAGGAAGGGATGCAACCGGGCCTCCAGGTTGCATTGCGGTACTGAGCTTGAGCCAGCGGTGGGTGGGGTTCGGGATCGGTCCTGTGAACCCGCCGGGGTGGGGGGAAAGAGGCAGATGCTCCAGGGCAGGGAGAGCAGAAAATGTAAATGGTTCAGCGGCTAAATAACGGCAGTGTTAAGCCCTGCGCAAACAGAGGTCTGAGCGTAACAGTGTATGGAAGAGCCCCGGGGTACGACGCCACGGCAGCGCTTCTGAAATATTCACTGAGCTTCGCTCACCAGTCAGCTCCGGGGTTCCTGATCTGCCTCGACCGCAGTCTTTAACCGTACGCTCTCAGAAGAAAAGGGGTTTCCAAAAGGCCTCTCTCCGCGTCTCCACAGAGGAAGCCCATCTAGTTCAAGGGTCCTTTGTCAGGCAAAATGGTTCAATCTGGGAGCTTTTCGCAATTTTCACACCTACCATAGAGGGTTTTGTAAAGAACTAAAGAGGATTCCCCGTGGAGACGAACCATAGAGCCCTGTTTTTTTTCTCTCTGAGAGTGTCGGTTTGACTAAAAGGTTCGCTCAGGGCCCGTGTTTTGAAACTGAGAGTGTTGTCTGAAGCCCTTTCCCGCCAAGAGAGAACGTTCCGGAAGGCGGCAGGAGAAAACTCGGCCTCCCAACGCACGCCGCTCTCTGCGATGTACCCGTACTCATACCCAGTTCAGTTTCTGTGATGAAATAAACATCACGTTTGATATTATATTTTGCGTACACAAGGAGGACATTTTGAATGTTTCTCATTACTCCACAGTTAAATGAATGACTAGGGCACTAGCAGGATCAAAAATTCTCAGGGGGAGTTCTGAAGTCCGTGTAGCGTAATTTTTTATATGGTAAGATGTCAGCCACAGAGTGCTTTTTTATATTTATGGATAAACAGAACTCTTTAATATGTCTTCTCTTCATCCTTCAGATCTCACCGCTGCTTTCAAATCCTCTGTGCTCATGACAGACTACTGAAGAAGATCGTATTTCATTTTAAGGGTCCCCTAATAGACGACCATTATAGATTAATTACTCTCCACTTGGCACTGAATAGCTCAGAAAATACTTTCAGGGGAAAAGGTTCAATTAAGCTGAACTTAAGAAACATTCAGAGCCATAATTGAATCACTTGTCTCTCCAATAAAAGGCTGAGTATTAGCCGGTAACTTTGTTTCAGTGACAGCATAATGCCACCTATTCATTTGATCCCCCCGATGGTTTTCAGCTGTCAAATTTCAATTTCACACTTTGAATTAGCCAATAATTGATTTTTAATGCATGACTAATTTTGTCGTTTCCTAAAGTGGTACTGAGAAATCTCAAAGTATTGGATTTATAATGAATAGATAAATAACATGTACTGCATTTCAACTGCCCCTTATAAAAAATTTTTTAAAAAAACGAAAGGAGAAAAAAAATAATAAACATGGCTGACTGTAAATAACTTTCCGTTAACGTATAGAAAGTAATGCGTGTAACTTCTCATTTCAGTGAATGGCTGTGAGGGCAGGAATGTAGAATTAGGTTATCAACTACCCCAACATGGCAGGGGCAGACCTGCTTCGGAGAAAACCGAAATAGCCGATTGGCGAGCCTCAGGAGCACAGGTGGGCTGGGGGGGAAGCCACAGTCCCCCGAATACCATCCTGGCCCACCCGGGTACCTCGCCTGAACCAGAACACCCAACCGCAAATGCCCGCCTCGGCAAGTTCTGGCCCACTTAGCCCAACTCTGCAAACGTGAATACGTGTGGCCGCGCTGCTGCTCAAGTTAATGATCTTTCACTGTTTAATAATGTCTTTGCACATTTTAATTAAAGCTTAATAGACGTTGGATTGATCGCTATTCACATGCGATTTTTCTGAACCTATAATGTGGGCTACGGTTTTAACTAACAATCAAATGTTGGAGGGATTTGTAATTGTCCTTGTAATTGTTAAGGACAATTACAAAAAAATAATTAAAATATTAATTACACTTGATTGAAATATGAATTGATTCAAAAAAGAAGTGTAATGAAGTGCGTTAATAATTAATAGGACTTTGTTAATTACGTATATTTATTCAGTTACGTTATTAGACTTTATTAATTACTTAGACTTCATTAAAGCCATATTTATACCAGAGGGAAACATATTGTGTTGTCCCTGGTACTGGGTTTAATTTTCTCAGGGGCAATTAACATTTGGGGTAATTTACTAAGAGAGAGTAATTTACTAAGAGAAGAAGCCACACACTGCGGTGTGTCTTGTGAAAATTTTTCACGTTCTTGTAAATTTAGACAGGTGCAAACTACATTTAGATATTGCATGCCAAGCACTAGCTAAAGCAATGACATTTGTAACATTCCATTCTGTTACATTTATGCTTTGGGGAAACAAAAATATTTTAACTATGACTGATATTTATTTGTGGATACATTTTTAAAATTGAACGGGAAATGACAAAATGACTGTTTAATCATCACTTTCAGAGAGCTCAAATGGAATTCTCTTGTACTCTGACTGAAGGACGTTTGAAGAAAAACCAGGACCAACAGTCTGTTGTCAATCTGTTTCTTAAGTACTGTGGGATGACTTCAATATGAAACATTGCATTATGGTTCCAAATGGATGGTGTGTTTGTGAAAGATTTTTTTTTTTAAGAACTGGCACGTATATTGCCTGGAAGCAAATCACTGAATAACTAACTGTGTGAACCGATAAAATTATTTTCTGACAATTCAAACAGGTGGCGCCAAGAAGCTAATGTGTTATGTACTAGACGGGTAGCTGTTATTATTAAATATCCCCGGGCCAAGGTAATTAGAGTGTGTGAGTGTTTGTGTCTCCTCCACAGAATCCAACACTGAGTGCCATTTTGAAATGGAAGCTATTCTCCAGCTCTCTGGTTTTTGCGCTCTCTCTCTCTCTCCTTTCAACAGGTAGGAGTACCGGAAGGTCTTACAGAAACTCGGGGAAACGATAGTGAGCAAAGAGACTATGGCTTTACTTGCAACAGGGAAGGGGGCGGCTATTTCATAAATCCGGAGCTCAGAACTTAACTCCCCCAGTTCTATTAAGAGCTCAGAGCGGAACGCCTCAGCGGCATTTCGATAGGCCGCGGGAGGATTACGCTGGCCGTCGGTTCTGAAAGCTGACTGTGTGATGATTAGCCGTTCCCCGTTTTAAAGGGGCTTTTTTCTCTGCATCTTCAGGGGGTGTGCGGCTGGGCACGGTCATTCGGCAGCGATCTCCATCGCGCTCCGAAGCTGCCAACGCGGAAGCGGGCGTGAGGTGGACGGGCCTTCGGAGGTGACAGCTGATCCCACTTGTCGTGAGGAACCAGCCCCCCCCCCCCCCCCCCGCCCCCAAACCTGCCCCCGTCCCTCCGCCGAATGTCACTGTCGCTCGGGAGACATGCAAGATAAATGATCGCAGATGTGTGCATTTTTTTAAAAAACGAAAGTGCCGGAGAAACGTCACGACTCACGGTGACGCCGTTGTCTTAGGGAACACGGAGTTCGCCCCGGCTAACAAATGGGCTTCGCGAAACCTTTCGGGAACGCTATTCACCGACGACAGTAATTTACCTCGAGCCTTATCATCTTTCCCATTCCAGGAGAGATCACATAGCATGTTTGGAGCCCTCAGGAATATTTTTTTTTTTTTTTTTTGAAAAGGTGCTGAAAGCAAACATACAAAACAAACTGAAAATGAACCTCCTCCCTTCTCTTCTTCTGGTTAATGCTCTCCATTAGCGATCTGTTTTTTTTTTTTTTTTTTTTTTTTGCATGTCGTGCTTAATTTAACAGCCCGGAGGGTCTTGGGGGAATTTATCTGACATTTTGTGAATGCCAAGCGTAGCAGAGGAAGCTTATGCTTCTTATCCAGTCAGCGAGCGTGCGCATGTGTGTGAGTGTGTGTGTGTGGGTGTGTGGGTGTGGGGGGGCCTGGGTCGTGAGGACATGCAGCCTGTGGAGCAACTGGCTCTGCCTTCTGATGGCAGCCCACAGACGTGGGGCGCAATGCTCACCACCGCCAGCAGGGGGCTGTTTTTCCCATCCATTTCACCCGCGCTGTCATACACACTCAAGATCAGTACTCTCCACATTAAGTTCTGCTTCGTTGAATCTGTGGGTATCTAGATTATAAATGCAGAAGTAATGGGAAAAAAACAGCTTCTATGTGCTTTTAATAGAATCGTGTGTTCTTAAAAATACATTTAAAAATATTTATAGAATAATAATTAAATAAACACGTTTCCTGTTTTCTAAAATAATTGTAAGTGCTCAGTCTCCACATGAAACTAGCAATATCAAAAAACATGCTAACATAAATATAACAAAAAGCATGTGACACCTGCAATGGCCATCTCTCCCTAAACACACACACACAATTACTGATAGAGCTCAGAAGGATCTTTTCTGTGGTCTGTGTGCTAGATGCTCGAAAGCATCCATAATGTGGCGTCCATTTTGCAGAAGTAGATGAAATCTCATCAACATCTAGTTCAGCAGAACAAGCTAAATTACAACAAAAGTGCTTGATACATTTTTATCAAATTTCTTACCCTGGTAACTGTACCAAATCTACAATAGGCACAAGATTAGAGTTAAATTGAATAATACTCAGTGCAGTGGCTGTAATAGGTATATTTATAACAATGTTGTCTATTGCACACTGGCAAGCTAGCTTTCTCAAGCTCAGCTTTCAGCAAGCTTAGCTAGTTAGCTGAAGAACTAATGTTTGCTACACTCAAACACTCGACACAACACTCAAACAAAATTTGCTTTTGCTACTCCAGAGGAAACTGGTTCAATCAAATTATGTCATGTCTGGCTGGATTCAATTATAGCAACCATATGCTGATAAGTACTTGCTTTATGCTGCTAAAGCTTTAACAATCTAAGCCCTGGAAAAGGTTGGATTTTGAAGTCATTTGAAAGGGTCTTTTCTACTGTGGATGTAGCCAACCTAAAAATAATAATGTTAATGGAAGGATCTTCAAGGATGTATCAGTATGTCATATCAAGTAGTTTCTGCCAACAAACAGTTCTACTTTCAGCACATAATTAGAGTATGAATGCCTTCTGTGATCCAAATATTGAATTGAATTGAATTTTAAATACTTTCTATCAAGCAAAATAAGTTCATAATTCAAGTTAACTGACAACACAATGAGCAGAATAACAGAGAACGAAAAGCATGCATATTAAACACCTTCTGTTACGTGTAGTGTAGCTGGTGGGAACGCCGAGAAACAACTCACGGGCTGGCGGGAATTAACGGCATCATGAAATAAAACAATCGCACAATTAATTGCGAAAACGGCAAACGAACAAACCGCGTTCGCTCCGGCATAAACATGTTTAGTCGCGTTGACAAAACGGCCTCTTTACGTGCAAGTTAAATTGGTGACATCACTCCCGACGGTAAAACCCTGACAGGTCCTTGTGTTGTTCATTGAATAACTCCATACAGTGACATAAGCATAAGCACTCGATATGCATTCACTCGATATGCATAACTTTGCAGATGTGGGCTTTGTTCGATCAAGCTGTTGAAAACCTGTTCCTGGAAACAAAAAAAACAAAAAAACCCTACGTGAAGGTCAGAAGCGCTCGGCTATTGTTCCGCCATCTTGGCAGCGCCCCGTCCCGCGTTGTTCACACGGACAATGAAACCGCCAACAGGACCGTCGAGGCCAAGCGTGGCGGTTTGGCTTCCTGCGCGCCGCGGCGTGGGAATGGAGAGGAACCCCCTCTTCCTGCCAAACCGACGGTTTTTCGGGCAGCCATTGCACCAGCCCCTGCCGTTTGGCCGCGAGGCCCGAATCGTCTACCACCGGCGGGCCAAAAAAAAACGGAATCTACCATCTGAGCTGTCTCTGCCGAAGCTCCCGAGGATGATTTGGCAGGACCGCGTTTCCGCCTCGGCCAAGCAGAGTCGATGAATACCCATCGTGAAGTCCTGGGACAGGCTAGCCCACTGTGGCACAACCTGATCAACACTGTAAAAAAAAAAAAAGTCAAGGTGGCTCTACTTAAAATAGGAAGTAACATGGCTGCCTTAAAATCCTGAGTTAGACAAACAATGGATCTTCAGTCCATCGTACTTCTTCATACAGTTCCTACAGAAGAAGAAGGAGGAACTAAAGATCCAGTCTATATTTTAAGTAAAGCCACCTTGATATTTTTTTACAGTAAAGGAGGGAGCAGCCGCATCACAGACAAACAGAATGCAGGGTGCCATAGTGCAAAGGCAACAGCACAAGACCAGTGCAAACTGTTTCTTCCTGGGGAACCTCTACATTCTGTCCAGGGTACCACAGAGTGTTATGTGCCCAGATTGGCTTTGTCAGCCATCTAATCACACATTATACCTCCACTGTATCATAAAGGAAATGAAAAAAAAGGTTTAATGGTCATCATCAGATTGTGAGGACTGTCTATTTTACCAGCTAGTCTAATGCCTCAGGTCATTGACTGCCCAACCACAATGAATATATTCTTTCATATAGTAGGTATCCCATTACCTGTCTGTTACCTATTAGCTTATCTTGAACTAATGATACCAGGCCTGATAGTGAAGCTCTCCTGTATAGCGTAGCTCTCCTTTATACTCAAGTACTCCACAAGATTTCCCCCCAGTGTAACGTTTTCTTTCCCCTGAGTGTTTCCTGAGGAGGATTTAATATTGATGAACACGTATGTGAGGGCTAGTAGATCAGATCAGATGAAATCAGTCATGCATTTATATGTTTATTTATTTTTATTACATGGCTGCAGCTGTCAAATTTTGAGTTGTCAGCATATTGTATGAATAGCACCTAAAGTACACTGGAGACATTTTCTTCCCTTGATGCAGGTTTCTGCTCATGAACTCAGTGGAAATGAGATTCCATATGTATGAATGGATACACGGCCTTCCTTCCCATCTCTGTAATGTAGACATCTACAACTAGGACTGCTATTGAGGTGATAGGGAGCCTTAAGCACAATTTAAATATCAAAAAGAAGCTTACAATTTAGGATATCAATATCAAAGTACCTCAAATTACAATTTAGGTTATCAATATCAAAGTAGGGGTGGAGCGGTGGTGCAGTGGGTAGCATTGTCACCTCATAGCAAGAAGGTCCTGGGTTCGAATCCGACCTGGCCTTTCTGTGTGGAGTTTGCAGGTCCCCCCTGTGTCCGCATGGGCTTCCTCTGGGTACTCCGGTTTCCTCCCACAGTCCAAAGACATGCAGGTAGGCTAACTGGAGACCCCTCATGCACACAGGTATGAGTGTGTGAGTGAATGGTGAGTGAAAGTTGTAGGTGCCCTGCGATAGACTGACGGCCTGTCCAGGGTGTATTCCTGCCTCTCGCCCAATGCATGCTGGGATAGGCTCCAGCACCCCTCACGACCCTGTCTAGGATAAGCGGGTATATATAATGGATGGAATATCAAAGTATTCAAATTACATATCAAAGGAGTATTGAACAGCCAAACACATGGGGGTGGGGGTGGGGGTAGGGGAGGGTATATATGGCTTGAGAATTGGCCACGGTAATGTGCGACAACACCACACATTATTTGTTATTTGTTTGTTCAGCGGTTATAGTAGATGTGCAACACCGAAATACACTGGAAATCCTTAAAATTATAATATGAGATGCATTTCTTAGGCAAGGCGTGCTGAATACTGACTACAGATACCATAAAAAAAAATATCCAATGCATAAAATTGGCAGTGATTTACATTCAGTATTCCATAACGCAGCAGAGTGCTTTATGTTTGGTCATTTTTTTCAATTTCCTTTGCATTTCATATCTAACATCCTGCCATGTGTTGCCCCATTTTATTTCGCGAGGGCTGTTAAAATGGAGTTTCCTTCGGCGCGTTTGTTATAAATGAGTTTGCACCAGTGTGACCGCGGGCTCGCCAAAAAGGCCGGTCAAGCAAGTAATTTGTTCCCAGCAGTGCTGGAGAAGAGGCACACGGGTGCCAAAAAAAAAAAAAAAAAAAAAAAAAAACCACGGAAAGAGTGGTAAACATCGCCCGACTATCGCGAAATGTGTGTGTATTTCTGAGCTGTTTTTTCCGTTTAAAATGTAAAAAGCCAGAAAATCACGTCCGCGCCACAGTCGCCTCAGCCTGTCGAAGTAAAAAAAGACGCCAAGCCGACAACCGATTTTCCGTCGAATTCGATATCGGGCCGTACGCGCGGCGCGCGGCGCGCTCTGGGTAGCAAAGCCGTTCCCGGAGGATTAGCGCCGCCGCGGCGCCCGCCAGCCCGTTAGCATTAGCGGCGCGTGCTGTTTTTAATTGCCCCGGGTTCAGTACCACTAAACCGGACCGGAGTGTTTGCCCCGATCCGTTAAATGAGCGGACGATAAAGGCGGGGGAAGAATAATCTGCTCTTAATATTCTGCGTACGTTCCCCCCCCCCCCCCCCCCCCCCCCCACCACCCCCCACCACCGCCCACCCCCCCACCGCTTCGGGGTCGCGGCTGAATGGAATGTGGCACGGCATCGGCTACAGAGAGAGAGAGAGAGAGAGAGAGAGATCCCGGATAAATATTGCACTCGTATAAATAATTCCATTTGTTCTGCCGCCTCTGCAGACGCTGCTGCTAGCTCTCGCCGCGCGTCTGTGAGGAGGGGGAGCTCGCATGCATTAGCCGCTCCTCCCATAATTTTGCTCCCAGGAAAAGATCACAAGGTTCAACGGCCGGGCTTTGGCAGCGCGGACCGGAACTAAATTTTCCATTTAGTGGCCTGAAGTAAATTAATTGAATTTGTGTGTGTGTGTGTGTGTCTGCGTGTGTGTGAGTGTGCGTGTATGTGTGTTTGTGTCCACGCATATGTGTGTATGCATGTGTGTCCACACACGTGTGCGTGTTTGCTCGCGCACTGGTGTACTGCATGTAACGATAGCAATTAAATCTTTGAAAACATTCTTTTAATAGGCTATGGATTCCAGCAGTAAACTGTATTTAGTTTATCACAGGAAGTATATACATTTACTACATAACAGACCAGACAATTTAATGCAAAGTCATGAAGAACGGTGTGCCTGCTGGTGCTCTGCAGACAGGACGGAGCGCTCAGTCTTTCAGCTTGAAGGTGCAGTCTGTTGGCCGCCAGCTACAAACCTGTGCCGCCCGCACACAAAAGGACGGGGGGGGGGGGGGGGGGGAGAGAGCGAGAGAAGCAGCGAAATGAAAATCACGGAAGGAGAAGAGGTCAGCGGTTCCATCTTTACGCTTGCGTTGATTGGCAGCCAGGAATGCGCGGTGTTTACTCTCGAATATGCAATACAGTGTCGAGCCCTGCTTATTGTCCAACTGCCAAAAGTCCTTCAAAAGTTAAAACCACTCGTATAAAGATTTCATTTAATTTCCAACGCTATTCTGATACAGTGGGGCCTGCTGACTGCAGTCCATAGCTGGAAAAACACTGACTGATATTTGTTTAGGATTTCTGATGAACTGTGGTAGGCCTAATGCTTTGGCCCTACCACATGCCTCAGGCTACTGCTCAGTTAAACCGGGATGCTAAAGTCCTAGGGTGGAATCAGCCAGCGAGGCTAATCTTTTCACTCGGAATGCAAAACCAAAGGCTAGGTAACATGATCAATACGTCAATAAAACAGAGCGCAACGTTTTGGGTCAACGCTCAGCAAACGCTGAAAAAAATTATGATTTGAAATGACCAAAGGGAGGGCGTATCCATCTTATTTATTTATCCATATCTCAGATAAAATCACCTGACTTTTTTTGGAACATTTCAAACACAAACGAGTCCCCAGCTCCGTGCTTTCAGCCAGACGTGAAGCGGAAGTCAGACGATTAGCGAAATAAAACAGGAAACGTTTCGATCGCGACTTGAATGGGGCTTAATTTGCCTGGGACGCGAGATCCTATCACCGCAGAAATCAGACGGGGCCACTGAGGCAAGGGTCCGTCGGAACTGGGGGGTCACCCGACGGCTCGGCATAAAAATGCTAATGCGCGCTACGTTTCCGCCGAAATATTCCATTACGGTTCTCTTTGTGGCGCGGCAGATTTAGCAAAACATGCGCTAATAGCATTTTACTGTGTGCCCACTGCTATGAAATTGCCAATTTGCCCTTTTATCTACCGCCTTCAATCACTCACCCGGCTCAGATATTTATCTCTATGAATATACCGTGTATGCTACACACTGATATTTTACATCTGCGCTTGTAAACCTTCATCACCGTTGCCGTTTATCGTGGACATTTTTCATTTTGCTATTAAAGTACCGTCTCCTGTTCACATTTCTGACTCTGTCAGGCTGAACCTGTTTGCCGCAATTCATCAATGGACTTTTACGCACAGTCTTAAAATAGTCCTCATCAAATGTGGCCCAACAGCGCAGAATGTAATCTCCATTAAATCTCGTTAAAGCTACGACAGGGCACAATGCCGTCGGGAGACTAGCAACGGCAACGCTTTAGCACAACACCGGATTGCGCCGTTGAAAAGCATTGAAAAAGGGCATTTAACTGTAGAAACACGGATCACTGGTATGTTTTTTCTCTGCATATAGAATCCGATTTCATTGGCAAACGCCTGCGTTTAGGAATGTTCCAGAGCCTGACAAGGAACGGCGAAGGCACAGGGGGGGGCCCGCGGAGACAACGAGGCAGGGGGAGGACGGGTCACAGTCAAAGCTTTTCGGAGTATCGGAGGCTCAGGAAGCGCCGCCGACGTGCCACCTGCGCTGCGAAGAACCGCGGAGAGGGCTGGCTGTCATCCCGAAGCCGCCGCTGTAATAAGAACAGGTAAGTGGGAGGCGGCAGGGCCCGGCGCCGTGGCAACCTGACAGCTCGGGGCCGTACAGGACCTGCGCGAGTTCTGACAGCTGTCACGCCGTGGGGGTGATGGATCCGGACAGGCAATTAAAGATTAAGTGGGTCCCTGCTCCGAGATTCCGCCAACATTTAATTATTATTTAGCGTGCCACTGTTTAGCCCTTCAAGGTGACTTAATTACAGTACAGAACAATGGCTGCTGTAGCCGTCCCTCTGTCCCTGCTACCAACAAAACTCAATCTCAATAATGCTCTCCTCTTTTAATTGGAAATAAGAAAGTAATTATGCCATCACCATTTACAAGTTTGATATTATGCAAACACCAGTGTAAAGAATATATGCCAAAAGGGTCTTATTTGTATATGTTTCAGTGCAAAATTCTAAGAGTTTGACAAGAGGGTTCACGGAAGGTGCTGAAACAGGAGGAGTTCACTGAGGAGCTGTCCTTGGTGCTGAAATCTCACAACACTCTCGGTGAAAAGAGGTTTTATTCTGACGCTTGTTGTCTGTGACCTTTGATGTGTCAATAAGACTGACTGAATGCTGAATAGGGGTTCTGGGAGGAACATTTGACTGAAAAAGAAAAATGAGCTTTGTTTTTTAATTCAGGCGAACACATTTTAAAACACATGCCCATCACCACTTTGGTCTTTATGCATTAAAACAGCAAAGGAAGGGAGTTTACACCAAACCATAATAATACAGTTATTAATTTAAAACTAGTGATGATTTAAGGTACTTAATAATCTATGACTTGAGCTCAGGAATCTTGGGAGGTACAAAACAATCAAATAACATATCAAACTTTTGTTATGTATATCTGATATCTGAAACACTTCCCTTATAACGATTCTATTATGAAGGGCATTGGACAGCTGGTAACAATACATGTTTAATTCGGAGGGAAAATTCGGAGGGAAAAATGTGCTGAATCATTTATATCCATAGTATATATTCCTGTCTCCTAACGTGTGAAAAAAAAAAAAAATCTATGAATATTTTTAAGGCTGCTGTTGTTTTGTTTTTTAGTTTCTTTCATGAATGCAGTTTGACAAGCTTGTTTTGGCGAGTGCTGCACCGTTTGTTCAACAACAAACAAATAAATAAAAAAGAGCTCGCACTTCCAAGTGCTTCCAAGTAAAATGCTTGCAGACAAGATAACGCCTGCGTAAAATCATTTCAGTCTGGGCGGCCGTTCACTGAAGTGAGGAGGGTTTGTCCCACAGTCAATTCGGACTACCTTTACAGATTAATGGCTTAATGGCCCTGGTAGATATTTCCTCAAAGTGTATTTATACTGAATTTATCACCGAGCCTCAACCCCCCAAACCCCCACCCACCTCCACCCGGCCCCACAGCCACCCGTCCAAACCACACACACACATACGCACACACACACGCACGCATGCATGCACGCACGCACGCTCACACACACATATACACACACACACACACACACACAAACACACTCACACACACACACACACTCACACACTCCTACACACACACACACACCAACGTACACCCCGCTGTCTCTTTGCTAATAATTCTCCCCACACCGGCGCGTTCCTCTCCTCTCCTAAGCGGTGCTATTAGCAGATTAATTGTGCGGTCATGCTCGGTCGCTCTCAGTCTCACATCTGTTTAATACATAAAAATGGTTTACTGCTGATGGAAAACACCCCCCAGTTTTCACACGCGCGCGCGGGGCCCTTATCGCCATCTCCACATGGCAGCGCACCAGATGTTCCCCGCTGAGCCTCCGATAACCACAGAGGGGAAAAGGGAGGAACAGAGGCGGAGAGGAAAAAAAAAAAGTTCCTTTTTGAAAGGGAAAGCGAAGATGGGTTTCGCAAAATGGTCAACCCGCGGCGGGGCCCCCTCTTAATCGCTAACGAAAGCCCGGGTCCAGCGGCGACCCGGTAAAAAAGAGGGGCGTTCGTTCCCCTTTCATCCCATGGTTTCTGTAAATGTAATGTTAGCAGTTAGCACAGAAAAGCGTTTGGGTATTGCATCGAACAGGATAGAGTTGTTGAGAGCGTATAGGATAAAATAGCATTACTTTGCACAGGTTCTTTGGCTTGGCTTCATTGGGGAACCCTTTTTTTTGTTCTTTACGGAACCCTCTATGGTTTGTGTGGAACCCTCTATGGTTTGCGTGAAAAGTGTGAAAGCTCCCAGATTGAACCATTTTGATTGACAAAGAACCCTTGAACTAGATAGGGTTTCTCCATGGAGACACAGAGGAGCCTTTTGGAACCCTTCCTTCTAAAAATGTACTGTATCTCTATTAACAGACTGACGCCTGACTTCAACATGGGTCCCTCAGTCACATCAAAGCGTAAATTTTCCTTCTTGACAAATATAATTAGGTGAGCTGTGTAATTGTCACAACGACTGAAATAAACTGTGTTTGTTTTTTATTTCCGGGGCCAGGGCGGTAATGTGAAGATGTGCCAGAAAGTTTTACGCACTTCTCGCAATTATCTTTCGTTTCACTCTGACACGTTCAAGCTAATTGCACTCAGGAACATTTTAAAGCAAACTCAAAAAAGCCCATTGATTTGGCCTGAGGCAAAGAGTCTCACTTCATTATAATGAAAACACATTATATATGTTACTTAGGCATGCAGATGGATGCACATTCGCCCTATTGTAAAAAGTGATATTCATCTCACTTTAAGCACGCAAACTGTCAAGATAAAAGAGTCAATTAGAAACTGTAAAAATGTAATTAGTTTATGTATTGAAACTGTAAGTGCCTGTCAGGGCTGACAGAAGTAGGTAATAGTACTGATATGATGTGATGATGTTAAAAAAAAATTTTTCCCCCGTTTTTTAAACTAGTTAGAAAAGTATAACATTTACATTGAGAGAAGGCAGACGAGATCTTCCTCCGTTCTTAGTTTATAAATGCCAGCATCTGGCGTTCGTTCTTCTGTCACTGACTTAAAACAATATTTAATATAATTATCTGGTCGTAAATTGCAAACGCTAAAGCCCAGCTGTCAATACGCAATGCGCGTTTTCGTCCAGTTAAGTATTTAGGCGAGGTTACGTTGCTCTCCAATAAGTCATGTAAGCAGTCACAGGAGCAGATATGCAGACTGAGCGCGCTCCATAGCGCAGTCCACGCAATGCTTTACTGTCAGGGGGAGGGGCCTAACGAGGCCTTTGTGATGCGGTAAGAGGAGGGGGCTTTGTGGCGTGGTGTCGGTGAGTCATCGGAGCCGGGACAGAGGCGGGGGGGGGGGGGGGGGGGGGTTGCAGCAGGGGTCAGCGAGCGGTGTTTATTTGGGGGTAGGGGGGACGGATGGGGGTGGGGGAGGCACCGCTATCGCTGAAAGCCAGGCTCGTCCCCGGGCCTCTGTGGGCTGGCGGGAGGGGACTGGGCCAGAGTGGGAGCGGGCGTTAGGGTGCACTTGGTGGCGGAAAGAAATCCAATTGGGGGTGGGGGGGGGGGGGTGGGGGGGTCTTTGGGCGTCTCGGCCGAGCTGCAGAGCCGGGGCCGGTGATTTATTACCGGGTCCCGGTTAGATTTGCCAATAGGAAAACACTTTAGCGTGGGGGAAAGAGAGGGGGATAACTGGGGGAAGATCGATGAGGATTTAGATTGAATTATATTTCTTCTCCTCTCTCTTGCCCTCCTCTTTTTCCACCCTTCTGTGGCCCGCCCCCTCCCAGGACAGGTTCGGGAGGTGGAGGGGGGGGGGGGGGTGAGTTCTCTGGCTGTGATTTCATAAGCTGCATTTATAAAGTTGACGGGAAAGCGCTCGTCCTGTGCTGTAGTTGATCATATTTGGGGCTGACAACATTGTCACAATTGAGCACTTCTGAGGACAGCTCTACGGGTTGAGCCAAAATGGATGTCCTCGCCTTACAGTCTCAAAGACTTTAACATCCGAAAGGGTTTGACACAGTGCTCAAATTAAACCGCAAACTCATTTACTGAAATTGATTGTGTCACAAATTTACAACATTGATCAACTGGAGGCGGGCGGCTTACTGGATTTTTGTTGAAAATGTGGATACTGCGTTTACATGCTGTTTAACGGTATGAAAATACTATAAAACATGTATGTGATGAAAAAATCATTACAGCTAAATTAATGTTTAACAGAACACTGCTCAAATTCCCAATGCAATAATGGCTATTGTACAACCATTGTTCCTGCATAACTTGTCTTGCTGCGCTTTCATTTGTACCTCTAAACGTCTTCATAGTGTACCATATGAATGTCAGGAAAATTACTGTATGAATCTGAGGAAAATGACATTCATATTGACCCAAGAATTAGGTTTTTCTGGCAGCTAAATGAGATGTCAGCAAATAATATAGTTCAGCAATAACGGAACCAAGTCAATTCAATCAGGTTTCCCCAGGACCAAATAAAAAAAGCGCACAGACACTGGGCCCTGGAAAAAACAAAAAAAAAAACAAAAGACCCTTCAGAGTCAGCACAGAGAAAAATAATCAAGGTTAATATGCAAACTGAGAAATATAATCACTGTGGCACTATAACCAGAAGGAACATGCTATAGCTTGTTTTACCCCCCCCCCCTCCCCTCCCCTCCCCTCCACCTCCCCTATCTCATCTTCTGTACCTGAATATAACATGCCTGCTTACTACCATGCCTCCTTAATTAATTTTTCTGCGTCTTGTAGCAGCAGACAGGTACAGTTATCCGAGCAAAACAAGCTCTACAGGTATGCCTCAGAAGCTGGAACTTTCTAAGGGGGCGCTGACTCACTGTTTACAGACAGGGGGGGTGCTCCAAAAACCTGACTGTCGGAGCTGATAGTAATAGCCTAATTCCTCAAATGAGCGTCGTTAACGGCAACCGCGCCGCATCGCAGCGTAGAAGCGCGTTGCGGTCCCGCGCTCCAAATATAATTCCGTTATTACGCAGAGAGAGCTCGAGATAGCGCTGCGCGAATGGGGAATGCCAGCGGCGGGTTGTCTTGGTCGAGAACTGAGAGAAGAATCTCTTTTACATTACATTACATTACAGGCATTTAGCAGACGCTCTTATCCAGAGCGACTTACACAACTTTTTTACATAGCATTTTACATCGTATCCATTTATACAGCTGGATATATACTGAAGCAATTTCGGTTAAGTACCTTGCTCAAGGGTACAACGGCAGTGTCCTTACCCGGGAATCGAACCTGCGACCTTTCGGTTACAAGCCCAGTTCCTTACCCACTGTGCCACACTCCGTCCCTCTGGTCGAGAACTTCTCTGCGGAGAGAAGCACGGAGGACAGGATGTTTATAGTATAGTGAGGGTGACCAGGGGAATCTAGCCTGGCGTGGGTCTAGCTGCCCGTTATAACCCATGTTTCCTTCTCATTCTACCTTCTGTGGTGGGGCAGGGACGGGACAGGCAGGGGTGGCAATGTGCATGCTGTGTGAGACAGCAATGGTTTGTTGAGGAAATAGTCCTTGATAGTGGAATTTATAGCTCATATTTTACATTTATGTAATCATTCATGAGATTAATTATTCATGAGAGAACACATAACAGTGGAAGCTTACAGGCTTGAAATCAAGCTCACCCTCCTGAACAGGTCTTTGGTTCTTTTACGTGCTCAATCCATGATTATCTTTGACTTTACAAAGTGTGAGGAGGAGAGGGATGGGGGGGGGGGCAGATTTATTTCTGATGTGTATGTATTATTTCTGGTAAATATATGTAAATGCAATATATGAAAATGCAAATAAATGCGATAGCTTCCATTAACCTTTGTGGCCGAACTGCTGTAAAAACAAAGGTGCATTAATGTGACAATGACAAATGTTGATTTAACGCAGGCTAAACTGCACTTACATGGACAAGCATTTAAAATCAAAAGTCTGGCGAGCCCACCAACCACCCACCCCTTACCTGCAGTATACCCCCCCCCCCCCCCTCTCCCCCCACCACCAATTGAGTCATTGATTTCCTTTGGGCTTCAAATACATATGTGTTATTTCATATTTTTAAAAAATGTTCTGCACAAACACAGGCTAAGATCAGCCATCGCCAAAACTAACTAGACTTGGAGCAGCAGTGTAGTATAATGGGCAAGAAACTGGTCTTGTAATCTAAAGGTTGCAGGTAGGACACTACCCTTGAGCAAGGTACTTAACCTGCACTGCTTTAGTATATATCCAGCTGTATAAATGGATGCAGTGTCAAAAAATATAAGAAAATGGCATGTAAAATATTGTGTAAGTCGCTCTGGATAAGAGCGTCTGCTAAATGCCTGTAATGTAATATAATATCTGATTGAATTCAGGCCGTTGTTTCTGTTCACAAAACTTCTAACCGATCGCCGTTGTCTAGCTTTAGTCACACGCGATACGGTGGCGTTGGGACACGTGCGCGCGTGACCCTCCGGCGCTCTCCGACACGCGCCCATCTCTCCCCCCGATGCTGGCGCAGCGGTTTTGGCGGTCCCCCCCCCGCTGCAGCAGGTACGTCGTGTACCGTGCCCAGATCTGAGAGACAGATTACGGGGGGGTGGGTGGTGGGGGGGGCGGCTGATCTGGAGTCGGCCTCTTCGCCGCGCGGAAGAAAGGAGCAATCCTTCCCCCCCCCCACCCGCCGCCGGCTTTGATTGCTTCTGGTTTTATGGGCGCCCCGGGGTCCGTCTGTCACGGCTGTCATCCAGAAGGAGGCATCGATTTCTCCCCCGCTTTTGAGTGTGTGTCTATATCCAGTGCAGTCCGCACGTATTTGCACAGTGACATCATTTTTTTTTGTCGTTGTTGTTGTTTTGGCTCTGTGCCCCAGCACGTTGAACTTGAAATGAAAAAATGAGTATGAGGTTGAAAAGCAGACTGTCACCTCAAATTTTAGGGCATTTATATCCATACTGGGTGATCTGTGAGAATTACAGCCCTTTTTATATGTTATGTACATATTTATATAAAAATTTGTATTTAATATACGTAACCAAACATGCGTATAGATATATATGCAACCAATGTCTTATCAAATATTTTCAATAAAAATGATTCCTTGAAAAAATACCAAGTCAATACACTATATGACCAAAAGTATTTGGACACCCCTTGGTCTGGAGGAGGGGGGGTGGCTGTGGGGGGAGGTTGGGGGTAGGGTGGGGTGGGAATGGGGGCGAGGGCTTGGGGGGGGGAGGTTGGGGGTGGGGTGGGGTGGGAATGGGGGCGAGGGCTTGGGGGGGGGAGGTTGGGGGTGGGGTGGGAATGAGGGGGAGAGGTTGGGGGTGGGGTGGGAATGGGGGGGGAGGTTGGGGGTGGGGTGCGAATGGGGAGGAGGGCTTGGGGAGACGAGGTTGGGGGTGGGGGGGGTTGGCTAGGGGGTGGGGTGGGTATGGATGGGGGGGGGGAGCGATTGAGGGTGGGTGCTCTGGAAATTAATTCCCATGAAAATATGTGGGATGGGTGTTGCTTGATGGAAATCCGGCATGCTGTTTTGCCTGCAGGCTATCAGGAGAGCTAGAGGAGCACGGGCCTACTCTGTCCCTCCCTCTCTCCGGTAGCCGGCCCTCCTAGTCGAGCGCTGGGGCAGGCCCCATATGGAAATGTGACATTTGTTTAGACTCCTGCCATCTAATGATCCGTTTAACATTGGGTTGTACCTCTCTAATTGCCTCACACACTACCCGGATGGAATAGTGAGTCACCGCATAATTGCTCCCTCCATGAGTGCAGCGGGGTAGGCTGTGCTCCCCTCCCCTAATTTGCCATCCTGGTAGCTCCCTGAAGAGTTGAAAAAAAACGTGACTGCTCTTCCTTGTCGAGAAAGCTCTCTATCTCGGAATTTCAGGAATACAAAATACCCAGAAATGCTAAAGCGTTAAAGTGTCGGTTTTTAAACTGAGATGTGCCCCAAGTACTATCTGCCTGTCTATCTACATCAGTGTATTGTACTATGAGACACCATGAGCCGCCGGAACAAGCTTCAATGCGCCTTGGCATAGATTTTACGAGTCTCTGGAACTCTACTGGAGGGATGGAATAGCATTCTGCCAAAAGACATTCCCTCATTTGGTGTTTTGATGATGGTGGTGGAGAGTACTGTGTAACACTTTGGTCAAAAATCTCTCTTTGGCTCTTCTGATAAAAAATTAATCATGACATTGATTAAAATAAGAAAACAATGCCTCCAATTCATCAAAAGGTCTAACCAATCAGATGATGGTGTCAAAGAGACCTATATGCTTACTAACAACTTCATAGTCAGATTACTCTTGTGCACACTAATTATGAAGTATACTGTGTGTATGTCTGCAGTATAGAGGTAGAGGATTTACCAGAGCGTGACAACCACGCTTCATGCATACTTCTGTGAACTCAATTTTGCATGTGAATGACAGAATCAACATTTAAATATGTGTACAAAATGGCTGACATAGCACACAGTGTAAAAATGGGATAAACAAGTGAACAGTGCACTTGATTATTTTGATTTTTTTTTTCAAAACACCCATGGAAACACCAGCAGCAGATAATAAGTTTAAGGAAAGAAATCCAGAGGAGAAACGCGGTAGAAAGGTGACAAAGGATGTGCAAATGAGGGCTTAATGGTGGATGGTCTCCGCTACATTTTTGCAGATGAAAAATGGTGCTATAAAAATGGTAATGATGTTATAATGCGTTTAAGTAGGGTCATCACATTCGTAGCCAGTGACACCGGCTCTGAATGTGGTCCCTATGGGAGTATCTTTCCCTTGGGGAGGGCTTACCTCCAGGCAATACATTAGCCTAAATTAAAAAGAGTGTGCTTCTGAAATCAGTTCAGGGATCACGGAGGCAACACGTTGGGGTTACGCCTTCAGATTTGAAGCGTCACGGCACTTCAAAATGGGTGGTGGTCAAGGAATGACATCACCACCCCCCCACCCCCCCCACCCCCCAAACCGCCCATGCCATTAATTCCACCCAATGAGGCAGACAGACGAATAATCGCCGACCGTCTGGGTCCGCACGTTCTTAATGAGCAGGGGTGGGAAAAGACGGAATCCAATATCGCAGGAGTCTACGCAACATTAAATATAAAAGCAAAGCGGTATTATTAGAAGGTTCGGGGCGGACGAGCGGCGAAGAGATTAAAAATAAAGAAGAATTTAGTGAGAAGATTTCTATGCCTCGATTCAATCCTTCTTCTGCGCACACACTTCCATATTTAAGAACTTATGCTCTCAATGGTGCATGCACTACCTTTACACTAGACTCAATATAACCATTAGAACTACATAACTCCTGTTTTAAATAGGATAGGCTCTGAGGATTTTCTATTTTGTACCTTGCTCTAGGCTAGCAGTACTGCAAAGAAGAGCCCTTTCAGATTTTTAAGGAAAACACAGTGGAACTAATAATGAAAATGGCAGCATTAAATGGTCTCCATTTGCATAATGTGCATTAAAGGCAGAGAACAAAACAGAATAAAACTGAACGATGTCATCAGTGAGGATTGAGATCCTGTAGTGGGTATGCCAGTATAATACAGACAATTGCCATCGAAACTACGAGCACACCTGAGCCTTCTGGGACACACCTGGGTGTTAGATCAAAGGGGTTCCTTAACTAACCCAGATATGAGCTGAGATTGAGTGGCCACGCGCATCTTTATTTATTTATTTATTTTTTGAAGAAGAAGAAGAAGAAGAATAGAAGGGTGTGAGTCAGCCTTCCACGCGAGTGTGATATCTTCACATCTGCACCGGCTACACGCTAGCAGCTTTAACAGCGCTGCACGCCTCCAGATACTGCGGCGGGATGACTATTTGCTTTGCTCGGCGCAGAGAAGACGGGCTCCGAGGAGTCTGACTCTCGCTGTTATTATCTGATGGTGTAATGGAATCCATGTTGAAGGATCACGGTAAACTCGGAGTTAAAATCAACTCTTACAAAGTACACAGGGTTCCTGTTGGATTCTGTGAGAGTTGAGTTACTGGTAACACTGGACATTTTATTTACCGATGGGCTGGAATTCATTGATGTCACACTTTCATGTCACCACCAACATGAGCAACATGGAAAGCAACGCACAGGAGAGAAGGATACACAGCGTGATTCACGGTGAAGCAGTTCCCTCACGTCTACTCTGAGTGTTAAATCTCCAAACAGAGTTTAAATGAGCCCACTTTACACTATCAAAAAGTTTAAAGCACTCAATCAGAGTTGATTTCACACCGAACACTTTTTTCAGTACATCATTATATTCTTTCCTATAGGATTCAAAGTAATGGGATTGCTTAAACATGCATGACATCATGACAGCAGTGATATGTACATACGACCAGCCTATAATAGTCCCTATTGCTCAGGACGGGTCATGCCCTGCTTGCAAGCACTGATTCAGATCAGTGCTGCAGTATTAGTGGAGGCTGGGTGAATTCTCCAATAGCACCGCCCTTTTTTTTTTTTTTTTTTTTTTTTTTTGGTACACTGGTAAGCTGAGTGCATTCGCAGCAGGCTGGAACTCTCTACGGGACACCCAAAGTTTGACACGGTAACTGTGTCACATGGTGAGAGGGGGCATGCTGGTCCTCAAGGGGAACCTGGCAACACTGGTGCTGTTAATGAGATGTGTCTCTCCAAGAGGCCTCTTCAGGATAACAGGCATCACAAATTTAACAGCAGCTGAGTGGAATGCCTGAACGTAAAAGCTTATAAAGACTCTACCACAAATTTGCATCAAGGATTTTATTTTTTACTTTCATTTATTTATTTATCAGAATGTAGAGGTACATTTGTGAGGGCTAACCTTGTTGCTAGCATGTCCTTTTTCTAGACAAAATACTATTACACTATATTACACTTCATCCAAACTAACTAATTTACGCAGTACTATGTAGTAATGCAAGTCACACTTCCATAAGTGTCTTACAGCGGGGTGCTTTTTAAAAAAGAGGACAGGGGCCAGTGGGTGTCAGCGACATCGTACTGGGTTATTTGTTCATTTGCACATGGTCTATGGAATGCGCAAAACCTTACCAAACACCTTTTTGTAATTCTGAAACCCCCTCTGGAAGTATATTTTTTGGTCCCAAAAGGATGAAATGTCTGGGGAACAAAGAGGACGTCCGGTTTCGCCTGCTTCATCCACGCTGGACTCGTCGCCACTGGATGGCTTAAAAGCAGGAGGTCCTGGGAGGTGTTTCTCAAGGTCAATGCACACCCTCAGGTCAGGAGAGAGCGACTTGGCTTCCGCTCCCTGAGATGGTTTAATCAAAACTTTGGAGATGGGATTTCACCACTCGATCGGGATTATATCTCCTCTCTGGCTTTGGCTTCAGCGGTCTGATAGTGCCATTTAATCATGATCAGGTGCGACTGTTAGTCTTTTTTTTCCTGAAAGATTTTTGCTACGAACGAAGGTTACTTTGATTCTGAAAAATTCCGAACCATTCTGAAAACTGGAGACAGGTTTAAAAAAAATGCGATCAAACAATAAGTAGATCAAAAGCAAAAGCATATGAAATATTAACAATGCGATTTCATACAAAATAGGTCATATATACAGTTTACTTGTTTCACAACTGCACATTTTGTGTACTTATAAAAAAAAATTTAAATGTAAAAGCAACTTAGAAAAGCTCTCTCCTGCATCTACAATGGACATATAACATTTATGTTGTAGGAGTGTCAGATAAATGGCTAAATGTCATGCAATGCTGTACTTTAAAGAGGCCTCTTGCATTGCACAAAGCTCTACATCGATTTTGCTGTGATGATGACGCAGATTGTTCATGTGTCCTGGTCTTTAGAGAGTGTCATTAACCGTGGCCCCCAGTGCTGAGAGGTACAATGTACTTATTACTTCCTGCTTCCTCTCAACAAGATGGCCTACTTTTTTTTTTGCACGGATGTCGTCTTGGCGCTCATCTCTATTTTTAAAAAGGAGACATTTGGCAATCAAATGTAGCGCATGTCGATATTTCACAGCGGTCATTTCGTACAGTATCTGTTTATATTATGTTACATATTTTATTTGCCATCTTCATTTTATCCAACCTTGCTTCCATTAGCTATTGAATTAAATTCATAGCCGTGGCAAGGCATTCTAATTGCTATGCAATGAATAGGTAGAGGAGAAACATGTACTGCACAGCAGTAAAGAATGGGATGACCTTTTGCATTGGCCTTCCTTTGCTGCCATGTGCGTCTTTGTAAAGCATTCTCGTTCCACAGAGATAAACTCTGAAAGAGTACTCCAAGTGCACTCTGTTTTCCTACATTTTAACTATTATGGGCTGTCGCAGAGATACAACCCACAGGCCTGTATTCTATCAATATTTATCCATTTGTTTAGGCCTTGTGCTGTATCTAAAAGAGACATGCAGGATATTGGGCTATATAGCACCAAGAACTGTACTAAGTATAACTCCAAGGAGAGTACGTTGAAGGTGGACGTGGTTTTGTCTGAATACATTTAAGCATAAATGTGAAAGATGTAGAAGTCCTTGGAAAACTACAAAGAAGGACAACAGAATTATTTCAATTTATAGAGGAGGAAGGGGTGGGGGGAGGGGGGCATTGTTCACTGAAAAGACTTTGACTCAGAGTTTCAGATGGGACACGGAGGGGTGGTACTTCAACACCTTTGGCGTAACAAATTTTAAACATTATACGCACCAAATAATGCTCAGCTACCAGAATCCAAGTAGCACTAATGATAGCATAGATCAATAACATGGCCTGCCGCCTCTTCAGCTCTTCGTATGAAACAGGAGCAAGGTCGTCCTTCAAACTTCCTTTCTCCTCGGTTGTGACTAATTGGGCTTTAATGCGTAGTCTGTTTTTTTGTATGCGCCTTTTCTGGCACCGAGTGCCTGTCTTTGTTTGGCTGTGAGTGATTTAAAAAAAGAAACCCATTTGCAACAGAAGACTGCGGCGGAGCAGTTGAGCTTGTTAGAGCGTGGGGCAAGGGGGCAAGGTGACCGCGATTCCTCCGGTCTTTCGCTAACGTGCAACGCCACCTCATTAGCAATAGCAGCTTTGGATCGTGCTTCATCCTGATTAATTGCCTTAATATACGATGAAACACGGAGACGACTCCCACTCGATTTGTTCCGTTTCTAACGTTGCGTGGCTCATAGTCAGGCCTTTTCCGATGTACACCTTTTATCACGATCATGCTCATCTGCCGGGTAAACTGAAAACGTCCATTACTTAATATTCAAATACACGTTTCGTAATTTCACGTTCAGATGGCTGAACTCTGAATGCCAAATATCGCGTTTCAAACGTGAACCTTCCTGCGTAAGCTATATGCGCATTTGCACTGAATATGATTGGACGCTATTTGGAATGTCAAAACATATTTGTAGACCGGTTTAATCCGTGCAATGTCCTCTGTTCCCCTCCTGTTTCCTTTCACTCTAGAGTCCACCTGCCGAGCTGCACAGTCATCAGATTGGAGGAGCAAACTTAATGCTGAGTTGGCGACTCACCAGAGGTGTTACTTTTATGTGATGAGACAGGGACTGCCTGCACAACAGAAGCCTCCCCATTCTTATCAGGGATACGGCCATTTTACACTATCCCGTGGTGCAAATGGCCATTTGATGGCAAGAGCACTGCCAGGAGTACCAGACCATGGCGCGCACAGTTTCCATCACTACACTGAAAACCAGCTGCTTTAGAGCTAATGTGCTAATCAACAGCCTCAAGGCCAACTACCCTGGATAAACAAGTCTATGCAGACCAGGGCAATTAGAAGCTCAAAAACAGTCTCTGCATAAGGTACAACAGTTAGTAAGACATCATTAATGAATGATGCCCACTGCTTCCCCCCAGCATACACACACACGCACACACGCACACACACACACACTCCACACACACTCCACACCCTCCCTGAATGTGCCTGCCAGGAATGAGATATAAAAAGTGGGTGAATAAATATGTTTGTAGTTTGCAATTGTTGTACAAGTCTAACACATTTAGATGTATCAGTTCATATGTAAAATGTACAAAACACATGCGCGCGTACACAAACACACACAATTACAGTAAGTAAGCTAAAAAAACAGCATTCTTTTCATAGAAACAGATATACAGCATAATTACCCTATACTGGGTCTACATCAATGGTAAACCAAAAAACTATGCAGTTTGAAATAAATAATAAAAATATGGTGATTCTGGGATTCAAGCCAATAGCTGCTTTTATCTCGCCACCTTTACACAACGGCTGACATCAGGTTTTGTCTCTTATATTCCAAACTCCGGCTGGACGGATTCTCATCCACAGCCATCAAGACCTAAAATATCATCCAGATGTCTACTGCCCGCCAAGATCCCTGCCTCCACACCCACCCACAACACCCTCACAACCCTCTCCTCTTTCTGTTCTTGCTACTGATTGAAGCTTATGCACACTTAAAGATTCTGTTACTTTACTGCATGCTCAATCAGATTGTTCCAATGTACCAACAGGGTGAGTCCTAGACAGCACACAGTGGGTTACTAATGATAAAAGTGGAGAGGAAAGGACAGTAAAATTGGCTTAGAGCTTAATAGTTATGTTATGGAAAGGTCAAACACATCTATTCAGGAGACCATACCAGCCCTAGTCCCTAATGGTGTCACCGTGAATTAAGTCCCATTTCTTCCTTGGGTGTTTAAACGAAAATTAAGAAGTTCATTATGGTAGTTCATTATGTGATTGAATTGTGCTGAGTGTTGCATTTCCTTCAAAAGCAAACCAGAGCGGTAAAAGAGTTAACATACTGCTTTGGATAGTGCTGTTTGCTGCTGACGTGCGTGTGTGAGTGTGTGAGTGTGTGTGTGTGTGAGTGTGTATGTGTGTTTATCCAGGGAAATGTGCAGTGAAGTTTAGTATATAGGCCATTTAAATGCTGATTTTTTACTGGGGCAGTTCTCATAAAGGAAGTGAAGCCAGACCATGACGCCATTTTGAAACCCTCTGGTATATTGAGATATTTTAATGATTCCTTTCTTATCTTCAGCTCGCTGTCACATGAAAGCTAGGACAATTAGCTTCTAGGGTCTGCAGCTTTATGGCACTGGATAGATATTTAGATTTGCCCAGGATCTCTTGACTAGACTGAAGATCCATAAGTGGCACTGTAATCAGCAATCAGAAACTTAAAGTGCTCTCCACTTAGTCAATAATTCAACATACTGAAGTCAAAGAAAATCAATGATGTCCTCCACCAAAAAAAAAAAGTGTCTGTTTTCAATGGCAGTTAAAAACTCGTTTTTTAATGCGATCTCTAAAAATAGCCATGCAGTACTCTTGGTGGCAGCAGGGTCTTTCTTGTGACATAAATAATGATGTCCAAACCTGCAGGCCCACACCGTGACATGTTCCCATATTGTTTTCCCACATGGACTAGGCTTGTTTAAGCGCACTGAAAAAACTGAGAAATAAAAAAATGTATATATATATATATATGAAAAAAACAGCACAGCTTTTGTTTTCAGTGCTTCCAAGTTCCTGTGTTAAATGTTCCATTCAACCTCTGTTTACCAATCACAGGGCATAATTTATGTGTGTGTGTTATATTGTTCTCCTCCCACCTCATTGGTTCCTTGGATGTTTTACTAAATGTCATCACAGATTAGTGAAGCAGGGCAGGGCTGGGAAGGCTAATGATTGGACATAACATGCATGCTTGTTGCCCCTCTAACTGAATTTAATGAGCCAGTAGTGCCCGTTTGGGGTTCCAGAACATGCCTCTACGATTTTAATTAATGCTGAGAATGCAAAAATCTTGTTCACTGTTACCAGAACGGGAGAGTAAAGTAATGAAGCACTACTTCCTGAAATAATGCAAGATATAATTGCATAATGATGGAATTAAATTCAGCAGCAAAAACAAATTAAGTCCTATTTTCTTCCAATTTGTGTCTTTGTTTTTGCCACAGTGAGGGGTGAGGGTGGGCAAACAACTTTTCTATTTGCCTGCCATTTTCACCAGGCTGGTAAGAATGCTATTGTACCAGGTTGTTTGTCAGACAAATGCTTAGTTGACTATGTAAACAGAAGAATACAATTGCGGAAAGGAATATGTCAACAAGTGCGCAGATTAGAACAAAGATATTCTCATAAAACCAACATTAGCAACTCACATCAACAGCGGCGAGTCATTAAGCAACAGAATACGTTAAAACAACATTGGCTCAGATATTCAAAGTTGATGTAAAGCAGCAAATTAAATGTAAACAAAGCGGATTAAAGTCTATTCATAGAAAACTAATTGCGCGCCTTGATTGGGTTTAATATTCATGAATACTAGTATAATGAATATAATTAAAACAAGCTTTAATCCCTCATTTAATCAATGAGAACACAGGCAAACAAGAAAGCTTTAGCACACTCCCACCACACCTTTATTTGATCAAACGTAGACCAGCCTAGGTTTGATCAAGTCTCTGATGTTCTGACTCGAAGGGCAACCACAGTGCATTATAGAATAAATCAGTATGTGATTACATAAGGCTGCAAGGACTTCAAAACTACAGTATTATTAAGCTTATCTTTGAATTATCACAGAAAATACCCAAGTATAATTGGAAGTCCCATACAATGATTTTGTTAAACATCACCAGGACAAATTTTTTTTGAAGCTCGACATCACAAAGTATCTACAATGTGGCTAGTTAGTTTTTCAGTGTTCGGGGCGGGGGGGAGGTGGGGGGGGGGGGGTGAATGTAATCTAAACATCACCAATTACCTGTTTCAGGGTTTTGAGATGATCAAATAGTAATTATGTGGAGATAATGAGACGCAGTCCAGCCTTTCATTGTTGCACGTGGCAAACGCGTTCATGAAGAGCGACTTCATCGTCACAAGATACATCAAAGAATATTTCAGCTGTAACAAGAATAAGGAGAACATGAGAAGCAAGGCCTTACTAAAGAACAATCACTGAAACAGCCAGTGAGCATCAGACAGAAAAGCACTACTAAAATACAGTATAAGCACAAAACAGCGATTCTAATTAGCAAAACTGGCAAGCAGTTATATTTTAAAGCAACATACCTACATTATACAGGTAGTCTACAGGACATAGAAACCTGTAGACATGTGATTAAATTAGCTTCTCTTGCCGCAGGTTGATTTTTGCAGTCAGCTGATCTGCAGTTGCTACAGACAAATGCCTCAGAGTTCCATACTGATAAATCCTTCAGAGTTCCATACTGACAAATAATGTCTTGGTCACTCTTGAAAAAGAGATATTAATCTCAATGAGACTTTTACCTGGTTAAATAAAATATATATATATATATATATATATATATATATATATATAATTCAGAGTTCCATACTGACAAATCCTTCAGAGTTCCATGCTTACAACTCCTTCAAACGTCCACGCTGGTAAATCCCTCAGCGTTCCAAACTGACAAATCCCTCAGAGTTCCATACTGACAAATCCAGTTCCATACTGGCAAATCATTCAGAGTTCACACTGACAAATCCTTCAGAGTTCCATACTGACAATTCCCTCAGAGTTCCATACCAACAAATCCCTCAGAGTTCCATACCAACATTGCCTTAGATTATGTGAAATATCAGCATGATCAGCTGTCTTGGCCACAGAAGTGTTTTATTATCAGTTATCGTCTTTCAAACTCACAAAGGTCTCCTTGTGAAGCCACACTAGCCATAATTATAGACAACAAGGTCTGTCCAGCATCTTTATACTTGACTCTGAGAATGATTTTTCCTTAATTATTGCCTGAGTCACATCTATGTGGTGGCCTCTGCTTCGCATAGGATTTATTACCCCTCATTTTCCCAGGGGTTTCAATTATTTTGTTTACTAGCAGCAGTGATGAGTACAGAGAACATATTAATGTGTTACAAGTGCAACAATACCCTGCGTGACACTTAAACATCCTTCAAGCAGAACATAAGATGTCACAGGGTTTACAGAGTAAGTACTGGGTGGTAGGCCTAGAGTATGACTAGGGTGACCATGTGTTGAATTTTTTAAAATGTGGACAGGGGAGATTTGGCCTGCAGAGATATTCTCGGTCACAAATCCCCCCAAAAAAAGTGTCCTGAGAAAAGAGAACATCTGGTCAGCCTCCTTTGCTGAGGAGGGGGGCAGGAAGTTGGGTGGGGGGGGGGGGGGGTTGAATTAATTGCTTCATTGCTACAAACCAGAGGAGCTGCCAGACCACCAAAGGCTCCAGAGCTGAGAAGCACTTAAGTAAGGGTCTGCAGAGGTGCTAACAGACTTAAGACAGGACAGACAGGACCATGTCCTTGACTGACAGGTGTACTGTCAGTAGGTGATAGAATTTCCAGAGGCTGTGGCTGGTGGAAATCTGTACAGAACAGCAGGGAAATGCTCTGGCATGCTAATAGCAGTAGATCAATGGCATTCTGAATTAGGGGGAAGCTGTTGTCTGTTTGCCCAGGCTGGAATGTCCCATAGCTGGACGGCAGCACATTTTGGCCTGTAGCTAGGAGGAGCATGTGGTGTGACATTGGGGTTCCATTCTCATTGGTGCATGTAATGACTGGACGAGTTTCAATGGCGGGGAACAATCAGTCAAAATAAAAGCCTTGTCTCAATTTGTAAAATTGTTTGAGGTTTGTGTTTATCATCACAAAATAAGGTAAACATATATACAGTAGTTCTACATACATATCCGCTTACTATTATTTGTTCAGTATAGAAATGACTCTTCTTTGCACAACAGTTCGCGACAAAGTTAGATTTTTTGGTATCTTCACCTAACTTTCAGTGCTTTTTCGTTTGTAACCCAAGGACTTCCTGAAACTTTTAGGGTGTTTTGGTACATTTGACAATGTTTATTGGATTTTTACTAGAAGATTTCCACTCCCCACATTTTAAAGACGGCTATCACCCTGACTGACAGTTGGAACTACAGTGATTGAATGAGTGTTAAATAGGATTGGACAGTCTAAGTTTGAAAAAAAAGTGCAAAAAGAATATTATATTAAAAAGCTGTTTTTATTTTATTCTTAAAGATTGCATTGCTGGAGGATTAAATAATCATATGGATGATATTGTTGTGGCTGGCTATTCAACAGTTCCGAAATGCATGTGTTTCATCCACTCGATGATGGAGCTTTTTAGAGTCCCAGACATGAACTGCACTGCCACCCAAACCCCCCCCCCCCCCCTCCCCAAACACACACACACAGCTACCACAAAAAACAAACCTTTTTTAAATGAAAGTCCCATACTATTCTCCAAAGGGTACTTGACCTCTCTACAGAGGCAATTTATATGAAGACAATTCAATGGCTCTCTTGCCTTGGCAAATTTCACCTCCAAAACAAATTACGCAAAGGCAATGGCACGAGAAAGTGTGGGTTTTAAGTGAGACCTCTCAGACCTGTTCTTGACAGTAGGATCGCAGTTTTACATTTATTCTGTTATAAACAATGTTACGTTCGACTAAAATCCAAGGGGATGGCTATGCTGTTTCCATTTGAAAGTCACCTTAACTGCACAGCCTTCAAAAATTAATTTCCAAAAGTTGTTTAAACTGCAGTGCCCTCAACAATTATTCAAACTTTATTGAACTAGGCTCTTCACAACAATACGCTTTTTTTTCAAAATCATTAGCTACACAGCTTGGGTAGATTAACAATTTTTTAAAAATTTTATTTTGTGTGGTTATATGGCTGTAATGCATTGGTCCATAGAACACCTGAATATCATTGGCCAAATCACCAAATCAACCAACTGCAGTCAGCTTCCCCAGACCCAATTTCTTAAAGCACATCACTGAAGATGAGGTTGAATAATAATAACCTGCGGTGAAAAAACAGGAAAAAAGCATAAGGTGAATCACTTTCTGACAGTCCATTTTTACTGTCAATGTACAGTAGATGCTTAGCAGAGTTCTCTCCAAATTAGTCAAATATAACCGTTACATAATCAGTTTGATTTACCAACCCTGGCCCACGGTTTGCAGGACGCTAGCTAAAATTGCCAAGGCAACTGTTCAGAAAACACATCGGTGGCCTGTCCTGTATCATCAGTCACTGAAGCTCAAGTGAAGCATTTGAACGCGAAAGGAACATCTGTCGCGTAAAGCTTTCACTCTTTTTAAAAAGATAATGATGAGAAAATAACAGCTAGAAACAACATAACCCCTTTGTGTCCAACAAGCAATGGAGGGAACTGCTTCACAGGCGTTCATCAAAATCCCTGTGTAATGAGTGAAGTGGAAGCAAGCCGCAGTCTAACAGTGAGTAATGGTCGCCGTTCTCCCCAGTCTCTCGCCCCTGTGATAAATGTTAAAGCGGAAACGTGTTAGCTAATATAATCACGTGAAGTCACATTTATTTAACGTCCCGGCTATTTTCTGGCACCAAACTGTAGCTGCACTGCGGGCTACTCAGTACACACCGTGTGTGCGATTAAGGTTCCTGTGCATGAAATGGCATTCAATCTTTGTTTCTGTAATGTACATACTTCAGTTTAATAAATGGTACAAGGGACATTTGTGGAGGCTGTATTAGTGAGGCTCAGTCCTCCAATTTATTTATGTTCTCATCAATAACGTTCTTAGTCAAACGCCGGCTAGCAGCGTACCAGTTCTAAATGTACCGTTGCTGATTGTGATCAGGCTTTAAAACCCTGATAAGGGGGGTCGACTGTGTTCCTCCCTGCGACTGAGAACGCTTATGGTCAAAAAGAGCTCTTCTGGCCTGGCATGAGTAAAATCCAGAAGAGGTATTTTTACTTTTCATAGTCCATGTTCCATATTTGTGGGTGGTTCCAGGTTTTGCAGCTAACTCAATAATCGGGGCCTTGTTTCATGAATTTAGCTGGATAAGTGCACTAAGGAATCCTCCCAAATCTGGACTGGAGTGAAAAGGACTGTTCCAGGCTTTACTCAGTGCAGTTATCCAGCTAACTCAGTAATCCTGCTTCATGAAATACCTACCCCCTGCTTTGTGATACAGGGCCATGGTTTTGTAAATGCTGTTAGCCAGGTCTGGCACTCCTTCTCAGGTGTATATACTCATATTCTTCTATACCAAACCAGTCCAAATAAGACCATATTCTCAACAACAATAATAATCATAATAATAATAATAATAATAATAACAATAATAATAATATTTTAAAGGTTGTAGCTTCACAGTCTAATACCTAAGACATCCTGTTGCTTCTGCTCTCAGCTTTACCCACACTCTGCATGCCAATTTCTGGGAGATACTAAACCATTTCCATGGAAACGCTGCTTTTGATTCAGCTATCAAAGGAGGGAACATATCCTTGATTGCTAATTGAATCCGAGAAGCAAACGCAGAAACCCTTTAATCCAATCAAACCGATAACATACACCCTTGTATGCACAACATACATATAAATGGAAGCCTAGCTGTGGAACACTTGGTGGGTAATGAATGATTAATGTGAATGTTTTTTTTTCTCCCTCTCCCTCTCCATTCAATCAAACTGAATTGGGTGTGGGGGGGGGGGGTACATGCAAAGGGAAGATATTAATGCATGACTGTTTTGACAGATCACCGGGTTGAAGGGAATGATTTTAATGAATATTTAACACAACACGATTCCTGAAAGATGAACTTTACGACGAAGCAGATTTTCGTTCCGCCGCAATCGAATTAACTTTTTCCGGAACTGCGGTGACGCTCGCGGTCTATTTCCCCACCGGCGGCGCCGCGGATTTCGGCAAAAATAGAAGCGGGATCGCGCGGCCCCGCCCGGCGCCGCCTGTCCTTAATCACGCTGTTAGTCGCTACGTGATTTTCGAGTCATTTCGCATTCAAATATTCAACGGGTTCCCGGAACCGAATATTCGAGTAATGGAACACTCATTTCCCGCAATCCTCGGGCACTTTATCGTGTTTATTTCTGAGCGAACGGCGAACGGAGCTCGCTCGCACATCCGTGCGGGAAACGTGAAAATACAATCATCCTCTGGTTTATGCAAAGTCCCCCCCAAAGCGCTCCATAAATGTTAGAGAGAAGTGACAACTGATTTTCTTCTGTCAGCCAACACAGCTGTTAGGAATATTGGTCAGATAGTTGTTTAATGCAGTCACTTACAATGCCGTGCGGAACAATAAATAATTCAGGTTTGCACTGAAGAAGACTCATCTTGACTCAAAACAAACAAAGGAGTTTCCTGTAATTCTCTTGATTTTTGGATGGAATCGATGAATTATCTCATAGCGAAATAACCAAAGAGTGAAATAGCTGGTCTATAGTTGGTTGTAAAAAGTTGTGCAAGTCGCTCTGGATCGCTCTGGATAAGAGCGCCCGCTAAATGCCTGTATTGTAATCCGTTGCTGTGCTAGAGATTTATTTTATTTATTTATTTATTTTTTTGACTTTGACTTTTTGACCAAAAAACTTCACACCCAGTCTTGATGAGACCAAAATGATGTTATCGTTGACAGTTGATGAATTATGGAGTGTGAACTATCCACACTGACTCAACAGATGCGTTCTGCACTGAGACACGGAATGAATAACTGCCTTATTTTAATGACATTAACTGTATATCAGAACGGTCACGGATCATTGAGTGAGTCCTAACTGTTCGCCATTTTATAATTTCGTGATAAATCTCGCAGAAAAAAAATCAGATAAAACACGGCGGGAGCGGAGCTCTTATAACAAATATTTATCACCGTAGTTGTGTTTCTGTGACAAGTATGAAATTGTCCATTTATAAATGACTCTATCTGAGATAGAAATTGTACTAAATTATCCTGAAGAAAAAAAAAATCATTAAGGCAAATGGTTCTGTTAATGATTTTTCAATGCACGAAGAGGGTGAAAGTGAAAGTAGATATTGATATTCAAAATGAACTTGGATTCAGACTGTAGAAATATGAATATATCACATGACTTACGTGCAGTCCTGCAAATTCAGCGTATCAGGTCAATGTCTCCACGGTTCTGTAACTATGGTAGAAAATGAACACCTTTATCAAATCAAATTGTGTGTGTGTGTGGGTGTGTGGTTGTAGGCTGAACAGAGCTAGGAAACTTTATTTATTTTCTTTTTTTGTTACAGAGCTTTGAAAGAAAGACACAGAAACAGAGTTATTAGTTTTTAGGCTAAACGTGCATTATCTCATGTCTGTGCATGTTTCTTTTTTTGGGGGGGGGGGGTGGGGGTGGGTGAGGGTGCGCTGGCCGAGGCCTTTTCCGCGAGCCCATTTCCTCCAGACGCCGGGGTGAATAACAGGAAGCTGTGACACGCGGGAGGGACGCGCATCGGCGGGCAGAGGAAATTGAAAGACGCTCGTCGCCTCGGAAACGTTGTGCCCCTGCGCATATCTTGCACCGGTTTGTTTACACCCCCGAAAACAGCTCCATTGAGTTACATCTTCTATCAATCGATATCGTTTGCCTTGCACATATTTATGAATCTTTCATGTGAAGGAATATGGATGCATATAACTGTACGTATTATAGTAGCAAAAAAAAACTAGCTAGCCAGGGCAATGTATTCGCTATCCATGTGTACATGCAAGATATGCATGTATGTACACTTGTTATTATGAATGCAGAATTATGTGTGTGTGTGTGTGTGTGTGTGTGTGCCCTTGCACAAAGTCAGCGAGCAGCACACCTGCTGACGACAGGAAAAATAATCATCTCATTTATCGTTCTGCTTTGCTTGATTTTTATTTTTTATTTTTTCCCCAACTCCGGATGAGGGACCAGACCGGATCAATTACATTTCAATTACAGAAGGAGGTCAAGCAAGAGGCGGGAAACGTGTTATTGACCATCTGCGCTCTCTTGGTGCAAGAACCCCCCTGTGTCTTTGGTTGGATGTCTCATGAAGACTCACTGTCTCGCTTTATGGTGGAATGGCACACAGGTGCATTGTGGGAAGGAGAAATGACAGTCCATGTCAATGTCATGTGTTCTTTGAACAAATATAAAGCAAAATAAAGGAATAAATTTGTTTAATAAAGCCTCAGCCTCATGACAGACGTTTTTGAAGATGAACATGGGTTGTCATTGAACCCACAGTCAATTGTAGGATGAAAAAATATGACTGGTGTGGGTTTAGTAAGGCTTAGACCCACTGATATCCCAAACAGAGGTTTATAGTGCTAAAGACCTAAGTCCTCTGCACACTGAACTAAACAGTTTTGTACTGACTCCACACACACACACACACACACACACACGCAAACATACACACGCAGAGACAGCTCTCTACAGACCTGACACCAGCTCATCACTATTATCACAGAACCCAAGGTCCGCAGATTCTTTTCTTTTTTTTATAAAAGTCTTGCATTTGATTGGTCGGCGGCAGATAAGTAACAAGCATTCGTACATTCCTTCCCCTCTTTGACTAACACACAAAGTTCTAGCCGCTGGTTCCGGTCGCCCCCGGCGACGCTCGCGGCCTCCGCGGAGCCTGGCGTAACTACGGCGTTTTGAGTTCAGCCCACCTCGCCCCGCCGCTCGTCCCCCCGGCCGCCTCTCGTCTCCTCCCCCGCCGGGCCGCCGCGCGGGGGGTCGGCGGAAGCGAAAAGCCGCCTCTCATCGCGCGAAGCGGCCTAAAGGGACGGCGGGCGGAGGTCACGCATTCAATTCAGGCCTAAAAAAAAATTTAAAAATGATAAAATCTCGCCCACTCCTCGCGGAAAAATATCAATCGCGGGACTGAGGATAAGCGGCGCCTTTTCACCTTGAAGCAGAAGAAATGTATTCACTGAGCACTGTTGATTATTAAAGACGCTTCTCAAGTACGAGATAGCGAGTGCCACTGGCTTTAGCAAGGCCGCGTAGATGGGGAAATATGCAGAAGCTTAGTCGGCATGTCAACAAGCTATTATTTCTGCGGGCAGGTTTTAGCGCTAAGTGGTGTTTGCATCAATGCCGGCGGGGAACCTATTCACCCATTTACAAACCTGTGGTGGGGTTAACCCAGTTTCTATTCAGCCAGGTCAGGAAATGTATTTCAATTCAGTCCATAACAAAAAAAAATGCCTGATGTTCTATGAACTTCTATTAATTTAATTTCAAACCATTCACAGTATGAAATAAAAGAACTGTAAAGGTCTGTCTTAATTTTATTCCATGCCCATTAATGAATATACATTGATAGACATGTACAAAATTATGTATGTTGGCTAAATATGTTGTGTGATTTATTGCTCTTTTTTCAGAAATGATCTTACTGCTTACCTTACAGTTCATTAATTTGAACTAAATTGCAGTATTGATGGTACTCTTTTTGCTGTGTTTTCTAAAGTAGCTCTGAAAATTCATAATTACTGAATGAATTACTCAGAAATTGTATTCAAGATAGCTGAATATATTCAGCAAGGGTTCTTTTGAAGGACTAGATTTAATGATTCGACAGATGTTACGCTCGATGCTCACGTGTCGACAAGGCGTCGAGCTGTCTAAACGCTGCTGTTTAGGAGTACCGCTCCGAGGTTTGCTTCAAATCACATTATCACAGGAACCGAAGTTTCGTTATATCACAGTGGCGCTCGCCATTTTGACTGGTGTCTCGCTGCTCTATTAATACCTGATCATGTGTCCTGTTCATGTGTCATCTTCATTTACATATGAACCTCTATTTGGGTGTACATGAAAAAAAACACAGGATTCCTGTGTGTTTGCACACGACTTTTGTAAAAACGGTTCAATGTCCCACAGTTTGTGGGGTTTCATCAGAAGAGCAAGACATTGAGTGTGTTTGAGATTTTGTACAGAGAGATGGGCCTTTTATGTGTGTGTGGGGGGGGGGGGGGTTAGGGTTAGAGTCAGAACTGAATTTCAATCCTTAGGGTTAAGTTGAAAATATTTTCAAATCATTGGAATACACTGTTGCAATGTGCTCTAATTTACCATGCACGCAAGAGGAAATGGACGAGCATTATGCTCATGAAACACAAAACACAATTTAATTTCACTTTAATCATGATTATCGTCATCTCATTATCATTATGGCAAGTTTAATTTGTATAACACTTTTGTGCATAGCCTCAGATGGAGAGGGTTTTAGGAATACATGGCAATAGCACTAATATTCAAAAACTGATTTTTACAGTCATAAAGTCGAGTGGTAGTGTTTCACTAATTTCAATGTATCACTGGAGAGGCAGGGGTCAAATGCTTCATAACACCGATACTTCAATCAACACAATTGATTCAACTGTGTCATTGCTTCGGAAAGCTTCGCTCTGCCCATCACTCATTCCATCTAGGACTTGGTAAAAATGGCCTTGTAGCCATTGTTTTTTTTTCTTTCTTTTTTCTTTTTTTAGCTACAATGCCAATCATGGTTGAGCATCCCCAATCCGCCAAGACAGGTGCATGGTTTCATGATGTGACCCATTCCCTTTTGCTGAGGAGAGGAGAAAAGAAGGGAAAGATTTAATCCCGTCTTTTTACGGACCCAATATTTCCTTGGAATGTGTTCAAATGTGTTCATTTCACATCAGCTCAGGGATAACCGGCAATGAATTCTGGGTAAATACGATCTCGGCTTCCCTATTCGTCCCTCAATACGGCCAGAAATGCATTTACTCCCAGGCACCGCATCAATTTCGACTTGGCCCTGCATTTAAACCCACCTCAATGTGTGCACCTTAAAACTGAATATTGTGCAGTCTGTGAAACTTCCCCAACTACCTTTAATCAACTTTCAAAACCTTTTGTGAATTAAATAATTGTTTAAATTACACCCTACCAGGGTAAAGAGTTGATTATCTTTATTGCAGCATTCACACTCTTTGTAACTTTATTTAGTTGAATGGTATTTTTTTCACGGTGTCATTTAGAGCGATGGCTGGCATTCCCACAGTCACCTTATACTGTACACCGGTGCTGATTAGCCGCTGCCAGTGAGTCACTACTACAGTACGACAAGTGCCATTTGAATGACAGATCCGATCGTTATCCTGAAGGTTATTTGGCACTTTGAAGGCCGGACTTCAATATAAAGTGCATTACCAGGGCGAGGGGAACGCTATGGGAGTTGGCTACAGCGCAAAATATATGCCTGTCCGCTCCATTCTTGACAACCGCAGGCGGCCTCCAGATTGGGCTAACGGCGCGGACGTTTCTGGAAGACGGCATCCTGTGCCCGATGACCGGCCTTCGTTAACAACAGTGATTAGCCGCACCTCAGATGCGAGCCCCCCCCCCCGCCCCCCCATGGAGCAGGCCCCAGAAGAGAGAAACAACAGTTCAAAAGCTCTTTTCATCTAGCCCATCTTTCCTTACTGGTCACTGTGCCTTGGTTCGTCTGTCGCCATCTTTGATTTATTTCTACATATTTCCTCCACTTTGAAGCATTTATATTATATAAAATAATAATAATGAAGTGCGTGTGTGTGAAGCGTGTTTTAAAATATTATTGCGTGTCGGCGTGGGAACATCACAAACGAGGACACAAAACGAAGCCTAAGAATGATTTAAAAAACAGATGCCTTAGTTGGTAATAGACCGGATTCTCTGGAAAGCATGTATCACTTCAAGGAGAAAAAGCAAAGTCCCAGAAGATCATTAGTGTCTAAAGCCACCTGGTTCTATGACTCCCTTAAGCGATACAAAAGCTCCTCTAGTGTCAGGTACATCTCTTAGCGTTCGACTGAAAGACTTCATTTCCACTATTGGCAGTACGGTTCCTTAACGTGGAACCGTATGGTATATGTCACTGTAGGGTCTGCGTCCTTTCTTCGTGCCCAGTTATACGAGTGCAGTCTCCATCAGAACTGCACACTGGACCAGTCTTTGATACCGACAGGAACTTTTAGTTATTTCCTTGCTTGAATTTTGTTTTTTTTGTACTTGTGTATTTCAGCCTAAGATAGATTAAACACAATTACATAATTATACATTGCTGTTGACCAAGAGGTCACAGTATTCCTCAGGCAAAATTTCTCACGTGAAACAATATATTTAGCAGTTTTTTTTTTCAACATTTTTTTTTCTTCATTTTACAGCAAGCCACATCAACAATACCATAATAGATCTTTTTTAAAAAGACTCAAATAAGGTATAATGCTAGGTAATTTAAACAAACCTTTATTCACCTCTGAGAGAAGGTTGGATATTATTCCCGCTGATTACAGGCCTTGTATGCAAGTTGATAAAATTGGATAAATTGGCTATAGGTTACACTGGAGAGTTGATTACTGTTGATTACTGGAAGTAACAAGAGAAGGGGCAGTGGGGGGGGGGTGGATTAAACAGTTGCTTGTTCTTGCACACACAAGAAATATACAGTTATGGAAAAAAAGACAATTCAAAAAAGAAAACTAGATACATCTCATGTAAAGCTGGACAAAGTGGCTGAAATTATTTAAAGAACATGTCCTGTGGAAACACATGACTGGAACATGTTCTCTGGGCAAGGCTCTTCTAGAACATGGGTGACTGTGTTGTAGGCAAGGGGTGGAGGTGGGTTATTTACTGTAGACACCAGACCTGGGTCAAATACGTCTTTGTTTTGGATTCAAATACTTTTCTGTGCTCTGTTGATCTTGCCTGGTGTAATTGAGCCTGCCAATATGACCAGAAGGCGGGGTTTGCACTTTTTGAGAGTATTTCATTGGTTCCAATACACCAGACAAGATCAGTAAAGCATATACACGTATTTGAATCCAAAACAAATACGTATTTGACCCGGGTCTAGTAGACACTAAGAATGAGTGAGGCTCACTTACTCAGACACAAGGCACGATCACGGGAAAGGACTCAGTAAACAAGCCAGATGGAACGACGCAGAACCAAGTGCTCTGAGGCACCATGCTTCACCAGGGCATCATCGAGAAAACGTACAGTACAAGGCCGTGGCGGATCACCCTGATTTATGACCGTTTGCTGGCTAGGAGGAGAACTTCATAACGAGCTTCCGTAATACTTAATGTGAATTTATGGCAGCTAATGCACATCGCTAATGTATATCCACGATAGCACCTGCTGTAAAAAAAAAAAAAGCTCATATCACGGTAGACATAAATCAAACGTGCGAGGTGACTTTTTTTTTCTTTTTTTTTTCGCCCGGAAACTATAATGAAGCTGTTAATGAAGAATAAAATGACTGAAGTGTTGAGAGAGCATACAGCCCTGTTTGAGATGGTATCGGTTGCTCCTTTGTGCCGAGATCTACATTTGATTAGCTTGTAATTTTCAATTAATGCAAATGCGGCAAATGCAATCAGACTCATTACCATTTGAGAACACATTCCTCTTTGCCCGGTTTTCACTCAAGTAAGTGACATTTCTTCAGATATGATGTTCCTTTCTTTGAATTTCCATTTTGGATGATGCTAGATATAGCCGCGTAAAGATTTTTCTTAGGTCAACACAGCACTTATTGATTACATCATATTGGTGACATCATATGTCTGCATTCCTGGAGTAACACTGATGGTCACCACTACAGTACGTCACTCTGGATAGGAGGGTAAACAATGTGGCAGAGGTATGGACTCATATTCATAAAGTATATCTGCAATACTATTGCATTGCAAGTCACAATGATCACCATCAATGAAATGATAAAGCTATATAAAAGGCACTTTATCAATAATAATACAAAGGGAAATTGAATTTGGTAATATAAATCATGGTCTTATGTTTGACTAAAGTTGTCTTAATTTGAACTCATATAACTGAAATTAAAACAAAGCATTAACGACCTGCAGCAGTCCATCAGTGTGTCAGCCATTGTGTTAGCACAGCTGAGAATAGTCGCTGTACAGCGAAGATGAAGGAGTAGGCGATGGAGAAGAATAAAGAGAGTAGGCTGGCGGGGTTGTGATTGGCACATATTATTTTAAAAATGAGAATGTCTAAGTGGGTCTTTTCCTAAAGGCAACGACGTTTAAATACACACGCTAATTGTACATTTGCTGGCGAAAATCAAATTGCCCTCAATTTATTTACCCGGAACGGGAATAGTCAATTCAGCAACATTCAGAATGTGACAAAATACCGCACATTTATACATAAAACTGCATCAGTCACTACTATACAAAAAGACATTGTAGAGCTAGTGGCTGAAAGCCACTCAACATTGTTGAAGATCTGAATGTGACACAATGGTGTCATGCCAGTAGCTTTTATCTCCCCTGGTTAATATTGCAAAGAGCACAAAAGAATAGGTATCTTCTGAAAATACCAGCAAGCTAGTCTGCCTCGGCACCCCCCACAGCAGGAACCCCCAGTGTGTATGTGTGTGTGTGTGTGAGTGTGCACGTGCTTGCGTGTGTGTGTGTGTGCATGTGCGGGTGGGTGAGTGTGTGTGTGTGCGTGTATGTGTGTGCATGTGTGTGCCTATGTGTGGCTACATGTGTGTAGGTGTGTGTGCGAGTGCGTGCGCGCAAGCGTGTGTGTGTGTGTGTGTATGCATGAGCATATGTGTGTGTGTGCATGAGCATGTGTGTGTGTGCGTGCGTGTATCCGTGTGTATCTGTGTGTGTGCGTGCATGCATGCATATTGTGTGTCGGCATGCATATGTATTTGCGCTGGTGCTGGGGCTCCAGTACCCATAAACGTCCCTCACGCACCCCTTTCCCTGGGGCTCCAGTACCCATAAATGTCCCTCACGCACCCCTTTCCCTGGGGCTCCAGTACCCATAAACGTCCCTCACGCACCCCTTTCCCCGGGGCTCCTCGGCGGTAATGGCCCTGTAATCACCAGCCCTGCAGATCTGACCCAGGTAATGACACAGCCCCGGAGTGGGCCTCTGTGGCGGGCGGTCGGGTGGACGGCAGGGAAAACGCAGCAGGGGGGCGGGGTGGTGGTGGGGTGGGGTGGTGGGGGTGTTGGGGCTTCAGAAGGCCAGCGTGGCAGTCAGGCAGTCAGTGTGACGTCTGGGCGCGGCGGCGCGTCCGCTAACCGGGGCCATAACAGAAAAGCACGGCTCTGACGGCTTCGCGCTGTGAGTCAGCTTTAGCCTCTTCCAACGCAGCGGGGGTCGACCGCGCCAACGGTAAAGCTCTAATTTTTTTAAACAAAAAGGGCTTTTGAAAAATTTGAGGGAATTAAGCCACAAGCTTCTGAAGGACGGCAGTTTTTTGGGTGTAACGGGAGGTGCTATTTTAGCATTAGTGTTAAATTTGATTTGTTTCCGATATGCTTGTAGAGAGGTACCATGTCGCAGATCTGCTTTAACAAAACCAATATGTTTGGCATTTAAATTTTTATAGACTGCTATATAAAGTCAATAAATACCACCAGTAAACAACTAAGCTAAGCGTAGTCCCAAGCGAAGGTTAAAGATCTGTCTCAGGCTTCCCAGAAGTGATGTCATAACCACAGGAGCACAGAATGTGGACTACGGAGTCCTTCTTAGCGCAATTCCAAGCTGAACAACAAGGAATAACCAAGACACCAACGACAGGTTAAAAGTGAAACCAAACCCTTCTATTTTTGGCGGCCATATTTAAGAGGTCATGTGTCACAGAAAATAAAAGTCCACCCGATATTGTGATGGCGTGACGCCCACCACCCCAAGAAATCATTGTAAATACCACGTTTATATTTTCTTTATTCATTTTTAATGCAGTATTTCTGTTCCCAAACACCTGTGTGACCAGGCGTTCACTCAGGGTTAGACTGTAAATATTTATTGTTATGGGCGGTTAGGGCACAGCGGGGACGGGTCAGCCCAGCGCTGCAGAGTAAATTTGAAGTGCCTTGTTGACAGTGAGCTGATCTGCGGATCGCGGGAGCCAATCACAATTAGTTTTCCGCAGGGCTCAAATGTTAAAGGCACACTTCACCTGGTAAGTGTCTTCACTCCTGGAAAGAATGATTGGTAGGATACTCCGATGCAAGGGTGTAACCTTTGTTTGAATATTGGGTTGGGGGGGGGGGTGCATTAACCCCAACAACTGCAACCCTGTAGGAGGGGTTCAGGGCCATGCCACCCCACCCACCCCCCACCTGCCCCCCTGCCCCTCTACCCACCCCCAAAATTTTTGGAGCTGTGAAATGTTTCTGGTGAATTTCAAGGGGAAAACACTGATCAGTGTATTCCTAACATAAAATGAAATCATCGTCTTTATTATAGGAAATTATTTTTCTCATCATCATTCTATAATATTGGGGTGGGGGGAGGGGTGTTATTTGGCCTGTTTTGTAATATTGAAGGGAGTGTAATCCCCCCATAAATGACAGCATTGCTCAGATGAGTGGAAATGTAGATGATGGCTGGAAATGTAGCATAATGACTAGAGAACTGGCCTTGTAAATCAAAGGCTGTGTTGGATTCCCAGCTGGGTTGCTGCTCTGAGCAAGGTACATAAGCTGAATTTCTTCACTAAAAAAGGAACTTAAGCAAAAAATTAATCTCAGTAAGAGCAAGAAGAGCATCTGCTAAATGCTGAAACCTAACACATTAGTCATTGGTTTTGCGCTGAATCATCACTTCTGAGGGCGAGTCAAGCAGATATTAATAGTTTACTTGAATGTAATCATATATCCGCTCAACGACAGTGGAAGAGAGAACGACGGGCGGTGGAACGCGCAGACATTTAAACTGCAGCTCACGGAACGTTCCGTGAAGTTCCGTCTGAGGGAGCGCTTCTCGAGAGTGACGCCAAGACGCTGTGATGTCTGGGAGGAGGGGAACAGCTTTGGAGAAAAGCTGGCAGCGATTCCCAGGGTACCTCTGATGAGAGAGGGCCTGGAGAAGCCAGGAAACAAGCCTCAGGTGACTTGACAAGACGCATATGACATGTACAGGAAGTGAACAAAAACAACAACAATACCTGGGTATACAGGGACAGTGAAATAAAAACAATATGCAAATCAGAGAATGCCATACAGGTGTGGCTCATCAGGAATTACGCTATTCATATCCCAGCATGCACAGGGTCACGTAAAAAACATGTCGGACAGGGTTGGCTGCCTTTGATTGTGACTGGCATAGCTGCCACAGGAGATGTCTGTGAGGTTTTATTTATTAATTTTTTTAAAAGAGGAACGATAGCAGGGTTCGTTCGGGGGGAGACACTTGATGTCGCACGCACAAAGGCCATGTCAACGCGGAACTCTGCGGGACGGAAGCAGCGCGGCGAAGAGCGGCGGGGGTTTGGAAGCTCGTGCTCCGGGACGGCGAAGCACGCACGCGCTCGCGTTCGCGTTCATTTGATATGCAAAACAAAAACACAGCCCGAGCGGGCCGGCAAGCCGAATGCTAATTTCAAACCCGGAGCGAGAGCAGGTTTAATCAAAAGCAGCTGTGGCCCGACGCCCTGTTACCGACCGTACGTTGGCGTTACTGTTTTTTTTTTCGTTCGCTACCTGTAGCAAGCGGATAAGACTAGAGCAACGGCAGCGGATCTTCTTCATGCCCGCAAGATGTGTGGCCGTGCGGTGCGGCCTACCGCGTCGAACGCCCGCGCGGAGGTTTAAAAAGGCTACGACCGAGGGAGAGGAGAGCGGGGATAACGCGCTGACGAGGGGGAGAGGCCGGCGGCATTCTGGGAGTCCGGCCCGCGTCCCGCCTCCCGCTCCGCTCCTCGGTCGTACTCTGTCTCAGTGCAGCGAACGCACGAGCCAGCTGCTGCTGAAGCTTGGGCCCGCCTGGATGAGAGAGGGTCAAGGGGGGACGTCGGCGTAGAAACGAGAGGACTTGCGGCCGGGGTTAACTGACAGGAAGGGAGTCGTAATCAATAGAGGGGAGGGCAGAACAAGACCACTGGGGGGAGGCGGGGGAAGACGGAGTGTGATGGAAAGTGACTAACTGTGGACAGCCCAGGGAGAAGAAAGTGAGGTAGTAATACAGGAGTTTAAGGGGAGAGACAGGGGTCAGCATTGCAGTTTCTCTGACTATAAGGTGAAGCTCCCCGCCAGCCTCGTGTGTGTGTGTGTGTGTGTGTGTGTGTGTGTGTGTGTGAATGCGTGCGTGCATGCGCGCGCGTGTGTGTGTGTGTGTGTCTGTCTGTCTGTCTGTCTCTCTGTGAGTATGTGTGTGTGTCTAGGTGTGTGTGTGTATGCATGTGCATGTGGGTGTGTGTGTGTGCATGCGTGTGTGTGTACGTGCGCTTGCGTGTGTGTGTGTATGCGTGTGCGTGTTTGGAAATCCAGATGATCGACTAATGCTACTCAGGAAAGCTGGAGTTCTCCTGGGGTACTTCTCCAGAGGAAGCCCTTCACTGAACAGTCACTACATAGGTGGGCAGAGCAGCTAATGGAAATGGAACTGGGCCTGTGACTCGGAAGTTTCCGGTTCAATTCCCAGGAGGGCCACTGGCATTAAGGACTTTGAGTAGGCTACTTAACCTGATTCGCTTCAGTAAATATCAAACTTTATCAATTGATTGTACGCAAAAGAAAGCAAGCCGCTTCGTAAATTGCTCTGGAAAAGGAGGACTGTCAGCAAAATGTAAATCTAAGATGGGACGGGGTGAGAGACAGAGAGCGAGAGAGGACAACAAATTGACATGAAATTCAAGAGAGGAGGGAAAGAACGGGAACAGAACAACTGCAGGAGGGGGGAGATAAGCAATTCAGAGGCACCATCCTGGCCAGCAGATTGAGTGGTGTGAGAATTCAGACTAGAGTACAGCAGGGAAATAGAAATGAGTATTCCAGTAGTTCCTTTATGCCTTTGCAGCTATTGACTGTGTTCCCCCTTTTTTTCCTTTCAGTCAACCCTTTTCTTATGCTCCAAATAGAAAGTTCATTACAAAAAATAAATTAATATTCCAAAATATTCCATTCATTGCAAGAGCTACTTTGATTGCAGTAATTCAACATTAACTGTTGTCTCCTTGAGAAAAATACCCCAGAAAAATACTTCCATTTGAGTTCACGCCGCTAACTATTTGGTTTTATTTATTTTTTTTAAACGCCCATAACCTCAGTGATGGCGTAATCTATTGAAGTTTCCAGTGGTTTTATGTTTTATCCAATTTGCGTCTAATCAAAGAAGATTATTTCAGGAGGGAAAAGTTATTCGGTCTCATTAAAGCCTCACAGCTTTGTTCACTGACGAGTCGTTTTCCTTGTCAGTTTTAATTGGCTGTGACATTTTGAAGAGGCGACTGATGGGTCAAAATGGATGCGGTGGAGTGCTGTTTCTCGCAGCAGATATGTGAAAACAGTCTGCGTCTCCACAGCCACCCCGCACAGAGGGGGTTATTTTTGTTATTCTTACTACTTGGGTGTTCCTCTCATAATTTTGTTTTTGAAAATGGAGAACCGCAGCTTTGGATTCAGGAGAAGTTCATTATATCGGACACGCAGGCAAGACACAGGCCCAGATTGAATCAAAACCAAGCACCCAACTTAAGAAAAAGAAATCAATTCAATCAAGAAGATCCACCTCTGGTTAATCTGGAGGCATGTTAAAATAAAGTGGCTTTTTCTCGAATGTAGAGTTGGCACAACCTGGAGCCCCAGATGCATCTCCCCACCCCTCTGAACTGCATATTAAATACATCTCTTCATTTGGGCTTTCTACTTCACCTGCTACTTAAATATCTCAACTGTAACACGCTCAGCCCATTTGATTATTTGCTGTGACAGATCCCTTACTACATTTCTGCTACATTCCATTAAAAAAGAACACAAATACAATTATCAGTCAATATTCTTTAAATTATTAAATGAAGATATGACTTTCTTCTCATAAGATTCATTTCTCATGCTGAAGATATCTTCATTTTTCATTTTAACGGCCCAATATGAACATTAAGCCTTTGTAAATGAATGGGATGAGCACCCATGCACCCACCCCACCCTACAGTCAAATGTACAGCATTACTGCATGCCAGATTGTGTGATTACCTCTCATTACTTTCTGCACAAACGTTAAAAAATGAAGTCCTTTGAATCAAACTTATTTTTAAGAATGAATGCGAAAGCAAGGGGGAGCACAGGAGGCTGGGATCACCGGTTGGCCTGTCGGACTGACGGACACGGGGAGGAGGAGGAGCCGGAAGCAGGAAGTGAGGCCAGCGGCGCATGGCCGGCATCATCGCCGCGGCGACCAGGAGCGCCCCCGTCGCCGCGGCTCGCTGATTAACCGCGTTAAAGTCGGCGAGGCGGCCGCTGGCCCCCCGCCCGCCGAAGCTGGAAGGCAAGATAACGCCGCTTGGCGCACGTAATCCCGCCGTCCGCCCCGCGCGGGTTCGGGGCCGTTCGGCGACATCAAAGCGCCCGAGCGGCGCGTCGTCCCCGCGGTGCTCAGTCATCCCCCGGATGACATCACAGAGCAGGTGCTCGGCTAAAGAACGCCGATTATTGTTTCCCAGCCGAAGCCGGGCAGACCTTCACTGATGTCTTTATCTGAGCGCTTGGCGAGCCCGCCGGATGTAGCGTGCAAACGAAGTCTCTTTGAGTTGGAGAAGAAGAAGAAGAAGAAGAAGAAGAAGAAGAAGAAGAAGAAGAAGAAGAAGAAGAAGAAGAAGAAGAAGAAGAAGAAGAAGAAGAAGAAGAAGAAGAAGAAGAAGAAGAAGAAGAAGAAGAATGTTGCGGCAATAATTGTTTCTGAACTGTTGGCCTCAGTGTTAACAATAATTGGCAGTTGAAATAATTGTTTTGGGATTTATAACAATTAATTGAAAAAGAGATTGACCTGCTAATTGCCTGTTCTCTGTTAATCTGTACTGCCTCTTAAAGAGACACTGTTTAATAAAAAGATTCCTCCTGATATTGTTACTCACACAAATGTATACAAATTGTATGTATGATCTTTGTGTTTTACTTTTAAGGATGATTGTTTGCTATTTTCATCATCGTTCCTCTTTGGATAGCCACTTAATATCACTTTGGATATGCACGGATAAAAATAAGAAAAAATATATTCAGCTATATGAATAAAATGTGGGCCGCAGAGTACAGAGTAGTAATTAATAAACAGAAGGAACAGTCGCTAGTTCAGTTACTAGATGGGAACATTGTTCCCGTGTTCATAACCAAGATGCTTCAAATTGTCCATTACATTTACATTACGTTACAGACATCCACTGTAGGCTACATTGAATATTGCAGAATTAGCCCTAATATGTATACAATGCATGGGGGTTTGACAAGCACTTATGGTTCTGTGTGTTGCAGTAAATGTATATTGTATTATTGTATTTATATTAATATTTTAAAAATGTAACTCGGTTGAACACGTCAAACTTGCGCACGGCCTACCTGAAAAAAGAAATGCAGAACCCCTCTGAGCCCCAGTTCTAATAAAGTATGAAGCGATAAGCATTCAAATCTCTGCTCCGGGAGAGTGCAATTGATTTTATCTGTTGTGAAGATAATTAAGCCATTACAATGCTCCTGTGCACAAGGGTGAAGCACAAAGATTACTACATTACAAGGTGAACAAAATTATCTTAAAAGCAAAACTTCAAAGGGCAACTATTAGAAAACCGAAATTACACTTGGCAAAGAGGTGATGTCAGTGCTGTAATGGCTCTCAATTGAGCAAAAGGGTGATGTCAATAAGCCTGAGCTCAGAACTTGACCACTGCCTTATTAAAAGGCCTAAAATGGTATTCTATATGGATCTATCTGATTTTAGCAGTTATGCAACTCATTCATTCATTCATACATACATACACTACCAACGGCATGCCAACACTGCTTCTCAATAGCAGACCTACGAGCAGTTTCCCCGTTCTTTTCCATACTCGTGATAAGGAAGCATTTGTACATATCAAAGCCATAGTACGTTTAGGCACATTTACCACCACCTTCACCCCCCCCCCTCCCCCGGCCCAAATAAAAACAATTGTTTATACTTCACACTGAATTAGACCCCAAAGCCCACTGCCACTGATGATGATGGCCTTTATATCCAATATACCCAACAGTTTACAGGCCATTATAAACCAGGGTTATAGAGAAAAGTCCTGGATATAGTAGTCTTATTAAAAGCCTTGGTGATCTCTTGCTGTTATAATATCCATTTACTAGAACAGGCTTTTTTAGTAGTAATGCTAAGGTGTCTATATGTTATTTGCCTGTTTATTGCCTCTAAACGAATAGCACATAATACTGCAGATTCAGACAGGTTTTACTACATTTCCCAGAGGGACTGTGCTCATCACCCATCGGTCAACAATAGAATGCTGTCCAATGACCGCAAGCCACATTCCCAGGCCCCTGGCCACTTGATATTCTGCACTGAGGCTGGGAGAAAATCCTGCTGGTTGAAACTCCCTGGATGGCGACATCACCAAGGCAACATGAGTATGATTCTGTCCGAACTGCCAGGAGGATCACTGCACTGAATGCTAGCTAAGCTAAGCGACTAATCCAGTGATCCGATGCTAGTCCACAACCCAGTTAGCTGCCTAGCTGCAAGAGACAGTTACCATGCCAGGAAGATACAAGTAACAATCCAATTATGAATAACCTATGTATACTGCACATTGATCTAATTAATGTTTTTTAATGTTTTTTTCCCCTCAATAGAAAGGTCTCTTGAGCCAGGTGCCAGCTCCTTTCTTTACTTAACCACTCTACATCGTTGAGTAACACCAACGCGTGTTTCATGCAAAGAGATTGATTCTTCTTCAAAAGATGCTGACTTTGGGTCCCGAAGAAGAATGAGTTTTGGCTGACAGATTCCTCATCCTTTTAAAACTGAAACTGTCATGCAATCTGTCTTGCCATTACATCATATTTCAAATCAGCAGCAAGTACTTCTGTGAGATTTATTTCCCAGGCTGGCTTAAAGGTTGGCTTCACCGAGTGGCTGCCACTGTTAAAATTGTGTTCAATTAACTATCGGTTCCTGTTAATAAGAGTACCATGGAACCTCTATATAAAATTGGAACAATAGCATTATGGCTTTTTTGACATGATATTATAGCATTTCAAACATGACCGAACAGCTGTTTTCGGTTAATTACAGTAAATGGACCGCTTGCTGATAAAAAAAAATAAGCAAAGCCCTCTTTCCGGCAGATATGTCTGGTGAATTTACAACGCTGCTAATATTTGGAAACGGCGCTACTGTTCGAGGCCAGGAATTGAGTGCGATCGTAAAGGTAATTAAAAAGCAAATGGTGGGATAATTATGTTTTAATGGACTGGAGGAGTCCTGCAACATGTTTGTATTTCTGAGACGCATTCTGGTTTTAATTATTTTCCTAGAGGACATAAAGCCATTACATGAAATTGCTTAATTGTGCCTTGATTGCTTTTCTATTTGCCCTCCTTGTCTCCGAATTTTAGCCATGAAAAGAAGCCGCCTAATTGAAACATGAATCTTCTGGAGCGTGGAGTTCCATCCTCCTTTATGTTAGCCCACCATATAATTCAAACATAAATGAGAAGCGGGTTATTTGTTTGCTCGAAACTGCGCGAACAACGACTCTCTTTAATTCAAAAAAAAAGAACAATGTATTTAGTCTCAAGGTGTATTGTCATCCCTTATTGCCAGCCATGTTCCTAATTACCTCCTCTCTTCAATGCCTTCCAGCAGACTGAAAATCTCCAGTCGGCAGTACCTCAGCCACTCCAGACTGCAATCTTTCACGAGCTTTCTAGAGCCGTGTTAAAATATATAAATCAGAAACCTCTTGTATCATTTTATTCGTCTCGGACAAGCCGGTTGTAAACAGGCCTCGTAACTACCTTGCCTTTGTGCGGTTGCTGGATAACAGTCGCCTGTCGAAGTGAAGGATCATGGGCCACTGGAGGGGTGCCCAAAGAACTCTCTAGGCTTTGTTGCTGTTTCGGCGTGAATTTTTCCCAGGTATGCGTTCTGACAAGGAGCAACAGTCTTCATGTTTAAAAATTTCACATATGCTGAGCTCTGGCGATATTTTGTGTGGAAAATTATACTTATACACCACTTATTAGATGTGAAATGCTTATTAAGTAGTAAGCATTTAATGTGAATTTTTTTTTTCCTCACCACGCATTAGATGTGTTTCTGCATGATATGAAAGGTGATATGAAAATTTGCCAAAGCTAAATTAAAGTTATTTGAATCAACTTCAGATTTAACCTTGTATATATGCCTCAGCCCACTGTACAGAAAGTGGGGTAACAATCATGACCCAGTAACTAGTCAACTAGGACTTCAAGTGTATATTTAAATTAATGTACATGCTTGTTGACACTACTGTGTAGCAAAAGGATCTTGTAGAAGTGTCCTGGTGCAATACAATATATTCACAATAGTAATCAGTGCTATTGCTGCTTTCTGATATATATTCATTTTGTCAGTTTCTTCTCAAATATGTCATTTTTTCTTTAGAAAGTTATCAGAAGATGTACTGTAGGATAATAAATCTTTAATGTTTACAAAACCATTGACCGGGACCCAGGACTGATGTAAAAGGTACTGTAATAGTTGCTACGTACTCTGACATTAATAATAATAATAATAATAATAATAATAATAATAATAATAATAATAATGGCCAGATAGTTCTCCATAATTCCTCTGAAAGTTCCCCCTCTTCCCATTCAACTCCAAGTAAATCTTACAGGTATTCACTGCAAAATCAAAAAAAGGAACATTTGCATGTTGTTCAATTTTAGTCAAGACTTAAATCTGTACTCAGTTGCCTGAAAAAGTACCATAAACCCAAAACGCAGACAGCAGCCATTTATCCCACTGAGGTTCAGCAGTAACACTTGATAAAAGGTTATAGTATAAGTATAGTATAAGTCCAGTCCAATACAATTTTGGGCTTTGGCAGAACAGAATACGCAATTAAGATGGTTATTTCTAATGAAAATAAAAGAATAGAACACAGCCTTAGTTCATGGCTGAGTGGAGAGTGAAGAACAAAGAACACTTAACTGTTATAGACCTTTATGAAGCCCATTATCTTTTTAAAGCATGCTACCCAGATTTTATTTTAGAAGATTGATTCATTTTCATTCCCAAGGTCTAAACTTATTCATTACTAAAAGCTTCTGGGACCAATGCAGGCTGCCTACGAGGGCAATAATATTTATTGGGCTTGTAGAGTATTAACAATGGTTTTAATACGTTTCTTCGTGGGCAGCTTGTTTTCCATAAAGATGGACTGGAAGGGCTTTATGTTGAACATTCTGATATCAGTTCTCTTGTGACCATGAAGTGATCTTTTGGAAACGAAGTGAAAGAAGTTCATGCTCATTTACGGGAATAATAACCATTCAAACCAGCTGAGTTTCAAGGGAAAAGCATCGGACGTATAAGCGATCTTAGCAATCAAATGGAGTAAAATGTATGAACCTGGGGTTCATGCATTTTAATAGATTCATACTTATAGATTTTACATACATGTAATACATTCATTTATACATTGAATACATGTACATATATTAGAATTATTGATACACTTAAGAGTGTTCTCAGGAGTATCAGCCAGAATATTCTGCCTGTTTGATCTTCCTAATGGGTAAATACTATCCAAGGTCCTTCATAGCAATTTGCAGGGCATGGTAGAGGATATAAAACTAATAACGTCAATGTACTGCTGCTTATAATGTAGTGTTGGCCCGCCGCCATTTTGGATGACGTTTACTGCTCTTGTCGTAGGGTGAAATATAGACAGATAGTGCTTAGTATGTGTGAGTAAGACCTGGCCATTTTCGTATGTTGAAAACATGTTTTTCTACAGATGAAATTGACTGCTCTTGCCGTAGGTCGAAATTCGCTGTCAGCCGATCGGAGGTACCATGCCCGTCTTGCCTTGACGATGGTAGCCATAATTATAGACTGCCAAGCCCGTCAAGTGTTTTACAAATGGCCCAGTGCATGCTGGGGCGTGAATTCCTCAATTAACCGATGTGCCAGAGCTGTGTGATTGCCTCTGCTTTGTATATACATTCTGTTCACCATTTGTCCAGGTATTCCCTTCACCACATGTGGTGCTTACATCACAATGGAACAAGAACAAGAGACACAAGATTATAACAGTTCTGGGGTTAATGAATATATATATTGGCACTATCAAGGCTTCATTTTGTGAACATAAAAAGTTTTATTTTTATTTTTTTAAAATAATTTAAAGTGTAGTAAGTACTGGACTATTCATATAATCTATCTTATTTGTACAAGTCTATTATAAACATAATTAATTGACAGACAAAGCAACAGAAAATCATGCTGTGTGCTGAAAACACTAGGAAATATCTGTGTAGACCAGTCTCCCTTTTAAATAATCCCATCAAATCAGAGAAAAATGTTTTGTTAGTGAGGAGAAGGCATGATGACATCCTGAATGCTTACTGTCCTTATTCATTTTCTTTGTCCATTTCCTTGTTCTGTAATTACAGGAAATGTGTGATTTTTTTTTTTTTTTTTTTTTTTTAATAGCAGAAGCTAACCAACCATACGTCACTGGGGCTGAGCACTCGTTAAAGTTTTCTTTAATTAAAAACTTTCTACAGTCAACAATGTCTCAGGAGAGACTCTTTGCCCTTGCTGTTAATTTCCACTGAAAATGGACTCAAAGTGGATTATAATGATGCCATTTGCCAGTTTACAGCTGACAGAGTGTGCATCAGGTTAAATTATACGTATTATAGCCTGTTAACTGCAAGGTTTAAGTGTTACTTTATATACAGGCAAAGGGCACCTCTAACAATAGGTGTCGGTAGGTTTTAAAGTGAAAATTGTGCATACATTCAGACAATTACCTCTAGCTCTCCATATGTAACATGTATGACATGCAGGTGTGTGAGGGCTGGTGTTACAACAAAATCTGAACTAAAATGGTTCAGAAAAGGGGTTTGTCTTAACTGTGAGTCAATAAACTGTATGTGCTGTTGTACGAGGCCCTAAAATGCCATAATTGACCATAATGAAATAAATGCCCATAATGTAGTCAAATCAAATGTAATGAAGCTCATAATGTGATACATATCCATTAACATAATAAAACCTTGGACCTGTAACGTAATATCATTTTGCCCATAATGTAATGACTTCTTCTGTTGTTGCTAGTTGATTACACCACAGGCCTGATAATGGTATGTTCTATTGGTAAATAATGAAATAAAATAAACCAGTAATGCAATAATAGTCTAAAATGTCTTTTAATGTAGTTTTTTTTTGATGTAAGCTTTTTGGTGATTTGGGGAAGGTTTGCATTGGTGCCATATTTTGTGGGGTTGTAGTATGATGTAATATTAATTGCTGTGCTTTGTGCTACTTTTTTCAAATATATACCAATATCATTTCATTTCAAATATATACTAATATATGTATTTTCTGTTCAAAATGTTGTTTTTGGAAATAGTACTGTGCACAGCATGTAGGCCTATATAATTTTGGATTAAGCTGAAAGGTTGTAGTCTTGATCGTTTTGAGCGGTGAAGATGTCTGAGATGTATTTTTACACACAATTGAGAAGTTGATATTAATGTTTTTATTCATTTAAAAAACTACTACCGTGAGCAGATGTACCAAAAAAGCAAAGTATGACAAAGTGCCACAATGTACCACAAAGTATTAATAAGTTTGGCTATGTACCCAGAAGTACCCCAGAATACACTAAAACACCAAAGTATCACAAAATGCACAGCAAAATGTCTCCAAGTATCACAAAGCATGCCACAGTGTCATAAAGAAGGACACCAAACACCACCAAATATTTTTAGGAAGCCATGGTGGCAGAAGTGTGAATGTCACTCAATACAAACTCACCTGAACGGGTGCGTATTTTTATTGTATTAATCAATACTTAATTAATTAAACAATATATCATGACATCCGGTCACATCAACCAAAGTAGTCCGTTCTTTCTTTCTTTTTTAGGGTACTATTTGAGGAAATAAAATGGGACAGACATGTTTAATAATCTTCCCAGTTATGAGAGAGCAGATGAACATTCGATACCACCTATTGGATATATAAGCCAGTTTGAGTGCTCATGCATGCTATAGCAGAGGTCAGAAAAACTGTCTTTTTGCAAAGGCACCTGAGTTTTTTCCATAGCATCAGTTGGGTCCAAGGGCAGAGTAGGGCAGGGTTGCCCAACCCCGTTCCTGGAGATCTACCCACCCTGTAGTTTTTCCACTCCAACCGTAACAAAGCACACCTCATTCAACAGCGAGAGATCTGGTTGAGATGCTAATTGGTAGAATCTGGCATCCCTAATTAGGGTTGAAATGAAAACCTACAGGACAGTAGATATCCTTGAACAGGGTTGGGCAGCTCTGCTGTGGGGGAATTCCTCGCGTTCAGTTTAAACAGCGGATATTGAAATGCCACGGGCCAGAATCGAGCGTGTGTAAAAAACCTGTCACACAGCGTGTACAACACCGGGGGAAACGCCTTTCCTGACAGGTAAGGCTGCCGATGACAGAAAAGCTGATGGCAGCGATTCCATCGGGAGGGCTGTGGAAATTGAATCAGTTTCTCTGAGATACAGGTGTCATGTCTGAGATGACGGGGGGGGGTGCCAGAACGGCATCAGCGTTTTTTTTGTGAGGTTGCTTTTAAACGTTAGCGTACAAGGCTCTTTAAAATGCTCAAGTGAACGTCAGTGTACACCCACATATGACATATCTCTTTTCATCTTTTTTGGATGTTCCGCAGAAAATTGTAATTTAATACTACATATCATATTAAGGTTACATCTAAATGAGTGCGTAGGATTTCAAATGATGCACTCCCATTGACCTATGTACAGCAATTATTGCATTGAGGTCATTTGTTGTCTATTATACTAATATATGTCATCACGATTATGATAATCGCATATGACTCAATGTTGAAAAAGGTCACCTTGACTAAAAAACTCATTTGTGTTGTTGCATAATACAATTGGCCGCATAGTAATTTGTTTATCTGCAAAGTTCAGTACATCGAAAGTCCAGGCCAGGGAGAATGAGGGAAAGTTGGCACGCACAGCATCGTTGGGGTGGTTAAATTAGCATGCGCTAATGACTAAGCACTCCATGTCATCAAAACACAAACTGTTAGATGAGCTGGCATGGGCAGCTGGTTAAAATTTAAAAAACTGTGGGGTCTTTACGTGCCGTGAAAGTAGTCGACTGGTCGGATCGAGAAAACATTGTGGGGAAATCTGTCAGAAAGATTGAATTTTTGATTGTGTGGTCATCATTCTTAATCCATATTGAATGAAATTTAATTTTTTCAACAACAAAAAAAGGATTCGATTATTCAGTCACAAAACTGCTATCAGCTGTGTCATGTGAAATATATTTGAAATGGGAAAATGCTTGTTCAGCATTTACAGTCCATAGTGATACCTTCTCAGAGATCAGACCTCTGAAAAATGGGGTAAATTTATATGGCCACTGCTGTGAAATATTGACTAAATCATTATATTAAAACAGCTATGAAACAAAGACATCTAAAATGAAAATACCAGTGTAAAATGCAAAAACCTGATAAAACATATGAACCCTTGTAGGGTTTCTTGAGGGAAGTCTTTTTTATATTACAGTACATACATTCCATTTCAGAAATTTGCCACATATATGCATTACATAGCTTATATGTTGGAACGCATTAAGTTGCAGTGAGAATGGAATCTTCTGCCTATGAAACTACATTTCCCTCTTTTCTGTGGTAAATACCGGAGGTTACCACAGAAAGAACAATTATCGGTTATATTTCATGCTGAACACACGTCTTCACCTGTGATATTTATTAAACGACACAGCTAATATCAGTTATGAATCTGTTATTGCAGCTGCATTTTATATGTCAAAAGAATGACAACAGACAATCTAAAATGATATCGCACAACAGATTTCCCATTACACACAATCAATAACTATAAAATGGATGTTTCTGGATAGCGATGTTGGAAAACAAAATGGCCACTAGGCCCGATCTGTTTCCTGGAACACGACAGACAAGTTCAGACAATTCAGTCACGCTCGGGCCAATCGGCTCGACGTGCCTCCACCGACGGCACACAGACCTGCGGTCCGTGTCGCCATCGTATCTCCCCCGCCTCAGGGCTTCCCGCTCAGCGCCGGAGACGCCCCCCCCCCACGCTGGTGAGCCGTCACTCTCCGCCGCTCTCTGAGAGTCCCGTGGCGTGTGCTCGCAAGCAAGCCGTCCGATAACCTCGCGGCGGCATCAGAGAGGGAAAAATAACCCCTCGGCTAACGGCGCTAGCCGCGGTACGGCGCCCTCTGCGACGCGTTCGGTCGCTTTGGAACATCGTTATCCAACTCCAGTCCTGGAGGGCTTAGAGCGTGTGTGCGTGTGTGTGTGTGCGTGTGTGTGCGTGTGTGTGTGTGCGTGTGTGTGTGTGTGCGTGTGTGTGCGTGTGTGTGAGAGGTTTTTGTGGTTTTCTATCAATCAGCAGCCAGTAGGGGCCTTGGAAACGGGGTATGTGGAGTCCTTCGGCGATCGATGGCTTAAATTAAGCGGTTACGAAGCACGCCAAAAACTCGGCAGACACTGCGGGACTGGAGTTTGAGATCTCTGCTCTAGAATAATTCCTTTCAGCATTCTTTTGTGGGGGAAAACACCAGAGTGCCTTTTGGCTAGCAGATTACAAATCCATGCCACAGAGAAAGATCATTATTTTAAAAAATGAGAATGCCACAGCAGACATCTCACCCTCCTCTGACTGTTTATGGGACCCGCAAGTGATCGTATGTGACATCAGACCTAATCTGGAATGAACTTCCTGTTAACACTGAGCCAATCAGCACTGAAGTGGAGAAGCAGACCGATGTCCAAGCACTCTCCCCTTTCTTTTCCTCTGCTCTCTGCTTCCTGCGACCTCAGAACAAATGCCCTGGATGACCTTGGCGATGAGGCTTGTCTGTCGCAAAGGACCGTTGTCTTTTAAGCCCCCCGCCTGGAGCTTACAGACGCAACTAAGCAGATTAACGAGTTCCTTTACCAGCCATGGCGGAAGACTCCGAGCAGGAGGCGGACGCTGACTGCGGCGATAAACGCTCGAGAACACGACGAGCACGTGACCGAGCACACTCCGAATCGGTACCGCATCACCATCCAAACCGACAGGCCAATCAGGACACAGAACAGGGCTCGCGCAGGGGAACAACTGGCCCCTTCAGTGCCCTTCAAACATCTGGACCGAGTGCAACAAGCTCCAATCACAAAATATCCTGAGAGCACATGTGACCGTTGTGTTTGAGACAGAACATCTTTTTAATGAATCTTGTGCTTGTGTGTCCTTCTTGGTTTTTTTTATTATTATTATTGCATTTATTGAAGACTGTTGCTTTACATTGCATTGTTTCTTATTGAAATATGTTTGGAAACCACTATTCAGACAACTCAACTCAAAAGTTTTGAAGGCCATTTAGAAGAACAGAATTGTTATTAATTGCCATCTATTATGTAAAGATGGCTATCACGACATATATAAACTCTAAATACTACAATGCAAAAATAGTCCCAAGACCAACAAAAGGGTTGATCGGTTTGTCCTTTTCTTAATAATGTAAAACTTGAAATCTTAGGGTACAGGAAGTGATCATTCAGACTCCGTATGAAGATAGTAGTAAATATTATTTTTATTTATTTATTTATTTTTTACTGTGACCCACCATTTTTCATCTTGATCAAACTTTTAAGGGGTGATGGATGGAATAATTTTCCAGTTTTTTTCCCAAATTTATTTAAATGTGGGGCTTTTTCTAGTGCCTGGAAAATGTGCATTGTAAAGTTCTGTTTAGCTACCAGTTTTTAAATGTCCCTCCACTCAAGATTTTAAACAGAAATGAATGCAAATCCTCTCTGTGAGCTGCTCTTGATTAATGCCAAATTTGTCCTGATGTGTGTGTGTGTGTGTTTGCGTTTGCATGTCTGCATGCATGTGTGTGTCAATATCCATGTTATTGGTGCACTTTTTAGTCTTTTCTTTGTAAAATCCCTGTTTTCACCCATGTTGCCTCTTGGCTATGTCTCCCTTATAAACATTCCCCATGAAATAAAAGTTAAACAAAATGGAGCTATAAAGAAAGTAGAGGCTCCACAAAGAAAATGAGGACTGACTGACAGATTGATTAATTATGCCAAGGCTAATTTATAGCCTTACAGGGAATATGGAATATGCTACTAACAAAAAGAAAATTTCACATTTTATGTTTATCAGTTGAAAGAAGCTTTGGTAAGTGTTTTGCGACCGTCGTCTGTTTGAAGCCCTCTATTTCTTTTCATCTGTGTATACATTGACACGGTTTTGCCTTGGGCCTTGAGTATTACTCCAAAAAGAAAGAAACAGAAACACGAACGAACAGGGACCCGTAAGATTCCTCTCGGTTTTGAAGGCAAATGTAATTCCCTGAGGTCTGTGCAGTTTTTAATCCGCACAGAAGCGACAGTACAGCTTCTGAAGATTAGAATCAATGACACCGTAAAAAAAAAATGCAAGTTTGCAAGACGGCACTTTTGCCTGCTTATTCATTAGTGCTTGAGTGACACAAACCACACATTCTGGTTGTGCGGCAAATATGAGAGCCTCATTAGCTCAAGGCCTTGTCAGCAAAGAATTAAGGGAGAGTTAGCGCGGTATGCCAAGGGCTGCTTTTGTGATGAAGCACTTTGAGTGGAGAAAAACATCTTGAATAAAATCTGCCTCCTCTGTTTCAGACGGACTATTGATTTCACATGAACGGCTGAGCATAAGCAAAGTAAATGCACAGAGCAATAGGCACCATTGGACCAAGCTTTAAAACACAGATTTAAAACAAAAGAAAATCTAAACCGTTGTTTGCACACACTCAAGGTTCTCATTCAGTTCTATGTACTGTTGATATCTCGTAACTCAACAACTATTAAGGTCGCGACACAGATGCACAGATGCATGCAAAATAAGCCATAATCTCATCTCCATTTCATAGATATACACACATTTTTTGTGACACCAATGGAAATCATCAGAAATAACAAGGCGGCATTGTAGTATAATGGGTAAGGAACTGGTCTTATAACCTAAAGGCCACAGGTTTGATTCCCAGGTAGGACATTGCCGTTGTACCCTTGGGCAAGGTACTTAACCTGCACTGCTTCAGTACATATCCAGCTGTATAAATGGATGCAAAGTCAATGCTATGTAAAAGTTGTGGAAGTCGCTCTGTATGAGAGCTCCTTGCTTTGCCTTATTTGAGAAACTAGAAGGTGCCGGAAGTTACGCCGAGCTCTCCATTTCCAGTCTTCCCAAAGGCCACAATGCCGCAGATAAGATGACAGTTATTACACCTTCTTTTTTTTTCTTTTCTTTTTTTTTTTTAAGCCTCTGAACTTGAATCGCGCCCTGCAGGGAACAGCAGGCGGTGAAGCCCCGGGCACAGAGTGGCACGCAGAGAGAGCCCGCGGCGAGGGGGGGGGGGGGGTGCCACGGATCGCCCCGCGCCACGTCCGTCACCGTAACCGTTAGCGACAGGACGAGCAGCTCCTATTGATCTCCCCTTCGTCAAACTTAATCAGATAACGATTCGAGGCCTGATTAATGGATCGGCTACACTTGGGGTTTTTTTTTTTTGAAGTCGGTTGGGGATGGTGTTGGGGGGGGTGGGGGGGGGGTTGAAGGATACGACTCTGAGGGTGGAGAGAAAGAGGAAAGAGCCTTGATTTGTGATCTTTTCCATCTCCCTCCCTCACCCTGTACGTGACGAGATGGCGACTTGTGCGGAAATCAAAGTCTCTTGTTCGCGGGGATCGGTGAGGCGCCAGAGCTGGGTCAAATGCGTACTTGAAAGATTTCTGCCAGTAAAATGCGTGGACCCCTGAGGATTGTCAACGGAGCGTTTTCAAAAATTTACATATGAAAGAATAATTCATATTTTCAATTTTCAATATTCGGGAAAACAGTTTCTTTTTCTTAAATTGCCAGTAATCAGCAGGAGGTATAAATGGTTAATGTATAAACCACCAAAAATCATTTGCCCATTCTCAAAAAAAAAGAATCATTGGATATACTTAATAAAATTATGGACGCTGGTTGTATGCAATATTCTGAAGTGTATGTGACTTGAACTAATTGAGTACTTGTACAAGGAGATCATTTTATTAAGTAATTAGATAATTTCATAAAATATACCCAATTATTAATTTTTTTTAAGTGCCGGTCTGTGATGTACTTACAAGAGGAAAATCCGATACCTGGCACCATTGTGAGCTCTGGAATACCTACCCGTGCTGTAGTTCGGGTTCTAGCCCTAGTGCAAATTCGAGTGACCCCCCCCCCTGCACATAAATACCCAGCTCAACTGGTGTTCACAATTACACGCCGCAGGTAACCGTCACTCACCCATCGATGCCGGCCGAAACATCAAAATTGTCATGTATGTGAAAATGGCCTCCACCTGCTTCGTGAATCCAGATCCTATTAGACACACATTACGGGGGCCTCTCCCGGTTCACTTGACTCCTTCATTCCGAACGATTTAGCAGCGGGAACCGGGAATATGGAACGAGGGCCCCCGCAGTCAAATTCACAGTGGGTAACAAGCAGCCCGTGCATATGTGAAATCAATGTGCTGTATCACGCCAGGTCCACGTGCTGAATACTTAACATGCGATATACCTCGGGCCTGCGTTATGACTACAAGTCCCATGAGTCACTTGTGTTCGTTCTTCGCCCTTGCGCTACTGCTGTGGACGATTCTTCAGTCTACTTTTTTAAATCTATTTTGTGTTTGTTTTTCTTTATATTTTAATCATTTTAATATTAATCATTTAACCCTGAGCCCAGATCACTCTCGTTCGACACTGGTATATGTACGTGACCTCGTACAATGATTGACACTGTCAGTGAAAAGGTGATGATGAGAAAACATGCAACTTTTGCGTCTATTGTTAGTGACAGAATTAGTAAATTACTTAAAAACTAGGCACCAAAATGACTATCATAGAAAAGGAAGCCAACGTGAAACAATGTTAGCCAAAATGGGGGCCCAGATGTTGGCTGAATCCAGGTTAAAATATCTGCAAAAATAGCAATTTATGCACGATAAGTGATAATTTACTGTGATTTCTAGTGAGATCCTATGATAATGGGATCTGGATCAATGTGACACCTGTAACTCACGTGAACTTAGTCAAAGGCTTATTACTTTACTTTATTATTTTCATAAACCTAATGCAGGTCCTAATTTTTTTGTAACTTCACAGCAAATATCCAGAGGCTTTGTCACAAATCCAATTTATGATTTTGCATTCATTAGTCTTACCATGCTGTTTCTGAATAACTGGGTTTTTACTGAGACATTTTCTTCTCTCTTCCTTGCGATATCTTTTTTTTCCAGTTTTTCCCTCTCGCTGATAAGTATATCAGTCAGCATCGGTAGGTTATTCGTCATTGGTCTATCCAG